>OY757941.1:54375624-54398124 GCA_963585895.1 Sepioteuthis lessoniana | reverse complement strand
GGTCAAGACCTAGGAAGTGTAGAGAACACATTTACTGCCATTGTTCTCAGGACAACTGTGATACAGAATGATAGAAACCTGCTCAGTTCACATCTAATCGTCAGCTTAAGTGCCAGGGAGTGTAGAGAAACCCTTTGCTGCAATTACCCAAAGGACCACAATTACAGAGCATGATAGAATCCTGTTTATTTCAAATCTACTCGACAGATCCAAGATCTAGAGTGTGTCAAGAACCCGTTTACTGCAATTACCCCCAGGACCACTGTGACCGAAACTGATAGAAAGCCGTTTAGTTCCCAACTAATGGTCAGCTGAAGATTTAGGGTGGGTGGAGAACACCTTCACTGCTATTACTCTCCGGACCGCTGTGACTAAAAGTGGTAATTTACTAAGCTTTTTGATTAGATGTGGCACAAGGCCATATGAAAGGGCCACCCAATGAGACTCGAACTCACTCGTGTAGGTTTGCTAGTCGAGCTTGCTACACAAAATTATAGAAACCTGTTCAGTTCACATCTAATCGTCAGCTCAAGACCTAGGGAGTGTTGAGAACATATTTACAGCCATTACTATCGGGACCACTGTGATATTCTTTAGTTCAGATCTGATCGTCACCTCAAGATATAAGGCGTGTGGAGAACTCTTTTGTTGTCATTATTCTCAGGACCATTGTGACAAAAAGTTACAGAAACTTGTTTAGTTCACACTTAATCGCTAGTTCTAGAGATAGGCAATATGGAGAACACTTTTACTGCAATTACCTCCAAGACCACTGTGACACAGAATAAGAGAAACCTGTTTAGTTCACTCTTAATCGTTAACTCAAGAGCTGAGGCGTGTGATTTCCTGCCATTACTCACAAGACCACTGTGAAATAGAGTGATAGAAAAACTGTTTAATTCACATCTAATCCCGTACAGGATGCACAGTCAGTGTATTCTAAACCTCGCTGATAGAGTAGGGCACCCAAGCTTCAGATTGCTTACAATACTTGGTTGCTCATCTAGGTACTGAACAAGCTCATTACTTTTAACAGCATTTCAACACGTCCTAGGGAACTGTATGCCTTGAGGTTAGGGAATCACATTCATGGTACGTTCATGTTTATATTTTAAGAGTTTTTTTTCACGGTCATACCGAATACGAATATTTTTTAGACCAGATCTATTTGACTCTAAAAGGTACTGTCACTCTGATTTAAAGTGGACCTGGAAGTAATGGCAATGAAGATGTGCTCCTCAGATCTCGAGCCTTAATGTCGTATCTCGGAGACCTTCTCAAAGGGATACAATCACAGTATTCTAAAGCTCGCCGACAGAGTGAGTTACCCATTTATGTATTGAACAGGGCCGTTGGTGCTCAACTTCGTTGATCAAGCGAGAACCGGTGCTTGAAGCGTGACTTGACCGTAAGTCAATGGACATTCCTTTTTTTTTTTGTCTTTTTCCGAAGGAAGACGAAGAAGAAGATAAAAACTGAAGATTGAATGAAAACTTTAAAAGCATTTTAAGAGGTGTTAAAGAAATCAAATTCAGAAAGATTAATTTTCAGCGGTACACGAATTAAAATAGAAATTTATAAAGAATAAAAACAGAATTAATAAGATGCTCAAGTGGACGGTTGCTGGGTTGGTGGGGGTGGGGTGGGATAGAAGTTAAAAATACGCATGCGTAGTTGTGTCTGTGAATCACCTTTCCCCACTCCTGGGCTAGTTTGCACGTGCGTCGTGTCAAGTGGATGGTGGGGTCGGATGGGGGTTGCGGTTTGGTTTCGTGAAAAAAAGTTGGGCGGTTTACCGTTGTCACATCGGAGTTTAGGCTTTTTTTTGTCCTCTCGTAAGGACCCCCAATATCTTTTTCTCCTCCACCGCCAACCACTTTCTTCACCATCACCACCGCTACTGTCATACGATGGGCTTTTCACTTTCTGTAAATATAACTGCTTCTATATCTATCTGTAAGTGTGTAAGAAAGTGAAAGGTTGCGTGACGGTTTTCGACACGGAGTTCGGATTCGGCTGATTTTGTTTGAATTCCGGCTGGGGCTGTTTATATCCACTTCACGCTGACGCCTCCGGGGTAGAGGGGAGTGTCCTATCGTAAGCTCCCATGATCACTTTACATGCTCAAGTAGCAACAAAATCACCAACAGAGACCTTCTCGTACAAAGGGATCCACATGCAGATAAATCATTAGCGATCGAGTCAATTGTAGAGTTCAGTTCTCACTGAGTGTCCCGCGGTTAAGATCCAGGGTATCGATCAAAGAGTAATGTTTAGGAAACGAATCCTCTAATGAAGTTAAAATGAAACTTTCTAGTTCATTCTAAAAAATTAGGGGTAGCGTTATGGTTAACAAGCTGGACCGAGATATCGTCGTTGGCGACTTCGAACCTCAGTCGTGCAATTACTTTCACGTTCGGGATAATACTCTTGGGAAAAGAATGAACCTTCTTATCCTCCCCAGTCATAGATTAGGCATGAACTCCATTATCCCTTGAGCTCTAGATTAAATAGTATCACTACTGTCCTTCTAAAAAGTTGGCTTTAACAGTAAATAACCCATGAAGGTTCATATGCAATTAAACAAAGAAACCAAACTAAACCAATCCAGTTATGCTATTAGGTTCACTTTTGGGCTAATACCCTAAAGAAAGGCATGAACTCCCTTGTCCCTTGAGCTATGTGTTAAATAGTGCGAAGCTTGTTCTTCTATAAAGTTGGTTTTGGCATTAAATACTCCACCAAGGTTGATGTGCAATTAAACAAAGAAACCAACCAAACCAATTAAGAGAGTAAGTAGAATTTAGAAAACTGATATTTCAAAACTTCTGATAGTATATATATATATATATATATACAAATTTCATTAAACATAATAGACGTTTTATGTCTACATATTTTCTTCTGGATCCGTTCGAATTCCCGTATTACTTTTATCGTATTCGGGGGGAATTGATTTATGTATTGTCCATGTGTCCTGCTGGACAATTCAGAGTGATTTTTTGGGACATATAAACTTAATGTTCTTACTTGACAAGAATTACTACTATTATTTATGATTTTATTACCTGTGCTCATATTCATTTTTTTTTAATTGTCCATCAAATGCAGTTGAGTGTCATATCTTGGACATTCCTTTACAGGGATCTTACCCCCTCTGTAAGGGTAAAGAGAATTTACCTTACTTCCTATTGGCCAATGGTCTTTGTTTTGTTTTTGGTTTTAATCTTTTTTTTCTTCATTTTTTTACAAAATTTTGCCAATCTCGATGCCAGAAAATATAGTATAAACGTTAATGCTACTTTTAATTCATGGTAATTTTTCAATTAAAAAAATGATTTTATTTTCTCTTATTCAGTATTTTTTGTTCAGCATCGTTCATTTAAATGACCTCGAAAGTGGGCACGAGACCTAATCAAGCATTCTGCTTGGTGGACGATATTTGGCAACTAGTCTATATGATCCAGCTATTTTTGTTATGTTATAAAGAGATTTATAAATGCAAACTAGTTAATTCACCCATGTGTACCCCTATGCTTTTATTCACTCCCAGGGGTCTATGAAGACCACTTTGAAAAGCCCTGATTTAGTACGTGGACAATCCTGGCTCTCGACAGCTTCCTTCATCTGTAAATTATGAAATATCATGATGATAGGAGGGTTATTGAAATGATTTACCGTTGTTAAATAATTGATTGGCCGAGTCTTTTATTTGGCTTGAAGTATAGATTATTTAGAGAATTAAACCATTGTATCCAGAGAGAGAGAGAGAGAGAGAGAGAGAGAGAGAGAGAGAGATAAGTTATGTCTAGCTGAAGTCAATTGAGTTTGATTGATTCGGGGCAAGTTGGAGTCAATTGAGAGCTTGGCTTTCATTCTAAGATTTTAAAATCATGTGATTACAAATTTGGAAGTTGAGATTAGATTGGTTTGGTATGGTTATGTTTTATGGCATATCAACCATTTTAGGTTATTTAATGCCAAATCCATTTTTATGCATATTAACAGTTCTATTTCAAACGACTCAGTTTAGCATATGTACGCAGTTTCAATATCAAACAGTTCTATTTCAAACAATTTAGTTTAGCACAAGTACACTCTTCAGCTCTGTTTAACCCATACATAGGACCCTATCAGGTAATACCACTCCGAGTCAGAGTGGACCTGGGAGCGATGGCAATGAAGGTGCACTCCGCATTCCCCAAAACTCTAATATTACTAGAGCCTTACCATTAGAGTGTCATATGCAGAGCACTCGTTTGGGGAGTCTCACACATCTGCAGAGATACAGTCGGTGTATTCTGTAGCCTTAGCCGATAGAACCATGAGATTAGATCCTTAACTTTTTGTTTTGTTAGTTTGAGGTAGCCGAGTCCTTGAGATTTGCAAAAATTGTGCTATCGTATTTTCCATAAATATTCCAAGGTTAACTCCCGGTTCATGTACGGCTGGTAATTTAAAAGACGTTTGAAGTCGAATAAAGTAACTCATACACATAAAAAAGGTCTTCGTGTTTATTCTTTCTCTGGGAAGAATATGCCAAATCCGAAGATGTATCGTATATTGTACCGCTGGACAAACAACGAAGACCACGTAGATATATAAAAATATAATTTATATCTTTTATTCTTCGACGGCAACGTTTGTGTGAAGTTGGAATACAGTCGGAGAGAGTTCGCACATGTCTTTCTTCTGTGGCGGGGATCCTTTGTGTGTATTAGAGCGACGGCCAAAGAACACACACGGGGGAGCTGACAGGTTTGCTTGAGTGTCCAGCGGGTCTCTCTCTCAGTCCAAAATTACAGACCTTACGTTGTCTTTCAGCTCTGACGGAAATATGAACACGCCACTTCGCCCACGTATTTTCTGTTTATGGCTGGTTATCGGAACTTTCCTACTTCTGCTTTTATTTTTTCGGTAATTTGTTGATCTTATCTGCGAACGGAAATATCTGTCAATCTATCCACAGGCAATAATTACATTTTCGCCATCCTCTTTTATTTTTCTCTTTCCTGTGAAGCCACTTTGTTAATGTTATCTTGCGACCGAATTGAATCTGCTAAGTTTATCCACGGCACTCCGTCACCAGCTAAGCCAGTATATTACAGATGGAACAGTGAAGAAGATGGAATAGAGAAGAGGATTGAAGAATTTATTATGAGGGCGGGGAAGATCAAGTGAAGAGACAACAATACAAAACAGCGATTGTTTTCGTGCGTCCACGTGTAAGGATCCATAGAAGAAGATCGATTATGAGTTCGTCCTTGCTTCTCCAGCTATGTCACGCATAGCTTGTTTGTCTTACTCCAATGGTTAGTGAGATGGGAGGTAAGTGACCGTACAGCTGTTGTTTTGCGGGGCGTTGCTTCCAGGATTTGTTCAAGACAGCCTGCAGCATTCTTGTATATATCCCATTGTTTGCGTCCATGTGGTGCATCTGTAAAGTAGTACTGACACAGCCACATCTTGGAAGAGATCCGTTTTTTTATCGGAGAGATCAGATCGAATACTTTTTCTTAGCAGTCCACGTCTTCACTGAGAGTATATTGACGTCTTTTTCAGTTGATGAGTTATTGCTGTCGATGTATGTGAAATTGTCTTCTAATTTTAGAGGCCGGCCCTTTAAAATGGAGGTGGTACCTTTTCGTTTAAAACACATGAATTTTGTTTTATTTGAGTTCACGTAGAGACCAATGCCTCCAGCTAGTTGCTTCAGACTATACCGTTGGGATTCGTCTTAAGCAGGTGTATTTACGAGAATTACTGGATTATTTGTATTGTCTGGATCTGTTATAGTTTCTGAAGGATATTGTTTGCTTCTTGCTTGTTTTTTTTTAGCGTAAAGCCATTTTCTTTATTAGATCTATTGACGTTCGAAGTACGTAGTCTAGGCAGATTATAAAGAAATATGGTGCTAATGTATATCCATGAAGAACTCCAGCAGCAATGTTGAAGAAGTCTGTGCCTCCATCAGGTGACTGAACCAATTTTTTCTGTTTATATAAAACATCGTTATTGCGGTAACTGTTTCTTTTGATAGATCAGATGCTTGTAGAATTTGTTCCACCTTCTTTCTGTGTATCGAACTGATTGCCTTGGAGAAAACTACGAACAGTTAGTTGTGTGACCTCGAGATTTTTTTTATTCCTTCGATGATTCCACGAATAGTCAGAAACTTTGAAGTTAGGGATCGATTTCTTTGAAAATTGCTCCGATTTTTCCTTGGAATTTTCTCAATTTCAGGTTTAATAAAGTTGAAAAGCCGAGCTTTATAAACCTTCGCAGCTATAGCAGTAAGAGTTATGCCCCAGTAGTTCGGAGAGATTCCGAGGTCACCTTTCTATGGGAAAGGAATGATGCAGCCTTTTGTCCATTTCTCTTTTGTGTTGTGTTTGTTAACAACGTTGCATAATCGAAGAAGTATGTCATCAAATTTCTTTGTTGTCCATACTACTGGAGGTATTTCATTGAGGCTTGGAACTTTTCTGCTTTGAATTTTTTTCAAGTTTTTCCTTCGCAAATTGTCCTAGTTTAATATCAAGTTGGATATTAATGATTTTTTGATAGGTTTATCAGAGACTTTTGGAGAGTTTCCAAGCAGATTCTTGAAATGTTTTTTCCACTTCTGTATTCTTTCCTCTTGGCTGGCAGTTTTTAGTTATGCTCTCAGGTTTTTCTTCCTTCTTTTTGCTTCATTTACTGTCTGCCATGGTAAGTGTGATTGTCTATCTTCGACTGAGTTTCTTATTTTATGGGTTTGGCTTTGAATGTATTCTAGTCGTTCTCTTTGGTATGTATTAGCTTTCTCTTGGCTTTCCGAATTTTCTGAGCATTGGCATTTGCTGCGTTTCTTTTATTAAATAACGATGCTTTCTTGAGTTTATATCATTTTTCTGTCATTGCTATGGCCTCCCCTGGAACTCTGCATTTGGCTCTTGCTTTGTTTGAAATGCACTCGGTTGTTGTTTCTATATTGGCGGTAACAAAATTTTCATATGTGTCATTCGAAGTGTGTCTTTTAGATAAGTATCAGGCTAGTTTCTTAAAGCTACCGTATAATGATTTCAGATATCTCTATTCGGAGTGAGGACCAGCCATATTGAAAAGCGTTTACTGTTTGTGTATTATTTCTGCGTAAACTTTGACGAATCTTTACCCTGTGATCGGAAGATACTCATTCATAAGATGTTAAGAGTGCTATTCATTCACTTCTTGTTTATAAATATTGTGACGTGGCGTGCTATAGAGAGAGAGAGTGAAGGGGAGGTCAATACCCTTAGCCCTCTTTATTTGAATCAACAGACATTGAGAAAGGTCGGAAGACAGGGACCGACCGTTCAAGTAGTCGGGGAGAGAAAGGGTAAGCTAACTGTACTCTTTGCACTTTAGCCTGTTGAAACGACAGAAGTCAAGGTCAAACGGGTGGTGAAAGAAGAAAAGGCGACAGAATCTTCCCACCACAAAGGCCGGCACGCGTTAGAGAAATTTGAAAGGAGTCTTTAGTTTGGACAAATACAGTGTTGGAACAAGATACTGATTCCAGCCAGCTCCGGGAGAAGATAGATCACCTGTAGAAAGAGAGAGAAAAAGAAAAACTTAGAAATTGAAAACCCGTCAAAGATAAGTACAGTTCAAACCATTTTCCTTTTCCAAATCTTAAATATTGGAAATTTGCATGTATTAAAAAAACTGTAAATGTTCTATTTCACCAATGATTAAAATTATTGAATGAACATTGCTACACGTCTCAGTCCGGCGTCTTAGACACTTCTACTCAAGTAAAAGAAAGAGAAAAAAGAGAGAAGGAGAAAAGGACTGTTTAGAGACATTTTTGTTTGATGTTTTCCAGTTGGCTTAATATTGCCGGTATCAAAAAAGAAAAAAAAAAAAAAGGAAAAAAAAAAAAAAGGGAACTGTTTCTTAAATTTCATCATCATTTGTTTGATCGTCACATATTAAAATTTTGTTATATTTTAAATGCACCCTTGTGTTTAAATGTTTTGATTGTGTTCCTTTTCCTCTGTTGATTTGACTTCTTTTGCATGTATCTTGTTTCGGCCTCATACCGCTTTCATGAATTCTCGCTAACACGTCTTATTGCCCCCTTAAATATTACAAGAGGATTTGAAAATCTATCTACAGTTAATACTATCTAACCAAGAAGTTCGTTCTTCCGTGATATGAGGGGAAAGGGGGAAAAAAGACTTGGTGGCGTATTTGACTGTGAATCGGCAACCTCTTTACCGAGGTCAGAGACCAGTCTAACCTCGAATCAGCTTCCACATTATTTGTTTGTTTATCATACGTCTAAACAGGAGTCTTGATAGGTGATACACATTCTACGTAACAGACTTCTACAGAGGACAATGATCTCGTCGATCTCTTGGGGTCAGAGTAGAATTCAACGTCACAATATGTAATCTCGCTGTAGGTCCATAGTTTTTCCTTCCTTTTTCTTTTGTAATTTAATATTAGACATGCAAGTCTTTTCTCGAGAGAAAAATTAATTTATCTCTGTTTGACGAGTTGTGTTAGTAGAATTTGTTATTTTCGTCCAAGTTGATTTAAGCATTCATGTTTCCCCCGACGATTAGAATAATGTGTTTGGGACTGCGTCGAACAAGGAAAGATAACTCGTTGTAGGAGATAATATCCGTGGTGTAATGGTTATCATCATAGGAAATGGACACGGCGACACGAGTTCAAATCCTGGACGAGAATGATTGCATTTCACATAGCACTAATACCCTTGGGAAAGGTATGAATCCAATTATTCTCCCTCCAGCTATGGGTAAATAGTAGGGCAGACTGGGTTCTTCAGCCTTGGTGAGGCAACTAGTCTAGGAGAAGGAAAACTCTGAATTCAAACCTGTTAAACTCCGCTTAAAAATTGACCTTGTATCATATCCTGCCCGAGCGGAGGGGTTGGTAAATAGGATAATATCCGTTTTATCACTAACATTGGTACGACTGTAGCAAGATGTTGTACTTGTACTGGGGTTGCCATTAAATGAAGTGTTATATACTCATGACGAGGGAAGGAAGAACCATAACAATTCTTTTTAAATATATAGGTTGGTTTGGTTTGGTTTGGGTTCTTTGTTTAATGGCATATCAACCTTTGTAGGTTATTTAATGCCAAAGCCATTCTCCTAGAAGAACACTAGTGGTACTATTTAACCCATAGCTGCGAGGATAAGGGTGTTCATACCTTTCCCAAGGGTATTTGTCCGAAAGTGAACGTAATAGCGCGACTGGAGTACGAACTCGCTTACTACGATTCCGCAGTCCATTGCTTTAACCATTACACCACGAGGACACCCCCTTTGAATATATAACTCTCACACTTTTTATACTCGAAAGGGGTTGAAGCTTCTGTGGCGTGAGAGAGAGAGACAGAGACAGAGAGAGAGAGGGAGGCAAAGACAGACTGCTATATTGACCCATTACTTCTTCTCTTGAACATACCACACTGTGTTCACTGTCTTTCCTTCCGACAAGACGTGCTTAAACGGTTCTCGCCAGGGACCACTTGGCCCCCTGCAGCAACAGTTCTCTCTTTGCCGATTCGATTCCGCTGAAATCGAGCACTGACTCAAGACTCACACTGACTGAGATCCTCGTGTAGGCATCTGCATATATCATTTCATAATGCCCATGATTTCTGATCAACCACGTGACAGCTGCCGATTATTTTCACAGGTGCGTCCTGTTCAGAGAAATCTCTGATTGATGGCTCGGTCAAGGGTCAGTATGCAACAGAAGTACACATTCTCGGTTGGATTATTTCGATAGTATTTAGTGGTTTTAATGCGCGAGGACTGAGAAGCTTCCCTACACCTCCTGTAGCGACATTGACGGAGTTCTTCCATGCAAATGCTGAGACAAATGTCCATCCATTAAACAGTATCATGGTATTTTATTTCTTGTTCACTATAGTAGTGTCTCTGTCCTTGTATGCATAAAGTACGTAAAGTTGGTGACTGTAGTCAATGGCGACCCGAAGGCTCCCTTTTCAATAGCTACTACACCGAGATGTACAAGAGAGCGTTACTCCTTTCCTTGGATTGCTCTTGATATTTACCTTATAATGCAGTGTTAAGCAAGGAGGGATCAATACTATTTTTTGAGCCTTTGGTATGACTCGAACTGGGATTGAACTCCGGTTACCCGGGCTATTGGCGAACACTCTACCCACTTAACATTGGGCCGGATACCTACATTATGTACTGTTGCAGACGCTTTCAGGTCAGGTAACTGACTTACTGTGTTTAAAGTTCGAAGGTTAAATGTAGATATGTTGACAATGTTTTTGCTTCCAAGTAATTTTGGTTTGAGCTCTGTAAATCATTCATATATATATATATATATATATAGGTGACATTTTCTTTTTTAAACATGCTTGATTATATAGGAGAAAGACATTGCTTCTGCATATTCTATCGTGGATCCTTTCAAGATTTCGAATGAGTCGTATGTTTGTTTTTCCTAAGATGGCCGGAAGTACTTGGGCAAAATATGGCACCTTCTGGAATTCATTCCATGCAGATGTCAAACGATTCATTCGAACACTGGAAGGAATCATCTATAAATAGGCAGAAATGAAGCGTCTGTCTTGTTATACACACACACATACGTTGTTTAGCCAATGAAGAGAGGAGGCAACAACACTTGTTTAGGAAAAAATAAAACTCTCATCTTTATTACTACGAAAGGAGTCGATAATTTTGATGAAGATAGAAAGAGAGAGAGAGAGAGACAGACAGACAGACAGACAGGGTATTGTAATGATTGACTCCCTATCTTTTTAACCCACATTGAGATACATATTTTCAGAGCTTTGCGTCCCTCTCAGGAGTTTTGATACAGGACCAGTTTTCAGCCCAGGAGTCACCTCCCCTCCACTGGACAAGACGTGTCTACTCGGCAGACTGCTCTCCCAAATTTGACTGACCGCGACTGATCGCCGGAATGACCCTGAAGTCAAAAACTCCTTCATTATGTATTTTCTGGAGGCTCACACAATATTCTTCCTGCGCAATTGATGTGTTTTATTTCCGCAGTTTCTTGTTTACCTTAAGACACAGCTGTATTTTCTGTTTCGAAATTTACAATGACTGGCTGTCAGAAATCACTGTATAACACACGCACGCACACGCACACACACACACATATATATATGAATGCTATGAAAAGACCATATTACTTCGTTTATAGTTCTGACGAACAAGGTACAAAACGGGATGGCTAGCTTTTTATTTGTCATTTTTTATATTTTGATTTTCCTTATGTTTAATTAATACTAACCATAATGAAAATCCCCCCAATTATATATATATATATAGTGTATCACAAAAGTGAGTACACCCCTCACATTTTTGCAGATATTCAAGTATATCTCTTCATGGGATAATACTGACAAAATGACACTTTGATACAATGAAAAGTAGTCTGTGTGCAGCTTATATAACAGAGTTAATTTATTTCCCCCCCAAAATAACTCAAAATATATCCATCAAAAGCTAAACCCTTGCCAACAAAAGTGAGTACACCCCTTAGGGAAAGTTGTCAATAATAACATACACCATGTCAACTGTCAATATTTTGTGTAGCCACCATCATTATCCAGAACTGCCTTTACTCTCCGGGACATGGAGTTTACCAGAGATTCACAGGTTGCCATTGGAATGCTCTTTCACTCTTCCATGACGACGTCGCGGAGCTGGTGGATATTTGAGACTTTGCGCACCTCTACCTTCCACTTGATGATCCCCCAAAGATGTTCTATTGGGTTCAAGTCTGGTGACATGCTTGGCCAGTTCATCACCCTCAGCAAAGCTGAGGTCGTCTTGGAGGTGTGTTTGGGGTCATTGTCATGTTGGAACACTGCCCTGTGACCCAGTTTCTGGAGGGAGGGGATCAATCTCTGCTGCAGTATTTCACAGTACATGTTGGAGTTCATGTTTCCCTCAATGAAATGTAACTCTCCAACACCTGACCATGACATTCCCACCACCATGCTTGACTGTAGGCATGACACACTTATCTTTGTACACCCCACCTGGTCAACGCCAAACATGATTGAAGCCATCAGAACCAAACAAATTAATCTTCATCTCATCAGACCATAAGACATGGTTCCAGTAATCCATGTGCTTTGTTGACATGTCTTCTGCAAACTGTTTGCAGGCTTTCTTGTGTATCCTCTTTAGAAGAGGGTTCCTCCTGGGGTGACAGCCATGCACACCAATTTGATGTAGAGTGCGGCGTATGGTCTGACCCCACCACCTCTTCAATCTCTGCAGCAAAGCTGACAGCACTCCTTCGCCGATCTTTCAATGAAAGCATTTGGATATGACGCACAGCACGTGCGCTCAGCTTCTTTGGACGACCTACCCGAGGCGTGTTCTGAGTGGATCTCGCTCTTTTAAAATGCTGGATGATCTTAGCCACTGTGCTGCAGCTCAGTTTCAGGGTGTTGGCAATCTTCTTGTAGCCTTGGCCATCTTCATGTATTACAACTATACGTCTTTTACGATCCTCAGAGAGTTCTTTGCCATGTGGTGCCATGTTGGAACTTTCAGTTACCAGTATGAGAGAGTGTGAGAGCTGCACTACAAATTTGAACACACCTGCTCCCTATGAACATCTGAGCCTAGTAACACTAATGAGTCACATGACATTTTGGAGGGAAAATGACAAGCAGTACGCAATTTGGAGATTTAGGGATGTAGTTTCTTTGGAGTGTACTCACTTTTGTTGGCAGGGGTTTAGCTTTTAATGGTTATATTTTGAGTTATTTTGAGGGGAAAATAAATTAACTCTGTTTTATAAGCAGAACACAGACTACTTTTCATTGTGTCAAAGTGTCATTTTGTCAATGTTGTCCCATGAAGAGATATACTTAAATATCTGCAAAAATGTGAGGGTTGTACTCACTTTTGGGATACATTATATATATATATATATATATATATATATATATATATATATATATATAAGATTACTATGAAAAGACCATAGATACGTGATTAATAAACATACAGAGAGTGGAAATAGGTAAATCACACACACACACACACACACATATATATATATATATAAAGATATATATATGAAGACCTTATTTATGGTTACTTGGCCGTGGACAGTTGGGGGTTCATCAGACCTTTGATGGGTTTTTATTTCAAATTCCCACTGGTTTGTTAACCTCTTTATTCATTCACAGCTTAATAGGATTGGAGGTGGGTAGGATATTCTTGAATCCTTTTTAATTTTATTTTTTCTTTCAGCGTATACAACTTTTCAGTTGCTTTTACATGGGTAAATGCTTCCAGTTTCCCTGCTTTTCGCCCATAGATAATAGTTTCATGTATTTTAAAGTGAAATTTTGATTCATGCCTTTCGAAGGTCATTAAAGCAAAGTAAACACAAGCAAAACCGTCTGTAACTTGAACTCGGTACACTGATTCCGCTCTCCATGCCTGTTACCGTTACACCACTCCACAGCTTTATTGACCTACGTACAAGGCACCCAGTGAAGATCAACCTCCTGTAATTGGCTAATAGAATAAGATTGCTTATTTTTACTCTACAACACGTATATCCTTCATCTACAAAGTTTGATGTAGTCTGGTTCAAGGTCACAATATTAGAACACCTTGTGTGAACTGACTTTCTTCGTATTGGGAATTGAATTACCATGACCAGAATCCACAATATAAGTCCTCTACTTAAAAAAAGAAAAATATATATTTCTTTCTATTGTTGATAACTTTGATAAAAGTCCTTAAGATATAAGAAATTATCATTTTTTTCATGTTTCAATGTTTCCACTGATTCATTCTCCGGTCTCGATCATGTATATAATCTGCAAGAAAAACTTTATTCTTGGGAAGATATCTGTGAAAAATGCAGACACTGATATACCGACCCGACCAATCCATTCCAACAACTCTAGGTATACCCTTGTGATTCCAGTTTATATCCGGGAAATTTCTCTAAGTGTATTTAGTTGACTTATTAACCCGGCTGACAAGCCGTTATATACCACCCCCAACTTTTTCAACGATGTTAACTATATGGAACACATACCAGAGGGATAGACTTCTTCCTTCAATTGCCCAGTCTACTGGGGCTGTAGAATACGCCGACTGCACTTTTGCAGAGGGGTAAGACCCCTCCCCCAATGAGTGTCCTGGATATGACACAAAACAATCTGATGGTGAGGTCCCAGTAATGCAGAGACTTTGGGGAATACGGAGCACCCCTTTATTGCCATTCCTCCCAGGTCCACTCTGGCCCGGCGTGGTAGCACCTGATCTATGGGTTAAATAGAACTAATGTCATACTTATGCAAAACTAAATTGTTAGATTAAACTGAATAGCTTGAAATAGAAATGTTTTTTGAGCCGTACTTAGATTTAAACTGTGGGCTTATGCTAAAGTAAATTATTTGAAGTGGAACAGTTTTTTGATATTGAAGCTGTATTTACAATAAACCGAATTGTTTACACTAAACTAGACAGAATAGCTAGAAATAGAAATGTTTTTCACAATTAAACTGTACTTACATTTAAACTGCGTGCTTATACTAAACTGAATTGTTTGAAATTGACCTGTTTTTGACATTGAAACTGTACTTAGACTAAACTGAATTATTATATTTAACTGCTTGAATAAACTGAATAGTTAGAAATAGAAATGTGTTTGACAATTAAACTGTGTACTCATGCTAAACTGAATTGTTTGAAATAGAACTGATTATTTACATAAAATGGATTTGGCGTTAAATAACCTACAATGGTTGATACGCCATAAAAAAAAAAACAACCAACTAACCAAACATTCTTCCTTTACATATAATTAGTTATACCATATCTTCCTGACTCGACAAAAGTTATTGCATTCTTCTGTTTTAAGAGTTTGATTTAAAGTGGGTATCTAGAATATTTCATATTAGTGTTATTAACTGATCTTTGCTTAGTCTAACATACGAGCATCAGATTGCTTAACCTACTGCTGCTAAATGGTCACCCATCTAAGAACTGAACAGGCTAATTGCTGCTTACCTTGTTATTTACTAAGCTTTGTTCAGTCTGGCATACAGGCCTCAGATTGCAAACAATATCTGTTGTTACTAAATGGTCACCCATCTAAGAAGTGAACAGGCTCATTGCTGCTTACCTTGTTATTTACTAAGCTTTGTTCAGTCTGGCATATAGGCCTCAGATTGCAAACAATATCTACTGTTACTAAATGGTCACCCATTTAAGAACTGAACAGGCTAATTGCTGCTTACTTTGCTATTTACTAAGCTTTGTTCAATCTGGCATATAGGCCTCAGATTGCTAACAATATCTGTTGTTACTAAATGGTCATCCATCTAAGAACTGAACAGGTTCATCACTGCTTAACCTTCGTGATATTACTTCCTTAGATTTCCTTACTTGGAACACAGTGCTCAGATTCCTAACAGTAGTGGTTTGGTTTCTTTTTTCAATGGCATATTGACCTTCGGGAATTATTTAATGCCAAAGCCCCCCCCCCGTAGAAGAACAGAGGTGATACTATTTTGCACATAGCTGGGAAGGTTAGTGGGTTCATGCCTTTCTCAAGGGTAATAGTCTGAAAGTAAACGTAACAGCCTAAATAGAGTTCGAACATTATTACCTCGAGACCGCAGTTCTGCACTTTAGTCACAGGGACTCTTAAAACCAACAGTGGTCACCCATCTCATTTCTGAGCAGATTCATAATTACTTAACTTTGGGAATGTGACTTAACTGCAAGCGTAAGATGAACACCACGAAGTTATTTACTAATCCTTTTTCAAAATACAAAAATTGAAATATTCTCTTCCATTGAAAAACTGGTTGGTTGGCTTGTAGGTCTTGCCGTCTGTCAAACCTTGTTGGGTTATTTTATGCCGGAGTCAGTTTGATAACTACAAAAGCAGATTGATAATTATAATTTCCAGTCATAAGTAAGTTGGCAACCTTAGTTGAGGGTGATCCGAAGGTTCTCTTTTCAATAGCTACTACACCTAGGTGTAGGAGAGAGCGCTACTCCTTTCCCTGGATTGCTTCATTTTACCCTTAATCCCTACCTTATTGTGTTGAGTGTTAAGCAAGGTGGCATCAAGTACCAGTTTTTAGTCTTTGGTATGACTCGATCTGGGATTGAACCCCGGTCTTCAGGACCATTGGCGGACACTACACATTAGGCCAGTGGTTTCGCATAAAATATAACTTCACGATTGTTTTAAACAGATATACTCTTCATATTTAGTTTCAATATCAATATTTTAGAAGCCAATTTAATAATAATGGTCAAGATAATTTTGAATTGGTAAACACTTTATATTTACTTGTTTGAGAGCCAGTGTCTTGATAAAGTTCACAATCATTTGAAACAGATAAACACTTCATAGGAAGTTGCTACATCAATGTTATAAGAGGTAGTGTATTAATAAAGTTCTTAATCATTTTAAACATTATTTCAGAGCTCTGGAAAGTATGAAGTCCCTACTTTTTTCCATTACTCCCATGTCCACTCTGACCCGAAGTGGTAGTATCTGTTACGGTCTACAATATGAGTAAAATACATCTGTTTGAGACATGGAAATATTTTCCTGTTTAAAATTATTATGAAGATACATTTTTGTACCGTATATAATTAATTTAAAGTGAATTGCACACTTAGACACTCTATTGAGGCCAGGTTTTGAGCTGCCGAGAGGAAATTAATTTCATTTGAACGGCCATATGACAAAAAAAAGACTTAGAAATCCACTAAAAATATTTAGTTAAATCATATCCCCTTCCAAGTTTGTAAAATAGTTGAAATATTTATCAATTTGGGGGTTTTTGATGTACCATAGCCAGATATCCGGATATGTGAAATGTACATAGAATGTTCATAACATATGTACATAGAACATAGGAATCCCGAAACACGAAAAACACTTACGACTTCTTAGTTCAGGTACGAAACGTTTTATTACCTTTGAGTTAAAAGGTTTTTCGACATAAGGAGAGAGGCAAAATCTTTTTATGCAGGCTTTTTTATCCCCACCAACACGTGTGGCACCCGCCACAAGGCCACGGCGAGCTCGCGAAAGTCACCCTTCTTCTTCGGACCGCAAGACTCAACTAAATGACTTTTTTCAAAATCCCCCAAATCCTCCGCGGTGCATGACGTCATTCACATCCCATGGTCAAATTTTCTATCTGGGATTTTTATTTTGACATCTGTGAACGACACATCCTCCCCGCGCACGTTCGTTAAAACCTACGCTCAAGTTTTCACCTAACTAACCCATGTGCTGAGCCGAAAGGTTCTCAGCCTTACTAAACCCAAAGGCAAGATATATAAAAAGAAATCCCTCGGCCATTATATTACATTGAGAGTATCGCAGATCTCCGAATGAATCCAAAACCGTCTTCCGTATGCCACTCTCGGCTTAAACAAACCAGTAACCTTTAGTAAATTAGCGATAAAAACAAATAAAATGTCCTTTAGATACAAATAACTATCTTGTTTAATAGCATATAAACTTGCACAGGTTATTTAATGTGAAAGCTATGTTTGTAGAAAGAGTATAAAGGCATTATTTAACCTATAGCCGGGGGAAAAGGTGGTTCAAGCCTTTCCCAAATGTAATAGTTCGAAAGTGAACGTGATAATGTGAATAGAATTAGAACTCACTAACTTTAGCCTCCCCAGTTCGAAGACTCCTCCCCACCCAAACTTTAATAAAATCATCTCTACGTCCTTGATTTTTCGTAACTACCATCTTACAACCTGTTTATTGTACGGTAGTGGAAGAATATTATTCGGGGTCGTTTCAATGAAGAAACACCGCCGGCTTATGAATATGCATATTTGCACGCACTCACACGTGCTATGCTAATATAGCTATACAGCACACATATAGAAGATACATAAGCGGCGACCAATAGTAGTACGGTGGTGGTACTAGTAGTAGTACTCGTACTAGCCCAGAGTCCATCAAAAGGATGATTGGTGCCTTTGTTGAGAATGACCCGAAGGCTCCTTTTTCAATAGCTACTACACCGAGTTGTAGGAGAGAATGCTACTCCATTCCCTGAATTGCTCCACTTTACCGTTGTTCCCTACCTTATAGTACTGAGTGTTAAGCTAGGCGGCATCAAGTACCACTTTTTAGTCTTTGGCATCACTCTACCTGGGATTGAACCCTCGTCTACCGGAACATTGGCGAACACTGTCCTCATAAGGCCAAGAGCCCGGTTAAGCACAAATAATTATCATAAATTTAAATGAAATATGTTTTTTATTTTTAATAATGATCATCTTACAAAATGGGATTATACTGCTTACGAATAATTATCTTAAACATTAATAAAAACATCTCTCCGTCCATTATTTTAAATAATGACCATCTTACAACTTGTATGTAATATGGGTAAGTACTGCTAGTTTGATATCTTTAAATACGAATAAGTAAGTAAAGTCGGCGACCGTAGTCGAGGGCGAGCAGAAGGCTCCCTTTTCAATAGCTACTACACCAAGGTGTAGGGAAGGGCGCTACTCTTTTTCCTGGATTGCTCCACTTTACCCTGAATACGTACCTTATATTACTCAGTGTTAAGCAAGGAGGTATCAAGTACCCTTTTTAAAGTCTTTGGTAGGACATGACCTGGGATTGAACCCAGGTCTCCCGGATCATTGGCGAATCCTAAATTTTCCTAAAAGCCTCTCTGCATCCATTATCTTTAATAATGACTGTCTTAAAATACTTTCATAATATTAGTCAATACTGGTAAATTAAGTCGTTGGTTTTTGACAGATTTCTTTCAATTGTTGATGTATTTGGCATTAAAAATATTCTTCTTGTTTATCTTCGTTAAAAAATGAAATCACAATTTTCAAAATCTGATAATTATGTCTCTATGAAATGAAAGAAAATAATTCGTATTTCAAATTTTCCTCCAATTTCTCTTCATTCTAATGGTTTAAATTTGATAAAAATCGATCAAATCTTTATATATGAATGACTTACGTTCCTGTGAAGAGAATTCAATTCATTGACTTGTTATATATGGCCATATCAACGAACTACTAAGAAGCGGAAAGTGGACGTTGCGATATCGAAATATCCGCATGGCCGACACACCCACCAATCCCAGCTCGTAATGTCTACTAAATCGCAGCCATTGAATTCAAAAGAGGAGAGAAAATGAAATTATGGAGTAAAAAGTGAATTTGAATGGCTGCACCATTTGTTTAAATTCCCACAGTGGTGGATTGTTTAAGCAAACAATACTGGACGGCATTGATGAGTGGGAAAAAATTGGAAATAAATAGAATGGAGAGGAAAATAGGAAAAGACTCGTATCTGGTGAAGACTTAAAGCGAGAGAGAGAGAGGGGCTTAGTCTCTCTCTCTCTCTCTCTCTCTCCTGTCCGTGGTGCAGGTGTGTACGAACGGGGGCCCGATAAAAGGGCGGGGCTGGGACCCCGTGAAACAAGGCGAGATCTTTCGCAGCGTGAATGAAACGCTTGAGTCAGAAGGGGCGAAGAACATGTTACGGTGACGAAGGGTAAATGAAAATAAAAGCGAATGGGCCAAGAAAGAAAGAAAGAACGAAAGAAGCGAACATGCAAAAATGAAAGAAAGAAAGAAAGAAAGAAAGAAAGCAACGAACATGCAAAAATGAAAGAAAGAAAGAAAGAAAGAAAGAAAGAAAGAACGAAAGAAGTGAACATGCAAAAATGAAAGAAAGAAAGAAAGAAAGAAAGAACGAAAGAAGCGAACATGCAAAAATGAAAGAAAGAAAGAAAGAAAGAAAGAAAGAAAGAAAGAAAGAACGAAAGAAGTGAACATGCAAAAATGAAAGAAAGAAAGAAAGAAAGAAAGAAAGAAAGAAAGAAAGAACGAACGAAAGAAGCGAACATGCAAAAATGAAAGAAAGAAAGAAAGAAAGAAAGAAAGAAAGAACGAAAGAAGCGAACATGCAAAAATGAAAGAAAGAAAGAAAGAAAGAAAGCAACGAACAAGCAAAAATGAAAGAAATACAGAAACGAACAAGCAAGCAAACAAACAAACAAAAATAAATGAAATAAATATAGAAAGAAAAAAACAAACAGGTTAAAACGAAATAAATCAATAAAAAAAGAAAGAAAGAAAAACAAAAGTTAAAATGAAAGAAAGAAAGAAAGGAAGGAAGGAAGGAAAGAAGAGAGAAAGGAAGAGGAAATAAACAAACAAAAACGAAGGAAGAAACAAACAGAAAAGAAAGAAAGAAAGAAAGAAAGAAAGAAAAACAAAGAATAAAAACAGGAAAAAATAAATAGATAAAAGACATATAAAGAAAAGGGAGAAAAAATGAAGAAAGAAAGAAGATGAAATAATCAAAAGAGTAAAAAATGTAAAATAGAAAAAGAAAGAAAGAAACGAAAGAAAGAAAAAATGAAAAAGAAAGAAAGAAAATAACGAGAAGAAGAAGAAGAAGAAGAAGAAGAAGAAGAAGAAGAAGAAGAAGAAGAAGAAAGTGAGAGAGACGAAAGAAAAAGATGAGGTAGATGGACTCTGAGATGAAGAAGAAGAAGAAGAAGAAGAAGAAGAAGAAGAAGAAGAAGAAGAAGAAGAAGAAGAAGAAGAAGAAGAAGAAGAAGAAGAAGAAAGTGAGAGAGACGAAAGAAAAAGATGAGGTAGATGGACTCTGAGATGAAGAAGAAGAAGAAGAAGAAGAAGAAGAAGAAGAAGAAGAAGAAGAAGAAGAAGAAGAAGAAGAAAGTGAGAGAGACGAAAGAAAAAGATGAGATGAGGTAGATGGACTCTGAGATGAAGACGACAAAGAAGAAGAAGAAGACAAAGAAGAAGAAGAAGAAGAAGAAGAAGAAGAAGACGACAAAGAAGAAGAAGAAGAAGAAGAAGAAGAAGAAGAAGAAGAAGAAGAAGAAGATCTTTACCCTCCATCCAAATATAAACTTTAAAATTAAAAGATAGTTGGAGTGTTTTCACATGAGAAAACACGAGGCGGATGATTGTTGTCCAACATACAAAACTCTTCGAAGGTAATGGATATGCGAATCTCTAACAAAGACTTTGGGTTCGTCTCGGTAGTGTGTGAGGGTCAGGTGCAGTTATGGATTAGGGGCAGAGAGAGAGAGAGAGAGAGAGAGAGAGAGAGAGAGAGAGAGAGAGAGAGAGAGAGAGACTTTGAAGGTGAACTTGCAAACGGGCGAACACTGCTACTATAAACAGACCCGGGGGCAGAAAGGGACACAGAGAAGCCCCTTCCCCCCGCCTGCAAATAAACGAGTGTCTGTTTGCACAAAATTTGCACTCAGAAGAAAAATAAACTAATAAATGAATAAATAAACAGCAAGCTCTCTCTCTCTCTCTCTCTCTCTATATATATATATATATATATATATATATATAAGAATATATAGATAAATCGATATATATATATATATATATATATATATATATATATATATATATATCGATTTATCTATATATTCTTATTTAGAAATCGTTTTCTGTGTAAATCTATCTATCTATCTATCTATCTATCCGTCTTTTATGAATATCTATCTGTGCAGGAAGTAATAAGTTGAATCTGACTGAATGTACGTAGAAAAGGTAAAAACGGTAGAAAAATACGTTTGATGATTTGTTTATTTGTCAACGTGTTTCGACTTCAATCTTATTTTGAATGCAAAAGTGTTTTATCAACATTATTTTAGTATGAGAAATAATTAGGATAGATAAATTTTGATTCACTCAGCTCCATCTACAAGCCCTGATGAAGACTTCGAAATGAAATCAATTTTATCGATCATAATTATTTCTCATACTAAAAAAAATTCGTGGGGGGGTGTCCTCGTGGTGTAATGGTTTAAGCGATGTCCTACGGAATCGTAGTCAGCGAGTTCGTACTCACTTCGCGCTATTACGTTCACTTTCGGTACAGTTGGGTTTTATGGCATATCAACCTTTGTAGGTTATTTAACGCGAAATCCATTTTTATGTAAATAATCTGTTCTATTTAAAACAATTCAGTTTAACATACGTACACAGTTTAATTGTCAAAAACATTTCTATTTCAAACTATTCAAGCAGTTATATATAACAATTCAGTTTAGTGTAAGTACAGTTTCAATGTCAAAAACAGTTCAATTTTAAACCATTCAGTTTAGCATAAGCACGCAATTTAAATGTAAGTACAGTTTAATTGTAAAAAACATTTCTATTTCGAGTTATTCAGTTTAGTCAAGCAATTCTAATTCAGCTAATTCAGTTTAGTATAAGTAAAGATTTTGTTTACACACAGTTACATGTCAGTTGTGAATAATCAGTTTTATTTCAAACAATTTAGTTCAGCATGAGTACACAGTTTGTCAAAAACATTTCTATTTCTAACTATTCAGTTTATTCAAGCAGTTATATATAACAATTCAGTTTCGTGTAAGTACAGTTTCAATGTCAAAAACAGTTCAATTTCAAA
>OY757941.1:54340624-54370624 GCA_963585895.1 Sepioteuthis lessoniana | reverse complement strand
GAGCATGTACGCTCCAGATGTCAATAGGAGATACAAGAAGGAGATCTAGAGTACATTTTTTTCATGCTGCCGATGTCAAGAGGAGACCAAGAGCTATAGATGTCAAGAACAATGAGTACTTGTACATGCTCCAGATGTCAAGAGGAGCCAAGATTTAGAGTACAGGCTCCAGATCTCAAGAGGAGATATGTCATTTGTATATATATTTTGTTCATGCTCCAGATGAAAGACATGCTCCAGAGAGAGCATGACATCTGGAGATCTAGAGTACAGGACATCATGCTCCTCCTGACATCTGGAGCATGAACTCTTGGGTCTAGAGCATCTCTTGACATCTGGAGTACTATGTACTCTTGATCTCCTCTTGACATCTGGAGCCTGTACACTAGATCTCAAGACATCTGACATCTAGATCTTGGACTACTCTTAATCTTGGGCTCCGCTTGACATCTGGAGCGTGTACTCTAGATCTCCTCTTGACATCTGCAGCATGGTCTTGGGTCTAGGGCATTTATCTTGGGGTCCTCGTATTTTTGTCATAATTATCATCGTCACTCTAGCAGCAGAGAGCACACACATACACACACTCTCTCTCTCCGTCCATCCGTATGATCAATCACTCTCTGCCAGTTTTCTAGGTGACACGCGCGTATATAATATATTCACGCAGGTATATATATATATATATATATATATATATATATATATATATCATATTTACCCAACCCCTCCGTTCGGGCAGGATATGACACAAGGTCAATTTTTAAGCGGAGTTTAACAGGTTTCAATTCAGAGAAGAAACCAGTCCGCCCTCCATAGCTGGAGGGAGAATAATTGGATTCATCCCTTTCCCAAGGGTACTAGTGCTATGTGAAATGCAACCAGTCTCGTCCAGGATTTGAACTCGTGTCGCCGTGTCCATTTACTGCGGCGATAACCATTACACCACGCGCACCTCCTCAATATATATATATATATATATATATATGTGTGTGTGTGTGTGTGTGTGTGTGTGTGACACATCATTTAGATATGAGTGTGTTTCAGTCATTTGCTTGATTTTTCTTAGGAAGTCTTATCCCAAAATTCCATCTTTCATAAACTACCGTTCGGTTACTAGCCATATTTCTTTAGTCTTTTCCCACCTCCCTCTACCATAACCCCTGAGAAAGTATTGGGTAATGGCCGATTTGTATTTGGGGACTCAACTCAAACTGCTTCGACAGAATATGAAGCAAATCACTTAAAGTCATTTTAATTTGGATGGAGAATGTAACTATCGTAATTTACTAAGCTTTTTGCTAAGATGTGGCCCAAGGCTGAGTGAATAGGGCACCCAATGAGACTCGAACTCACATATGAAGATTTGCTTGTCTAGCTTGCTAACCATTACACCACCCTGGAGAATATAACTCTCATATTTCTATTTCATCTTTTTTCTACATTAAAACCACATATTTTCATGGGTGGGCTATTTTGTACAAGAATCTATTTGCTCCGTCGGCTGGGCTGTAAAATGCACCGACTGTTTCTCTGCAGAGAACTAGATGGTGTACTTATGCTAAACTGAATTATTTCAAATAGAACTGTTTTGACTTTCAAATAGAAAATTATTTCAAATAGAACTGTTTTGACTTTCAAATAGAAAATTATTTCAAATAGAACTGTTTTGACTTTCAAATAGAACTGTTTTGAATTATTTCAAATAGAACTGTTTTTATGTGTAAACAAAAACTATACTTATATTCAACTGAATTATTTGAAATAGAACAGTTTATATGTATGAAACGACGTTGATGTGCCATAAAACCAAAGCAAACCAAATAAGAATTTATTTTTGCTTTCCATAAAAATATTTTTTCTTCTTTTGCTATATTTTAATGAACTTTCAGACTTTTTAGATTTGTGTAAGTATTTACCCAACCCCTCCTCCACGAGCAGGATATGACACAAAGTCATTTTTAAGTAAAGCTGGTTTGAATTCTGAATTTTCCTTCTCCAGGACTGGTTGCCAGGCTAAAAAACCTAGTCTACCCTATTGTTCACCCCTACTTGAGTCTGGCATAAGCGTGAAGTGAAACACAAATAACCTCGGCCAAGATTTGAACTCAGGCCTCTGACTCCATTTCTATGTTAACTGTGACTTTGAATGCTTATTTTTTGCGAAATAAAATGCAGTTTTGAGTCTTTTAAATGGTAGGCTTGTGTATGGATGTGCGATACTGTGTGTGTGTGTGTGTGTGTGTGTGTGTGTGTGTGTGTGTGTGTGTGCGTGGGAAAGTGCATGAATGAGTGACTAAAAAGAGCCCCGGGTAAAACTTTATCCGGGGTATCAAAAAATATCTGTTGAAATATCAAGCACAGTTGAAACGCTGAATGACGTAACAAGAGGAATTTAAAAAAAATCTAGAATCGGATGTTAGGGAAAGTTTTGATGATTATCCAATTCATAAGGCTTAGAGGATCTAATCTACCTAATCCTAAGACTAAAACCTTCACTGGTAGGGCCTAAACCTGTTATAGGTAACCTGTGGCCCGTGGGCCACATGCGGTCTGTATTGTTTTCTAAATGGCCGGCTTCGGATCTCAATTTTTGTAGACAACGAAAAAATTCAACTTTTCCTTATTTCTAAGGTCTTCTGTAATAATAATTAAGATGCCTTCAACGAATAATGACCTTAAGTGTTTTAGTTAGAACAGCTAAGTCTCCTCGTGTGGCCCACTTCTGGAAAAAGGTTGCCATTTCTTGCACTAAAATTCATCAAGGTTACTTATCATAATTTTTTAGGGCGGTTCCTGTAGCATCTGTAGCATGTACTACGTACTCTTGGTCTCTTGGTCTTGGAGCATGTAGTCTTGGGGTCCTCTTGATCTTGGTTTCCTCTTGACATCTGGAGTACTATGTACTCTTGGTCTCCTCTTGACATTTGGAGCAAGTACTCTAGATCTCTTGACATCTGCAGCATGTGCTTTTGGTCTCCTCTTGACATCTGGAGCCTGTACTCTAGATCTTGGGTTACTCTTGGGCTAAACTGCGTGCTAAACTGATTTGACATCTGGAGCCTGTACTCTAGGTCTTGGGCTACTCTTGATCTTGGGGTCTTATACATTCCTTATAAATTTGACACAAGATTCCCATCAGATGTAAGCTCCCGAGAGATATTCCGACCACAATTTTTATTGACAAATAACAATGACCGAACTGGTCTTTCGTTTTCTTTACACACAGAGCTGGTACTTTGTTTTCCTTACACATTCTATAATACACATGTATAAAAAACCCAGAAATATTAATTCAACTCCTGTCTTAAATCTTTGTGATGGTTGAATTTAATGAAGTAATGGTGTGAGAGTTGTTAAGGTTGATTTTTTCCTTGAGGAACCCTCAAAGGAAGAAATCTGATGGGTTTCAGGTCAGGCAAATGAGGTGCCTATTCCTCTTCAGTTTTGTTGTTGAGGAGACGCTCCTCAACAGTTTCTCGGCGTCATGCCACGGTAAGATTAGCAGTATGAGGAGGATTATCATCCTGCTGGAATTATCGTTTCTCCTCATCAATGTCCTTGCACTTCTTTGGCTCTATACAGGATAATTCAAGTACCGCAATCTAAATACTCTTTTGTCACTGTAATTACATTACACAAATTCTCTTCAAAGAAAAATGGTCCAATGCTGTCATACTTTGTGATGGAGACACATTGGCACTTTTTTCAATGTAGAGGGCGTCCAACGGCTCTTTGAGTGTTCTCCCATCTCCAAAAACACCCAATTCCAGGAGTTGATATGGACAATCCAAAACAGTGGGATTCATACGAAAACCAAACATCCTTTAAGAATTTCTCGTCATCGTCGATCTTTTGCGAAAACCACCGATACTTCCGGCGGAAATTCTTATTTATGTTGCCATGTTATGTATCACGCGTAAGTTTTACGTTTCAACGCTTGAGGGTCACCCTTATGGGTCACATGAAAGTTTGATTGGTTATAGTTTCGTAGTGGTTATCGTCGTGATTTTGAATTTCGTATCCGACTCCTTTTGTTTCGCTTCTTACACCATTTAACTTGTCGGCTTCTTTGTTTGCGGAAGGCTACAAAAGAATTTCCAGAAGGAAGGAAAGAAAAAGACGAAGATACCGTTTAAATTCCAACTTTATTCTGTTTTTTTTTTATGACTATTGTGTGGCGTGGAAAGTTTTCTTTAACCAGTCGTAGTATATCACATTTCTTAGACAAGGCGTTGAAATATATTTGTTATTTTCAGCGGTGATGAGTTTAAGGTCAGTAGTTATGTCCAATGGGTGTTTTTCAATAGAACATGTGCGCGACCTGATTATCAGCCGAGTGAGAGAGGGTCTTTTCACAATACGGTGAAGGTTGAAGTGAGCAAGAATTTCTTTTTGGTGGCCCAGTCGGTTGGAACTGTATACACCGACTGCTTTTCTATAGAGGGGTAAGACTCCCCCAACGAGTGTCCCATATGACACTAAACAATCTCATGGTGAAACTCTGGTAATGCTGGAGTTTGGGGAAATGCGGAGTACCCCTTTATTGCTATCACTCCCAGATCTACTCTGGCCCGGAAGGTAGTACCTGATAGGGTTCTATTAATAGTTCAAATAGAACTAAACCGTATACTTATGTTAAACTGAATTGTTTCAAATAAAACTGTTTTGACATTTAACTATGTGCAAAAAAATATATTTATACTAAACTAAATGGTTTAAAATAGAACAGTTCATATGAGTAAAAATGGATTTGGCATTTAATAACCTACAATAGGTGATATGCCATCAAACCAAACCGAAATTTCTCTTAGGTGCCAGTAAGTCTATCTTTCAGTCATGCGCGGATTTCGCTTCCTGTTAGGTCTCTTTTTATTTTATTTTTAATTATCTCCACATACGTAGCTTACCCTCTTTTCCATATAAGCTTGGGTCAGTTGGTACTTGATCTGGAACTAGTCGGGATAAAGTTTGAAATCTTTAATCAGAAAATGCCGAACAGAAAATACAGAAATTTGAAGTTCTTGGTTCTTCTGTCGCAAAAATCTGGACGGACTTTGGCCAACTGAATCTTGAACCTTGGTGACATTCTTCGATGTTGGGATTGGTATCAGAAGCCTAGATGTAGATGAACCCGTTGACCAACAATCTTCCTAAATAAGTAAAGTTGGCGACCGCAGTCGAGGGTGACCAGAAGGCTCCTTTTTATAGGGGAGGGCGCTACTCCATTCCCTAAATTGCTCCACTTTACTCTTGATACGTACCTTATAATTCTGAGTGATAAGCAAGGAGGTATCAAGTACCATTTTTAAAGTCTTTGGTCTTGTATACTACGACCATTATGTTCTCAGCCACAACAGTAATACAATACATATAAAAATACAATACACAGGCGGACCCTGTTGTTTCAGATACGAACGGGTTTATTAACTCCTGGCGTCGGTCCATGGCGACACGAGGAGAGAGACTCAATTCTTAAAAGTCTTTGCTAACCATACTATACTGACTCCACCCAAACGCACGGCGCATCTTGTGATGTCTAAGATCTCTGTCGGTAGAGATCCGGAAAACCCAATTACATCTTCAACGGCCCAAATCCAACTCTATCTTTTAATGGTCAAAATCCAACTTGTCTTTTTAAAATCCTCAAATTCTCAGGACAATCTCTTCCGGGCGTGACGTCATCCACACTCCAGTCTCATTTCCTGTCTGGGGGTTTATTATGACAAATGGTGATTGCCATATCCTTTGTGCACGAGCGTGATTGCACCAAATGACTATGCACCTGTACTAAGAGACTATGCACCTGTACTAAGAGACTCGAATACTTCAAAGCCCTGCCAAACTGAATGATAAAATATAATTAACGAAAAAGGATTAATATAAGAAAAATAATTCCTTAATTATATAACAGTGTGACCATTGGCGAACACTTTACTCATTAAGCCAATTAGCTGGTTCTTCACAAGTAGTAAGAGCTTAAAGGTTCTTGACCAATTTTATTCTCTTTCTCATTAGTTAACGATGGAACAGAAGGTCATTTTTTAACGAAGACGTATTATAAAACTAAGTTTTCAAGCAAGTTACCGAAAGAAGTTTAATTTCAACACATTCCCAAACAGGAGTCAGAGTTTTAAATTAAAGGAAGAGGCCTCTAGTTTGTTTCAACATTTGTGAAACACCCTCTCTCTCTCTATATATATATATATATTTCTTTTTTTTCATACGAGTTTAGTTAATAACTATGGAACTTTTTTTTATGATCCTATGATTTTTTTTTTCAAGCTTTCTTGCTAATTTTTATATCAGGGTTCAGTTGATAAAGAAGTTGCTCAAGGTTCTGCTCCAAAGCGCTTTCGATCATATCTTGTGATCGTCTTCAGGATGATTTTTTTTGTCGATATTGTTTATTTTATTTAGTTAAGGTGATATATAAATATATATATTTTATTGGAAATTTTTTTTCATTGGTAGGGATGGGTACTTTCATTGAGTATTTCTGGTATTTTTGTGTTGTTTCTGAAGTTTTTTTCCACACAATCCAATAGAATATAAATAACATTTGAACAGATTTATTTGATCAATAGATGGAACTCTAAAAGGTACTACATTTCAGAGTCCAAGGGTCCATGGGAGTATAACAATAAAAAAGTTATTCTTCACTCCCCAGGGCTCTGGAAATAGAGCCTCATCATCAGATGCAGTTTAGTGTCATATCTAGGGCGCCTCTTTTGGGTGGGGTCTTACTGGTCTGCGGGGGATACAGTCAGCGTATTCTAAGCCTTATTTAGTACCCATGGGAAAGGTATCAATTTTATTCTCCTTCCAACTAGTTGCCCTGTCAGCTGGGGCTGTAGAATACACTGACTGCACCTCTGCAGAGGGGTAAGACCCCCACTAACGAGTGTCCTGATATCACACTAAACAATCTGATGGTGAGGTTCCAGCAGTGCTGGAGCTTTGGGGAATGCGGAGTACCCCTTCATTGTCATCGCTCCCAGGTCCACTCTGGCCCGGAGTGGTAGCACCTGATAGGGCCCTATCTATGGGTTAAATAGAACTAACAGCATACTTATGCTAAAATGAATTGAGTAAACTGAATAGCTTGAAATAGACGTTTTTGACAATTAAACCGTACTTACACTTAAACTGCGTGCTTATGGTTAACGGAATTATTTGAAATAGAACTGTTTTTTCGACATTAAAACTGTATTTACACTTAACTGAATTATTACATATAACTGCTTGAATAGTTTGAAATGGAAATGTTTTTGACAATTAAACTGTGTACTTATGCTAAACTGAACTGTTTTCAATAGAACAGATTATTTACATAAAAATGGATTTGGCGTTAAATAACCTACAAGTGTTGATATGCCATAAAACCCACCAAACCAAACCAAACCTTCCAGCTATAGGCTAATAGTAGGGCAGACTTCAACTTTGGTATGGCAACCGGTCTAGGAGAACAAAAACGGACTGGCCAGCCTAGAAGACTAGTAATTTTCTTGACTGTGAAACAACGAAAAAGTCCAGATATATAGTCGACCATATAGAAGGACTTGCTTCGGAAAGTCATTCACACGTGACACACAGGACTTCTTAAACAATACCTTAAAACAATACCAAAAGATTCAGTTCTAGTCATAGTGAATGTCAGATCACTATTCTCTCATTCAAAAATACACAGTGAGGAATTTATAGCTTTGATGAAATACCTCAACAATAGAATAACAACGTCTTCCCCGACAGAAGTTATAAAAAATATTTATTGAACACATATTAATAATAAACAACACTGACTTCAACTTTCCAAGTCCGATGGGGCTGTAGAATACAACGACTGCATCTCTGCAAAAGGGTAAGACCCCACAACAACAAGTATCCTGGATATAGCAATAAACAATCTGATGGTGAGGCTCCAGTAATGCTGGAGGTTTGGGGGATGGAGGTAACCTCTTCATTGCCATTACTCCCAGGTCCACTCTGGCCCGGAGTGGTAGCACTTGACAGGTTCCTATCTATGGGTCAAACAGAACTAAACTGTATACTTATTCCAAACTGAATTGCTTGAAATAGAACTATTTTGATATTTAAACTTCGTACTTATGCTAAACTGAATCGTTTTAAATAGAACTGTTTTGACATTTAATTGTATGTGGACAAAAATTGTACTTACACTAAACTGAATTATTTGAATTAGAACTGTTTGGTTTAACTGAATAGCTTGAAATAGAAATGTTTTTAACAAAGTGTATAGTTATGCTAAAGTGAATTGTTTGAAGTTGAACTGTTTACATCTATAAACATGTATTTGGCATTAAATAACCTATAAAAGTTGATGTGTCATAAAACACAAACAAACAAACAAACAAACCGAACTTTAACGGTTGACACTTTTTACAAATAAAACGATTCCCAATAGTTGTAGCTTCTTTTTACGTCACCATCTCGACGGAAAAGTTTGAAAATGCTCACATCTACCATGAAAGAAACAATGCCCGCCTCTTTGACGCTTGATATATTGATAACATGGTGTAATGGTTATCGTCGTAGGAAATGGACTCGGCGATACGAGTTCAAATCCTGGACGAGACTGATTGCATTTCACGTAGCACTAATACCCTTGGGAAAGGTACGAATCCAATTATTCTCCCTCCATCTATGGGTAAATAGTAGGGCAGACTGGGTTCTTCTGCCTTGGTGAGGCAACTAGCATAGGAGAAGGAAAACTCTGAATTGAAACCTGTCAAACTCCGTTTTAAAATTGACCTTCTGTCATATCCTGCCCGAGTGGAGGGGTTAGGTAAATATAAACATATTCCTTACAAATTCTGGCGGAGAAGGAAAGCCGAAAAATTTCAACTTTGATATAATGCACGACCCTATGAAATTTAATCCGGAAATATCAACACAATCGTATTTTAAGATATTCTACAATGTATTGATAGAAAAAAGACAACTATAAACATTGCTTACAAAACCCACACAAAAATCTTTTGATCCCAACCATCTCGAAGAAAACCTTCCCAACTCATGAGCACCCAGACTAAATAGAATCTGCAGAGATTATAAAGAAATGAAAAAACAAAATGATAAACTTTAACAGCAGTTCTCCGTACGGGGATATTCCCATATAACAACTGCCCAGTCGGCTGGGGCTACACAGACTGCACCTATGCAGAGGGGGTAAGACCCCACAACAACGAGTGTCCTGATTATGACACTAAACAGTCTGATGTTGAGGTCCCAGTAATGCTAAGCCTTGTAGAATACGGAGCACCCCTTCATTGCGATTGCTCTCAGGTCCACTCTGACCCGGAGTGGTAGCACCTGATAAGGCTCTATCTAGGGGGGGTCCTCGTGGTGTAATGGTTAAAGCAATGGAGTGCGGAATCGTAATAAGCGAGTTCGAACTCCAGTCGCGCTATTACGTTCACTTTCGGACAAATACCCTTGGGAAAGCTATGAACCCCCTTATCCTCCCAGCTATGGGTTAAATAGTACCACTACTGTTCTTCTAGGAGAATAGGCTTTGGCATTAAATGACCTACAAAGGTTGATATGCCATTAAACAAAGAAACCAACCAACCATCTATCTATGGGTTAAATAGAACTAACGGCAATCTTATGCTAAACTGAATTGTTTGATTAAACTGAATAGCTTGAAATAGAAATGTTTTTGACAATTAAACCGTACTTACATTTAAACTGCGTGCTTATGATAAACGGAATTATTCAAAATTGAACAGTTTTTTGACATTGAAACTGTATTTACATTAAACTGAATTGTTTAACATAGAACTGTTTTGACATGTAACTGTGTGTAAACAAAATCTGTTCTTAAACCAAACTGAATTAGCTGAATTAGAACTGCTTGACTAAACTGAATACCTAGAAATAGAAAGGTTTTTGACAATTAAACTGTACTTGCATTTAAACTGCAAGCTTATGCTAAACTGAATTATTTCAAATAGAACTGTTTTTCGACATTAAAACTGTATTTACATTTAACTGAATTGTTACATATAACTGCTTGCATAGTTTGAAATAGAAATGTTTTTGACAATTAAACTGTGTACTTATGCTAAACTGAATTGTTTTATATAGAACAGATTATTTACATAAAAATGGATTTGGCGTTAAATAACCTACAAGTGTTGATATGCCATAAAACTCAAAACAACCAACCAACCGTATGTTAATTAAAAACCAGATAAACAAAGCCATCACTACCTGAGGGTAATTCAACAAAAAAACAAAAAACAAAACGAATCGCACCCACATCGTAACAATATTGAACACCACTCTCCCACGACTAATCCAAATAATGAAGAACTGACGGAAAATTCTGAAATTAAACCTAACTTAAATTTTTCAAGAACCAGGTATACTGACCAAAAGTCGACCAAATAATCTCAAAGGAATGATAGGAAGGGACGATATACTAAAGGATAAAATAATCCTCAATAAGCCTGCACTAAAATCCATAAATTCTTTGCCAACCAAATAATATTAGGAACAATTTTCCTGGTTGGTTGGTTGGTTGGTTGGGTTTAATGGCATATCAACCCTTGTAAGTCATTTACTGCCAAATCCTATCTATACATACATATTCGATATATATAATTTATAAACAAATAGTTTATCTTGCTCAGTCGGCTGAGGGGTGGGGGCTGTAGAATACGCCGATTGCACCTCTGAAGAGGGGTAAGAACCCCCCCCAAGAATGTCCTGGATATGACACTAAACAAACTGATGGTGAAGTTTAAGTGATACTGGGGCCTTGGGGAATGCGGAGTACCCCTTCATTGCCATTGCTCCCAGGTCCACTCTGGCTCGGAATGGTAGTACCTGGTAGGGCCATAACTATGGGTTAAATAGAACTAACGGCATACTTATGCTAAACTTAATTGTTTGAATTAGAACTGTTTAATTAAACTGAATACATTGAAATAGAAATGCTTTTGGCAATTAAACCGTACTTACATTTAAACTACATGCTTATGCTAAACTGAATTGTTTGAAATAGAACTGTTTTTGACATTGAAAATGTACTTACACTAAACTGATTTGTTTAATATAGAACTGTCTTGACATTTAGCAATCAAAACCTGTACTTATACTAAACTAAATTATCTTGATTAGAACTGTTTGACTAAAAAATAAACTGCGTGCTTAAATTTAAACTGCCAGCTTATGCTTAATTGAATTATTTGAAATGGAACTGTTTTTTGACATTGAAACTTTACTCATACTAAACTGAATTAGCTGAATTAGAACTGCTTGACTAAACTGAATAGCTTGAAATAGAAATGTTTTTCACAATTGAAGTGTACTTACATTAAAACCGCACACTTATGCAAAACTGAATTGTTTGAAATAGAACTATTTTCATAAAAATCGATTTAGCGTTAAATAACCAACAAAGGTTGATATGTCATAAAACCCAAACAAGCAACCAAATAGTTTATCAGTAACAATTTTTAAACGAGTCAGAGCTCATTTGTGTGCACACTGTTAAGTGGTTTCAAGAATTGCTATCTAACACTTATAGTTTTATTTGCACACAGTTAATCTTTCCAGGTATTGCTCTGTAATACTCATAATACAATTTGACATCTGTATTGTTTTCACATAGTTAAATTGTAAAACCTATCAGGTACTACCACTTTTATTTGCTTCTGATCAGGTTGTCTGATTTTTTCAAAAGGCTGGCCACGTTCTTCATTTCTCTCTTTTCTCTATGTTGGTCTGAATCGCTTGACAATTTAATCTTCTCATCAACAAGGAGGTCTTCCGATTGGTCGTTTCTGGTTTCTCGGATGCCACACGATAACCGCTCATGTCCCCCTGTTGGTTGTAAAGCTTAAGACTTATCCAAGTCCGCAGGACGTCTGCTTTTGGCACTCCGCACTCAAATCCTTCACAAAGGATATAAGAAAATGATATACGTTGTGCCGTCAATAAGTTTTCAGAATTTTTTGTATAGGCATTTATAATTGTCATAGACTCTTGAAAATTCACTATGTTATTGCAATACATCTTATGAGATGACCGACCAATTTTTATGATTTCAGGTTCAAATCAATTGCTACAGCAGGAATTAGAATACACCCTACTAAAGCCTGATTGTCACAGCTGGTGAATTTCAAAAATGCAATCTGGACTTTAGAAGAACTATATGCAATAAAATTCTGTTTTAAACTTGGAAAAATGCCATGCAATGAAAGTTGGATCTGCTGCTATGACCCAGAGATCAAAAGACAGAGTTCCCAGTGGATGCATGTTGGCTCTCCCAGACCTAAGAAAGCCAGTCAGAGCAAATCCACCCAGAAACTTTTGATGATCCCTTTTTTTGACAGCACTTGCATGATCTACCTGCACTGGGTTCCCACTGGACAGACAGTCAACAAGGAATACTATGTTGAGGTTTTAAGGGAATTCAGGAAGAGATTCCCTCGAAAGAGGCCAGCACTCTTCAAATCGGGTCTGTGGCATTTCCACCAGGACAACGCACCAGTCCACAACTGCATCCTTGTCACAGACTATTTGACCAAGATAGGCATCAAGGCAGTTCGTTACCCTCCCTATAGTCTAGACCTTGCTCCCTGTGACTTTTGCTTATTCCCTAAGCTCCGAGGCTGTCGTTTTGAGACAATTGAGATGAAAGAAGCTGTGACGAAGGTCATTGACACGCTCACACGAGAGGACTCTATGGAGCCTTGAAGAAGTTGTTGCAACGGTACAAGAAGTTCGTTTCAGCCGGAGGAGATTAGTTCGAAGGGGACTAGAGTTTCATGTGTGTACTATCAATAAAAGTGCCCATACGAAAAAAGTCTGGAAACTTATTTAATGATCCTCGTATATTTAAAATCCACTAAATTTTGCCAGTCAAAAGAGCACCTTAGGCGCCAGGCGATAAACCAAACCCTGCCAAAGTAGGTGAGAGCCTGGGGACGGTCCCCATAGGCCCAAGGAGTGTCGTGATATGAATTAGTCACGTGATATGAATGCTGGGCTTTAAGGACAAGCCGAACCGAGCTGGCCAGAACAACACGGCCGATATGCACGTCTAGTCTGCTCTATTCAGCATATACGAGTAGTTAGTATAAGCATGACTTATTCATAAACATGAGCAGTCCATTTTATAACGTAAGGCGCGGGAGTGGGGAAAGGAGGAAGGAATTTTTCTCTACATCTTCCCCAATGGCTTCAGCGCAAAGTAGAAACGCTGTTAACCTCATCCAAGATTTGCTCTCGGGTCTCTAATTCCATTTTCTACGATGTTAACCGTTACAGTGAGAGCGCCTCCTAACTTGAATAACTTAAGCATAAAACATCTATTAATTTTCTTTCATATCTTGTTTATTTCAGACCGATCTAAAAAATGTAAATTTGCCTGTTTTTTTTTAATCAAGGACAGGGAAACAAAGTTTCAATAAAATAATTGCCATTTTCTATAGAGTAATTAAGAAGTTTCCCATATCTAGGAACAAAGATATTTTCTTTTTTTTTACCCCAAATACTGAAGAATTCTTTATACTAGCAACCGGGACTTTGGCCTAATGAGTAGAGTGTTCGCCAATGGTCCGGAAGGCCGGGGTTCAATCCCAGGTGGAGTTATACCTAAGAGTTATACTTGATGCTGCCTTGCTAAAAACTCAGCATTATAAGGTAGAGATCAAGAGTAAAGTGGATAATCCAGGGAATAGAGTAGTACCCTCCTCTACATTTCGGTTTAATAGCTATTAAAAAGGGAGCCTTCGAGTCACCATTGACTAAGGTCGCCAACTTTACTTTAAACAAGTAAGTAGTGTTCCCGATAAACATGCCAAGTATGTATTTACCCAACCCCTCTGCTCCAAACAGAATGTCATCATCATCATCATCATCTTAAGCCGTTTAGACAGCACAGATTGTCTTTACTCTTTCTCCCAATCCGTTATCGCTTATTGCAAGTCTTCTAGACTACACCCAGTGTCAGGACAGACAACACTGGTTGTTGCACCACGGTTAAAGAACCCAGTCGTTATTTTGCTTAGATATGGCACAAGGCCGTATGGATGAGACACCTAATGAGACTACTCCACAATTTACTCATCGCCGCTGGGAAGAAGAGATGGATTCATGCCTTTCCCCAGAGAAACAGCATCATTCAGGATTTAACATCATGTAGCCGATTCCATTTCCTACGACGAGTGTGGCTCTACAGCAGGCGTCCGTTTTTAAACGTCTTCAGTTTCTTTGTCTGACACAAGGCTATGATAATGGGTAACTGAAAACAGTAAGGAATGCTCTCTGACATGCTTGCTAATTCTGGTTCCACGCCAGAGGTTTCTTTTAAAAAATTTTCAGCTTATTTGAGTCAGGCATAAGGCCATGATAATGAGGAATCAAAAATAGGGCAAGACCTCTGATATTAGTTAATGATAATGAATTCGTACCTTCCTCAAGAGTCTCTCTCTGTTTGACGATTGATCTCTCTCTCTCTCTCTCTCTGTCTCAGTCTCTCTTTCTATCTCAGTCTCTCATTTCCGTTATCACTATCTTTCTCTTTTATCTCCATCTCACTTTCTCGTCCAATCTCTGTCTCTCTGTCACGTCTTATATTTGTCTCTGTCTCTTTCTCTTTCTCTTTCTCTTCCTATAATCAGTCTAGTTCGACCATTGTCTCTCTTTATCTTTTTCTATCTTGCTCAGTCGGCTGGGCCTGTAGAATACACCGACTGCTTCTCTGCAGAGGGGTAAGACCCCCCCCCAACGAGTGTCCTGATATGACACCAAACAGTCTGATGGTTAGGTTCCAGCAATGTTGGAGCTTTGGGGAACGCGGAGTACTCCTTCATTGCCATTGCTCCCAGGTCCACTCTGGCCTGGAGTGGTAGCACCTGATAGGGCCCTATCTATGGGTTAAATAGAACTAACAACATACTCATGCTAAACTGAATTGTTTTAGTAAACTGAATAGCTTGAAATAGAAATGTTTTTGACAATTAAACCGTACTTACATTTAAACTGCGTGCTCATGCTTAACTGAATTATTTGAAATAGAACTGTTTTTCGATTTTAAAACTGTATTTACACTTAACTAAATTGTTACATATAACTGCTTGAATAGTTTGAAATAGAAATGTTTTTGACAATTAAATTGTACTTATGCTAAACTGAATTGTTTTGAATTGAACTGATGATTTACATAAAAATGGATTTGGCGTTAAATAACCTACAAAGGTTGATATGCCATAAAACCCAACAAACCAAACCAATTTTTCTATCTCTCTATATCGCTTTTTCTCTTTCTTTCTTCCACTTTATATCTTTGGCTTTCTTCCTCTTTTAATCTCTCTCCCTTTTTCTCTTACTCTTTCTATTTCTCTCATTCTTTCTAGTTTTACTCCTGCTTCTGTCTCTCTCTATCTTTCTCTCTCTATCTTTCTCTTTCTCTCTTTCTCTTTCTACCTCTCTCCCTAAGCTTGCTGACTATGGCTCTACATCAGGCGCCCGTTTCGAAATCCGTTCACCAACCTTAGTCTGACACAAGGCTAAAATTATAGAGGAACAAGAACCAGTAAGAATTGAACTGACTCGAACAGCTAAAAGGTCCTGAACAATCAACGATATCAATTTGCCCCAGTCGGCTAGTGATGTAGAATACAACGACTACATCCCTGCAGAGGAGTAAGACCCCCCCCCCCCCAGAAAGAATGTCTTACATATGACATTAAACAATCTGTTGGTGGTGCTCCAGTATTGCTGGAGCTTTGGGGAATGCAGAGTACCCTTTCATTGTCGTTGCTCCCAGGTCCACTCTGACCCGGAGTGGTAACACATGATATGGTCCCATCAAAGGGTCAAATAGAACTGTTTAACATTTTTAACTGAATGCAAGCAAACAACTTTTGCAAATTGAATTGTTTGAAATAGAACTGTTTGATCATTTAACTGTGTGTAAACAAATGATTAATTGTAAATAGAATTATTTGTATTATATAGAAATAGATAAAAGATTTGAACTCTATAAAAATTGGACTCAGGCTCGTTTAAAAATGCTATCAACAAAATGTGTTTAGAAGTCATATATTCAATATACATATGCATAAAAAGGATTTGGCATTAAATAACCAATAATGTTTGATATGCCATAAAACCCAACCAAACTAAATCATATATATTTAATATATATGTATAAAGAGGATTTGGCATTAAATAACCTACAATGGTTGATATGCCATAAAACCCAACCAAACCAAATCATATATATTTAATATGTACGTATAAAGAATTTGGCATTAAATAACCTACAATGGTTGATATGCCATAAAACCCAACCAAACCAAATCATATATATTTAATATATATGTATAAAGAGGATTTGGCATTAAATAACCTACAATGGTTGATATGCCATAAAACCCAACCAAACCAAATCATATATATTTAATATATGTGTATAAAGAGGATTTGGCATTAAATAACCAAGAATGGTTGATATGCCATAAAACCGATATCACTTATTTCCTCAATCGAAAAATCTCATAAGATTTTTAAAAACGTCTTTACCAGATGAGCCACCGCTTTCATTTTGGGTTCATTTGTAGTAGTCTTCGCGGCTGGTTTGTCGAGAGAGAGAGAGAGAGAGAGAGAGAGAGATAGAGAGAGAGAGAGAGAGAGAGAGAGAGAGAGAGAGAGAGAGAGAGAGATCAGTAAAAGCAACCTTTACCCTTATCAGGCAGTCACCATTATCCTTCACTCAACTTTCTTTCTTTCCCTTAATGTTCTTTTACTTTCAAGCCCATACAGAAAAAAAAATGGCTGCTGATTTGCGGGTGTGAAGACGTTCATTCTTTCCTTTTTTTATTTTTCTCTATTGCCACCCGTTTCCAGCTGCTTGACGGGTAGCTGGTACTGCTGCAGTTATCTCCCTTCAACTGCTGAAATAAAAAAAAGAAAAAAAGAAAAAAGAAAGAAAAAAAACCTCAGAACATCAACATCCTAAGATCTATTTTTCATTGTCTGAATTTCTGAGATGAGAGATTATCTACTAATCTGGGACTGTTGAATGAGACAGTTTACACCAGAATATTGAATAAAATTTTCGTTCGAAATTCTCCGAAGATTTACTATGGCAAACACCTGAATAAGGCCGCAGAGTAAATGGCTGAAATGTAATTGTAACAACCAAGATAGAGATACTCGTCCCAGTATATCTGTGAATGTTCATTCAAAAATATATCTATTTATATATGAACCCTATTAGACTATATATATATATATATATATATATATATATATATATATATATATATATAATTTTTTTTGTTGTTGGTCAAATAAATCCTAAAACAAAAAGCAAAAAAATACGAATCTCTTCGTGGACCTACTCATTCTAATATATATATATATATATATATATATAATCTTGACTCTCTCTCTCGACGTCCGCTCCCATCGGCTATCTCCCTTGGCAGGTTCTCTACGTGTCATCCAGTGTCCTCTCTGAGATTGATGATTTCGCTGGTGTGCCAATATTGGTGTGTCCATAAGTAGGTGTCCATTAAAGAACGTCACTGATGAGTTGACCAGAAGTGCCTGACGTGTTTTGTTCAACTTATTTGAATGTTTTGTGAGATGGGAGGCTGTTAGCCGTACAGTCACTGCTTTGCAGGGTACTGCTACCAGGATTTCTTCAGAACAGCACACCCTTTTGTGCAGTTTCCATCAAGCTTTTTCTTCAAACGTTTCGTCAAGTTGGTTTGGTTTTATGGCACATCAATCATTATAGGTTATTTAAAGACAAATTCTGTTTATACGTGTATATTAAATATATATGATTTGGTTTAGTTTGGTTTGATGGCATATCAACAGTTGTGGGTTATTTAAGGCCAAATCATCTTTATACATGTATATTAAATATATATGATTTGGTTTGTTTGGGTTTTATGGCATATCAACCATTGTGGGTTATTTAATGCCAAATCCTCTTTATTTTTAATATATTAAATATATATTATTTGGTTTGATTGGGTTTTATGGCATATAAACCATTGTTGGTTATTTAATGCCAAATCCTCTTTATACATATATATTGAATGTATATGATTTGGTTTGGATAGGTTTTATGGCATATCAACGATTGTAGGTTATTTAATGCCAAATCCTCTTTATTCATTTATATTAAATATACGTATGATTTGTAAGCGTATAGTTTGTCGATAACATTTTAAACGGTGCCCAATCGACTGGGGCTGCAGAATACACCGACTATATTTCTGCAGAGAGGCTTTTTTAAAGCTTGCCTAAATGCATTCTTTCGAGCACAGTTGAATAATTCTAAGAATTACTATTTATCACTAACTATTTTATTAAACATCAATTATTTGTTTACACACAGTTAAATGATCAAACAGTTCTATTTCAAGCAATTTAATCTAGCATACGTCATTTGTTTACACTCAGTTTAAATATCAAACATTTCTATTTGATCCATAGAGAGGACCCTATCAGGCACTACCACTTCGGGTCAGAGTGGACCTGGGAGTGATGGCAATGAAGAGGTACTCTGCATTAACTAAAACTCCAGAATTACAGTAACTTCATCATCAGATTGCTTAATGCCATATCCAGAACACTTGTTGGAGAGAGATATTTCCCTCTGCAGAGATGCAGTCGGTGTATTCTACGGCCTCAGCCGACTGAACTACATTACATATCGTAAAACCATATTGTAATAATTACACACACACACACACACATATATATATATATATATATATATATATATATATATATATATATGTGTGTGTGTGTGTAAATATATATCGGTAACGTAACACGGTATCACTCGAGTGTAATGAGAAATTACGTTGTCATGGTAACACGAAGAATTTCAAAAATTCAATTAGCGATTCTTTTAAGGGGAATGACAGAATATATTAAACAATTTATTTTCTCTTTTTCTCTTTCTCTTTTTATATCAGTCTCTCTCTCTCTCTTTTTCTCTCTTTTTCTCTCTTTTTTTATATCTATCTCCCTTTCTTTTTCTATCACTGTTTCTCTTTCTCCCTCCTTCCCTCTCTCCCCCCCTCTCTCTCTTTCTCTCCCTTTCTCTCTCTCTTTTTTTATGTCTCCCTTTCTGTCTTACATTTTCTCCCTCTGTCTCTCTCTATTTCTATATCTTACCCCTTCTGTCTTTTCTTTGCCTCTCTCTATTTTTCTACCCTTGTTTCTCTTTCTCTTTGGATTTCTTTTTTCCTTCTTTCCTTCCTTCCTTCCTTCCTTCCTTCCTTCCTTCCTTCCTTTAATCGCATTTTTTTTTAATCTCTCTTTTCTACACTCAAACTTAGTTGCGCTCTCTCTTTTTTCAATTACATTTCTTTCATCTTAATCTTCCAGTTCTTTCTTTCTTTCTTTCTTTTGTCGGTCTGTCAGTCTCCATTTCTTACTTGGATCGTTTATGAGATGGGAAGTAAGTAGCCGTATAGATGCTGTTTTGTAGAATGCTGCTTCTGCAATTTGTTCCGAACGGCACGTAGCAGTATTGGGTTTTTCACATCTAGCTTTTTCTCCATGAGTTTTATTAGAATCCAAGCACATCTATACCAGAGTACTGACACAGCTATGGCTTGAAAGAAATCCCGTGGGTAACGGATATAATCCTACTATACAAGAAAAAAAAAAAAAAAGAAAAAAAAAGCAACACAAAAAATTGAATTAACACTTTTCTTTAGAAAATATTTTCTCCAGAAATTAAATTTTATTTCGCAAAACGAAGCAAAACATGTCAAATAAATTTTCTGTACTTCTTCCCTTTTTTACACTAAGAAAGTGTTAGAAGCAAAAAAAAAAAAAAAATGATACTCGCTTTTTCACGCTAAGAAGCCATCTTCCTGCGATTTTTATCGTAGCAATTTTTTTTTTTTTCATTCGTTTTTAGTTTTGGTTTGGTTAGGTTTATTGGTATAATAGCATATCAACCTTGGTGGGTTATCCAATACCAAAACCATCCTTGTAGAACTGTTGTTGTTTTATCTAACCCGTCGCTGGGGGGGGGGGGTAAGAGGGTACGTGCCTTTCCCGAGAAACGTAATTGCGCAACTAGAGTTCGAACTCGCTAACTACGATTTCATAGTCCACAGTTTTTAGTTATAATATCGTCACGCAGCTGGTATCATGTTGCATCTGAAGATTGACAGGTCAGTCGGCTCGGACTGTAAAATACGCCGACTGCATCTCTGTTGAGGGGTAAAACCCCTCCCCAAATGAGTGTCCTGGTTAAGACACTAAACTGTATCTTATAGTGAGGCTCCATTCCTTGAGCTTTGGGGAATGTGAAGTTCTCCTTCATTACCATTACTCTCTGGTTCACCCTGACCCGGAGTAGTGGTGCCTGTTAGGGTCCAATCATTGGGTCAAATAGAATTGTTTGATTATTTAACAGTGGGTAAAAAGATTACTGATGTTAAATTGTTAGTGTTATATAGTAATACATGAAAACTTTTAACTATGTGCAAGCAAATGAACTATAGCTCGTTTAAACATTTTTACCAACAAAATATTTACTTACATATCATATACGAGGATCATTAAATAAGTTTCCAGACTTTTTTCGTATGGGCACTTTTATTGATAGAACACACATGAAACTCTAGTCTCCTTCGAAGTAATCTCCTCTGGCTGAAATGCACTTGTTGTACCATTCCAACATCTTCTGGAAGGCCCCATGGAAGTTCTCTTCTGTGAGCGTGTCAATGGCCTTCGTCACAGCCTCTTTCATCTCCTCAATTGTCTCATAACGACAACCTCCGAGCTTAGGGAATAAGCAAAAGTCACAGGGATCAAGGTCTGGACTATAGGGAGGGTGAGGAACTGCCTTGATGCCCATCTTGGTAAAATAGTCTGTGACAAGGATGGAGTTGTGGACTGGTGTATTGTCCTCGTAGAAATGCCACTGACCTGATTTGAAGATTGCTGGCCTCTTCCGACGGAATCTCTTCCTGATCTCCCTTAAAACCTCAAGGTAGTAACCCTAACCCTAACCCTTTGGCCAATCAACTCTGGTGTATTGACTTCCTTACTCCTCCCACACCTCTCATCATCACAGATTCCCTGTCTTCCTTAAATCTCTTATGCCACTCAAAAACTGATGTTCGATTCATGCAAGATGGTCGAAAAGCAGTCTGAAGCATTCCATACGTTTCTGTGGAATTTTTTCCAAGTTTAAAACATCATTTTATTGCATATCCTTCTTCTAAAGTGTCAGATTGCATTTCTGAAATTCACCAGCTGTGACAATCAGGTTTTAGTAGGGTGTATTCCAACCCATGCTGTAGCTGTTCATTCGCTAAAATCATAAAAATTGGTCAGTCATCTCATAAGATGTATAGCAATAACATAGTGAATTTTCAAGAGTCTACGACAATTTTAAATGCCTGTACAAAAAAGTCAGGAAACTTATTGAAGGCATCACGTATATCTATGTCCATAATTTGGCTTTAAATAACCATGACGGGTTGATATGCCATTAAACCAAATAACCTTAACTTAAATCTAAAGATTTTTTTTACAAATACATGAAACCTTTTGCCGTTATGCAGACATAAGGAGATTAGAAAACAATTTATTAAAGATTTTATCTTGCTAACTACTATTTGAGCAATTTCATGGGTAAGAAAAACGTTTTTTTTTTAACGGTGTGTTTTATTTCAGTTTTTCTTCCTCTAGGCAAAAGAATCAAAGCCTATTCTACTATTTACCCACTCATAAGAGACAAACACATGGATTCATGCCTTTCCTAATAACCATCAGTGCAAAGCAAAATATAAACAACTTCGTTTAGGATTTCAACTCGGATGACCAAGTTCATTTTCTAGAACGATAATCGTTAAGCCATACGTGTGCGTGTGCGTGTGCGTGTATGTATTTGTGTGTGCGTGTGTGATTTATTCGTTTGAGTAACTAAAAACGCCAATGTAAAGATTTTCCATAGAGTGTATTGCTCAGGATCGCTATCACTCTATCATCTTTTGTACCATGAAATATCTATCTATCTATCTATCTATCTATCTATCTATCTATCTATCTATCACAGACGGTTCATATCTATCTATCTATCTATCTATCTATCTATCTATCTATCTATCTATCTATCTATCTATTACAGACGGTTCATATCTATCTATCTATCTATCTATCTATCTATCTATTACAGACGGTTCATATCTATCTATCTATCTATCTATTACAGAAGGTTCATATCTATCTATCTATCTATCTATCTATCTATCTATCACAATTTCTTTCTTTCTTTCTTTCTTTCTTTCTTTCTATTCCCATTTTTTTACATCTATCAATCTATTTATCCACGTCTTTTCACATCTATCTATCTATCTATCTATCTATCTATCTATCTATCAAGCAAGCTAGCTCGCTAGCTTTTTTATTTTTTTAAATCTACATAAAACCACGCGAATGAAACATTCAGAAAAGTCTCACTATTAAAAATTATTTGACTCCCTCAAGTTTTTCGCACCAGCCTTAGTTGCCGGGTTTTCCCTGAAACTTGAGTGGCTGCAAATCTCCTCAGCTCTCCAGGACTCTTCTCAGTATTCAAGCCAATTTCACTAAGCCTCTCGTCGGGTTGGTTTAAATTCTCCCACTGATTTCCATATCCTCTAGTTTCTTCTCCAGGCTCTAAGAGGCCGTTCTGCGCGAACCAACAACAATTAGACCTTCATATTCCACAGCTTTTTCAGTTGTCCGGCAAGGTCTAAACATTTGTCGATTTTTATTATTATTATTTTCGCATTTATGATGATAATGATGATATACTGATATCAATTGAATGGAAAGGAGGTTCTCTCTTTGCCTCTTAAGGGAGACTCGCACGAAACGTCACCAGCGGTCTGTATTCATTTAAATACGAATTAACCGGTCTCATGTCCAGATACTCATGCTATCCGGCTATTTGAAGAAAGACCCCCACCCACTCGCCAAGAAAAAAAAAGAACAATGAAAAATAAAGAGCGGGTTGCTACACAAGTAATTATCTTTTTTGTTATTGCTATTATTATCATTTTCATTTTTATTATTATTCTGGTCATTGTCCTTTTATAACGGGTGGATTTCCGTGTCACATACTTCTGGAGACACACGCAACATCCGCCTCGCTACCCGGTTCACACACGCAATACTTAACACGCACTGATAATCGACAGCAGAGAAAGGCTGGCCCATGAAGGATCAAGAGATTTGATCATATGATGGTAGGCGTGAGTCGAAAGTTAGCCAACTGGGAGATGACACGTACGCATTTACTCCTGGCTGGGGTCTAAAAAATCTAATAGATACCAATATCTATCCATCTCAATTTCTTTCTTCCTTTCTTTCTTTCTATATATATATATATATATTGCCTTCTATATATATATTTTTTTCTTTCTTTATATATATATATATATATATATATCATTATGTCGTGCCGCCAGCATGGATATCCCTGACCCTCTCTCGCCACTTCTCCCTATCGTTCATCGCCTCTGGCAGGTCTTCAGGGCTACATCCTGTATCCTCACAGAGCTACTGTATGTATGTTCGAGCTGGCCGTCCTGCTTTTGCTCGGCCATACGTGGGGGTCCATAGGAGTACATCACTTATGAGCTCGTCCCTGCTTCTCCAGCAATGTCCGGCATGTCTGGTTCGTCTAACTTGGATAGTTTTCGTGATGGGAGGCAGGTGGCCGTATAGTTGGTGCCTTGTTGGGTGTTGCCGCCAGGACTTGTTCAATATTGCTCGCAACATTCTTGTGTGATTGCCGTCTAGCTTTTTCAGCAGCCGTTTTGTTAGTGTCCAATATATATATATATATGTATATGTATATGTATATATTACTAAGTCTTGATAAAAGCAGAAGAAATATTCAGAAAAGTCGCACAGTTTTATTATTATTATTGTTATTATTATTGGAAGTATAATAAAAAGAATAATACACTCGTATCAAAATTTAATATAATGCTATTAAAACGAAATTAGCTTTGGTTTGGTTTATATTTATGGCATATCAACCATTGTAGGCTATGTAATGCCAAATCCTCTTTATACATATACATTAAATACATAGGATTTGGTTTAGTTGGGTTTTCAGGCATATCAACTATTGTAGGTTATTTAATAAAAAATCCTCTTTATACATATATATTAAATGTATATGATTTGGTTTAGTTGGGTTTTATGGCATATCAACCATTGTAGGCTATGTAATGCCAAATCCTCTTTATACATATACATTAAATACATAGGATTTGGTTTAGTTGGGTTTTCAGGCATATCAACTATTGTAGGTTATTTAATAAAAAATCCTCTTTATACATATATATTAAATGTATATGATTTGGTTTAGTTGGGTTTTATGGCATATCAACCATTGTAGGTTATTTAATCCCAAATCCTCTGTATACATATGTATTAAATATATAGGATTTGGTTTGGTTGGGTTTTCTGGCATATCAACCATTGTAATTTGTTTAATACCAAATCCTCTTTATACATATGTATTAAATATTATAACAGTGTTGGTTGTCACTATCTCACTTGGTGGGTTTGTGGCAGACCAAATGTGGTATAATTTGGAGAGTGCTCAATATCTGTGATAGCAATAAGTTAATATATATTAATTTTTATATATATTTAATAGCATGGAACCTTGTCTGCAACTACAGGTTTTACGCCATCTAATAAACGACAATCGTTTATTAGACGGCATGAAACCTGTGGTCGCAGACAAGCTTTCATGCTATCAAATATATATAAAAACTAGTTGGTATTCTTCAATCCAGATAATGCAGAATAGGGATCAATTCCGCCAGGACAATTAAATTATTCAAAATTCGGATATTGAAATATTCCTGGCCAAGAGCTCAATGTAAATAATATCACAAAGCAAATATTCTTTCAAGAAAAAATAAAATTCGATTACATTAGAATTATTAATTCATTTCCATTGGAGTTATTGATTCATATCAATGCTCTTAGCAGGATGGAAATAAATCTATAATCCTAATGTGACCGAATTTTGTTTTTTTCTTGAAAGTATAAAAACTAATATATATTTACCTATTATTATATTATGTATCAAATATATAGGATTTGGTTTGGTTCAGTTTTATGGCATATCAACTATTGTTGGTTACTTAATGCCAAATCCTCTTTATACATATATATGGAATATATATTTGTAAACACATTTTGTTAATGATATTTTTAAATGAATCTAAGTTCATTCTTTTGCGCACAGATAAATGGTTCAAATTATTGCTATGTATCCCTAACAATTCATCTAAACATCAGCCATTTGTTTGCACACAGTTAAAAGATCAAACAGTTTTATTTCTAACAATTCAATTTAGCATAAGTAATTTATTGGTACACAGTTTCAATGTCAAACGTTTCTATTTGACCCATAGATAGGACCCTCTCAGGTATTATCTCTCCGGGTCAGAGTGGACCTGGGAGCAATGGCAATGAAGGAGTACTCGACATTATCCAAAGCTCCAGGGCTGGAGCCTCACCATCAGATTGTTTAGGGTCATATCCTGGACATTCATGGATGGGAGGCGGGCGCTTACGCTTCCGCAGAGATGTAAGTGGTGTATTCTACAGCCTCATCCGACAAGGCCACTCGTTGAGGGAGTCTTACTCCGTTGCAGAGATGCAATTGGTGTATTCTACAGCTCCAGCCGACTGGGCTAAAGGAATAAGGAATATTATTGATAATAAATATCAACCAATGTCAAACAATAGTAGTTGATGAAGACACACTTCTTATAGACACACAGAGACGAACAGTCAGTGATGTTCTTGTATTAATCAGGAGTTTCGAGTCTTTCAACATTACCCCACCTTTTCGCAGTTAACCCAGCTGGGATTGATCTCTTACCAGCTTGCACCCCAGCTGCAACTCTCCATTGACTCATTCTCTTTATCCAAAGATACCTAGTGGCTTTTTCCGCGGACTCTTTTTTTCCGGCTCTAATGCCCCGACCCTTTAGCGGCTCCTGTGATACTAATCCTAGACAAGGCCCTGCTCGGCGAGTGCCCTCGACAGTCCACTTCTATTTGCTAATATAATAATAATGAAACGCATAAAGTTCTTGGAAACTTTGAGATACAAAGGGATCACTCAACTGCGGCCAGACGACCAGTCCTAGTGTTAATTTACTTGAAGAAAAGAATATGTCACCTAGTGGATTTTACTTTACCTACAGGTCACGCAGTGAAAATTAAAAAAATATGAAAGGATAGAGAAATACCTTGAGCTTTCCAGAGAATTAAAAAGCTGTGGAACATAAAGGAGACAGTGATACCAATTGTTGTTGGGGTACTTGGAACAGTCTTTGAATGACTGGAAAAAAGAGTCAGGGGTTAACTGTAGTTCAGAGGGGGAACAGAGATTATCCACGCGACAGTGTTATTAAGACCAATTTTCAGAAGAGTCCTTGAGATCTAAGGAGACTTGCTGTCACTTAGTTTTCAGTGAAAGCCATCAATTAAAACAGGTGTGAAAAACTCGCTAGGTATAAAATAACAACGTGTGAGCAATTTTCGGCTCATGTAACTTTTCTTTATGCAGTGATTCCGGAGGGGAATTCATATCTTTGAATTTTCGCATCATGGGATAAGATTTACCCTATAAATGACGTAATTCACTTCAGCCCCCAAAATCAGTCGTATAAAGTGTAAATATTACACCCATTCGAAGTAATATGTTCGTTAATGACAACATAGTCAATTACGTAAAGATAAGAACACAACAAAGCGTTCACTATGAAAGTGAATTCTGGGAAGATCGCTGTTGGGCGGCACTTTCGGGAGGTGCTTGAGGTTTCTTTGTTTAATGGGATATCGAATGCCAAATTTATCCTTCCAGAAGAACAGTAGTGGTACTATTTAACCCATAGCTTGGGGTCATACTTTTCCCAAGGGTATTTGTCGGAAAGTGAACGTAATAGCTTGACTGGAGTTCGAACTCGCTTACTTCGATTCCGAAGACCAGCACTTTAACCATTACACCACGAAGACCCCGGCACTTTTGGTTTTCGTTTTCGTATCTTGAACATTTTTTCGTTAAATGGGTCGGAAATTTCTTTGTTTCCGTTGCGTATTCTGAATTTTTCGTATAATGGGGTTTTCATAAGTCGAGGTTCCATTGTATAAATATTTTTTGTTAAATAGTTTTCTCGCTAATATTAATAATTTACTTTATAATATGATTGAAGTTAGTTTGCCCATTATGATCTCCGATTATGAAGAGAAAACAAAGGTATCTTCGAAATTATTTTAAATTGATAAAAAACACTTCATGGTTATTAGTTTTAATATCCATGTTTTATGGGCCAATATATTATTTATTTCAAAATCATTATAAATATTTTCTCTAACTGATCTATCTAGTATCTAAACAGATACTACAACCCCAGCTAAGAGTGGACTAGGGAGTAGTTCAGAGGAGGAACAGAGATTATCCACATGACAGTGTTGTTAAGATCAATTAGAATATTCAGAAGAGTCATTGTCTTTAATTGGAATCCTTTTTGAGATGAGGCTTTTTAATCTGAGAATTAATTTAAAAATTTTTTTTTTATTTATTGCGGACTTTTTGTCCTCATCGTGGTAGTTTTTGTGTTGTTTCTTCTTTCACTACGTTTCGGCTAAATATCACCTCTGGCTTTCTTTAGGTGATTTACCGCGACCTCGGATAGGAATGCTGAGTCTTTTAACCGTATTCAATGAAGAGCTGACTACATTCTCTTGGATTGATTGATAGGTGGACTGGTTTATTTTGACGGCATGTCAACCCGTCTAGGTTTATTTTTATGCCTAGAGATTAGAAATAATTTTCTTGTTGTGTTGTTTCATAAAGTTTTTTTTTTTTTGCTCACAATTCAATCGAATGCAAATATTTTTTAAACAGTTCCATGACTCATAGATAAGGCCCGAACAGACCCCGAGTTATGTTTGTTTGTTTGGTTTTATGGCATATCAACCTTTGTAGGTTATTCAACGCCAAATCCATTTTTATGTAAATACTCAGTTCTATTTCAAACAATTCAGTTTAGCATAAGTACACAGTTTAATTGTCAAAAAACATTTCCATTTCAAACTATTCAAGCAGTTATATGTAATAATTCAGTTAAGTGTAAATACAGTTTTAATGTCGAAAAACACTTCTATTTCAAATAATTCAGTTAAGCATAAGCACGCAGTTTAAGTGTAAGTACGGTTTAATTGTCAAAAACGTTTCTATTTCAAGCAATTTAGTTTACTCAATTCGTTTTAGCATAAGTATGCTGTTAGTTCTATTTAACCCATAGATAGGGCCCTATCAGGTGTTACCACTCCGGGCCAGAGTGGACCTGCGAGCGATGGCAATGAAGGGGTACTCCGCATTCCCCAAAGCTCCAGCACTGCTGGAACCTCACCATCAGATTGTTTAGTGTCATATCCAGGACACTCGTTAGGGGGGTCTTACCCCTCTGCAGAGGTGCAGTCAGTGTATTCTACAGCCCCAGCTGACTGGGCAAAGACTCCGAGTTAGAGTGGACTTGTAAATGATTGCAATGAAGTAGTACTTAATACTCATAAAATCTCCAGAACTGGAGCCTCACCATCAGATGCAGTTTAACGTCATACCCAGGACACATGTAATGGGTCGGTTTGTGGTAACGTCTTACTTCTCAGTAGAAAGGACGGCCAGAACCTCACTACCGGGTGTAGTTTAATTTTACACTCAGATTATGATAAAGAGAGGGGTCAGTTTTGTGTTGTTAATAAATAAAAAAAAATGCCCACAGACGTTTAAAAATTCTTTTTTTAAAGTATAGAAATAATTAAACTATCCTGTTTGCTGGAGAATAGCACAAATTTACTTGTAGACGTAAATATTATTTCTATGTACCTAAACCTGGTTTGAGACTATTTTAACGTCAATTTTTGTCATTTAAAATTATTCAAAATACAATGAAAACTACAATTGCAAACGGTAGGGGTCTATTAGCTGTCAAAACAGTTCAAAGATATTAGTTCGCGCTCTATCAATAATAACAGTAATAAGAAAAGGCATGTATGTTTGTTATATATTTGTAATACGTGACATACATACTGATAAAAGTTTACATACCATGGTATTTACGTTTAAGTAGAATCTAGAAGTACCTTTTCACATCTCAGTGTAAGTCTGCTGTTGACTTAGGGTTTGAGCTGAAGTGGAAAACTTTTTTAGGTTTAAAGGACACAATGAAATTGATTTTCTACAAAAAATGCCACGCTCAGTAAAATTTTCGTTATGTTAACGGCAAAAGTTAAGTTCAAAATTTTAGGCAATAACATTAAACGAAAAACATTCATCAACTTTTAATTCCTTTTTTTTTTTTTCGCATTGCTTTTCATGAGAAAAGATTGTGGTATCAGGATCGATCGATCTAGCTAGCTAGCTAGCTTGCTTGCTTGTGGTGGGAGTGTCCTTGTGGTATAATGATTAAAACGCTGGACTGCGGAATTGTAGAAAGCGAGTTCGAACTCCAGTCGCGCGATTACGTTCACTTACCGACAAATACCCTTGGGAAAGCTATGAACCCCCTTATCCTCCTAGCTATGGATTAAATAGCATCACTGCTGTTCTACTGAAAGGATGGCTTTGGCATTAAATAACCCCCGAAGGCTGATAGACCATTAAACAAAGAAACCTAAAACCTTAACCTATCTATCCAGTCTGTTCATATCTATCTACCGGTCAAATCAAATTCAACATGGTTATGGAAGGCTGCATTTGGTAGCTTGAAAGGCTACACGTACACTTAAGACAGCATGTTCTCTACTCCAGGTTTCGAGTCAGTTTTAAAAATCACAGAAATAATGAAACATTTTCGCTCGGAAGACGTCACATTTAATTTAAATAAAGAAATATTTTAATAAGTAAAACTGTCTCCCTCTTAAGCAACCCGTAAG
>OY757941.1:54318124-54328124 GCA_963585895.1 Sepioteuthis lessoniana | reverse complement strand
AATTGTAACTGAATTCGAATTGCTAAGGGTTTGTCAGCCTTCGAAAACCCGCTTTTAGCTTGTTTGGATCGCTGACCCCTAAAATTTGTGCGAAACAGAGGTAAACAGTACTGGTCTGGGCTCCTAGGTAAAAAGGGTTATTGGCGACTTATTCCACCTCTTTATTGTATCCATGACTACAAGAACAATCTTAATTTGTTTCTCATCCACCATGTATAAAACAACGACAACAGCAACAATAATAATTATATAGTATTTTCTCTTCTACTGTTATTTACCTAATGGAGGAGCAGTTTCATGCCTTTCTCTGATACATTGGTGCTTAATGAAAGCACAATGTCCAATTCTTCTTTTCTATTCACCCTGCCATTTGATCACATCTCTAAAATGCAACTTACAAGAAGGTCAATCTCCGCACTCTCACCGCGGCGGCCGGAGTTGTGAATAGCTTTTACCAACCAGCGGCCTAATGAGTAGAGTGTTCGCCAATGGTCCGGGAGACCGGGGTTCAATCCCAGTTCAAGTCATACCAAAGACTTAAAAAATGGTACTAGATGCTGCCTTGCTTAATACTCAGCATTATAAAGTAAGGATCAAAGGTAAAGTGGAGCAATCCAGAGAAAGGAGTTGCGCCCCCCCACTATATCTCGGTGTAGTAGCTATTGAAAACGGAGCCTTCGAGTCACCCTCGACAACGGTCGCCAACTTTGCTTACTTGTAAGCACAACGAGTCTCGAGACCAGTAAAATCTGCAACTTTGGGGTTGCGTAGGAACTTTAGGGTTGCAATATATCCGAGAAAATACAGAGAAATCTATAGAATACATAATTAATTACCTACCTTAATATTCGTTTTAAAATCTTTGGTTGAATATGTATGTATATATAGAGAGAATTTGGTGTTGAACGACCTACAAAACTTGATATGCCATTAAAACCTACCAACCAACCAACCTAATTAATTACAAAACAAATTTAAGAAGCATGAAAATAGCGATTTGCGGTGATTATGTTGATATGTATTTTTCAAAGGAAAGGAATGACTGAAACTTATGTTTATCTGGATGGTGAATATAATTTATTTTGTATATTACTGGAAACCTTTTCTTAGCGAACTATTCTGGACAAGTAGTGACATCACTGCTATAGAGACTACAACGACGATGATGATCGAGAAAATACGAAATATATATTTTTGAATATTTCCCAAATTTCTTCCCGGCAAAATTTGTAAATTAGTTCGTTTATAAACGAGTAAGAATTGAAAATTTTAATAAAATTAATTAAATATTTGATTTGGGGTAATTTTTTTTAAAATCGTCAACCAATTTCTCTTTATGTAAATTATTTTTCTCTTTATGCAAATTATTTTTTTCTTTATGCAAATTATTAAGCGCAAAGATCATTTCCCAGTGAAAGCAAACATAAAATCATTCGTTTTTTATGCAAATTATTTTATGCAAATTATTTTATGCAAATTATTTTTCTTTTTATGCAATTCATTAAGCATAAACATAGTTGCCTTTGTAAACATTTTATATCTCTTTTTTCTACTGTTATTTGATAGCCCAGTAGCAGGGCGGTCTTAGACTGTGTCCCCTGCAAAGGTGCCTCCCCCAAAAAGATCGAAGTTCAGGGTATGACACAAAGAAGCATCAGATAATAAGGTTCCAATTCTGGCAATCTTGAGAGTGTGGAGTCAACCCTTCATTGTCATAACTCCCAGGTCCACTCTGCCCTGAAATGGTTGTACATTTTAAGGTTACATCTATCGGTCAAATAGATCTTTTGAAAAAAATTTTATATTCAATATGAATATGATTCCCAAATCTCTCCGTATTAGATGACCCTAGACTGGTTGACGTGCCGTTAAAATCAATAAATCAACCTAGTTATTCTTCTTAAAATGTTTAAAATACAAATTTAGAATTCCAAACTTATAAAATTTACAATTTTTAAACTTGTAAAATGTAGAATGTTTTTGTCAACACGTTGTTTTTTTTTTATAGTTAGATTTTAAGATTTTTAAAATTTAAAAAAATGTTCAGAGACTACGTGGAGGTTCTTATATTTCGTTAAGGTCGGAAATTTAACAATTTTCCTCGAAGGGTCGCAGTCGATCTGATCACGGTCGAGGAAAGAGCTTTTTACTTTAAAAAGTTGAAGTCGTTTTCTGCGCGTTTACCATGAAGTCGACCAATGCCGGTAAGAAAGTATCCTTTTTTTTTATCGAGATATCTTCGAAATAGCAATAAAATATAATACAGGAAGAGGTAGATAGATGCTCCTGAAGATTTGAACTTGTTTCGCCGAATTCATATTCGGCTGGAAACTCTTCATACCAAAAGCGACGACAGAAATAAACAAGAGAATGTTTACCCCAACAATCAACTCGACCCATGTGTTTATTAGACACTAGATTGTTTAGCTACTACCTGGGGTATCTAGTCAGACAGTTGATCGGGTAAGGAAGTAACTGGACTTTGTTGTTTGTTTGTTTTGTTAAACTGTTTTGATAGAAAAGGGGTGCCCACACTTTTTCAGTTTGCGAGATATTTTTAAAATGACCAGGTCAAAATGATTTACCTACATTAAAAAATGCTAAATATGTTTATTTGTTGTGATATACTAAATATATACAATATATGTTCGCGTGCTTTGTATGACAGCTTGAAAACTTACGGCATCATACAATTGAATACATTTTATGGTCACTACTGAATAAAAGGAAGGACAGAGGATAAGCTAAGATTTAAAAAAGAATTGTTTTTCTTTTTGAATGTTGTGCCATCTACCCGCATTAACTTTGCGGTCTACCGTTCGATCGCGACCGATGTGTAGGAGGGACTTATACTGTGATTAATGATATAGTCTATTTGATTTTTTAAAAATTGTTTTAATCTAAATAATTCATATCATCGTTTTCCTTTTATTTATTTTTTTTTTTTACTCTTTTGAGAGTTTTTCACACCAACATTAGCTCATGGTTTTCCACTGGAGTTTGAGTGACAGCAAGTCTCGTCAAATCTCCAGGACTCTTCTCGGTATTCTGTTTGATTATTATTATTATTATTATTATTATTATTATTATTATTATTATTATTTCAGCTTTTCTTTCGGTTTTTCACAAAGCATCACTGCGTCAGTATCAAAGACCCGGAGTGAGGGAAAGTAGTCATTATATGTGCGCGTGTGCGCGCACACACACACACACAAATATATATATATATATATTATTGTATTGAGGGCTATTGCAATTCGAGATAGTAACTGCAATAGCCCTCTAAATTAATTCAATAGAATAAAATAAAATAATTTGCGCAATATATATATATATATATATATATATATATATATATATATATATATATATACTGTCGTTAACTCTTTTGGGTGTAATTTTTAAATCATTTTTGCTGCCTCTTTTGGCTGTTTTTGCCATTATTATTATTATTATTATTATTATTATTATTATTATTACTATTATCAATTACAGTAGTCGTCGCAACAGCAGCAGCAATAGTAGTAGTAGTAGTAGTAGTATTTATAATCATGGGAAATTTTTCGTTCTAGTATTAACTGGTGGTCTTTCATTGAAGTTCAAGTGACAGCAAGTCTTTTTAGATCTCCAGGACTTTTCTCAGTATTCGAGCTGATCTCAACACTGCTAAGGTCTGTATGGTCTCGATTCTTCCTTTGGTTTCCGATTCTTCCGGCCTTTTTATTTTCTATCTTTTGGGGAGACCATCCTAAAAGCGCCAATTATAATTAGTATCACCGTCACTTTCATGCTCCAAAGTTTTTTTGATTTTTTTTCAACTCTCCGGCAAGATCCAAGTATATTGTCTTTTATTTTCACTCTGTGGTCCACAGGAACGATTATTATTATTATTATTATTATTATTATTATTATTATTATTATTATTATTTGAGAGCTCTTTGCACCAGCGTTAGCTGATGGTTTTTCACGGGAATCTAAATGACATCAAGTCTCCTAAGTCTCCAGGACTCTTCTCAGTATTCTGGCCGATTTAAAATATGCTATAGTTTGATCTCCATTCGTTAAATTATTTCTAAGCTCCCCAATCCTCGTACCAATCCTTTTGTGACTACCGAGCGCGCCAAATATTTTTATTACGTTACTTCTTTAGAGTTTTTCACATCAGTGTTAGCTGAGGGTCTTTCACTGAAGTTTGAGTGACAACAAGTCTCCTCAAGTCTCCAGGACTCTTCTCAGTATTCTGGCAGATCTCAAAAGTGTATTGTTTTGGATGGTCTCCACTCGTCCTCTTTATTTCCAAGTTCTCCAGTCCCTTTAATAGTCCTTCGGTGACTGTACCAAAAGCACCGAATACTATTGATATAATCTTCACAATTCCCTAGCTAGGTCGAGGTACTTATCCTTCGTTTCATTTTCTTTCAGTTTTACCCGGTAGTCTATTATTATTATTATTATTATTATTATTATTAATTTAAATTTAAATTTATTGTTGCGCTGGTATACGCGTCAGTCAGCGAGTCGTGTTTTTATTGAAATTGTTTGCCACGTGTTTGTTTCATTTCCCCAAAAATAAGTACCTTTGTCATTTTCTTTTCTTTTCTTTTGTCTAACCCCCCACCCCCCCCAAAACACTCCCTACTCCTCAACTACCAACCCCCGAAAAAAAAAGGTCCCTAAAGCGTCAATTCATAACCGAGTCAACTTTATAAGCTAACATTTAAAAAAAAATATCTCCATTATATTATTTTTAATAATATTATTATTTCACACTATCATGTAATATTCGTTTGTCGATAAGCCGAGTGTGCTCGCTTCCGATTGGTCAATGGAAGCGTGCCAGGCACACGCCGCTCTCTGATTCGTCGCCTGGTGCAAGCCATGTGCTTGCTAGACGTGTGCTGATTGGTCAATACCTTGATTGGCATCGTCTGCATTTTAATAGTTCGTCGACCCTCCCCGGCTACACAGACGCAGTCATCTCCGGAACTTGGACCTGCTCCCACCAATGGAGATGTGTCCGAGCCGACAAAGCCCCCTCACTCAACGTCCGTATTCCCCCACTCAACTGACTAGTATATAAACAGACACGGAAATGTTCTGCCAGTAAGTTAGTATCAGTTTTAGCGAACGGGGCTGTTGACAGTTCAAGCCTTTTCGAATCTAGTCATATGTATTTTAATTAATTTATTTGTTTAAAGACTTATTCATTTCCTACTGCGATATGAAATAGAAAACTGTTTATATATTTTTATAGTTGAAGAACTATTGCTTGATTTTTTAATTTATTTTTTAAGAACATCGTGGGATTTGAAAGAAGAAAAAAGAAAAAGTATAACAAGAAAAAACGAATTTGGAGTTCCCCGAAAAAAGAAAAAAAAAAGAAGATTTTTCATCTCTTGAAAGAAGAAAGAAAATTTGACTAAAGAACAATTTAACGAAGAATTTTAAGCTACAGACGCCAAAATAGATTCATTTTTGGTTGTCTGTTAAAAAAAAAAATTAAAAAAATATATATTTAAAAGAACCACTCTGAAACAACACCAGCAAAAGCAATCCCCACCCACAGTCCCCTCCAAACAGCAACAACAATAACAGCAAAGACCAACGCCCACACATTTTCTGCTTGTCTCTCAGATCAAATCCAAGCTGGCTTTACTTTTCATGGAAAGTTTGGATTTCGGACCTGCACAACATTTCCTGCCAGATTTTTCAATTTCAGCCTATTCACCCAGCGATGACCACATGACCTATGTGACATCATCGTCACCATCACCAACGGGGGATTCGGACCCGGGGGTCCTCGGAAAACAACGGCGTCGCAAACGGAGGTGCCCTCAGCAACAGCTTCAACAGCGGCAGGCAGCCAACCTTCGCGAACGCAAGAGAATGCAGAGTATTAACGAGGCCTTCGAGGGTCTGCGGGCACACATTCCGACATTGCCCTACGAGAAGCGCCTATCAAAGGTGGACACCCTGCGGCTGGCAATTGGCTACATCAGCTTTTTAACGGAATTGGTCGAATCAGATGTGCAAACAAAAGAAAATATGAACAGTGCCGTCACTGATCAGCCAAAAAAAGTTATCATTCATTGTCATCGAGGTAAGAAGGAGAGTTCATATAAAAATTATCTATCTATCTATCTATCTATCTATCTATCTATCTATCTATCTAATTCACACACACACACACACACACACACACACACACACACATATATATATATATATATATATATATATATATATATATATATACAGGGTGGCTTAAATAGTACCCATCATTCAAAAAAAAAAAAAAATTGAACACCGATTGAATAATCAATAAAAAAGATAAGAATATTTTTAAATAGGCAAATAACTTTTCCATCTTTCTATTTAGATATATCATCATTATTAACTATAGTGCATATTCAAAAAAAATATTGTACTGAAAAAGAATATTAAGACAGTATATATATATATATATATATATATATATATATATTGGTTTGCTTTGGTTTTATAAAACTAAATCCTGTCCTTACATATATATTGAATATATGATTTGGTTTGGTTTGGTTTCTTTAATGGCATATCAAACTTTGTAGGTTATTTAATGCCAAAGCCATTCTCCTAGAAGAACAGAAGTTGTACTATTTAACCCATAGCTGGGAGGATAAGGGGGTTCATACCTTTCCCAAGGATATTTGCCCGAAAGTGAACGTAATAGCGTGACTGGAGTACGAACTCGCGTACTACGATTCCGCAGTCCATCGCTTTAACCATTACACCATGAGGACACCCAATATATGATGTGTAAACATATTTTGTAAGTAGACTGTTAAATGACCAAACAGTTCTATTTCAAATAATTCAGTTTAGCATGAGTCACTTGTTTAAATGTCAAACAGTTCCATTTGACCCAGAGATAGGACACTATCGGTAACTACCACCTCGAACCAGAGTGGGCGTGGGAGCAATGGCAATAAAGCGTTACTCCGCATTCCCCAAAGCTCCAGTATAACTGGAGCCTCACCATCTGATTGTTTAGTATCATATCAGGACACTCGTTGGTGGTGATGGCGGTAGGGTGGATCTTACCCCCCCCCAGCAGAGATGTAGTCGGTGTATTCCACAGTCCCACCCGACTAAGCTGAATATATATATATATATATATATATAACGTGTGTGAGGATCTGTGTGTGTATGCGCGTGTATATATGTGTGTGTGTGTGCGTGTATGTGTCTATGTAAGTATTTTTACAAACCTTAGAGCCTCCATTTTTTTAAGAGAATTGCATATTTAATAACGTATCTTTAATCAATTTTATATCAATAAATATTTTTCCTTGAAGAATTAATGCTTAATTATATGCTTAGTTTACTGGGAAAATGTAAAGTAGGAAGATTGTATTGCGCCAGTAATACAAGGCCGTACTCTGCTTGCCTTGAAATCTGAATTCTGCACTTTGGTTTTTATCATGACTGGAACTCTCTAACCCTAGCACTGAACTTAAGTAAGAAGATATCCCTGCAGACCCCACGTAACATTAAGCTTAGTATATCCAGGCCCGAGGCCACACAAGTCCTGCACTCAGTGAGGAATTAACTCACTTTATGAGAGAATTATATTGAAAGACAAATCTTCTTCTCCTCCTCATTATTATTATTATTATTATTATTATTATTATTCTCTCATTAGGGCTTTTCACATCAGCGTTAGGTTTTTCACTGGAGTCTGAGTGACAGCAAGTCTCCTCAAGTCTCCAGGACTCTTCTCAATAATGTAGTAGTTTGGATGGTCTCCACTCGGCCGCCAACTTCCAAATCCTCCTGGCCCTTTATATAATCCTTAAGTTACTGTGCCAAAAGCACCAATCATAATTGGTATAATTATCACCTTCATGTTTCATAATTTTTTCAATTCTCTAGCAAGGTCGAGGTACTTATCTCTCTTTTCACATTCTTTCAGTTTTATTCTATGGTCAGCCAGGACTGCAAAGGCGACAATTTTGCAGATTTTCTTTTTTTTTTTTTTGTTGATTATTATAAGGTCTGGTCTTCTGGCCGAGATTAGGTGATCCGTTTGTATATTAAAGGCCCATAGGAGTTTGTGTGTGTCATTTTCTAGGACAGGTACTGGGTTGTGCATATACCATTTGTTGGCATGGTCAAATTTAAATTTCTTGCACATTTCCCAGTGGATCACCTTGCCCATCCAGTTATTATTATTATTATCATTATTCGAGTTTTTCACACCAGTTTCAATTGTTAGTCTTACATTGTAGTCTGCGTAACAGCAAGTCTAATCAGTTCTCCAGGACTCTTCTCAGTATTCTAGCCGGATCTTAATGCTATGGTCCGGATGGTTTCACTTCTTCCTCTCTTTCTTCCGCTCTTGGGGACCGTTCCTAGTGCACCAATCACAATTACAATCACTTTCATGTTCCACTGATTTTTTAAAATTCTCGAGCTAGGTCCAGGTATTTATCAATCTTTTTCCTTTTCTTTTATTTTCATCTCTGTGGTCCGCTGAAATGACATAATCCGCTTGGTGACAGATTTTTCTTGATTATTACTGCTTAGGTCTAGTTTTTCTGGTCGGAATTAGGTGGTCTGTTTGTATTTCTAAAGTCCTAGAGAATTTTATACGTCTTATTTTCTTGGACAGGTTCTGGTTTGTGCGAATCCCATTTGTTAATATGGTCAGATACTAGTCACTTGCTCAACTGCCTGTGAATCACTTTTCCCACCCAATCATGTTTCGTCTTTTGTATAAGTTTGCTGCATTCGTTTATTATTTTCGCCCAGGAGACCTGGGTTCAATCCCGTCGAGTCATACTAAAAGTAAAGTAAAGTTGGCGACCGTAGTCGAGGGCAACCAGCAGGCTCCCTTTTCAATAGCTACTACACCGAGGTGTAGGGGAGGGCGCTACTCCTTTCCCTGAATTGCTCCACTTTACCCTTGATACCTTTTTATTGCTGAGTGTTAAGCAAGGCAGTATCAAGTACCATTTTAAAAATCTTTGGTATGACGCCACCTGGGATTGAACGCAGGTCTCCCGGACCGCTGGCGAACACTCTACCCACTAAAGACTCCAAAAAATGGTACTTGAAACCTCCTTGCTTAACACTCAGCATTATAAGGTATGGATCAAGGGTAAAGTGGAGAAATCCAGGAAAAGGAGTAGCGCTCTTCCTTACATCTTGGTGTAGTAGCTATTTAAAAGGGAGCCTTTGTGTCACCACCCCACCCTCGACTTTGGTCGACTATTTAATCTCTGTCACCACATATCTTATATTTGCAATTCTGGTGCATATGATCAATTTTTGTTCACCTGATGTTATTTTGTGCTGTTATTAAAAATGATTTAGTTTCTTTCTTGAGTTTTCCTCTGCTTAGCCATATCCAAGTTATTGTTTGTGTAATTTTCTTTTTAGCTTTCTTTCATTTTTTTCCGTGTATTTCCTTGTCCAGTTCCAGATTACAGTATTAGCTTTGGAGTTGAAGCCCAGAGCTTCTGTCAGTTGGGCGCTCCCCACTTCCGAGCTGAAGTTTTATTCGTGAATATATAATAAAAATATTACCATTGCAAGCTTCTGTTATTTACAGCCTTGTTGTAAACAATAGTTAAGTTTTCCAAATTATTCTTAATACTAATTAATTCTAATTAATAATAATGGAGAGATGGGTTTCTGCTTGATTAAGCGTCTGAAGAATATACGGAGATCAATAATGGCACAAGGCCAACGAAACACTCACTCTCATTGAAAACGATGTTCTCAATGATTTGCAATTTAGTTAAGTTTGGGAGAAATCTATTTCCAGAAATTTTACAAAGCATTAGAATTTTAACGGCTGTTGACCCTGCAAAAATATATCTACTTTTTCTTCAACTTTTTTTTCTTTTGAATCTATCACAAGAGACTTAGAATATCTGTAGCTCAGGGGACTACAAAATTTCAATTTGACTCCGCATATCGCGTAATCAAATTTACAATCAGGCAAGTATTCGTTTCA
>OY757941.1:54303124-54310624 GCA_963585895.1 Sepioteuthis lessoniana | reverse complement strand
TACAAATCAATTATTAAGCAGAGTTTAACAGGTTGGAATTCAGTTCTCCTTCTCTGAGACATATTGCTATAACGAAATTAAAGAACCCAGACTGCCCTACAATTTGCTCACCGATGAAGAGAGAATACTTAGATGCATGCTTTTCCCAACGGTATAAGTGCCGTGAAAAAAAAAAGCTTCGACCAGGATTTGAACTCGGGTCACCGAGCCCATTTTTTACAAAGATAACCATTACGCCACGAGCGCCTGTATGTATGTATGTATGTATGTATTTGGATAGCAGTTATTGTTGCCCAGTCAACTGGGGCTGTAGAATACGCCGACTGCACCTCTGCAGACGGGTAAGACCACCCCAACGAGTGTCCTGGATATGACACTAAACAATCTGATGGTCAGGTTCCAGTAATGTTGGGGCTTTGGGGAATACGGAGCACCCCTTTATTACCATTGCTCCCAGGCCCACTCTGGCCCGGCGTGATAACACCTGATAAGGGTCCTATCTATGGGTTAAATAGAACTAACGGCATATTTATGCTAAACTGAATTGTTTGACTAAACTGAATTGCTTGAAATAGAAATGTTTTGACAATGAAACCGTACTTGCATTTAAACTGAATGCCAATGTTAAACTGAATTATTTGAAATGGAACTGTTTTTTGACATTGAAACCCTACTTACACTAAACTGATTTGTTTAATATAGATCTGTTTTTACATTTAGCTGTGTGTAAAAAAAATTTTATACTAAACTGAATTAGCTAAATTAGAACTGTTTGACTAAACTGAATAGTTTGAAATAGAATTGTTTTTGACAAACTGTGTACTCATGCTAAACTGATTTGTTTGAAATAAAAATGATTATTTACATAAAATGGATTTGGCGTTAAATAACCTAAAAATGTTGATATGCCATAAAATCAACCAACCAACCAACTAACCAGCCGCAGTTATTTATTTATACATAGTTGTTGAAAGATGAGAAGGAAGCAGTTTCTCTAATTAATTTGTCTATGTATTAGAAAAGTGGCTAATATAAGTAAGTATTGTCCAGACCTTTGTCCAGACCTTTGTGTTAGCATCTATTGCTTTCTAACCTGTTATACAAGTTATTCAAAGGGTGGGGGTAGTCTTTGTGGCGTTAATGGCTAAAGTGCTGGACAGCGACCTCGAAGTACGCAAATTGGAGCTCCAGTCGCGCTATTACGTTCACTTTTGAACTAATACCAGTAGGAAAGGTATAAACCCCTCATCTTCCCAGCTACGAGATAAATATCATCACTGCTGTTCTTCCACAAGGACAGCTTTGGCTTTAAATAACCCACGAAGCTTAAGATACCTTTAAACAAAGAAACCAAACCAATTCAAGTTATTCAAAGTTTTCAAAGAGAAAATCAATATAGACATATGCTTATAGGAAACCCTTTTCCAATAAATAAATACTTTTGTTTAACATCGTTTTTCTTTTATTTTTCAGGTCTTACAGACGACAGTGACCGATACGGTTTACCTCCGTTGGAGGGTCATTCTTTGTCATGGAAAGATGAGAAGAAACCACATTTAGGGCCCAACAATACAATGGTGGCCAAGATCTGGATTCCTGAGGACCCCAGAGAAAATAAATTATCCACAGATTGCCCAAGCTTGTTAGACTCTACTCTCGACTTATGATTATTATTAGCTGTCGTCTGCTCGACAGCCATTTAAAAAAAAAAGAAAAAGAAAAAAATTATGCTGGAGATAACGTTTGCTTCCGTGGTTATTATAAACCGGAAGTGATTGGCAACAACTTCCGGACATTTTTGTGTTTTAGCAAGTCCTTGAAGATGTCAATCAACTTCATCTTGTACATACATATATATCAAAGACATTTTGGCATTGAATTGCCATAAAACCAAATAATTTTATCAAAGACAATATTGGTGTCTGGTGATAAAAGAACATTTTGTAAAGAAAATTGATTTATTGAACTGGACAAGTGATCGATTTGGGATATTTTTTTTTTGTTTTATTTATTACTGAACGTTCATTTTTTTTCTTTTTTGGAAAATATTTGAAGTTATTTTTTCCGAGTGACTAGACAAATCTCTCTGAGACAAATGTATAAGAATCTGATTTTTTCAAAATCTCCGAGCAGAATATTTATTTAAATTATTTATTTTTGGACATTTTTTAAAAAAATGAAACATTTTCACTATAATTATTGTATTGCTAGTTTTGTTCCATCTTATTATTGTTGCTTATTTATTTATCTATTTATTTATTCATTCATTCATTCGTTCATTCATTTTTTTTATCTCAACACTCTGGGTCAAGGCACTCTTCGAGCGTAAGAACAAACTGTGAAATCAGAAAAAAAAACCCAAAAAGTAGCTTCTGATAAAACATGAACTTTAACGTCTGTCATGGACGTTATCTTTACCAATTTAGCCATGGAGGCTTCGGGGATTAAGTTGAGTAGAAATCTCTAGTCATCTTCGACGACTTTGAAGAATGTATCAACCCAGATTGTTGTAATTGCGAAAGTAACAGTAATAAGACACAACAAAGTTAGTTATAGAGCAATGATCCATATTTATTTATTTCAATTATCTATTTAAATATTGGTGAATTCAAATCCAAGGTAACACTTTGATCGACCAATAAACAATAAATGAAAAACTAATGGATGACTATAATTGATTTATTCATTTATCTAAAAAAATATCATTTTTGTTATAATTTTTTTAAAATCAAAGATGCTATTGTTCGTTTTAGGCTTGTTTTTATTTTTTATGGCATATCAACTTTAGTGGTTTTCAAATGCCAAAGTCATCATTGTAGAAGGACATGGCGAGTCCCCGTGGTGCAGTAGCTAATGTATTGGACTGTGACCTCGAAGTAAGCGAGTTCGAACTCAAGTCTTGCAATTCTGTTCATTTTCGGACTCATACCCTTAGGAAAGGTATTAACCCCCTTATCCTCCAAGATATTGTTTGAATTAGTACCACAACTATTCTTTTTCAAGGATGGTTCTGGCATTAAATAACCCACAAGAGTTGATATGCCATTAAATAAAGAAAGTAACTTGTAGAAGGACAATAGTGATACTAGCTAGGGAAATAATGGGGTTCATGCTTTGCCAAAGGAAATGAAATTAATAGAGCGACTGGAATGCGATCTCACTTGCTACGTTGTCGCAGTTTAGTACGTCAGCGTCGACCCCGCAAGAACTTCTCCTGTTTATAATTGGCCTTGTCAAAAGTTTTGTAATATTTTTGTAACGTGTGGCAAAATTTGGCAGGTCCGGATGTTTTACCGAGACTATGAAAATGACGAAGTACACTGGACTGTAAGATGTCAATCTCACCTGATACTTTCCGTATGTTACTCATCAGATTCCACAAATCAGAGGCAATGGTCATACTAGGGTTAATCAAAAGTTTTGCAATATTTTGGTAAGGTGGTGCACAATTTGGAAGCACATTGGACTGTGAGATGCCAAGCTCACCTGATTCTCTCTGAGTGGAACTCACTGGGTTGAAACACAGTTTCGGAATCCACGATTTTAGACCTACTTGGCCTTGCCTGATCTCAGAGGTTCTTGCAACTTGTAGCGAAATTGCTTGAACCATCTGGTTACTGTGTCTAACTGCCCCTTAACTTTTAGCCCAAGGAATGTTTTTTGTGTCTTCCATGGCGTTGTGACCCAGTTCGAACTCATGGAGCATTTCTGAACTAGACTTCGTAGTCCGTTCATCTGTGCAGCGTGAATCAATGTACAACGTGTCAGCGCACCAACTACCACAATACTACCAACACCAACAGGTACCTCCTACAGCTTGAATGACTTCGATCACGTAATATAGACACTACAAAGTAGCATCTACTACTAAAATATTGCAAAACATTTGGTTCATGCTACACCTCCGCCATCATGTGACATAAAGAACATTTTCAGCGGAAGGCAAATGGTTTAAATTCAGAATTTTTCTTTCTCCTAGACAGGTTAACTTACCAGGGCTAAAGAATCTATCCTGCCCTACTATTTACCATGTTGCTTAGTTACCAACGACCGCTAAAACGGTGATGGCCAATCATCGGATGGAGGAGGAGAAACACCCAAAACCCAAGCTTGCCTCAAGCATTTGTTGTCTGGAGGTGCTCGTGGTGTAATGGTTATCGTCGTAGTAAATGGACACGGTGACACGAGTTCAATTGCTGGACGAGGCTGATTACCCTTAAGAAAGGTATGAACCCAATTATTCTCTCTCCAGCTATGGGTAAATAGTAAGACAGACTGGGCTCTTCAGTGTTGGTGAGGCAACTAGTCTTGGAGAAGGAAAACTCTGAATTCAAACTTGTTAAAATCCGCTTAAAAATTTACCTTGTGGCATATTCTGCCTCGAGCGGAGGGGTTGGTAAATATGGTTGTCTTTTTCTTTCCGTTCAACTTCAGAGGCCTTAGAAGTTGGTGAAAATGAATAATGGACACGTCTGAGACTTTTCGTATCTTCGTAAGGTTTTATTCACATTCCGTTCACTTCGCACCCCAGCCACCCAAAGAGAGCCCGAATCGAGAACCCCATCGTCTTTCATTAGGAATTCACAAAGCACCCAACCCTTTCTTCTTGTGGGTAGTATCACTCGTCGAGCTCCTTCAACCATTTAAATGGCCAATCGAGTCTGGTGACCTCAGTAAATCCTGGGTACCCATATTTACCAGCCCCTTCGATCGGGCAGGATATAACACAAGGTCAATTTTTAAGCGGAGTTTAACAGGTTTCAATCCAGAGTTTTCCTTGTCCTAGACTAGTTGCCTAACCAAGGCTGAAGAACGCAGTTTGCCCTACCATTTACCCATAGCTGGGGGCAGAATAATTGGATTCATACTTTTCCCAAGGGTATTAGTGCTATGTGAAATACAATCAGCCTCGTCCAGGATTTGAACTCGTGTCACCGTGTCCATTTCCTACGATGATAACCATTACACCACGGGCACCTGGGTAACCGCTGCTAATAGATCCAGAGTACGGAATCAACCATATATTCTTATATCTAGAACTCTGGACGAGATGTTGAACTTCGTTGACTTGTCTTTTTTCGTGCTACTGTCATTTTTTGATAAATTACATATTCGCATCCCTGTACCTTTCCTTTACAATGTTTCACTCATAGCTTGTATGAAGGAAGAAGTGGATTCATGCCTTTCTCAAGGGCATCAATGTGAGGTAAAATGCAAGCATCCTCGTCCAAGATTCGAACTCGGGCTGCCAATTTTATTTCCTACGAAGTTAACCATTATGTAACCGTGTCTTAAAATAGTATTGTTATATGGTAGCTTTCCACACAGGCCTTCTGGATATAGTGAACATTGGGTACTGATTGACAGATAGCAGGTCAGAATTCAATCCTTTGCAATTCCAGTTGTGAGAAAAGCATGAGTATACGTTTCATTGACTGTGGACTGCCAGGAGTGAATTAAGAGATCAAATTAGATTTTTGAAAATAAGTTGTTGTTGTAGGGGCCAGAGGGGATGGACGTGTGTCTTGGGGCTTTATCAAGACCACCCCTCCCTCTACATTTGTGTTAAGATTTATAAGTGAATGAAACTCTCTTCCAGCGACTGAACAAAAACCACCTCACGTTTTCCTATTATTGTTTTCGATTTCTTTGTGTAATTGTATATCAACCTTTGTGGGTTATTCAATTCTAAGTGGTATTATTTAACCCACGGGGTTGGTGAATAAGTGGGTTTCATGCCTTTCCAAAAATAAACGTAATGGCATTGTTGGAGTTCAAACTCGCTTACTACGATTTCACAGTCCAGCATGTGAACCACTATACCAAGGTGACGCATAATCCTGTTCATGAGAACATTACAAAAAGAACGTGAAACATCCAAAATAAATTTGAGCGGGACTTTGTAACAACGTGTTTGTTTTTTCATTATCAAGGTCACATGACAACCTTCTTCCTCCTTTCTTCATTTCTTCGACCAACAAAATGAAGCAGTCGGATTCCTTTAAAAAAAAAATGAATTGAATGATTCAGTGATGAATAAAATGTGCCCCGACAGTAAAATATAGTTGTGGCCCCGGAAAGGGTCACTAATGAAAATGCAAACACGGATCTTAGATAACAGATTATATTACACAAGAAAGATAAAGTTACATAGAAAAGGTAAGAAGTCTTGTACTGTTCAGATAACACCGATATTGATCCGCCTCAGGCAGCGAAATCTCTCAGTACTAATAACGGTGAGAAGAGTCCATTATGGTGAGATGGGTAAGGCTCCCACAACAAATATCCATTCTGTTTCTATGAAACACAGAGGGAGTCCAATAACACTCTTAAATAGGGCAAGTTTTCTGTTACTAAACAATATTTTCCCACAAAATACTCATCATTCATTATTACGATAAACAAATAGTGCTTTTTAAAAAAATCTTCCGCAGTGGAAGTGACCCAACGTTTAAAATGTAATAGTTGAAAAGGATATCGAGACGAGGTTAACGAAGGCATGGACAGCTATCAATAGGCTATCGATTATATGGAAATCAGACCTAACGGATAAAATGAAACGCAGTTTCTTCCAGGCAGCGGTTGTGTCGATACTGCTATATGGATGCACGACATGGACTCTAACAAAACGGCTGGAGAAGAAGCTAGACGGCAATTACACAAGAATGCTGCGAGCAATCTTGAACAAGTCCTGGCGGCAACACTCCACAAGGCACCAACTGTACGGCCACCTGCCTCCTATCACGAAAACTATTCAAGTTAGCAAGACTCCCCCAACGGGTGTCCTGATATGGCACTGAACAATTTTATGGTGAGGCTTCACGAATGGTGAAGCTTTGGGGAATTTGGAGTACCCCTTTATTACCATCACTCACAGGCCCACTCTGATCTGGAGTTGTAACACCTGGTAGGGTCGTATCTATGTGTCAAATAGAACTGTTTGAAATTTAAACTAAGTTCAAACAAATGATTTATGCAAAATTGAATTGTTAGAAATTGAACTGTTTGATTATTTAACTGTGCCATCATCATCATGTCGTGCCGCTAGCACGGATATCCCTGACCCTCTCTCGCCACTTCTCCCTATCGTTCATCGCCTCTGGCAGGTCTTAGGGCTACGTCCCGTATCTTCACATAGCTCCTGTATGTAGGTTCGCACTGGTCGTCCTGCTTTTGCTCGGCCATATGTGGGGGTCCATAGGAGTACATCATTTTTGAGCTCGTCCCTGCTTCTCCAGCAGTGTCCTGCATGTCTGGTTCGTCTAACTTGGATAGTTTTCGTGATAGGAGGCGGGTGGCCGTATAGTTGGTGTCTTGTGGGGTGTTGCCGCCAGGACTTGTTCAATATTGCTCGCAGTATTCTTGTGTAATTGCCGTCTACCTTCTTCTCCAGCCGTTTAGTTAGCGTCCAAGTAGTGCATCTATACAGCAGTATCGATACGACCGCTGCCTGGAAGAAACTGCGTTTCATTTTATTGGTCAGATCACATCTCCATATGA
>OY757941.1:54240624-54298124 GCA_963585895.1 Sepioteuthis lessoniana | reverse complement strand
CCTGGAGGACTTGGAAGTTGGTAGACGGATAGAGACTATCCAAATGACAGCATTGCACAGAACAGCCAGAATCCTGAGACGAGTCCTGGAGACCTGAGAAGACTTGCTGGCACTCAGACTCCAGTGAAAAACCATCAGGTAACACTCATGTGAAAAACTCTAAAGGAGTAAATAATAATAATAATAATATTTTTTTAATAAATAAAAAAAAATAAAAAGAATTTGTTGTCTTGTGGATTTTGACGTTCAAGCGGATCACACAGGGAAAATAAAAGAAAACAAAAAGATAAACAAATACCTAGATCTTGCCGGAGAGCTGAATAAGCTGTGAACGGTGATACAAGTTGGATTTTGGCCAGGGGTCAGCAACCCGCTTTCCGCAGGCCACATCTGGCTCTCGAGTAGATTGACATGGACACCTCGAGTTGTGTAATGGTTAGCAAGCTAGACGAGGAAACCTTCACAAGAGAGTTCGATTCTCACTGGGTGCCCCATTCACTCGGACTTGTGCCACGTTTCAGCAAAAAGCTAAGTAAAGTACTATACAAGTTTGATATTACATTACAATTGACTTACAGTGCGAAGAATCTTGAAAATGGAAATTTCAGTTCGTATTCACTGCTGACTTCTGCAAGAAATATGTATATAAATTGCCAAGCGGAAAAAATGAAAAACATCTTGACTAATGTGAAATTGATGATATCATTATATGGAAGTCCTTCTGCTTGTGAACAACATTTTTCCAAAATGAAATACGTGGTGCATTCAATAAGTTTCCAGACTATTTTTGTACAGGCATTTAAAATTGGCGTAGACTCTTGAAAATTCAGTATTAGTTCAGGAAGAGATTCCGTCAGAAAAGGCCAGCACTCTTCAAATCGTTCAGTGGCATTTCTACCAGGGCAATACACCAGTCCACAATTCCATCCTTGTCACAGACTATTTGACCAAGATGGGCATCAACACACTTCCTCAGCCTCCCTACAGTCCAGACCTTGCTCCCTGTAACTTTTGGTTATTCCCTAAGCTCACAGGCTGTCGTTATGAGACAATGAAGGAGATGAAAGAGGCTGTGACGGAGGTCATTGACACGCTCACACAAGAGGACTTTTATGGGGCCTTGCAGAAGTTGTTGGAACGGTATAACAAGCGCATTGCAGCCGGAGGAGATTACTTGGAAGGGGACTAGAGTTTCACGTGTGTACTATCAATAAAAGTGCCCATACGAAAAAAGTCTGGAAACTTATTTAATGATCCTCGTATACTAAAATTCGTTTAAGAACAAAGTTGCGTGATGACCAAGTGAATGATGTTTTAGTCCTGTCATCGACAAATATTTCACTTGATGTAGAGAAGTTATCGCACAATAAACAGAAAAAAAGTGTCTCATTAAATCGTTTGCCATTTCTGACTGTATTTCATTTGTAGCAAGGAGCTCGTTTTTTTTATTGTTGTTGATTGAAATAGAAGTTGTTTTTCTGTTATGCTGCTGTAAAATAAGGAATTTGATTTTTTGTTGAATGTGTTTGAAGTTTTTTCTAATTTTATTTTAACAAGTAGGGGACTTTTGTTGCAGGAATGACTTTAAAGAATTAGACTAGCACAAGAAATGAGCAGATGTCTACAAAGAGCTCTCGTACCGGAATGGATGACCAAAGGAAGGACGACGTTGATCCCAAATGATCCAAGCAAAGGAACCGTCCCAAAAAACTATAGACCCATAACTTGCCTACCAATGATGTGAAAAATATTAACAGCACAAATAAGGAAAAATATTTACTACTCGCTAACAAGCTGCGGAAAGGATGCCGCAAAGGATCCAGATGTACAGGAGAGTTACTTTATATAGATCAGCAAATCCAAAACGAGAGCAAGACCAGACGGAAAAATCTAGCTAATGCCTGGATTGATTATAAATAGGGATGAGATATGGTTACGCAAAGCTGGATAATAAACTGCCTCAAAATGTACACAATGTCAGATGAAGTCAAAAACTTTTTCGAGAAAGCCATGAAATCTCGAGAGTGAAATTGACCTCAGGAGGAAGAAGCAAAGATCCCAAGGGGTATTTTTCAAGGAGATGCACTATCACCGTCACTATCTATAATTGCCTTGATGCCATTTAACCACATACTCAGAAAATGCACAGCCGGATACAAACTTAGTGGATTGCAGGAAAAGATCAATCACCTAATGTACATGGATGACATCAAACTATTTGCAAAAAATGAAAAGAACTGGAAATTCTAATACGCGCATTGAGAATATACAGCCAGGACATAGGAATGGAATTTGGCATAGAAAAATGTGCCATGCTTGTAATGAAAAGTGGCAAACGACATCAGACTGATAGAATGGAACTACCAAATCAAGACAAGATTACAACGCTCGGAGAACAGGAAACCTACAAATACTTGAGCATCTTGGAGGCTGACATCATCAAACAGGTAGAGATGAAAGAAAAAAAAAGAGAAAAAATATCGCAGGAGAACTAGAAAGCTACTCGAGACAAAACTATCTTGGAGAAACCTTACCAAAGGAATAAATACCTGGGCTGTACCACTTGTTAGATATTCGGGACCCTTTTTGAAGTGGACCAGAGAAGAACTTAAGTAGATGGACCAAATAACAAGAAAACTAATGACCATGAATAAGACATTAGATCCCAGAGACGACGTTGACAGACTATATGTATTAAGAAAGGAGGAAGGAAGAGGACTTACCAGCATTGAAGACAGCGTTGACTCATCAATGCAACGACTCGAAGACTACTTTGAGAAACACGAAGGAGGACTGATTACAGCCATCAGAAACAATACTGATAACACGATGACCAACCGAATGACAATAACTAGGAAACAAAAATGGGAAGAAAAACAATTCTATGGGTGCTTTTAACGACTAATAAACAACATCTCACACGAGAAAACGTGGACGCAGCTCAGAAAAGGAAACTTTAAGAGAGAAACATAATGTCTCCTAATAGCAGCACAAAATAACGCTATAAAAACCAATCATATCAAAGCGAGAATATAAGAATTCATACTCTGGCAGCAATATCTCATCTACTGAAAGTGATATCAATAGGTGTGAACTATTATCGACAGGTTATCGAACATATGAAAATCTGATCCTTCCGATAAAATAGAATAAAATCTCTTCCAAGCTGTGGCTGTGTCAACAATACTGTATGGATGCACCACATGGACGCTAACAAAACGCAAGGAGAAAAGCTTAATGGGAACTATAAAAGAATGCTAAGTGCCATTTTGAACAACTCCTGGAAACAATACACCACAAAAACCGTAGTTGTACGGCCACTTACCTCCCATCTCAAAAACCATCGAAGTAAGATGAACAAGACATGCAGGACAGTGCTGGAGAAGCAAAGACGAACTCATAGAAGTTCTTCAATGGAATCCCCACACATTGACGCGCCAGTGTTAGCCGACCAGTATGAACTTATTTATATATGCAGACACTGGATGCAGTATGAAGGAGATGTCGGGAGCGACGGATGATAGGAACAGATGAAGAGAGAGAGAGAGAGAGAGAGAGAGAGAGAGAGAGAGAGAGAGAGAGAGAGAGAGAGAAGTAAATTCATACTGGTATCGAGATTTGATGATAATGATGAGGATATATATATATATATATATATATATATTTATAAGGTACAGATTTTGATGAATTTACAGACGGGTCGGGGTAAGATAGTGTTTATTTTTCGAAAGTGATTTTCTAAATGTTCAACATTCTTATCAACCGGTGTGTTAGTGTATAAGGATTTGAAGACAAGACTAGCTAAGGATTTGTTTTTCCTAGATCTCCCAACAAATTATTTTAAAAAAGGTGAATGGTTTTGATAAGTTTTACAAGAAATTAGTCTGAAAAAGGATAAATCTTTGTTTTCGTTAATTACCACCCACCATCCCTAAAATTTACAATCTTCCTAAAACGCATAAGCCTGATATTCCCTTAAGACCAATCATTTCTGATAAGGGTTCTGCACCCCCCCCATAACATCACAAAACTTTTAGCTAAAACGTTATTCCCACGGTTCGGTACAATTAGAGATGCACACATCGATAATTCTGGCTCACAACTTAATACAATAATTAACATTAATATGAAAAACAAATCCTTAGGAGGTCTTGACATCAAATCCCTATATTCTAATAAGTATATTGAACGTTTAGAAAATTGCCTTCTAAAAACAAACTCTCTCTCTATATATATATATATATGTTCTAATATATATATATATATATATATATATATTCATCATACGTGTGAAAGCACGTGCGATACCTTGTCCTCATCAACCGCCAACCAGGGGTGATAACACAGTTTCGGTAGCTCAATGCGGTACTGCCACTCCTGGCGCTACCAAGCAGCTTTTGCCACCGGACAGGGTATTTAAAAGAAATATATATATATATATATATATATATATATATATATATATATATATATATATGTACGCCAGATTAATTGGACTACATTGGACGTTAATCTTCATTTTTAGAGTGCAGTTTGTGATTTAAAAAAACAAAAAAAAAACGCGTTTACTTTCGGCGGTTGATGTTATTACGCGTTTACAGTAACCGTTTCTTACGTAATCACACGGGAAAGGTGGTTCCGCGTGTATTTCCTTCATGCTGAAAATTTTCTCGCTTTCGACCAAATCCAACTTGATGGATATTGCGCCGCGGTCTGAAGACGATTTGAGGCAACTTTCAAACTGCGGCCAGTGATTCCTATTTTTGAAAGAAACGAAATGACTGAGTGTCCAATAAAACCACGACAACCAATAGGAATCACATGGCATATCCAACCCTTTTTCACGCAGTCGGCACGCAGTGTCTCGTAGCGGTTTTTCTTCCGCTCGTGTGCTTTCTCCCGGTTTTCTTCCCTATATATATATATATATTGTAATAAGTATATTGAACGTTTAGAAAATCGCCTTCTAAAAACAAACGCGCCCTCTCTCTCTCTCTCTCTATATATATATATATATATAATTTGACGAAAAAACTTCAATTCAGTGTTTCCATTTTAAATTTATTTCCAGTCGTTATGACCTTCTTCAGATGGAATTTAATACATTAGTGCTTAGGCTATTATATAGACTTCCCTACCTCATTTCTGGCATGAAGAGAAAAAAAAACAACTATTCATTTCTTTATGTAATCTATTTACATGTTATTGTTTAAATATTCCTATTTTTATTTTATTTTAAAGTATTCTTTCATCATAGTTTAAACTGCTATTCAATCTTTTAAAAACCTGTGAATATTGGAAGGTGTTCCTAGTGAGTTGAAGTTTAAGAAAAGTAAGTAAAGTTGTCTCTTTTAGTCGAGGGTGACCCGAAGGCTCTCTTTTCAATAGCTACTACACCGAGGTGTAGAAGAAGGTGCTACTCCTTTCCCTGGATTGCTCCACTTTACCCTTCATACGTACGTTATATTGCTGAGCGTTAAGCAAGGATGTATCAAGTACCATTTTTAAAGTCTTTAGTATGATGCAACCTGGGATAGAACCCAGGTCTCCAGGACCATTGGTGAACACTCTACCCACAAGGCCAATGAGCTGGTTGAGTTGAGTTGAAGTTTTATTTGAATAAAAAACCAAAATTCTTATAATTAGATTAAAGAAAGCAATTGATTTCTAATTTTCAATGGAATTAATGTTTGTATTAAATATTTAATAAAATTGTCCATGTATTTTTTGATTATTAATATTATTCACTTAGCTAAATGTTTCTTTTGAGATCATATAGTTACCAACTTCTAGTTATTTTTATTAGGAAGAATTATTTTTCGTTTTTTCTTTTAGTTAAGTTGGTCGTGATGAATTATGGATTCCTAGTATAATTTAGATTCTTTTGACCAAGAAACTTTATTTTATAATATATATACGAGGCGCATACAATAAGTTTCCAGACTTTTTTCGTAGGGGCACTTTTATTGATAGGACATACATGAAACTCTAGTCCCCTTCCAAGTAATCTCCTCCGGCTAAAATGAACTTGTTGTATCGTTCCAACAACTTCTGCAAGGCCCCATAGAAGTCCTCTTGTGTGAGCGTGTCAATGACCTTCGTCACTTCGTATCATCACCTCAATTGTCTCATAACGACAGATCCTTTGAGTTTAGAGAATAACCAAAAGTCACAGGAGGTTCCCGCGGTGCAATGGTTATCGTGTTGGAAATGGACACGGCGACACGAGTCCAAACCAAGGACGAGACTGATTGCATTTCACATTGCACTAATACCCTTGGGAAAGGTATGATTCCAATTATTCTCCCTCCAGCTATGGGTATATAGTAGGGCAGACTAGGTTCTTCAGCCTTGGTGAGGCAACTAGTCTAGGAGAAGGAAAACTCTGTATTCAAACCTGCTAAACTCCGCTTAAAAATTGACCTTGTGTCATATCCTACCCGAGCGGATGGGTTGGTAAATATGATAACCAAAAGTCACAGGGAGCAAGGTCTGGACTACAGGGAAGGCGAGGAACCGTCTTGCTGCCCATCTTGGTCAAATAGTCTGTGACAAGGATGAAGTTGTGGACTGGTGTATTGTCCTGGTGGAAATGCCACTGACCCGATTTGAAGAGTGCTAGCCTCTTCCCTAGGAACCTCTTTCTGAACTCCCTTAAAACCTCAACATAGTAACCCTAACCCTAACCCTTTGGCCAATCAACTCTGGTGTATTGACTTCCTTACTCTTCCTACACCTCTCATCATCCCTCACAGACTCCCTGCCTTCCTTGAATCTCTTATGCTACTCAAAAACTCATGCTCAACTCATGCAAGATGGTCGAAAACAGTCTGAAGTATTCCATATTTTTCTGAGGCTTTTTTTCCAAGTTTAAAACAAAATTTTATTGCATATCGTTCTTCTAAAGTGTCAGATTGCATTTTTGAAATTCACCAGCTGTGACAATCAGGTTTTAGTAGGGTGTATTCCAATTGCTTCTGTAGCTGTTCATTTGAAACTGAAATCATAAAAATTGGTCAGTCATCTCATAAGATGTATAACAAGAGACTACGACAATTTTAAATGCCCATCCGAAAAAAGTCTGGAAACTTATCGTAGGCACCTCGTATATTAAATTCAAACTGTAGAATCAATTATGAACTTAGTTGTTCCACGTTTGTTTACATTTCTTCGGGCGGTGTAGTCCTTATTTTAAAGCCTAGATTTTAATTTGGATTTTTTTACCGATTTCCATTTAAAAAATTATTGCAAGGGCAAGTTTTGTTAAACATGATAAAACACTTTTTATTCATATTTTTTTTATTGTAGTTTCTCAAGTTGTTTTTTACAACTCAAATAAAAAAAACAAAAAAAACGTCATTACAACTCAATTAAAAAAAAAAAAATAATTAAACTTAACAGCCACAACAAACGAGGACCACTGAAGACGACCAACCAAAGTATGGTTGAAAACGCTTGGAAAAAAAACATGAGACAATTTTTACACCAACATGACCCTAAAATACGGGAAAAAACACGACAACTTGAGAAACTACAAGAAAATCTATAAAGTGTTCTATCATGTTCAACAAAACATGACTTCCTGCATATATATATATATATATATATATATATATATATATATATATATATGTGTATGTATGTGTGTGTGTGTGTGTGTGTGTGTGTGTATACAGCGACACGTGTTCAAATCCTGGACGAAACTGATTGCATTTCACATAGCGCTAGTACCCAGGGGAAAGGTATGAATCCAATTATTCTCCCTCAAGCTATGGGTAAATAGTAGGTCAGACTAGGTTCTTCAGCCTTGGTGAGGCAGCTAGTCTAGGAGAAGGAAAACTCTGAATCAAACCTGTTTAACTCCGCTGAAAAGAATTTACCTTGTGTCATATCCTGGCCGAGCGGAGGGGTTGGTATATATATATATATATTAGCGCCAAGATATTATTTTGACACGTTAAAGACCACGATGTTTTGTCTTTTTTTATGTATTTTTCTCTCGCTTTCTTGCTGTTCTTATTGATAAAAAATATATCCTAAATTCTGATTCCGTGTGCTTCGATTGTATTCATCGATTATCTTCAGGCGATGGTGGTATATATTTTTGTAGGCATTATTTGTTTTTATTTAATTCATTGTATATAAATAAAAATTTGGCAAAAGGCCATAAAATGTGAGGAGAGCAGGGAAGAGTTTGATTGACACTATCTTAACTTTTAACTTAACTAGTTTCATTCGCTGACCCAAAATTTACGACAATAGTCCAGTCGCCATAACAACGCAATTATTCAGAAATCTTTCGCTCTACAGTCATCAAAACAAGTCAATCGCTTTATGCATATCTAACCTCAGGCCATATTTACATAATTGTGAGGGGGAGAGGTATACTTAAGAAGTTTATTTACAAAAAGATACCTATTTACAAAATAAAACATCCGTTACGAAACGAACCGAAGGCGTAAAAAAGTATATACAATAAAAAGATGATGAAGGTTAGAATTGCCTCTCACTTCACAGCCTAACATAGCATAAAAGCTAGTTCCCCGGTGGAAAAGGGGTGTCGATGGAAGGGAGGGGAACTACTTCCTTGCACATCTGGAGAAATATAGCTTCCGTCATTCAAACTGAGTTGGAAAGGGTAAAAACAGAAAATAAGGAGCTAAGATACCCAAGCTAAGTCAAACAACTTTTACAAAATAAAGGCTAAAAACTGAGCCTCGCTTACCTATCAACTTGCCCAATTAGCTGTGGTAGAGCTGTAGAATACACCAACTGCTTCTCTGCCGAAGGGTAGAGACCCCCCCCACACACACACACACCAACGAGTGTCCTTTGGCCCATTTGGCTGGAGCTATAGAATGCACTGACTGCTTCTCTGCAGAAGGTTTAGAACGCCCCCGCCAAATGAGTGTCCTGGATATGACACTAAAAATCTAAGTGAGGTTCCAGTAATGCTGGAGCTTTGGTGAATACGGAGTAACCCTTCATTGCCATCGCTCCTAGGTCCACTCTGGCCCGGAGTGGTGGCACCTGATAGGGTCCTATCTATGGGTCAAATAGAACTAAACAGTGTCCTGCGGTTAAACTGAATTGTTTAAAATAAATTTATTTTGAAATTTAAACTGCGCACTTATGTTTAACTGAATTGCTTGAAATAGGGCTGTTTTGACATTTAAACTGTGTAATTATGCTAAACTGAATTGTTTGAAAAACAACTGATTTTGTATGTTAAACTGAATTTTTAAAAATAAAACTATTCTTGGCATTGAAACTGTACCTACACTAAAGTGAATTGTTTGAAATAGAACTGTTTGACTAAACTGAATAACTTTAAATAGAAAAAAATTTGACAATTAAACTGTGTATTTATGCTAAACTAAATTGTTTGAAATAGAACTGTTTATGTGTATAAAAATAGATTTGGCATTAAATAACCAACAAAGGCTGATATGTCATAAAAACCAAACAAACAAAAACAGTTACCTGGGATGGGTTATCGTTTGTCTTTTCAAGGACCCCAAATTCTTCTTAACCTGTAATTTCCAAAAATTATTCGAAGTCAGTATCTCTCACGTAATACAAGCGCACAATATTCACCTACCTTTTGCCAAACTCCAAAGAAGAGAATCTTTGTCTCTCAGACAGGATTTTAATTTTGATTCGCTACTTGTAAAAAGCCACAAATGTCTGAGACGAAAAGGACTCGCCTTTATTGAATTAATTCTGTCGTGTCGTCCAAATCCCGACTCTCATAATAGCGAGTAAGCAGAAAAACATTGTGTTCCATCCTGTTCAGCGATGGCACTACGAAACTGGCTTCTAGGGATAAAGAACTTTCCATCCAGTACGCGAACCATGTAGCCCTTAAGAAGCTTGCACAACGGCCCGTACGGGCGGGCAATGAAAGAATGCGTGCGAGATCGACTTTTCCATATCACCACACCAGACAAATTCTTGCGAAATTGCCAGAAGTGCTGTAAAAACTTCTTGCAAACCCAGAGGGCACCCCGATTTACCCACCAGGTGAGCGATGTCTCGTTGTTAATGCAGCACCTCATCCCAGGGCCAACAGTCACAATAAACGACCTTCTTTGTCACGCTGACCTCGTCAATCAAGTCATCTCGTAGGTACCCCACCCCACTAACATTCGATATAATGCCTCACTCGATAACAACCAGTCGGCGTTCAGAGAGACCAGCATGCAGTTAGGAGAAAATTCTCGGAACATGCCGATATTCATGAGAGAATGAGTACTCTTTTCTGGGCACTCAGTGAGTCTCCCCATCATTCGAATACACGCTTCTCAAGGTCGAAAAATCATTCTTCGTGTCTTCCTTCTAGAAATTGCTGGTTTTATTATGTTGTGCATCTATCCGACCCAGGAAAGTGGGACTCAAAGTATGGGGTCACGTCTCCACGTTCGGTACTCCTAGGTTGCCTTCGGACGGGTGGCGGTGACAGATCTTCCGACGCACCAAAGAGCCAGTTTGCCCCAAAATGAGCTGGAACAGGAACCTTTCGATTTCGGTGGACGGGAGAAGAGATACTGAAGATGGCAAATGATCTGGGGGTAGATGTATGAACCTTACACTTCGGCCCTGCCCTTTAAAAAGAGCCTCCCTCATAACCAAAGGTCAGAAGTGACCATGACCTTTTCCAGAACCTCCGACCAATTTTTCTTCAGCTAGGATCAAACCATCGAGTATCTTGCAAGGGCCATCCGTACAATTGAAAGACCGAGAAGAGTATAGCCCTTTCACGGTCCCAATCGCAAACCTACCGACTTGTCACGGTTAATTTTGGCCCCCGTTACAATCTCATACCTTCCAGTTCCTTTACTGACCTCAGCCACTTTGACCGATATAAATTGATCAGCGCGGCATTTTATGCCCTTGCTGTCCTGGATTGTCCTACCCTTAACGATGCCACACTATTCGGAGCCGATTAGACTTACCAGGGCAGTCTGCAAGCGGTCTGCCAAAGTTTTCGGAGAAGCATCGTTAAAGAGCGTAAGTTACAAACCCCGTCACTACAATGTTTGCTCTGGTGCAAAAACTTCACTATACTTCTGGTGAAGCGTCAGGGGATTGACTTATGCCTCACCAGTTACCAGCAAGGAGGAAAACATGTACGACAACCTCAAGTACACTTCGTAGGAGAGACCATTGATTCTAGGGGTCTTGTCCGTTCCGACCATTTTCAGCTCTTGCCAAACTTCATCTACCTTGCCCAGTTGGCTGAGGCTGTAAAATATACCGACTGCTTCTCTACAGAGTGGGTAAGATCCCCCTTAACGAGTGTCCTAGATATAAGACTAAACAATCTGATGGTGAGGTTTCAGTAACGCTGGAGCTTTGGGGAATGCGGAGTACCCATCAATGCCATCACCCCCAGGTCCACTCTGGCCCGGAGTGGCTGCACTTGATAGGGTCCTATCTATGGGTCAAATAGAACTAAACGGTGAACTTAGGCTAAACTGAATTGTTTGATTTAGATCTTTTTTGACGTTTGCGTGTAAACAAAAACTATACTCATACTAGACAGAATTGCTTGAATTAGAACTTTTTGAATAAACTGAGAAGCTTGAAATAGAAATATTTTTGACAATTAAACTGTGTACTAATGCTAAACTGAATTGTTTGAAATAGAAATATCTATTTGTATGAAAACCAATTTGGGATTAAATAAAATACCAAGGTTGATATGCCGTAAAAACCAAACAGTCAACCATCATATTTCGTTATGGGACCCTCATATCTAGCCGCTTCTGTCGCCTCGAGGCGTTGAAAGTCAGCAAGATAGGCTTCGAACTGATCAGAACTCAGTCCGGGCTGTATGGTGAAGAGTCTCTGAAAGTAGTCACGAAACTCCTTACAAATGTGTTCGTTTGTCGTGCGACGTTCTCCGTCCGGTAATGTGACACTGGCGATATATGAAGAATGTCTCAGTTACTTGGCTCAAAGTTCTTGAGCCATATTCGTTACCTCGTAAAACATTCTTTTTAACCTCGCCCTAACTCCAAGAACCTGAAATTTTTTCAATGTCTGAAAAAACCATCTCCCGCCTTAGTCATGTTGGTTTCCCGCCTTTACCGCCTTATCCATTTTAGACTCTAACGTTCTTTGCGTCACTATTTTATCAAACTTAAGTCTTCTTCTTTAGGCAGCAAATTAAACAGTGCTCTAGACTTTCAAAGAGATATGTTATCAAATTGCCGAGAAGTGCAGAACATGGGAAATTTACATAAGAATGTGGGACATGTATGGAATTGCATATTTTAGTAGCAAAAACTCTTTACAAATAGGTTTTCCTTTACGAGAGTCTCCATGGCGAAGAAAAGTTTCTGAGAGCAGCGGTCAGTTAAAATGGTTTGGTTTCTTTGTTTAATGGCATATCAGCCATCGTGGGTTATTTAATGCCAAAGCCATCTTTCTAGAAGAACAGCAGTGATGATATTTAACCCATAGCTGGAAGGGTATTTGTTGGAAAGTGAACGTAATAGTGCGACTGGAGTTCGAACTCGCTTACTACGATTCCGCAGTGCTGTGCGTTAACTATTACACCACGAGGTCACCTTCCGGCCAGTAAAGAAGACACTGGGACGTGAAAGGACACATCACTATTGATTTTGATAAAAGGGGCAACTGTAAACAATGCTTACTATTACTAATTCCTTGGGTAATATTTCACCTTATTTATTGAATGACCCTTGTATATTAACGGCATATACCTATTTAATCACCAAGATTTACCTGATGATCAAGAATTTTTAAATTGTATGATTTTATTTGTTTTTATACTTTTAATTATACTGTTATATTGACTCTGTGATATTTTTGTATGGAGCACAATTTTACTTGCAAGGATCGGTAATGTCGTTTTATTTTTATTTTTATTTTTTTAAGTCTGTTTTAAAGTTACAGACATACACACGGTTGTACGACACACACGCATGCGCAAATGTGTTGATGATTGCTGTCTCATAATTCTCCTATTTTGTCTGGATTGACACTTTCTCTTCGACTGGGAGATCCTCTTCGATTACTTTTCAATTCAATAGCAGTTTTGTGAACTTTGGAGCTGAGATGACAGAGAAACGGTCTGATAACTATTGAAATAAATTGTTGTCGGGGTTTTTTTTCTGCCATGTATCTTTTCAAGCTGGACAAAGAATTGCCGGCTTTACTGCATATATATATATATATATATATATACTCCCCTACACCCGTGGGGTTGTGTTCTCTAGCGAAGAAGTAATCGTATTGCCATTAGCGTCTATTGCAAGCCTCTTCAAAAGATGAATTGAGGTCTCGGCAATCATTTGAACGGATGTATGTAAACAATATTAATTGTGATTCATAACCGTTTAAAATTTACTTCGCAGCTAATATCTCCTCGTGGCTGAAACGTTAGAAGCTTGGACTTGGCGTTTGAGTCAACCGGGTTTCGATCCCAACTACGGGAAGATACTGTCTAGCTACACTGATGAGTTCAGATAGAACGAAACAGATCTGTCTGTGGATGACTATTGAGATATATATATTAAATAATAGCCCTTATGGTAAGAAAAAAAAACGGCAAGTGATTTGAAGATGTAAATATACAACGAATCACAGTCAAGGGGAAAATATATATTGGAAAAAAAAAGATTCAATTGATTTTAAATAAGTTATTGATGGTTAAAAACTTATTAATAGCGAGGAAGACATATAGGTTAAGGAAAACTGTGGGCATGTTTATTGTTAAAAAAATAACTGAATATATATATATATATATATATATATATTTGTCATATCGATACTGCTGTATGGATGCACTACTTGGACGCTAACTAAACGGCTGGAAAAGAAGCTAGACGGCAATTACACAAGAATGCTGCGAGCAATATTGAACAAGTCCTGGCGGCAACACCCCACAAGGCACCAAATATACGGCCACCTGCCTCCCATCATGAAAACTATCCAAGCTAGACGAACCAGACATGCAGGGCACTTCTGGAGAAGCAGGGACGCGCTCATAAGTGATGTACTCCAATGGACCCCCACATATGACCGTGCAAAAGCAGGACGACCAGCTCGAACATACATTCAGCAGGTCTGTGAGGATACGGAATGTAGCTCTGAAGCCCTACCAGAGGCGATGAACGATAGGGAGAAATGGCGAGAGAGGGTCAGGGATATCTGTGCTATCGGCACGACATGATGATGATGATATATATATATATATATATTCTATTTATTTTAATTTTATACCTATTCTACGATTCTGACGATGTGAAAAAACCCTGATGATACAATTTGTAAATAAAAATATGATACAAACTAATATCTGGGAAAAGATTCCATTAAAAAAAGATTCGTTAAGATTTATCCTGATGATCCGTTGAGGTGAAACCTAGGTAGATTACTTCTGACTCTGTAGGTATTCTTATATATATAAATATTTGAGTGTTTGAAAAATTCTGATTTTAGAATGAACTTTTAATAAATTTAAAAAGTGTTTTAATCTGTGAAAATGAGATCCCTGAACATCTATTTATTTTTGCCATCAATTAACAAGATTATTTATGCTGAACTGAGTTGTTTGATAAGACTCTTACATATTGTCAGATTACACTCCATTATTTACTTCAATGTATATATATATATACATATATATTGGTTTGGTTCCTTTGTTTGATAGCATATATAACTTATAAAGTCATCCTTGTAGAAGAACAGTAGTGGTACTATTTAGCTTAAAATTGAAGGAGGGATGAAGGGGTTTATGCCTTTGCCAAAGGTATTAGTCCGAAAGTGAACGTAATGGCGCGACTGGAGTTCTAATTTGTTTACCACGATGTCACAGTCGAGAACGTTAGCTACTACGCCACGAGGGCTCTGTGGTTCCTTGGTTATCACAGAAATGCTGGAGTCGACGAGGCGTATAAGAAATGCTTGTCTTCATCTCTCCATCACGGGATTTTGTAGACACGAAATCAAATAATAAACGAATATATTGCGATTATTGAGCGAGAGTGACAGAAAGATATAACGACGAAAATACTATTTCGTCTTTGGACCATTTTTAGAAATTTTCTTTTTCTTCTATTTCTTTTCATTGAAAATTTTCTTTTTTACTATTCTTTCTTTCTTTCTTTCTTTTCTATTTTTGTCTTTCTTTCATTTTCTTCTCTTTCTGTTTCTTTCTAATCACATTCTGACTAAACACTTTCTTTCTTTCTTTCTTTCTTTGTTGTTTATTTCTATCTTCTTTTCCTTTCTTTTAAAAATTCTTTCTTTCTTCTTTTCTTTCTTTCTTAATTCTTCGTCGTTTATTTCTATCTTCTTTTCCTTTCTTTTAAAAAATACTTTCTTTCTTTCTTCTTTTCTTTCTTTCTTAATTCTTCGTCGTTTATTTCTATCTTCTTTTCCTTTCTTTTAAAAAATTATTTCTTTCTTTCTTTCTTTCTTTCTTTCTTTCTTTCTTTCTTTCCAGGTTTTTTCTTTTTTTTTTAATCTCATTCTTGTTTGTTTGTTTGTTTCTTTCTTTCTAATCTGTTTCTTTTTTCATTTTCGTTCTTTTCCTAATCTCATTCTTCTTTGTTTTTTCTTTCCAGCTTCTTTTTCTTTTCTTTTTCTTCTTTCTTTTTTCTTTCTTTCTAATATCATTCTCATTCCTTTTTTCTATTTTGTCTTCTTTTTTATCGTTCGTTCTGATAACCTTTTTGATAAGAATTTGTTAGTGTTTCATTTCTTTCTATCTTTCTTTCTTTCTTTCTTTCTTTCTTTCTTTTCTCAGTTTTTTCTTCATTTCTTTCAAATCTTTATTTTTTTTATCTAATATTTTTTCTTCCCTTCTCTATTTCTCTTTCTTTTTTCTTTCGTTCTTTTTTCTTCTTTTCTTCCTACTACTTGTTTTTCCTTTCTAAATTCTATTTTTCTGATTCCAGTTGGAAATACATAACCATTTCCTCCTCGAAGAACAGAATTTGAAGCACTCATCTCTGTTATAATGTCTGTTTGTTTGTCTGTCCTTTTGTTCACACGTTACGCTCATCCACTCCCCGCAGCTAAGTGGGAAATTCTTCCACCTTCCCCATCAATCAATTTGGATATTTTTAAGCGTTGAAGCTTACTTTGTTTTAAGGCCTAGCCTTGACAAATAACTTTTTGTGGCTAGGATTTAGGGTTCATTAATCGCACAAAGTTAGACATTCCTTGAGGTCTTATGGTAATTATTAGGACCAGTTGGACTCATGGAAATTCCATGGTATGAAAAAATCAAGAGGAGCTATTTTAGAAAGAAAGGAAGATTCGCAATTTCATTACATGTAAATCCTAATGTTACCTTTGCAATAAATAATACAAAAATATACAATAATAATTCATATGATATATAATACACGTATCATTTATTAGTATCGAAATCTACCAAAATTACCAGATTAATATAATCATCATCATCATCATCATCAAGTCGCACTGACAGCACGGATTTCCCTGACTCTATCTCTCCATCCGTCCCTATCATTTATGGCCCTCGGCAGGTCCCCCAAATTATACCCTGTGTCCGCGCAGAGTTGATGTGAATGGGTTTTTGCAGGTCGGCCAACACTGGCTCGTGCATGTGGAGGGGGCCATTGAAGAACGTGTCTTAAAAGTTTGTCTTTGTTTCTCCAGCAGTGTACCTAATGTCTAGTTCGTCTAAATTGGATGGGAGGTTAGTGACCGTACAACTGCTGTTTTTTGGGGTGTTGTGATTAATATATAGTTACATATTCTATTTTGAGGATAACGGTATTACTGGTATCGAGGAATCATCAGAGCTTCTTTTTTTCAGCCTTTGAAAAGAAGGTTTTGGGGACTAATGAGAACTTCATATCTGATCGGATCCTCGAAGCTCATCAGAGCTTCAGCCAATCAACATGCAATATTTATGTTTACGCTGATACTTTGTGGGGATAGATGAATTTAGCTCAGAGCAGTCCCATTGGAGTTGAACACGCTTTTTGATCTGATGTAGATCATCCTTTTTCGATTAAATAGCTCCTATTTATTTATTTATTTATTTATTTATTTATTCCATGGAATTTCCAAGGTTCTTGCTAGTTTTTTTTAAAACTATTTCCTTAACCAGTATTCTTTGTTTTGTTACTTAAATTGGTTGGGGTTTCTTGGAATATTAACCATTGTGGGTTATTTAATGCCAAATCCGATTTAAATATATATATATATATATATATATATATATATATATATATATATATATATATATATAATTGCCAAGCGAATAGCTTTTCAGTAACTTTATTTCTAAACGAGTTGTAAAAGCTCATTTGCTTGTGCATTGTTAAATGGTTTCAAGTATTCCTATCTAACACTAATAATTCTATCAATATCAATCATTTGTTTGCACATAGTTAAATGGTTTCAAGTTATACTATTTAGCATTAGTAATTCTATTTATCAAGTATTCCTATGTATTATAAATAATTTTCATGCACCTGTACGGTTTCAAATGACTAAAGGTAATAATCCTTTGAAAATGATTGAACTATTTTACTTGATCCATAGATGGCACACCAATAGGTAATATCACCTCGGGTCCGAGTGAACCTTGGAATCATATCAAAAAACGTTAAGAAAGGGGTCTTATACCTCTGCAGTTTGCGCTATCTACAGCCCCGACCGAGACGGCTGTAGGTAGTTCATTATCATCATCATGTCGTTGTGCTAGCACGGATTTCCCTGACTCTCTCTCTCTCTCTCTCTCTCTCTCTCTCTCTCTCTCTCCATTTGTCTCTATCATTCATTGCTTCCGGCAGGTCTTCTAAATTACAACCTGTGTCTGTACACAGATGTTGATAAGTTCTAAGTGTTAGTCTTACTCTTGCACGTCCATATAAAGGGGCCTGCTGGAGAACGTCTTTTGTGAGTTCGTCCTTGCCTCTCCAGCAGTGTCTTGTATATCTTGTTAGTCTAATTTGGATGGTTTTAGAGACGGGAAGTGGGTGTCTGTACAACTGTTTTGTGGGATGTTGCTTCCAGGATTTGTTCAATATAGCTCGTAGCATTCTTGTGCAATTTCCATCAAGCTTTTTCTCTATACTCTTAGTCAACGTCAATGTGGTGCATCTATAGAGTAGAATTGACACGAACGCTGCTTGCAAAACATCGCATTTTATTTTATCAGAGAAGTCTGACTTCGATATGAAGAATAACCAATCGATTGTAGCCTATGCTTTCGCTAGTCGCAAACTGCTATCATTTTCAGTAGACGAAATACTGGTTCCGAGTTAGGTGAACGTGTCTGCTAGGTGAATTCTCCATGATGTAGTGACCAACGTGCTGGACAGCAACATCGTAAGCGAATTCGACCCCCCCCCCGATATTATATTATGTTCACTTTCGGACTAATACCTTTGAGAAAAGTATAAACACTCTTATTTATACAGCTATGGGTTAAAAACTACCCTTAATATATTTCTATAAGAATAGCTTTAGTATTAAATAACCCATGAAGGTTGATATGCCATTAAACAAAGGAAGCAAAGCAAACGAAACGTAGTCATTTAACAGTAGATTTGCCCAGTCGGCCAGGGTGTGGGCTGTTGAATATACCGACTGCTTCTCAACAGTGGGGTAAAACCCCCACCCAACGCGTGTCCTGGATAGGATACCAAACAATCTGATGGTAAGGTTCCAGTGATGCTAGAGCTTTGGGGGATGCAGAATATCATTTCATTGTTATTGCTCCCAGGTCCACTCTGGCCCGGAGTGGTAGTACCTGATAGGGCCCTGTCTATGGATTAAATAGAACTAAGCTATGTACTTATGCTAAACTAAATTACTTGAAATAGAACTGTTTTGGTATTTAAACTACGTGCTTATGCTAAAATGAATAGCTTGAAATAGAACTTATGCTAAACTGAACAGTTTGAAATTGTACTGTTTTTGACATTAACTGTACTTACGTTAAACTGAATATTTTGAAATAGTACTGTTTTGACATTTAACTGTGTGTAAACAAAATCTTTACTTGTACTAAACTGGATTGTTTGAATTAGAACTGTTTTTATTTCCATTTGGTACAAAAATGGAAGGCACGAGGCCTTATAGTTTTATGGGGAAGGGGGGAAGGGAGCTGTCATTCTATAACTAATTGTCTAAGGGATCCTAGCTAGCCACATTCACCGACCAATTCAACAGTACAAAATATAGAAATTCATCCTTCACCAACCATGCTAGAGCCATCAAAATACCGCATTTACTCTATGAGAAGACCTACTTAAAATCCCGAGATGAAATGTACGATTTTATTTACAAAACAGGATTTTATTTACAAAATGTTGTATGTTGGGGATGGGAGAAAAAAAAAAACGAAAAAAAAGAACTGTTTGACTAAACTGAAAAGCTTGAAATAAAAATGTTTTTTTACAATTAAACTGTGTACTCATGTTAAACTGAATTGTTTGAAATAGAATTGATTATTTGTATAAAAATTGATTTGGCATTAAATAACCTAGAAAGGTTGATATGCCATAAAAATCTAACCAACCAACCAACCAACCAACCAACCAACCAACTTAACAGTAGATATCTGAAGATACAAGCATAGTTTATTCGTTCCAATCAAGATGTTTATATAAATAGGAACTTGTTATGTATATACGAAAATGTGGATGCGGTTTTGCACACGCCGCCATTTTTCTTTTGGTCGTCTGCTTTATACCATCATTTTCTCGACGGAACTCAGTTCTTGTTTTCCTTCTTTTTTAACGGGTTATCAACATTTGCTCGCCACTTGCTCAGCCGGAAATGTTTAAAAGAAAATCAATACTTCCGTTATGTCGCCGTGGGCAGCCTCTCATTCACGTGCCGCTATTGTTCCACTTCCTGATTGGCTACCTTTAACAACAATGACGTCAATTCACCGTTCTCTTTACTGACGCTATTTAAACACATCACAATGCGCGCACGACAAAATGGTGAGCTGCACTGTTCCATGTTAAAACGTTTCGAAGAGCACAGAAAATAAATAAATAGATTAATAAATGAAAATGAACAGAAAAAGCTGATAGCATTCAAAGCTTTAATTACTCAAGCAGAAGCGATATTATGATTCTTATAAATATTTCTTTTGTAAAAAAAAACCCAAAAAAACTACGTTATCATTTTAAAAAAAAATCTAATTTTAATTCGCTTAATCAGTGGGGATTAGAATACCTTTAGTGTATACCATGCTGGTGGGTAAGACCCCTTTAAAAAAAATAAAGGATTGTCCTGGGTATGACTGCATCTGATCGTGAGGTTCCGGATCTGTGGAATGTGGTGTACCTCTTTATTCATAATTACTCCAAGGTCTAATTTATGGTTCAAATAGATTTTTTTGGGGCGGGGTGAGGCTAACATGCTGGATCGTGACATTGTCGTAGGTAAAATCAAGCTCCAGTCGCACTATTACGTTAATTTTCAGACAAATACTCTTTGAAAAAGTTTGAACCTCCTGTCATGAGTTCAAATTTTACCCCGATTGTTCTTTTACAAGGATGGCTTAAGCATTAAATAACCCATTAAGGTTGATATGCGATTAAACAAAGAAACCGAACTGATCAATCAAACAGATTTGTTTGAAAATTATTACTATTAGATAGGTATACTTGATATCATATGATTACAAATTGTTTTTATTAAGAATAGTTACTCGGAGTTATATTAGTTTACTAAATTTTTTTTATTAGTTACTTGAAACCATATTACTGTGTGTAATAAATGACTATTATTAAATAGAAATAATTACTAAAAAGTCTATAATTATTAGCGTTTGGTAGGAATACATGAAACTATACAAAAATGGGACTTTGGAGAAATGGTCGGTAAAAACGAAAAACCTTTGATACTTCCTAATAATTATCATTATGATATTAATAATATTGTGGGATCTTAGATATTTGTAGATGTATGGGCGAAAACGTCTCTTTGAAGAAAACATAATACATATATATATATATATATAGTCATCCACAGACAGATCTGTTTCGTTCTATCAGAACTCATCGTTCACCAGATGGAGACACAGAATACTTCGACATTGTAGCAGGAGTACTACAAGGGTACACACTAGTCCCATACCTCTTTATCGTCTGTCGAGACTACGTGCTTAGAACATCGATTGATAAAATCAGAGAGAACGGCTTCGAGCTGACAAAAAGAGTAGCAGAAGGTACCCCGCAAAAACAATTACCGACGCCGACTACGCAGATGACATAGGGATACTGGCAAATACACCCAACCAAGCCGAAACACTACTGCATAGTTTGGAACGAGCCGCCGCAGGCATTGTCCTCCATGTCAATGCACACAAAACGGAATATATGCGCTATAATCAAACAGGTGATATCTCCACACGAGACGGAACCTCTCTGAAACTGGTAGACAAATTCACCTACCAAGGAAGCAGTGTTTCATCAACCGAAAAAGACATCGACACACGGCTAACGAAGGCATGGACAGCTATCGATAGGCTATCGATCATATGGAAATCAGACATGACCGATAAAATGAAACGCAGTTTCTTCCAAGCAGCGGTCGTATCGATACTGCTGTATGGATGCACTACTTGGACGCTAACAAAAGAACTGGAGAAGAAGCTGGACAGCAATTACACAAGAATGCTGCGAGCAATATTGAACAAGTCCTGGCGGCAACACCCCACAAGACACCAACTGTACAGCCACCTGCCTCCCATCACGAAAACTATCCAAGCTAGACGAACCAGACATGCAGGACACTGCTGGAGAAGCAGGGACGAGCTCATAAATGATGTACTCCTATGGACCACCACGTATGGCCGGGCAAAAGCAGGACGACCAGCTCGAACATACATACCGCAGCTCTGTGAGGATACGGGATGTAGCCCTGAAGACCTGCCATAGGCGAAGAACGATAGGGAGAAGTGGTGAGAGAGACAGAGAGTCAGGGATATCTGTGCTATCGGCACGACATGATGATGATGATGACATATATATATATATATATATATGTGTGTGTGTGTGTCTGTCTGTTTGTATGTGTGTGTGTGTGTTTAAACAGGTTTGATTAATTGAATTCTTGTTATTTTGACGTTTTTTATTATTTCATTGAAAACTCCCTATGTTTTTCTTTATGTTACAATTTTGAAATTTGTAAATGATTTCTCCAAAGGAGCCATTTGTTGTATAATGCGTACTTTAGGGTCTTATCAGAACCATCATCAAGGTAGTGTGTGAGCTTATTTGTAAATTAAAGTTGTTTAATATTTAAACTAAATTATTATCTTATCTTTATCTTTATCACCAAAGTGAGGCTTGTTTTTATAACCAAAGTGAGGCTTGTTTTTATCACTAAATTGAGGCTTGTTTTTATCACCAAAGTGAGGCTTGTTTATATCACCAAAGTGAGGCTTGTTTTTATCAACAAAGTGAGGCTTGTTTATATCACCAAAGTGAGGCTTGTTTTTATCACCAAAGTGAGGCTTGTTTTTATCACCAAAGTGAGGCTTGTTTTTATCACTAAATTGAGGCTTGTTTTTATCACCAAAGTGAGGCTTGTTTTTATCACTAAATTGAGGCTTGTTTTTATCACCAAAGTGAGGCTTGTTTTTATCATCAATTTTAAACATTTTAAAATATCATCTCTTGTTTCAGAGTTAATTATCTTAATAGTGGATTATCTAAATTTTATATACAAAGCTTGTAAGATTTTTGATTTTTTGATATTTTTGTTTGGAGTATTTTTGGTGTAATGGTTATCGTCGCAGGATATGGACACGGCGAAACGAGTTCAAATCCTGGACGAGACTGATTGCATTTCACATAGCACTAATACCCTTGGGAAAGGTATGAATCCAATTATTCTCCCTCCAGCTATGGATAAATAGTAGGGCAGACTAGGTTCTTCAGCCTTGGTGAGGCAACTAGTCTAGGAGAAGGAAAACTCTAAAATCAAACCTGTTAAACTCCGCTTAAAATTGACCTTGCGGAGGGGTTGGTAAATATGATTATTAACTAAAATATTTCTATATTTTGCATTACGACAGTTATGGTTTTTTAAATGTTGACATATGGAGCTAGAATCTGAAAGGTGTTGAGTGAGCCTCCTTGATCATTTTGTCGTGGTATGACCAATGTAACATTTTTTATTGTCGGAGATGCATTCTCCCTGACGTTTAAATTGATAATTATATATATATATATATATATATATATATGTATATATATATATATTCATATACGAGTTTTATTTAATAAATAAATCGCGCTATTTCGTTCACTATCGAACTTATACTTTTGAGGAAAGTATGAACCACCTTAATCCCCTATTTATGGTTTAGGTAGTATAACTGCTGTTCTTCTTTAAGGACGGCTTGGGCATTAAATAACCCACGAAGATTGATATGCCATTAAACAAAGAAACCAAACCCTGTTTTGTTTTACCCACTTAGCCTAACAATTACTATCATGATGTGCCGACATTCTGAATAGCCTCAAAACAATTATTCATGAGAGATCAAAAAAGATTTTGCGATAAACCAAGTACAAACAATGCAGATTTTACATTTATGGAAAAAAATGTGTTCGTATTCATTGAATCACCCTTAAGAAGGATAAATACCTCGACCTTGCTAAGGAATTAAAAAAAACTATGGAATATGAAGGTGACGATTATTCCAATCGTGATTGGTGTATTCGGTGCAGTAACTAAAGGACTATTAAAGGGACTGGAGAACTTGGAAATTGTAGGACGAGAGGAGATCATCTAAACTACAGCATTATTGTGAACGGCCAGAATACTGGGAAGAGTCCTGGAGACTTGAGGAGACTTTCTATCTCTCAAACTCCAGTGAAAGATCATCAGCTAACGCGGATGTGAAAAACTCTAAAGGAGTAAATTATAAATATATATTAGATTTTATATATTGAATTTTATGGAAGTTTGCGACCTTAGGTTTCATGAAGTTTTAAAAACAACAATCATCAGGCAGATAATGAAAGAAAATAAAGAAATCGAAAAATAAAGTCAAAAACCGTTAGAATTGTGTACAAATCTTTATGTGTGTGTGTGTGTGTGTGTGTGTGAGTTATAGTGGCGCATTATTGTGTGTAGACGTTTAAGTGGTGTTTAGCATATGTGTGTGTGAAGATACATATGCAGCGCGATTAAGTTGAGGTTGTCTTCCGGATAGATAAACGCCGTTAGCTATCGGTCATATGGAAGTCAGACCTGACCGATAAAATGAAACGCAGTTTCTTCCAAGCAGCGGTCGTGTCGATACTGCTATATGGATGCACTACATGGACGCTACATAATATAACAACACAAGAATGCTGCGAGCAATTTTGAACAAGTCCTAGAGGCAACACCCCACAAAGTACCAGCTGTACGGCCACCTACATTCCATCACGAAAACTATCAAAGTTAGACGAACCAGACATGCAGGACACTGCTGGAGAAGCAGGGACGAGCTCATAAGTGATGTTCTCCCATGGATCCCCTCACATGGCCGAGCAAAAGCAGGGCGAACCCACCTACATACAGCAGCTATGTGAGGATACGGGATGTAGCCCTGAGGAGCTGCCAGAAGCGATGAACGATAGGGATGAATGGTGAGAGAGGGTCAGGGATATCTGTGCTGGTGGTACGACATGATGATGATGATCATATATTTTCGAGTAAGACTACATAGAAAGGGACGGAGAAAGACTGAATTCAATCACCAGAAACAATACTGACAAAAACAAGGATCCACTGACCAAAATTAACTAGAAAATAAAAATGGGAAGAAAAACAACTGTATGGATATTTCAAGCGACAAACAAGCGAAATTTCACACGAGAAAACGTGGATGTGTTGTATACTCATATAATACAACTATACATATATACATATATATGCTGAATACATACTGACGCAACGAATAAAGACGAGCAAAGACTTCTTTAAAAAAATATACCTCTCACTTTATTGCAAGGTTTGCGTGTGAGAGGGAGTTGGAGACTGAACAAAGACTGCAATATATTGACCCCCACTCTTATGGCCATCAGCGGGCTTTCTCTACCGCATCTTGTCACCAACAGGTCTCCAAACTCCATCGGGGGTCCCGAGGGCCACTTCTGCTGGGTGGTGGCTTTCCCTACCACATCTTGACTCCAACTCGTCTGATCTCCAACTCACTGACTTCCTGTCTACACCGAGTTATATAATAGTTCAATCGCCCACTCAATCGCCCACTCAATCTTTGGAATGGCATGTTTGATCGTCATCAAGCGGAAATAACTGTCATGCAGTTCACGGGTCACTCTCTTCCGGTGCATCAGTGTATGAGTGTACCATGGAAATTTTACCTTGTCCCATTTTTTCAGCCAAGCCCGACTACGCGATTTCCTCTCATAACTGCCATCGGAATGTGTCACTTCCTTCCGGTGCACCACTTTGGAATGGCATGTTTGGCCGGGTCGAAGGTCAATATACGACAGATGTCGTTAAGAAAGGGAAACCTCAAGATGTAATATAATTGCGGAGGGATTTCGTTTTATATATATTGTCTTTCGGTTTAGTTAGGCTGAGAACATTTCGCTTAGTGCATGGGTTAGTTAGGTGCACACATTGAGTGCAGGTGTTGACCAGCGCGCGGGGCGGATGTGACAATCAGAGATGTCACAATAAAAACCCCAGATAGAAAATGGATCGGGGATGTGGATGACGTCATGCCAGGAAGCACTGAGGATTCTGGAATTTGAAAAAAAAACAACAGTTACTTGAGATTCGAGTCTAGAGGAAGGAAGTTGATTTTCGGAGCTCGCCGAGGCCAGACCAGTAGTTTGCGTCGGGGTGCCGCACGTGGTGGAGTCAGATGGAAAAGTCAGCAGAGAAAGGAATTGTGTCTCTCTCTCCTCATGTCGGAAAACCTTAAACTCAAAAAGGTAATAAAATGTTTTGTACCTGAAACAATTTCGTGTTTTTTCGGATTTCTATATGCGTATGAACATTATGAACGTTTTATGCAAGTGAATATCTTGGTCGTATTTTTGGACGTATATATATTACAAAGAGAGAAACTGAATCTCTCCTAATAACAGCACAAAACAAGGCCATAAGGATTAATTTTATCAAAGGAAGAATAGATAAGACGCAACAAAACAGCAGATGTAGGTTATGTGTTGATAGAAAAGAAACGATCAATCACATAAGCAAATGCAGCAAACTAGCACAAAAGGAGAATATAACTAGACACGACTGGGTAGGCAAGGTGATCCTCAAAGAATTGTGCGAAAAACTGAAATTTAACCATACGAACAAATGTTATATGCACAGTCTAAAATTCTTCCTGGAAAATGAGATGCACAAAGTTCTCTTGGATTTTGAAATCCAAACGGATCACCTAATCTCAGCCAGACGGCCAGACCTAATATTAGTCAACAAAAAAAAAAAAAAAAAAAAAAAGAAAAAGAAAGAAAATTTGCCGAATTGTGGACTTTGCTGTCCCGGCTTACCACAGAGTAAAATAGAAAGAAAGTGAAAAGAAAGATAAGTACCTGGACCTTGCTCGGGAATTGAAAAACCTAAAGACCATGAAAGGCACGGTGATAGGAATTGTGATTGGCTCGCTCGGTATAGTCACCAAAGGATTGGTAAAGGGACTGGAGGACTTGGAAATAAGAGGACGAATGGATACCATTCAAACTACAGCATTGTTGAGATCGGCCAGAATACTTAGAAGAATCCTGGAGACTTTAGGAGATTTGCTTACTTTCAGACCCCAGTGGGAAGCTATCAGCTAACGCCGGTGAGAAAAACTTTCCCATGAGTAAAGTAATAATAATAATGATGATAATAATAATTTGTTTGCTCCCAGTTAAACGTTTTCAAGTATTCCTATCAAATATTAATAATTATATGGTTTCAGGTGATTATTTCTGTTTAATAATAGTGTAATATAATGTCCGAGGGATTTCGCTTTATATATCTTGCCTTTGGGTTCAGTTAGGCTGAGAACCTTTCGGCTCAGTGCATGGGTTAGTTAGATACAAACTTGAGCACAGTTGTTAACGTGCGCGCGGGAAGGATGTGTCATTCACAGATGTCAAAATAAAAATCCCAGAGAGAAAGGTTGACCAGTGGATGTGAATGACGTCATGCACCGGAAGCGCACGCAGAGGATTTTGGGGATTTTGAAAAAAGTCAGTTAGTTGAGTCTTGCCGTCCGAAGAAGAAGGGTGACTTTCGCTTGCTTGCCGAGGCCTTGTGGCGGGTGCTACACGTGTTGGGGGGGGGGCAGATGAAAAAGACAGCATAGAAAGATTGTGCCTCTTTCTCTCCTTATGTCGAAAAACCTTTTAACTCAAAGGTAATAAAAAGTTTCGTACCTGAACTAAGAAGTCGTAAGTGTTTTTCGTGTTTCGGGATTCCTATGTTCTATGTATATATGTTATGAACATTCTCTGTACGTTTCACATATTCATGTATGGCTATGTTACAATAGTAGTAATTTTTAACACACTTTTATTTGGTTTCAAGTATTCCTATCTAATATCAATATATCTATGGCTTCAAGTAATTATTTCTATTTCTTGGACCATCCCAGAGAACCAAAAAGTTATGGAACATAAAAGTGACGGTGATAGCAATTATATTTAGTGCTTTCAGAATGATCCCCAAAGGCTTCATAAGGACCTGAAAGTCGGTGGACCTGCAAAGATCATCCAAAAGGCAGCATTACTAAGATCGGCTTGAATACTGAGAAGAGTCCTGGCGACTTGAGGAGACATGCTGTCACTCAAATTCCAGTGAGAAAACATCAGCTAACACTGGTGTGAAAAACTCTCAGAAGAGTAAAATTATAATAATAATAATTATGATTAAAATGATTTGTTTGCACACAGTTATAGGGTTTCAAGTATTCCTATCAAATATTGATATTCAAACAGATCGAGTTGATCCATATATGAGGCTCTAATAGGTACTACCACTCCATGTCAAAGTGGACCTGGGAGTTATGGCAATGAAATGGGCATGCTGTCGACTTCTACGTGATATCGAACATAGATATAAAACCTTGTCACGTGTTCACTTACATAGCCGACATTAAACGTTTTCGCATCAATATATATATATATATATATATATATATATATGCTTTAGTGTTTCGTTGTTCCAGTAATTCTATTGATTTTTAGTGGTAAAGGAAGGATGTATTGATTATACACCATAACCTGGGGATCTTCTTTTCCTTTTTATTTTTTTTCTGATAGTCTTTTTTGTTGGGGTGGGGTGGGAAGAATTATCTTTTACCGCTAATCAATTCCTTTCTGTCAACAAACAGACGTTAGTTTTTTTTATTTATTCAACCGCCAATCGACGAATGATGACTATTGCGTTGTCAGAGGTCAGGAAATGAAATTCGTATTGCTGATGTAATAAAGATTTGACAAATTGCGCTTGGAATTATCTGGATTCAACAAAAAAAAAAAAAACAAAAAAAAAAAAACAAAAAAAAACACAATGAAAACGACCAGTTTGACATGAAATAGAATGGTCTGGTTTCTTTATTTAATGGCATATCAATCTTTGTGGGTTATTTAATGCCAAAGTCATCCTTGGAGAAGAACAGAAGTGATATTATTTAGCCTATAGCTGGAATTTCTTTTTTAATGGCATATAAACCTTTGTGGGTTACTTAATGCCAGAGCCATCCTTGTAGAAGAACAGAAATGATACTATCTAACCTATAACAGGGGGGGTGCTAATACCGTTGGTAACAGCGCGACTGGATTGGTTTAGTTTCTTTGTTTAATAGCCTATCAGCCTTCTCGTATTATTTGATGCCGAAGCCAAGTTTGTAGAACAGCAGTGGTAATATTTAATCCAGAGCCAAGGGTATAAAAGGAGTTCATGCCTTTCCTAAATGTTTTAGTACAAAAGTAAACATAATAAGGAGACAGGAGCTCGAACTCATTTACTACAATTTTGTAGTACAGCAGTGGACCGATTACGACACAGGAAATACGCTAAAATAAAATGGTCCTTTGCATATTAATAGGTCATTTGTATCATCATCATCATGTCGTATCGCTAGCACGGATATCCCTGACCCTCTCTCGCCACTTCTCCCAAACGTTCATCGCCTCTGGCAGGTCTTCAGGGCTACATCCCATATCCTCACATAGCTGCTGTATGTAAGTTCGAGCTGGTCGTCCTGCTTTTGCTTGGCCATATGCGGGGGTCCATCGGAGTCCGTCACTTACGAGCTCATCCTTGCTTCTCCAGCAGTGTCCTGCGTGTCTGGCTCGTCTAACTCGGATAGTTTTCGAGATGAGAGGCAGGTGGCCGCATAGTTGGTTCCTCGTGGGGTGTTGCCGCCCGGACTTGTTCAATATTGCTCGCAACATTCTTGTGTAATTGCCGTCTAGCTTCTTCTCCAGCCGTTTTGTTAGCGTCCAAGTAGTGCATCCATATAGCAGTTTTTTTAGAATATAATCAATTTATTAATTATGTATATATTATATATACAGTATTACAGTAGATTATATATATATATATATATATACATATATATTATACCAGTGTTAGTTATCACTAAATCACTTTGTGGGTATGGGTCGAACCAAGTGCAATATAATATGGTGAGTGCTCAATATTAAGGAGAGAGCTATTAGATAATAATAAATAAATATATAACAGATTTATATATTTGATGCCATGGAATTTAATCTGCGAACCCTGGGTTTCATGGAGTTTGTTACAAAACAATCATCAGGCAGTTAACAAAATGAATAGAAAGTTATAAATGCTTTAAAGTGCACTCTGATTTTATGGACACTATATATATATATATATATATATATATATATATATATATATATATGCGTGTGTGTGTGTGGTTTCAATAAACTTTATAAGCGTTTGTACAAGAGAGAATTTTTAAAAACTATTGCAAAGCCTAAAGTATCTTGTTTTAAAAGAAATATTTAGTATTTGTTCAACACAACATTTAAACAATTTTCAGAAACTTACAAATTTATTTTTTCAGAATTATGTGGATTGGAACAAGTTGACCATTTTCTTCGCCTCAATGTTTGCCAGCTTGAATTCCATTAGATTTTTTTTATGGGGACATGTAAATGCAACCAAACCTCATTTGTTAGAAAAACTAAAAGCTAAAATATCTAATACGATTTCAAGTATTCTTGTAAACCATTTAGCAAGTGTTTTTGGTGAACTGCAGAATCATTTTAACCTTTGTATTACTTGTCACTCCTCCTTATCGTTCATCGCTTCTGGCAGCTCCTCAGGGCTACATCCTGTATCCTCACAGAGCCGCTGTATGTAGGTAGGCAGTGTCCTGCATTATGGTAGTTAACAAAAATTCCTTGGTGTAATGGATGAAGTGCCGGGCTGTGGTCCCGAAGTAAACAAGTTCGATCTCCATTCCGTTAGTTAACTTCTACAAGAATTAAATAATCCACGAAGTTTGATACACCATTAAATAAATGATCTAGTTAAGAAAAATTAACATAATAATTAACGATGAATAAATAATAACAAAAATATTTACATTCGTCTAGTCACTTTTCTCTTTCTTTATATATATATATATATATATATATATATATATATATATATATGTGGAACCCCTCTTAAACTAGTAAACAAATTCATCTACCTAGAAAGCAGCGTATCATCAACAGAAAAAGACATCTACACCCGGCTAACGAAGGCATGGACAGCTATCAATTAGCTATCGATCACATGGAAGTCAGACCTGAACGATAAAATGAAACGCAGTTTCTTCCAGGCAGCGGTCGTATCGATACTGCTGTATGGATGCACTACTTGGACGCTAACAAAACGGCTGGAAAAGAAGCTAGACGGCAATTACACAAGAATGTTGCGAGCAATATTGGACAAGTCCGGGCGGCAACACCCCACAAGACACCAACTGTACAGCCACCTGCCTCCCATCACGAAAACTATCCAAGTTAGACGAACCAGACACGCAGGTCATTGCTGGAGAAGCAGGGAGGAGCTCATAAGTGATGTACTCCTATGGACCCCCATATATGGCCGGGCAAAAGCAGGACGACCAGCATGAACATACATCCAGCAGCTCTGTGAGGATACAGGGTGTGGTACTGAAGACCTGCCGGAGGCGATGAACGATAGGGAGAAATGGCGAGAGAGGGTCAGGGATATCCGTGCCTACGGCACGACATGATGATATATATATATATATACTGACTGTATCACCCGCGGAGGAATAAATCCCCAAAAGAACGGGATCCTGAATGTGACACTAAACTGCATCTGATGATGAGGCTCAAGTTTGGGAGATGTGTGGAATACCTCTTTATTGTTATTACTCCCAGGCCCACTCTGACCTGGCGTGGTAGTTCCTGTTAAAGTCACATCTATAAGTCAAATAGAATCATTCAATCATTTACTAAACTTGAACTCTTATAACTGTGTGCAAACAAATATGGTTTGGCTCGTTTAAAAATTTTACCTTTAAACTGTTCTCATACAAATTACACGTATTTATATTTCTGCGACATCACATTAAAATGACCGAACACTTTCAAAGCAAAATAATCTTTAACGAAACCTGATACATTTGACTTTAAATCCTTCCTTGTTTTCCTGCAACAACTATTACTCCTCCATCATCTTATAGTTTCTCCTCACATGCTTTTAAATAGAACTCAGCAAACTGTTCCTGTCTGAAGAAGTTCTAAATGAAATAAATCACACATCTAAATTTGAGGTAAGTGTTTAATTTATCCAAACGTTCCACACATTTTTATCATACAGTCAGATTCCCTGCAATCTATTTTTTCAACACACACACACACACACACACATATATACATGAAGAAGATTTGACATTAAATAACCCGTAAGGTTTGATATGAAATAAAATACAACCAAACCAAACCAAACCAATCGTATTCGATATGACCGTAAGCCAACAGAAACATCAACGCAAAAACTGTAAATATAATTGAAGAATAAATGCTATTTTCTTACGTATAGGCATAAAATAAACCGAAACAGGTTGACATGCCGTTAAAATCAATCAATCAATCAATCAATTAATTGCAGATGTGTTGACGAGATTAGTGAGCTCGCCAATAAGATGCTCAGGTGTTTATTGAGTTCAACTATGTTTGGCACAAGGTCACCTCTGTTGGACACCCGGTGTGAATCAAGATCTTGCATCGGTAATAACGGTCTCTCTATGGAGTCGCGGTAAGTATATGGTTCGATCTCACCATGAACATTCTTGTGTAAATGTGTTGGTATAAAACTGATTCGAACTACAAAGCATTTATGGCTGAGAGTGTTTGATCAAGGACATGTGCGCGTGTATGTGCGCGTGTATGTATGCGTGTGCCGGGTAAATATCGGTCAGTTATTGTCCCGTTTGAGTGGATTCTTGTTTGTCAAGGTGAACATTGTTGATGGCAACGTGAGAGCGAAACATCTGTGTCATGTTCACCTCCGTATTCGTCCGGGTCTTTTCCTAATGTATTTTTCGCTGGCCATTTTCATGGACTTGTTTTTTTTCCGATTTCAACCCCCTCCCACACACACCTCTTTTTTTTTTCTTCTTCGTTTTCTTCTTAATCACTTACGTTCTTTTTCAACGGTTCCTTCTACATTTCCTCTTTCTTTCTTTCTTTTCAAAATCAACATTTTTTCTTTCTTTTCCATGTCACTGTTTCTTTCTTTCTTTCTTTCTTTCTTTCTTTTCCCTATTACTGTTTCTTTCTCTCTTTTTTCTTTCTTTTCTATATTATTCTCTCTCTCTCTCTCTCTCTCTCTCTCTCTCTCTGTTCCTTTCTTTCTTTCTTTCTTTCTTTTCCATGTCACCGTTTCTTTCTTTCTTTCTTTCTTTCTTTTCCATATCACCGGTTCTTTCTTTCTTTCTTTCTTTCTTTCTTTCTTTTATTATTCTTTCTCTCTTTCTTTCTTTCTTTTCCATATCACCCTTTCTCTCGCTCTCTCTTTCTTTCTTTCTTTTCCATATCACCGTTTCTTTCTTTCTTTCTTTCTTTCTTTCTTTCTTTATTCTTTCTCTCTTTCTTTCTTTCTTTCTTTTCCATATCACTCTTTCTCTCGCTCTCTCTTTCTTTCTTTCCTACTTTCTTTCTTTCTTTCTTTCTTTCTTAGTGTCCTCAATCTATCTATCTCGACCTGATTATACATATTATTATGAGTTAAAATGTGACATTCAAATATGACATATAATATTTAGATTTTTATCAGTTTTGCCGTAAGCTTACAAAAATGGGACTTTGTAGCAAAATGTTCGTTAACACATTAGACCCCCCCCCCCAAAAAATGGGCACATTTAAAGTATAAGGCAATTTCCAGTTCAATTTGCAATTAAATAACGATAATTTAGCTGCTGTGTTTGCCTTTACTTTATTATAATTTCTCAAGGAGAATTCTATTAATTAAATCAAGCTTTTTAAGCTTTTTTAAAAGCCTGTTAAGTTTTTTATGTTTTTTAAAGCTTGTTGAGTTTTTTAAGCTTTTGTAAAGCTTTTTAAGCTTTTTTAAAAGCTTGTTAAGCTTTTTAAAGCTTGTTAAGATTTTTAAGCTTTTTTTAAACTTGTTAAGCTTTTAAAGCTTCTTTTAAAGGTTGTTAAGCTTTTTTATACTTTTTAAAAGCTTGTTAAGCTTTTTAAGCTTTTTAAAAAGCTTAACAGGCTTTTCAAAGCTTTTTAATGCTTGTTAATCTTTTAAAGCTTTTTAAAGCTTGTTAATCTTTTTTTAAAAGCTTGTTAAGCTTTTTAAGCTTTTTTGTTATTCATTTATTCGGAAGTTTTTTTTTATTATAAACACGATTGGAATTTGACTTCGGGATTAAAATCAGCTCGTATATATATATATATATATATATATATATATAATCTTCTGAAAGGGATTCAAGCATATGCTTAGCGAAGGCATGAACTGCTATCAATAGATTATTGATCATGTGAAAATTTGATCGCTCTGACAAAATAAAACAGAATTTCTTCCAAGCTATTGCTGTATCTATACAACTGTAAGGATGCACTACATTGACTCTAACAAAATGCATTGATAAAAAGCTAGATTTGAATTGCACAAGATGCTAAATGCAGTTTTGAACAAATCCTCAAAGCAGCACCCAACGAAACAACAGCTGTACGGCCACTTATCACCCATCTCAAAAACTATCTTAGTAAGACGAACAAGGCATGCGGAACACTGGTGTAGAAGCAAGAACAAACTCATCAGCAACGTTCTTTAATGAAAGTGCCACTGATAGCTGACCAGTAAGAATTAATCTAGATTTGCACTGTGCAGACAGAGGATATTGTTTGGAAGACCTGCCGGGATGATAGGGACAGATGGAGCTTGAAAATTAAGGAAATCTATGATGTCATGAAAATCTATGTTTATAAAATTATATATATATATATATATATATATATATATATATATATATATTGTCATCCATAGACAGATCTGGTTCGTTCTATCAGAACTCATCGGTGTGGCTAGACATATTAGCATCCCGTAGCTGGAATGGAAATCCGGTTAACTCAAACGCCAATCCAAGCCTCTAACCCTTCAGCCACGAGGAGCCAGTAGCAGCGAAGTAAATTTTAAACGGTTATGAATCACAATTACTATTGTTTACATACATCTGTTTATATATATATATATATATATATATATATATATATATTAGGTATTCTTCAATCCAGTAAATCCAGAGACAAATAAAGTAAAAAAGTTGGTGACAATAGTCGAGGGCGATCCGAAGGCTCCCTTTTCAATAGCTACTACACCAAGGTGTAGGGGAGGGCGCTACTCCTTTCGCTGGATTGCTCCTCTTTACCTTTGATACATACCCTATATTGCTGAGTGTTAAGCAAAGCGGCATCAAGTACCATTTTTTTGAGTCTTTGGTATGACTCGACCTGGGATTTAACCCCGGTCTCCCTGATCATTGGCGAACCCTCTACTCATTAGGCCGATGGCCCGGTTCACTCTACTCATTTATTCAAACGTCGAATATTTAAATATTCTTGGTAATTGATTCATGTCAATGCTCTTAACCAGATGGAAATAAATTTATTATCCTAATGTGACTGAATATTGATTTTTCTTGAAATAACACACACACACACACACACACACACACACACACACATATATATATATATATATATATATATATGTATATATATATATAAACTTGTCTGGAAGGATTTGTTCGTCAGGTTCTATTTTGTGTATTGATTTGATTGATGTTCACATAAACAAGGCATGTGACAGAAGTCGAATTGATCAGCACAGACATATTTTTGGATTTCATATATATATATATATATATATATATATATAGCGACACTAAATATCAATATACACACACACACACACATATATATATATATATATATATATGTTGTACAGCCACATAATACATATGCATGCAGAAAACATAACGACGCAATGAAGAACGAGCGAAGACACACTTCTTTAGAAAAATATACCTCTCACTTTATTTGAAAAGGTTCGAAAGGGTTACTAAAGGTTTTAGTGCGTGAGAGGCTGAACAGAACTGCAACATATTCACCCCCACTGTTATAGCCATAACAGCGTTTCTTTCCCGTTCTCCTGGGCAGCTCAAACGGGGGCTTGGGGGCCCAGCCTCTCTGGGACATGTTCCTCATTCCAGCATCTTCTCTCCAACTGACTCGATTTTCCTGTCGCCGGGGTTATATAATAATTTGCCGTCCATTCTTCTTCCTGCGAGCATCACAATTTTGCACTCAATTCAACCCCTCGACAGTCAAGGTTATATCCTGATATTACGCGACCGGATGCACCTGTTATTTACACAGGTGCATTTCCTATTTTGACAGCTTGGCCAGGTCGGAGGCCAATATACAACATATATATGTATATTTATGTATATATATATATATATATATATAATTAGTTTGTGCATAGCGAACTCTATCTGGTCAGAGGGGCTGTAGAATATGCAGGCTGTATCCTCTGGAAAGGGGAAAGAATCCCCAACGCTAAACTGCATTGTGTTATGAATCCTGAAGATCTTGTAAGTGAACAAATACTTCTTCAATGACATTACTCCAAGGTCCAGGGATTGTAAGTGCCTGTTAGGTTCGCATCTATGGACCAAATAGATCTGCTTAAAAATTGTTTGTATTTGATAGGAATACTTGATACCGTATAACTGTAAATGATTTGTATTAAGAATACAATTGTTTACTAAAGATTGTCATTAGTCACTTGAAATCATACAATAGTATACTAACAAATGACTGTTATCAAACTGGACTATTCCTTGAAACCATATAATTATTTGTATTAGATCGGAATACTTGAAACCATATAACTGTGACCAAGTTATTTGTATTAAATAGAAATACTTGATATTATGTAACTCTATGCAAATTATGCCTGGAAGAAACTGCATTTCTTCCAGGCAGCGGTCGTATCGATACTGCTGTATGGATGCACTACTTGGACGCTAACAAAACGACTGGAAAAGAAGCTAGACGGCATTACACAAGAATGCTGCGAGGAATATTGAACAAGTCCTAGCGGCAACACCCCACAAGGAACCAACTATACGGCCACCTGCCTCCCATCACAAAAAAACTATCCAAGTTAAACGAGCCAGACATGCAGGACACTGCTGGAGAAGCAAGGACAAGCTCATAAGTGATGTACTACTATGGACCCCCACATATGGCCGGGGAAAAGCAGGACGACCAGCTCGAACATACATTCATCAGCTATGTGAGGATACGGGATGTAGCCCTGAAGACCTGCCAGAGGCAATGAACGATAGGGAGAAGTGACGAGAGAGGGTCAGGGATATCTGTGCTAGCGGCACGACATGATGATGACGATGATGATGATGATGATGCAAATTATTCCTATTTGATCGGAATACTGGAAACAATAAAACTGTATGCAAGTTATTTGTATTAGATAGGAATACTTGAAACCATACTACTGATAGCGAAGTAATTGTATTAGATAGAAATACTTTATGCATGACTATACATTAATTACTTTAAGATTAATTATCTAAAGCTATAATTGTTTAATAAGGTTTATTATTTTTAATTACTTGAAGCCACATAACTGTGTATAAACAAATGGTTATCATTGAATAGAAATCATCATCATCATGACGTACCGCAAGCACAGATATCCCTGACCCTCTCACGCCACTTTTCCCTATCGTTCATCGCCTCTGCCAGGTCTTCAGGGCTACATCCCGTATTCTCACACAGCTGCTGTATGCATATTCTAGCTAGTCGTCCGGCGTGCCTGGTTCGTCTAACTTGGATAGTTTTCGTGATGGGAGGCAGGTGGCCATATAGTTGGTACTTTGAATAGAAATAATTATTTGAAACAATAAAATAATTGGTAATTAATAGGAATACTCGAAACCAACCGATTGCGTATAAACTATTTACATCGGAATGGAATACTTGATACCATGTAACTGTGCAAAATATTTTGCATCAAGAATAATTACTTGTAGCTCTAATTTGTTACTAATGTTAATTGGTTGGTTGGAATTTATGGCACATCAACCTTTGTAGGTTATTTAATACCAAATCCACTTTTATACAAATAATCAGTTCTATTCCAAATAATTCAGTTTAGCGTAAGTACCCCATTCAATTCTCTTTGACCTATTGATAGGACCTGATCAGGTGCTACTACTCTGGATCAGAGTAGACCTCGAAGCGATGGCAATGAAGGGGTACTCTGCATTCCCCAAAGCTCCAGCTTCACTGGAACCTCTCCATCAGATTGTTTAGTATCATTCAGGACATTCTTTGGGGGCGGTCTAAATCTTCTGGTGAGGTGCAATCGGAGTATTCTACAGCCCCAGCCAACTTGGCAATAATTGGTTACTAAGGATTATTTTTAGTCACCTGAAACTGTATAACTTTGTACAAAATATTTATATTCGATGAATAATAAAATTTGATTGATTGTAACGGCATGTCAACTAGTCCGGGGTTATTTTATGCCCAGGAGTTAGGGAATGGTTTTCATCTCACGTTGAGTTTTGCAAACGGTTTTATATCAAGTATTCCTATATAATAAAAATAATTTTCATAATATTTGATTTATTGATAGGACTCTAATATGTACTACCACTCCAGGTCAGAGTAGACATGGGAACAATGTAACTGAAAAGAGTACTCCATACTCCCTAGATCTCTAAAACTTGAGCCTCACCATCAGGTTCAATTTAGTGTCATATTCTGAACACCCCTTTTTGAGGGAGTGGGGTTTTACCTCTTTATAGGGAGATATTTATCCTACTTCCTACCAACTCAGATTTTAAACGAAGTCCTTTTAGATTGAAAGCAGGCATGCATGAATGAAGACTCACGCGTAATTGTTCCCAAAATAATTTTCTCGGCGTCCCCTATTTTTGGGTCACCGCAGTTGCCTAGAAACAAACAGCCCCGCTAAGCAGGTATTGCCCTGGAGGAAGGTCCTCAAGGGACAAACGATCAGCCCAATAACGCCTACCAAATGCGTGGCCGTATTAAAATGTTGGTCAGCGCACGAACGTTAAAACATGCAAATAACCTAATTTACCATTCGTTAAAAGTGATGTTGGTACTGCGTTTACGCTCATCTTATCATTATAATTTCTCTAAGAGGATTGAATTTAGTTTTAAATGCTAAATAGAGAATATTTTCCTCTAACAATTTGTAATTGTTCATATTATAAATGGGCTTGGGACTTGATATTTGAATTATAATCTTCGAGTGTATATATAAATGTCCTTTTATGAACATGCCCCAAAGCATTTTCTTTTTATTTTCAGTTTCTATTTAAAATCTATTAAAGAGCAGATTTTTTTGTCGCTGAAACGTAAATCTTGTGTATCGATTAGATTGATTTCCACTTAAAGAAGACAGGATGTATGTTTGTATTTTGCTTTTTTCTTTTTTTTTTTAACTCTCTTTACTGGAAAATCTATATATTCTGTCCGTCAGGCGAAATTTTGTAACTTTTTTCTTTTAATAGCTCGGTCCTCTACAGTGAATGAATAAATATTGAATAGTGTAACACCCCCACTCCAACGAGTGTTCTGGAAATGACACTAAACTATCTGATGGTAACGCTATAGTAATACTGGAGTTGGGGGAATACGGAGTACCCCTTTACTGAGTTCGCTCCCAGGTACTCTTGTCTGGAGTGGCAGCACCTGATAGGGTCCTGTCTATGGTTCAAATAAAACTGTTTTAAATTTAAACTGAATGCAGACAAATGACGTATGCTAAACAGAATTGTTAGAAATAGAACTGTCAGACATTTAACAAATGACTGCTGTTTATTTTAATTGCTTTTTCTACATATCAATACTTGGAATTATTTAACTGTGTGCAAAAGTAGGCTCGTTTGAAAACGTTATTAACAAAACTTTTACAAATCTAATTTAATATATATGTATAAAGATGTGGAGGTGCTCGTGGTGTAATGGTTATTGTCGTAGGAAATGGACACGGCGACACGAGTTCAAATCCTTGACGAGACTGATTGCATTTCACATAGCACTAATACCCTTGGGAAAGGTATGAATTCAATTATTCTCCTTACAGCAATGGGTAAATAGTAGGACAGACTAAGTTCTTCAGCGTTGGTGGAGCAACTAGTCTAGGAGAAGGAAAACTGTTAAACTCCACTTAAAAATTGACCTTGTGTCATATCCTGCTCGAGCGGAGGGGTTGGTGAATTTTTTTTATCATTCAGCGTGTGAAAGCACGTGCGATACCATGTCCTCATCAGCCGCCATCCAGGGGTGATAACACAGTTTCGGTAGCTCAAGGCGGTATTGCCACCCCTGGCGCTACCAAACAGCTTTTGCCACCGGACAAGGTATTAAGAGAATCATATATATATATATATATATATATATATATACACGCCAGATCAATTAAATGCAGAGATTATATTGGACGTTAATCTTCATTTTCTGAGTGCAGTTTTTGATTAAATATGTAGATGTATAAAGATGTTTTGGCATTAAGTAACCTACAATAGTTTCTATGCCATGAAACCAAACCAAACCAAACCAAGCCAAACTCGACGGCTACAGCTGATCAGCTGGTGTCTGGAAGTACATATGATTAACAACATTTGTAATGTTTACTTGTTTTATGGCATATCAACCCTTAAGGCCACGCAATTACCATGACTAGTTGATTTAGCGTCATTTGCGTGCGATATGAAGTGGTGGCTCAGTTATAGATTTTCGACCTTGCAGTCTGTGGTTGCTGGTTCGATCTCTAGTGGTAGAGATTACGGTATACACTGCTGATGTGCCCTAATCAGGTCGAAACAGCTGTCTAGTGTTCCCGTATATTCGGCGAATTTTCTGGTTATGGTAATTCAAATTTGCAATATTAATTTCTCACCTGAAAATATGTACATTCAACCCTTAAGGGTTATTAAATGCTAAATCCTGTACATATATAATTTGTAAGCGAATAGTTTGTAGGTAACATTTTTCTTAAATGGACCAGAGCTTATTTGCACATAGTTAAACGTTTTCTGATATTGCTATCCAACACTAATAGTTCTATTCAACATTATCCAGTCGTTTGTTTAGAGCTAAATGCCTTCAAGTAACGCTACGTAATAAAAAAAATTCAGTTAAACACTAATCCCTTGTTTCCGCACAGTTAAAAGTCGAGTAAATGATAAAATAGTCCTATTCGACCAATAGATGGGACCCTAACAGGTACTAATACTCCTGGTCAGAGTTGACCTTGGGGTAATAGTAAGGAAGGAGCACTTCACATTTTCCAAAGCTTTAGGGGTGGAGCCTCACCATTTGATGGTGTGTAGTGTCGTATCCAGGACATTCGTTGGTTGAGTCTCATTCCTCTGCAGAGATGCAGTCAGTGTATTTTTGAGTTCCACCTAAGTGGCTTAATTTTACTATATACCCGCCATATTCAATTTTGGTAGCAGAAGCCAATGAGGTCAATATTCCTTCACCAGATTTCAGAAGTTTCCAAATAGACGTTTCCATTAAAATCACAGATCTTAAGCAAGATTGAAGAAAAATTAAAAGATTTTGTTTATAGGGCTGAGTTTAGTTAAACTGTGTTTTATATGGATTGAATATAGAAAATAATATTAAACTTTTAATTGTTTGTACTTGAAGTTACTACTGGGTATGTTTTTTAAGAGGACACAATATTTAAGAAAATATATGACGATATTTTGAATACTGCTAAGCTTTCAAAAGTGTAAGCGTAGCGAGCATGTCACGAAGCGATCCCGCGTCCTGCAAATCCTAGCGAAAAAAATCAAAAATATATATCAACAACTTATTCATATTTAAATAATTGTTTTTTTAGTTATTTTTTTAAATATGTGATTACTTACTTTAGGTTGATATAAAACCACAGTATACGAGAAAGGACGTGGAGCAACTCCAAGATTTTCAATTAATAATCCTGCAGTAGTCTTTCCGATACTAGGAGTTTCACGTGTCAAAAAAAGCATCGGACAGATGATTATAATTCACAAACACAAGTTCATACGCTCCCCCATGGGGGTTGAGCACTCGGGCGAAGGAATTTACGGCCGTCGCTCGCATAATGCAAAGCTCTTCGAACGAATTGAGCACTCTGGTATCCGGTAAGGTATAAAATATAAACAAACGAATGCTACTACTTAATACCTTATAATTCCCTAGCTGACGTGGTACGCTTGTTGTCCGAGCGGTCTGATACTAAATCTAACGTAAAGTTGGGCATGTTTCTATCCCAGCTTTAAGCGTCTTTGGTGTCTTGCCACACTGAAGAGTTGTGATACATCGAAACAGTTTGTCTGTGGATGACAATATATATATATATATATATATATATATAGTAAAGTTGGCGACCGTAGTCGAGGGCAAGCAGAAGGCTCCCTTTTAAATATCTAATACACCGAGGTGTAGGGGAGGGCGGTATTCCTTTCTCTGGGTTGCTCCTTTTTACCCTTGATACGTACATTATAATGCTGAGTGTTAAGCAAGGAGGTATCAAGTACCATTTTTAAAGTCTTAGGTATTACGCGACCTGGGATTAAACCCAGTTTTCCCGGGCCATTGGCGAACACTCTACCAACTAGACCCAGGTCGCGTCATACCAAAGACTTCAAAAATGGTAATTGATATCTCTTTGCTTAACACTCAGCATTACAAGTTGGTAAATGATTTGGTATGTTGGAAAAACAACCAATCATGTAAATGTGCTAAAATTATTAGTATTAGATAAGAATACTTTAAACCATATAACCACGTGCAAATTGATGGAATTAATTGTTATTTGAAGGTAGAATTGTTTGCAGATAGTTATCATTAATTACCCAAAATCATGCAAAAGAGGAAAATGACTTTGGTATTAAGGTTGGTTGGGTTTTACGGCACATAAAACATTCTGGGTTATTTAATGCAAAATACTGTTTATATATATATATATATATATATATATATATATATATATATATATATTAAATATATATGATTTGGTTTGGTGAGGTTTTATGGTATAGCAACCATTGAAGGTTATTTAATGCCAACTCCTTTTTATACATACGTATTAGATATATATGATTTGGTTTGGTTTGGTTTTATGGCATATCAACCATTGTAGGTTATTTAATGCCAAATCCTTTTTAAACATATATATCAAATATATATGATTTGGTTTGGTTGGGTTGAGTTTCATGGCATATACTATTGAATCTCGGTTATTGAACGAATCTCAATTTGAACAATTTATAGTTCGACAAATTCATTCGAGTAAAAAATCCCTGAGTGATCGAACAAATGTTTGGCGGTCGAACACACGAGTTGGGCCGATAAAAACAGAAGGCGTGTGAATGATTGCCGAGGGAAAACGAACACAGCCGAACGGCTGGACGAGTCTATCCAATCAGAATCAGTTGGCCTTGTTTCAGTTTTCGAACAAATCGGTAGTCGAATGGTTGGTTTTTATGGCATATTCAACTCTTGTATATTATCAAAAGCCAAATCTACTTTATACATATATATTAAATATGTATGATTTGGTTTGGTTGGGTTTTATGGCATATCAACCCTTGTTGGTTAATTAATGCCAAATACTCTTTATACATATATATATGAAATATATATGATTTGGTTGGGTTGGGTTGGGTTTTATGGCATATCAACCATTATAGGTTATTTAATGCCAAATCCCCTTTATACATATATATTAAATATATATGATTTCATTTGGTTAGGTTTTATGGCATAACAACCATTGTAGATTATTTACTGCCAAATCTTATTCATATATATATATATATATATATATATATATGTTAGATATATATATGATTTGGTTTGGTTGGGTTTTATGGCATATCAACCCTTGTAGGTTATTTAGTGCCAAATCATGTTTATACATATATATTGAATATATATGATTTGTAAATGAATAGTTTGTAGAAAACATTTTTTAAAAGAACCAGTGTTGATTTGTTTGCACACAGTTAAAAGGTTTCAAGTATTGCTATCTAATACTAACAATTTAATTTAACACCAGTAATTTGTTTGCACATAGTTAAATGGTTATTCATATAATATTTGTTTGGGGATAGTTTATCAATAATTTTAATTTTAAATAAATTCGAGCTAATTTTTTTACCCACAAGAATTATTATTTTTTTGCACACAGTTAAATTCTTTAAAGTAATGCTATAACACTTATCAATCAATTCAACATAAGTCATTTGTTTCCACCTAGTGAAGTAGTTTTAGGTATTTCTCACACTAGTAGTTGTAAATAGGTTTGAACGCAGATGGTATCAAGTATTCCTATTAAACACAAATAATTCGGTTCAGCACTTTATTCATTTATACCCTGTTAAATGTTTCCAAGTACTGCAATGTAATACAAAAAATTCAATTTTTGCCACAGTTAAGTGGTTTCAAGTATTCCTATCAAGCACAAGTTATTCTATTTATTATTAATTATTTGTTAAGTGGCCGTACACCTGCTTTTTTGTGGTGTGTGGCTTTCGGGAATTATTAAAAAAAGAACGTAGCTCTCTTTCTTTTTTTTTTTTTTTTGACGTAGCTCTCTAGTTTTTTCTCCATGCGTTTCATTAGTGTCCATGTGGTGCATCCATACAGTAATACTGACACAACCTCATCTTGGAAGAACCTCTGTTTTATTTTATCTGATAAATCAGATTTCCATGTGATCTATAACTTGTCAGTGGCATTCACTCCCTTTGCTTTCACAAGATGAAATATTCCTGTCAGTTATGTCAACTGGTCAACAAATTTTAGAAGCCAGCAATTTAAAGTGCAGATGGCTCCTTATGGTTGGTTGGAATTTATGGCATATCAACCATTGTAGATTATTTAATGCCAAATCCTCATTATACATATATATTAAATATATAGGAATTGATTTTGGTTGGGTTTTATGGCATATCAACCATTGTAGGTTACTTAATGCCAAATCCTCTTTATACATATATATTAAATATATATGATTTGGTTTGGTTGGGTTTTATGGCATATCAACCATTGTAAGTTATTTAATACCAAATCCTCTTTATACATATATGTTAAATATATATGATTTGGTTTAGTTGGGTTTTATGGCATATCAACCATTGTAGGTTATTTAATGCCAAATCCTCTTTATACATATATATTAAATATATATGATTTGGTTTGGTTGGGTTTTATGGCATATCAACCATTGTAAGTTATTTAATACCAAATCCTCTTTATACATATATGTTAAATATATATGATTTGGTTTAGTTGGGTTTTATGGCATATCAACCATTGTAGGTTATTTAATGCCAAATCCTCTTTATACATATATATTAAATATATATGATTTGGTTTGGTTGGGTTTTATGGCATATCAACCATTGTAAGTTATTTAATACCAAATCCTCTTTATACATATATGTTAAATATATATGATTTGGTTTAGTTGGGTTTTATGGCATATCAACCATTGTAGGTTATTTAATGCCAAATCCTCTTTATACATATATATTAAATATATATGATTTGGTTTGGTTGGGTTTTATGGAATATCAACCATTGTAGGTTATTTAATACCAAATCCATTTTTATACAAATAAACAGTTCTATTTCAAACAATTCGGCTTAGCATAAGTAGACAGTTTAATTGTGAAAAACATTTCTACTTCAAACTATTTAGTTTAATCAAACAGTTCTAATTCAAACTATTCAATTTTGTATAAGTATAATTTTAATTTACGCACAATTAAATGTCAAAATAGTTCTATTTCAAACAATTCAGTTTAGCGCAAGTACAGTTTCAATGTCAAAAACAGTTCTATTACAAACAATTCAGTTTAGCATACAAAAACAATTCTATTTCAAACAATTCAGTTTAGCATAAGTTCGCCGTTCAAATGTTAAAAGAGTCCTATTTCAAGCAATTCAGTTTAGCGCAAGTACACAGTTAAGTTCTATTTGTCGCATAGATAGGACCCAATCAGGTGTTACTATTCCGGGCCAGAGTGGACCTGGGAGCGATGGCGATGAAGGGATACTCCACATTCCCCAAAGCTCCGGCATTACTGGAATCCCACCATCAGATTATTTAGTATCATATCTAGGAAACTTGTTGGGTGGGGTCTTATCCCTCTGCAGAGATGCAGTCGGTGTACTCTGCAGCCCCAGCCAAATGAGCCACGGGACATTCGTTAGCGGGGTCTTACCCCTTTGCAGAGATGCAGTCGGTTAACTCTGCAGCCCCAGCCGACGGAGCAGCTAAGTGTACGTGTGTCTATTGTAAATTCATTGATAAAACTACAGGAATCAAGATTTTTTAGGATCTCATATGAACGCCTATTTGTTTGTCAATTTTCACTCAAATCTGTAATCGTAGATAAGAGTCAAAATATTTGTTATATGAAAAGGTGGAGACTGTTCAAATTATTCTTTATTATTTCTTTGTAATACCTCCTTGGGGATCTTGCCCAGTCGGCTGGGACAGTAGAATACACCGACTTCTTCTCTGCAGAGAGGTAAGACCCCCGAACGAGTGTCCTGGATATGATACTAAACAATCTGATGGTGAGGTTCCAGTAACGCTGGATCTTTGAGGGATGCAGAGTAGCCCTTCATTGCCATCGCTTCGAGGTCCACTCTGGTCTGGAGTGGTAGCACCTGATAAGGGTCTTGTCTATGGGTTGAATAGAACTAAACTGCATACTTATACTAAGCTGAATTGTTTGAATTAAAACTGTTTTACTAAACTGAATAGCTTGAAATAGAAATGTTTTTAACAATTAAACTGTGTCCTTATATTTAAACTTCGTGCTTATACTGAACTGAATTGTTTGAAATGGAACTGTTTTTGACACTGAAACTCTGCTTACACTAAACTGAATTGCTTAATATAGAACTGTTTTGACATCTAACTGTGGGTTAACAAAACCTGTACTTATACTAAACTGAATTGGCTGAATTAGAACTTTGAATAAACCGAATAGCATGAAATAGAAATGTTTTTGACAATTAAATTGTGTACTTGAAAGAGAACTGAATATTTGCATAAAAATGGACTTGGCTTTAAATAACCAACAAAGGCTGATATACCATAAACCCAAACAACCAACCAACCATCCTTGGAGATCTTCCCTTTGTGTGATCTTCTCACATCAACCTTAGAATAAAAAAAGGAAAAAAATCTTTGCGCTGAAAATATACATCTATATGCAGATTAAATTTTGTTTCGTAATTGTTGTAACCAAACAAAAAGGTTACTGAATGAGAAATAACCAAACCAGAAGTTAGAAATGAAATGGAAATCTTTATAACATTAATAAAATACAATATTTTCCTGTGGCGTGAAGAAGGTAAACCACTGCTTGTGGTGAATACATGATCAGCATATTAACTCCTAACAATAGTGTCCAACGTATTTAAGAGGAATGACATATACCCATTAATGTCCATAGGTAGAGTATACAACATAAATATATAAAATCAAGTGAAGGCATTTGAATCAGATGAAGATTTATATATATATATGTATATATATATATATGAAAATTATCATTTAATTCAAATGTCTTCACTTGATATATATATATATACATATATATATATATTGTTGTAACCTAAAAAATGGTAGCTGAATGAGATATAACCAAAATGGAGGTTGAAAATGAAATGGAAATCTTTATAACATTAATAAAATACAATATTTTCCAGTGGCGTGAAGAAGGTAAACCACTGCTTGTGGTGAATACATGGTCAGCATATTACCCCTCCCTATCATCATCATCATCACGTACGGTTAGCACGGATATCCCTGACCCTCTCTCTCCACGTCTCCCTATCATTCATCGCCTTCGGCAGGTTTTCGGGGTTACATCCCGTATCATCACATAGCTGCTGTATGAATGTTCGAGCTGGTCGTCCTGCTTTTGATCGGCCATATGCAGGGGTCCACAGGAGCACAATACTTACGATCTCGTCTTTGCTTCTCCAGCAGTGTCCGGTATGTCTGGTTCGTCTAGCGTGTATAGTTTTCGTGATAGGTGGTAGGTCGCCGTACAGTTGGCGCCGTGTGGGGTGTTGCTGCCAGGACCTGTTCAATATTGCTCGCAACATTCTTGTATAATTGCCGTCGAGCTTCTTCTCCAACCGTTTAGTCAGCGTCCAAGTGGAATGGGACATACCCATTTATGTTCATAGGTAGGGTATATAACTGTAATTCATTCAATAGTTCCCTAAAATGCCCTCTTAATTTCTTTTTCTTATCATCATTTCTGAAATCCCATAATTCAATCCTAATTTTTTTTTACACTCTTGTGTTTTTGATTTGATTAGCCAATTGCTCTGAAAATTAATTTCTCTATAAGCAAAAAATTCCAAGTGGTGAATAGACTTAGTTTTTGAAATATCTTGATCGTAAATTTCCAGTTCAAAGAGAAATATTAAAAAGTAATGCTGGGGCTTTAGGGAATGCGCTGTACTCATTCATTTGAAGACAGTTAAATGGTTCCAAATATTATGTATCACAAACAATTCAATTAAACATCAGTCATTTGTTTACTCACAGTTAAATAGTTAAACAGTTCTATTTCTAATAATTCAGTTTAACATACGTCATTTGCTTGAATTCGGTTTAAATTTGAGACAGTTTTATTTGATCCATAGATTGGACCCTATCACTGCTGGCCAGAGTGGACCTGGGAGCAATTGCAATGAATTGGTACTGCGTGTTCCCCAAAACTCCTGCATTACTGGAGCCTGACAATCAGAAAATTTAGCGTCATATCTAGGACGTTCGTTGAGGAGGGGGTCTTACCCCAGCGCAGAAATGCAGTCGGTATATTCGACACCCCCAGCCGATTAGGCTGTCAACCATTGTGAGTAATTTAATGCTAATTCCTGTTTATATATATATATATATATATATATATATATAAGTGTTGGTTGTCACTAAATCACTTTGTAGGTATGTGTCGAACCAAGTGCAATATCATATGGAGAGTGCTCAATATCTAGGATAGAGCTATTATATAATAATAATAATAATAAGTAAAAGGCAAGTTGGCGACCCTTGTCGAGGGTGACCCGAAGGCTCTCTTTTCAATAGCTACTACAGCGAAGAGTAGAGGAGGGCGCTACTCCTTTCCCTGGATTGCTCCTCTTTACCCTTGATCCGTACCTTATATTGCTGAGTGTTAAACAAGGAGGTATCAAGTACCATTTTTTTAGTCTTTGGTATGACGCGACCTGGGATTGAACCCCGGTCTCCCGGATTATTAGCTAACACTCTATCCACTAGGCCAATGAACCGGTTTTTTTTTAATAATAATAAATAAATATATATTCGATATATATATTTAATTCATGGAATATCGACTGCGACCCCTGGGTTTCATGGAGTTTTTTGCAAAACAACAATCATCAGGAAGTCTATATTCCAAGAATTTAAATATATATATATCTAATATATATCTATTTAATATATATATATATATATATATATATATACATATACATATATATATATATATATATATATATATATATATATACATATATATATATATACATATATATATATATACATATATATATATATATATATGTATATATATATATATATATATATATTTATATGTATATATATATATATATCTGCGGTCATTTGCCTTGTGTGAAAGATATGCCGGTTAGCTGCCGGGATTGGAGTTGGAGTAAGATCAATGCCAGCTGGGTCACTTGGGCGAGGGGGTCTGATGTTGCAAGACCCGAAACCCCCCGTGAACCCAAAGGAAACATCACTGATGACCCAACCCGACGCATCAATAAGCATATATATATATATATATATATATATATATATCATGTCGCGCTAGTAGCACGGATATCCCTGACCCTCTCTCGCCACTCCTCCCTATCGTTCATCGCCCTAGGCAGGTCTTCAGGACAACATCCCGTATCCTCACATAGCTGCTGAATGTATGTTCGTGCTGGTCGTCCTGCTTTTGCACGGCCATGTGTGGGGGTCCATAAGAGTACATCTCTTATGAGTTCGTCCCTGCTTCTCCAGCAGTGTCCTGCATGTCTGGTTCGTCTAACTTGAATAGTTTTCGAGATGAGAGGCAGGTGGCCGTACAGTTGGTGTCTTGTGGGGTGTTGCCGCCAGGACTTGTTCAAGATTGCTTGCAGTATTCTTGTGTAATTGCCGTCTAGCTTCTTCTCCATTCATCACAGTTGAATGGTTTCAAGTATTCCTTTTTACCACTAACAAGTAACATATAATAATTCTTTGTAAATAATTAAAACTTCAAGTAATTATTTTATAACAAATAATTTTATTGTCAAAAATTTTTTTGAATTGTTTCAAGTATTAATATCTAACACTAATCGTTCAATATTTGCCCAGTTTACCGGCTCATTGGCCTAGGTTCAATCCTAGGTCGACTCATACCAAGGACTCAAAAAATGGTACTTGATGCCTCCTTGCTTAACACAGCATTATAAGATAGGGATAAAAGGTAAAGTGGGTCAATCCTGGGAAAGGAGTAGCGCCCTCCCCTACACCTTGGTGTAGAACCTATCAAAAAGGGAGTCTTAGGGTCACGCACGATTACGGTCGCCAACTTTACTTTTGACCGGCTCTTTGAGTAGATGAGTAGAGTGTTGGCCAATAGTCCGGGAGACCTGTGTTCAATCCTAGGTCCTTGATCCATACCTTATAATGCTGTGTTAAGTGAAGGGGCATCAAGTACCCTTTTTTGAGTCCTTGGTATGACTCGACCTTGGATTGAACCCATGTCTCCCGGGCCATTTTGGTCATAAATTAATGACATTTGCAAGATTACTTGCTTATCTTTCTTCGTTTAATGGTATATCAACCTTCGGGGGTTATTTAATGCAAAAAATATTCTTGCAGAAAAACAGTTGTGAACTGGGTGGATAAGTGATTTCATACGTTTTTAAGGGGATTAGTCCGAAGTCAGAGTTATGGTAATCTATTTTGAATAAATCCTGAAAGCAACAAAACATCAACTGTACGGCTACCTACATCCCATCTCTAAAACGATCTTAGTAAGACGAACAAAATATGCGGGACACTGCTGGAGAAATAAGGACGAACTCTTAAGTGACGTTCTCTTATGGAACCCTTCACACACGTGCAAGTGTTGACCGACTAACAAGAACTTATCTACAACAGCTCTGTTCGGACACTGGAGACTGTCTGGAGGACCTGCCGGAAGCCATGGATGATAGGGACGAATGGAGAGAGAGAGTCAAGGAAATCCGTGCTAACAGCGTGACATAATGATGATCATTCGTCCGGAAATGAACATAATAATATAACCAGATTTTGAACCCGCCTATTATGACGTCACAGTTCGGAACGGTAACCACTACGCCACGGTACTCTTGTAACTTTTTTTTTGCTTGGACCCTTGGTACAATTACCTCACACCTCATTTTCCTTGGAGGTCAGTTAGATAAACTCAATTCGGGGTTTTTACCGTGTGAGCTATGGCCCCTACCCAGGCGGAAAATAAAGTGGGTGGGGGTCGTGACTTAATTTTTCTGTTGTTACCACGCGACTTCAGTTCGGCCATCGTCCTTTCTTCTTCCTCGCTTATCGTCGGCGGGGCCGTTTTCGTATTTGTCCTTCTTTGCACGTTTTAACTGCGTCGCGCGGGAAGCCACGTGATGTGTTCCCGCGCTGGGAAAGCCTCGACCTTAGCCCACATGTCACTCGGCGGCAGGTGGGTGTGGCGGTGTTGGTAGGGTGACAGAAGAGGTGATGGTGGTGGTGGTGGTGGTGGTGATAGTGTTAGTGAAGGAGAAGGGCGGAGCCAGGAATTGATCTGGCGTGCGTGGAGAGGGGGAGGAGGAGGAGGAAGAGGAGTAAGAGAAAGAGGAGAAGCAGGTGAGGGAGGAGAGTCAAGTCTTTTTCTTTCCTTTTTTTTCAACTCATTAATATGCCAGGGATAACGACTTTAAAATAAATTTTGTTGAAATGAAAACAAAAATGAAACACAAACCTCGGTGAAAGAAACAGCACGAAAATATAACATGATTTGAATTCAAGACACTTTATATCTCTGTATATATACATACATATATATATATATATATATATATATATATATATAATTTTCTTCTAAACTAAAAAACCGAGGTATTATTATTTCTTGTAGAATATGAGACACTCAACACACACACGTATATATATATATATATAGTTATATTGACACAAACTCACATATATGTATCTGAGTGTATATATATATATATATATGTATATATATATATATTAATCAAAGAGACCATACGATCGATAACCTGTCGACAGCAATCTCCGCCTTTCCTAAGCGTATTTTGACATCCTTTCAGTAGATGGGATTTTGCTGCCGAGGTTTGTGAATAGGTTAGCTAATTTTAGAAGACTCTTCTCTTGTTTTAAAAACGTAAACTCTGTTCTGTTTTCATATAGAGGCCAATGCCTTTTGCTGCTTGCTCCAGGCCATTCAACAGGGATTCGGTTTGGGCAGATATATTTTCATGAAGCTTTAGATAATCTGCATAGTCTGCATGTGTCATAGTTTCTGCGGGACATTCTTTACTTCTTATGTTTTCGAATGTGGAAAACATTATTGTTGGATCTATTGACATCCATAAAGTCAAATCATGAACATATTTTGTACTAATGTACCTCATTTGCCGAGTCGACCGGGATGGGAGCTATAAAATACACTAACTGCTTCTCTGCAGAGGAGTAAGAGCCCCCAAAAGGTGTCCTGGATATGAGACTAAACAATCTGATGGTGAGGCTGCAGTGATGCTGGAGCTTTGGGAGATACGAAGTACCCCTTCATTGCCATCGCTCCCAGGTCCACTCTGTCCCGGAGTGGTAGCACCTAATAGGGTCCTATCTATGCGTCAAATAGAACTAACCTGTGTACTTATGCTAAACTGAATTGGTTGAAATAGAACTGTTTTTGACATTTAAACTGCGTACTTATGCTAAACTGAACTGTTTGAAATAGAACTGTTTTAAATAGAATTAAACTATGCACTTATGCTAAACTGAATTCTTTAAAAACGAATTGTTTTTGACATTTAAACTGAGTTCTAATACTAAATAGAACTGTTTGAACTTTTGCTAAACTGAATTGCCTGAAATAGGACTGTTTGACCTTCAAGCGTTTGTAAATAAAAACTATACTTATAGTAAACTGAATTTTTGAAATTTAATTCGGCTGTAAATGACCCGAAATCGGTTGATACGCCGTAAAACAAAACGACCGACCAACTAATGCATCTCCTTGGAACACTCCATCCTGCAACTATGTCAAAGAAGTTGGTGTTTTCATCTGTTGAGAAAACCATTGCTTTTGTGTTTTTGTAAAAGCATCCTGATTGCAGTAACAGTTCTTTTTTTGAGTGGGGGGTACCATATGCTAGCTGTATTTGCTCAATCCTTCTTCTTTGTATGGAATCAAGTGGCCGTGTTTGCTACTACAGTATGGATGCACCATCTGAACAATAACAAAAGGAAAAAAGTTAGATGGTGCCTACACTTGAATGCCACGTACCGTTTTGGTTAAATCCATGAAGTTGTCCCTCACATAACGGCACCTATACGCCCACTTACCTCCCATCTCACAAACCATTGAAGTAATGCATGCGTTGCACGGCTGTAGAAGTCAGGACGAACTCATAAGTGACGTTTTCGAATGAACTCCTACACATGGACACACCAGTTTTGGCAGAGTTATCAACCAGTCTACAAAGAAAACTTTAAATTCAAGCCAGTAAAGCTCCGCTCAAAACCTTGTCTTAAATCCTATTTGTCCAGAGGATTTAGAAAATAAATATTGTTCAAATGGTCAAATTTTAATCTTTTGCACAATTTCCAGTGGGGCACCTCACTTACCCAGTCATGCCGACTTTTGCCTTCCTTTTATGCCCGTTTGCTACTTCCACCTATTATGTTTCATTTCTGTTATCAAATTAGTTCCCCTGACTATTCTGGGTATCATCAATCTTACTTTCAAATAATCGCTTCTTATTTTGTGCTAATACGTGGTGCCTTCAATAAGTTTCCAGACTTTTGTACAGGCATTTCAAATTATTGTAGACTCTAGTAAATCCAGTGTATTATTGCTATACGTCTTATGAGATGACTGACAGATTTTTATGATTTCAGCATCAAATGAACTGCTACAGCAGCAATTGGAATACACCCTACTAAAGCCTGATTGTCACAGCTGGTAAATTTCAAAAATGCAATCTGGACGTCAGGACGATATTAGAAGAATGATATGCAATAAAATTGTTTTAGACTTGTTAAAAATGCCACAGAAACGTATTGAATACTTTAGACTGCTTTTCGACTATCTTGCATGAATCGAGCCTCAGTTTTTGAGTGGCATAAGAGATTCAAGGAAGGCAGGGAGTCTGTGAGGGATGATGAGAGGTGTGGGAGGACTAAGGCAGTCAATACACCACAGTTGATTGGCCAAAGGGTTAGGGTTAGGGTTAATATGTTGAGGTTTTAAGGGAGTTCAGCAAGAGATTCCTAGGGAAGAGGCCAACACTCTTCAAATTGGCTCAGTGGCATTTCCAGCAGGACAATGCACCAGTGCACAACTCCATCCTTGTCACAGACTGTTTGACCAAGATGGGCATCAATACAGTTCTTCACCTCCCATATAGTCCAGACCTTGCTCCCAGTGGATTTTGGTTATTCCCTAAGCTCACAGGCTGTCGTTATGAGTCAATTGAGGAGATGAAAGAGGCTATGACGAAGGTCATTGATTTGTTCACACAAGAGGACTTCCATGGGTCTTTCCAGAAGTTGTTGGATCGGCAAAACAAATGCATTGCAGCCGGAGGAGATTACTTCGAAGGGGACTAGAGTTTCATGAGTGTACTATCACTAAAAGTGCCCATACGAAAAAAGTCTGGAAACTTTTTAAATGATTCTCGTAATAACAGTTTCTCACTTAGGTTCCCTCATCTTAGCCATGCACTTATTATATCGTGTGCAATTTCACCAGTTTGTGTCTCGAAGAATCCGTAGAGTTGTTCTTCTCAACACTTTTAATTTCTTTGTTTATTTGTTTGTTTTGGTTTTACTATTTGTCTTTAAGTTAGTTCTGTTGATAATGAAGTTACTGGCTTCAGTAACTAGTTTTCCTTGGCTCCTTTTTGTATACTGCTCGTATCCCTAAATATTTGCATCGACACAATCTGCAATGCTAGTAAGTCCACTTCTTCCTTCTTTTCTGGACGCATAGATTGTGTCTGTGTCATCTCTCGGATGTAAGGCTTCATGCCTAGTCATCACTTTCCTTGACATTTGGTCCATTTCTCGGAGTTTCCCTAATGTCCATCTTAAGAATGACCCAGAGTATCTTTCAAGGGAGACTGACCATATTTTTTTCTTTGATGAGATTTCTGCTGTAGGGTTTCGTTTTGAGAAGTCTTCGTGTTCTTCTAAGATCATGGCCCAGTCAGCTTGGGCTGTAGAATACTCCGACTGCATTTCTATAGAGGGGTACCCCCCCAACGAGTGTTCTGAATATGACACTAAACCATCTGATGGTGAGGTTCCAGTGATGCTGGAGCTTTGGGGAATGCGGAGTACCCCTTTATTTGTTACATACCCATAATATATGGATGTGTGAAATAGACATAGGGAATCTAAAAACACGAAACTTTACGAAATTTGTTCAGGTACGAAACATTTTATTACCTTTGAGTTAAAGGTTATTCGACATGAGGAGAGAGAGACACAATCTTTCTATGCTGACTGCTTTTACATCCTCAGCTCTCAACCCAACCAACGAGCGGCGCACGTAGCGCACAAAGTCGTCTGGCCTCGCCCAGCTCTGAAAGTCAACCGTCTTCTTCCGAGGCGGGAACTCAACTAACTGCTTTTTCTCAAATCCCCAAATCCTCAGCCCACGCTTCCGGTGCGTGACGTCACTGACATCCCATGGTCCTAATTCCTATCAGGGATTTTTATTTTGACATCTCTGAATGACACATCCTCTCCGCTCGCGCGTGAACACCTGTGTTAATGTTGCACCTAACTAACCCATGCACTAAGCGAAAGATTCTCCTCCTAACTAAACCGAAAGGCAAGATGTATAAAACGAAATCCCTCCGCCATTATATTACATATAGCCATCGCTCCCCGGTCCCCTCTGGCTCTGAAGTGGTTGCACCTCATCGGGTCCTATCTTTGGGTCAAATAGAACTAAACAGTGTACTTATGCTAAACCAGAGTGGGGTGACCTCGTGATGTAATGGTTAAAGCGATGGACTGCGGAATCGTAGTAAGCGAGTTCGAAATCCGGTCGCTCTATTACGTTCACTTTTGGGCAAATACTCTTGGGAAAGGCATGAACCCCCTTATCCTCCCAGCTATGGGTTTAATAGTACCACTACTGTTCTTCTAGAAGGATGGCTTTGGCACTAAGTAACCTACAAAGGTTGATATGCTATTAAACAAAGAAACCAAACCTATACTAAACTGAATTGTTTGCGATGGGACTGTTTTCTCATTTAAACTGTGAACTTACGCTAAACTAAACTGAAATAGAACTCTTCATATACATAAAAATGGATCTGGCATTAGATAACCTACAAGGATTGATATGCCATTAAACCAAACCAAACCAAATTGCTCTCAGATTCATGCTGCTGATATCCGTATGTATTGGTAATTTTCTTTGTCTACAATGTTTTCCTGATTGGGTTGTGGTCTCTGTTATTGTTGCTAATACCAAATTTGTGAATAATCAACCCTGCAAAAATCAAATCATTAGAAGATGACAATATATATATATATATATACGCTCTTCCATGGGTGCTGAGCACTCTGGTGAAGGAATTTACGGCTGCTACTCGCATAATGCAAAGCTCTTCGAATGAATAGAGCTCTCTGGTATCTGGTAAGGTTTAAATGTAAACAAACGAAGGTTATTACTTAATATCTTATAATTCGCGAGCTGACGTCGTTCGCTTGTTGGATGAGAGGTATGTTATTAAATCTAACGTAAAGTTAGGCTAGTTTTGATCCCAACCTAAAGCGTCTTACGTGTCTAGCCCTATTCAAGAGTTACGAGACCGTCTGTCTACGGATGACTGTATATCTATTTATTATGCTCACACACTTTTTCATTCTTCGTATCATTTTTTCATTTTCTTTTTCACCTTAATCTGTTGTTTTTTGATCAAATCTTATTCCGATTGACATTTCTGAAAATATTACCGAATAATAAAGACGGCCAGTCGTGGACTCCAGTCGTAGAACAACTATTTGCTGTTGGAAAGGATGGGTTTGAGTTGGATCCCCGTTAGGCGTCTGACAATGCTAGCTTTAAACCTGTGAATATCTTTAGATCGCTTTATTTTGATGATATTTTTTTACTTTTCTTTCTTCTTCTTCTTCTTCTTCTTCTTCTTCTTCTTCTTCTTCTTCTTCTTACTATTATTATTATAATTAGCCATTTTTATCCACCAGCATTAATTGAGGGTCTTTCATAGAGTCTGAGTGATAGTAAGTCTCCTCAAGTCTCCAGGACTGATTTTAACAAAGCTGTAGTCTGGACTGTCTCTGCTAGGCCTTTGATTTCTAAATTATCCTATTATTATTATTATTATTATTTACTCCTTTAGAGTTTTTCACATCAGAATTAGCAGATGGTTTTTCACTGGAGTTTGAGTGACAGCAAGTCACTTCAAATCTCCAGGACTCTTCTCAGTATACGGGCCGTTCTCAATAATGCTGTCGTTTGGATGGTCTCCACTCATCTGCCAACTTCCAAGTCCTCCAGTCCCTTTAATAATCCTTTAGTTACTGTACCAAAAGCACCAATCACAATTGGTATAATT
>OY757941.1:54173124-54235624 GCA_963585895.1 Sepioteuthis lessoniana | reverse complement strand
ACACAATTTAATTGTCCAAAACATTTCTATTTCAAATTATTCAAGCAGTTATATATAACAATTCAGTTTAGTTTAAGTACAGTTTCAAAGTCGAAAACAGTTCCATTTCAAACAATTCAGTTTAGCATAAGCACGCAGTTTAAATGTAAGTACGGCTTAATTTCTATTTCAAGCTATTCAGTTTAATCAAACAATTCAGTTTAGCATCAGTATGCTGTTAGTTCTATTCAGCCCATAGATAGGACCCTTAGGTGCTACCACTCCGGGCCAGAGTGGACTTGGGAGCAATGGTAATGAAGGGGTGCTCCGTATTCCCCAAAGCTCCAGCACTGCTGGAACCTCACCATCAGATTATTTAGGTTGAAATCTAGGATACTCATGGGGGGGGTTCTTACCCCTCTGTAGAGGTGCAGTCAGTGTATTCTACAGCCCCAGCCGACTGGGCAATAATAATAATAATAATAATAATAATAATAATAAGAAGAAGAAGAAGAAGAAGAAGAAGAAGAAGAAGAAGATATGAGAGAAAAAGAAGACGAAAGAGAAAAGATAAAAATGACGGGAACTCACGACGATACATAAGGCCTTACATCCCACAGATGACGAAAACAGACAATGTGTGCCAAGAAAAGAAGGAGGAAGAGGACTCGCCAGCATTCAAGATGACGTCGATGCATCGATTCGACGACTAAATGATTACATAAAAAAGCACGGAGGAAGACAGAACAAAAATATTCAGAAAACAAAAATAGAAAGAAAAACAACTGTATGGATATTCCAAGCGACAAACAACCGAAATCTCACACAAGAAAACTTGGCTAAGAAAGGAAAACCTTAAGAAAGAAACTGAATCTCTTCTAATAGCGGCACAACACGCCATAAGGACTATGTCAAAGCAAAAATAGACAAGATGCAACAAAATAGTAGGTATAGATTATGTACGGATACAAATAAAACGATCACATTAAGAACGAATGCAGTAAATTAGCACAAAGAGAGTATAAGACTAGACATGACAGGGAGGGCAGTGTGATCCACTGGGAATTGTGCAAGAAGTTTACATTCGACCATACGAACAAATGATCTATGCATAATTCAGCATCCGTCCTCGAAAATAAGAGATACAAAATTCCTCCAGATTTTGAGATACAAACGTTTCACCTAATCTCGGCCAGACAGCTAACTCTAGTGATAGTCAACAAGAAAAAGAAAAAAAGAGAGAACCTGCCGAATACTGGACTTTACCGTTCCGGCTGACCACATGGTAAAAGGGAAGCAATGATGGAGAACTGAAAAACTCTGGAAAATGAAAGTGACAGTGATACCACTTGTTACTGGTGCACTTGGTACGGTCACCAAAAGATTGGTACAGGGACTAGAAGACTTGAAAATAAGAGGACGAGTAGAGACCATTTAAACTACAGCATTATTAAGATCAGCCAAAATACTGAGTAGAGTCCTGGAGACTTACGGAGACTTCCTGTTACTCAGATTCCAGTGGAAAACCATCTGCTAATGTTGGTGTAAAGAACTCTTAAATGAGTAAAATAATGAATAAACTCGCGCAAAAAGTGTATACTTGACTGTGAATGTGATACTCTAAGAATTGTGCAAGAAACTGAAATTTGACCATACTGCCAAATGGTACGAGGGGCATACAATAAGTTTCCAGATTTTTTTCGTATGGGAATTTAAAATTGTCGTAGACTCTTGAAAATTCCCTATGTTATTGCTATACATCTTATGAGATGACTGACCAATTTTTATGATTTCAGCATCAAATGAACAGCTACAGTAACAATTGGAATACACCCTACTAAAGCCTGATTGTCACAGCTGGTGAATTTCAAAAATGCAATCTGGACGTGAGGACACTTTAGAAGAACGATATTTGCAATAAAATTGTGTTTAAAACTTGGAAAAAAATGCCAAAGAAACGTATGGAATGCTTCAGACTGCTTTTCGACCATCTTGCATGAGTCGAGGATCAGATTTTGAGTGGCATAAGAGATTCAAGGAAGGCAGGGAGTCTGTGAGGGAGGAGTAAGGAAGTCAATACACCACAGTTGATTGGCCAAAGGGTTGGTTAAGGGTTACTATGTTGAGGTTTTAAGGGAGTTCAGGAAGAGATTCCTAGGGAAGAGGCCAGCACTCTTCAAATCGGGTCAGTGGCATTTCCACCAGGATAATACACCAGTTTACAACTCCCTCCTTGTCACAGACTATTTGACCAAGATTGGCATCAAGACAGTTCCTTGCTCTCCCTATAGTCCAGACCTTGCTCCCAGTGCATTTTGCTTATTCCCTAAGCTCACAGGCTGTCGTTATGAGACAATTGAGGAGATGAAAGAGGCTGTGACGAAGGTGATTGACACGCTCACACAAGAGGACTTCTATGGGGCCTTCCAGAAGTTGTTGGAACGGTACAACAAGTGCATTGCAGCCGGAGGAGATTACTTCGAAGGGGACTAGAGTTTCATGTGGGTACTATCAATAAAAGTGCCCATACGAAAAAAGTCTGGAAACCTATCGTATGCACCTCGTATATGTACAAAGCAGAATGATACATAAAGCTTTCAGGGATTTGGAGATAAAAAAGCTTCAAAGCTTGAAAAGGAAGCTGGAAGAGTTGGAAATCGGAGGAACAAAGGAGACCATCCAAACTATAGCACTAAAATTGGCCAGAATCCTGAGAAAAGTCCTGGAGACCTGAGAAGACTTGCTGTCACTTTGACTCCTGAGAAAGATCATTAGCGAATCCTGGTGTTAAAAAATCTCTAGAAGTAATAATAATAATAATAATAATAATAATAATAATAATAAATGAAAATCCATTTGTATATCAAATTTCAGAGAGATTAATAATAATAATAATAATAATAATAATAATAATAAGAAGAAGAAGAAGAAGAAGAAGAAGAGGACAAAACAGGAACACGAACCCAAAATCAACAGAGAGTAATTCATTTGCTTAAAAAAATACCCCGGGCAGAAAAAGGAGGTCAATATTTACTTTACGGATTTATTTGAAAATTTTCCTTCCTTTTAAGAAATCATCGCTCTCACGGACGTCTTTGAGTAGCCATTCTTCTTTCTTTTTCTTTAAACATTATTTCTTTTGTATCTTCTGTTCATAAAGATTGGGTTTGGGGCTAATTATTCAGACGATAACGTTTTTTGACCCTCTCGAAAGTGACAGTCGCAAAAATTGAACATAATTTCAATATCATTTGTCTTTTGGAATTGACTTTAGCCAAAAATCATCAACAACTCCCGGGTCCTTCAACATCTAACACACAGCTGAATTTGGAATATAACTTACAAGGTGAGAAAAAAAATTAAAGATGTTTTGTATTTTATTTTGAAATTTGAACAAAGATGTGTACAAAGCTGAGCAACTTATACGATGAAGGTCTGATGTCTACACGTCTAAACGGCAGTCTAGACATTATGACAGAATATAAAAGATCATTGCTCAGTCGGCTGGGGCTGTAGAATACACCGACTGCACCTCTGCAGAGGGGTAACCCCCACCCCAAATGAGTGTCCTGTTATGACTCTAAACAATCTGATGGTGAGGTTCCAATAATGCTAGGGCTTTGGGGAATGCGGAGCACCCCTTCATTGCCATTGCTCCCAGGTCCACTCTAACCCGGCGTGGTAGCACCTGATTGGGCCCTATCCATGGGTTAAATAGAACTAACGGCATACTTATGCTAAACAATTGTTTGACTAAACTGAATAGTTTGAAATAGAAATGTGTTTTACAATTAAACCGTACTTATATTTAAACTGCGGGTTTATGCTAAACTGAATTATTTGAAATGGAACTGTTTTTTGACATTGAAACTGTAACTAAACTGATTTGTTTAATATAGAACTATTTCAATATTTAACGGTGTAAAAAGAAAATCTGTACTCATACAAAACTGAGTTGGCTGAATTAGAACTGCTTGACTAAACTGAATAGCTTGAAATAGAAATGTTTTTCACAATTAAATTGTACTTACATTTAAACTGCGTACTTATCCTAAACTGAATTGTTTGAAATAGAACTATTTTCATAAAAATGGATTTGGCGTTAAAAAACCTAGAAAGGTTGATATGCCATAAAACCCAACCAAACAACCAGCCTATAAAAGATCAGTAATTTTAGTGAAATACGGAATAGGGAAAGTGCAACATCTCCCAAACTCCCCAGATCCTCTAACTCCATGTGACTTTTTCTTGTTTGCTTAATTGAAAATTAATTTTAGAAGTAAACTTTGAGGACGTGGAAAACAGTAAAAAAATTTCAGTGGTGCAGCTTCATTCTATATAAAAAGAGGAGTTTCGACCAATAGAAAACTCGCTGAAATACGTGATGAATTTCGAAGATAACTGTTAATTTTTGGCATAGATCAATCTTCATAAATACATCTTAAGTCTCGATAGTTCTTAAACGCATTATACATACATATATATATATATATATATATATATATTCGTATGGGCCCATTTATTGATAGTACACACATGGAAATCTACTCCGCTTCGAAGTAATCTTCTCCGGCTAAATGCACTTGTTGTACCGTTCCAACATCTTCTGGAAGGCCCCATGGAAGTCCTCTTGTGTGAGCGTGTCAATGACCTTCGTCACAGCCTCCTTCATCTCCTCGGTTGTCTCATAACGACAGCCTGTGAGCTTAGGGAATAACCAAAAGTCACTGGGAGCAAGGTCTGGACTATATGGGAGGTGAAGAAATGTCTTGATGCCCATCTTGGTCAAACAGTCTGTGACAAGGATGGAGTTGTGGACTGGTGCATTGTCCTGGTAGAAATGCCACTGAGCCGATTTGAAGAGTGCTGGCCTCTTCCCTAGGAATCTCTTGCTGAACTCCCTTAAAACCTCAACATATTAACCCTAACCCTAACCCTTTGGCCAATCAACTGTGGTGTATTGACTGCCTTAGTCCTCCCACACCTCTCATCCTCCCTCTCAGACTCCCTGCCTTCCTTGAATCTCTTATGCCACTCAAAAACTGAGGCTCGATTCATGCAAGATCGTCGAAAAGCAGTCTGAAGCATTCCATACGTTTCTGTAGCATTTTTTCCAAGTTTAAAACACAATTTTATTGCAAATATCGTTCTTCTAAAGTATCCTCACGTCCAGATTGCATTTTTAAAATTCATCAGCTGTGACAATCAGGCTTTAGTAGGGTGTCTTCCAATTGCTACTACAGCTGTTGATTTGAACGTGAAATCATAAAAATCTGTCAGTCATCTCATAAGATGTATAGCAATAAGATACTGAATTTTCAAGAATCTACGACAATTTTAAATAACCATACGAAAAAAGAGTGGAAAATTATTGAATGCACCGTATATATATATATATATATATATATATATATATATATATATATATAATACGGCTTTTTACAAGTCTAAAAATCAAGATTTTATTATTTCTAATGGAACGAATACAATGAAAATGGATATTATTATGTGTTTCTATTATCAAACTCTATAGAATCGAAGTTCTTTAAATAAGAATAAAATAACATGAACATATATAAGAGGAGTATATTTATTTTTGTAACTCAATATATTCTAGCATTTTTTTTTTTTACTCAGTTTCAATGGAATAGAGCTTGGTAATAAATAATACAAATATAAGACGAGTTTTAATTGTTTGTAAGGTTCCACAGGAAAATATAAAATTTTTGCATCTTTCTTTTCAACGAAAATTAATTTCCGTATATAAAATCGTTATAATTATACCCAATTATGGCTGTGTACGGCCACCTGCCACCCATCACGAAAACTATCCAAATTAGACGAACCAGGCATGTAGGACACTGCTGGAGAAGTAGGGATGAGCTCATAAAGGATGTACTCCTATGGAATCCTTCACATAGTCGACCAGCTCGAACCTACATACAGCAGCTCTGTGAGGATCCGGGGTGTAGGCCTGAGGACCTGCTGAAAGCGATGAACGATAGGGAGAGGTGGTGAGAAAAAGTCAGAGATATCCGTGCTGGCGACACGACATGATGAGGATAATGATGGCTGAATATATATGTATATATATCGTATGTGTGTATTTACCACATACGGTTGGTTTTTAAACGGAGTTTAACAGGTTCGAATTCAGACTTTTCCTTCTCCTAGACTGGTTGCCTAACCAAGGCAGAAGAGACCGGGGTGTCCTATAATTTACCCATAGCTAGAGGGAGAATAAGTGGATTCATACATTTCCTTATGTTAAATGCAATCAGGTTCGCCTCCTCATGGGAGATTTATTAACCCATTCCCACCGGATATCATAACATCAATGCAACGTCTCGAAAGGTTAAATACAAATGTAACTTAGCCATTCGAAATATGGGAAACGTACATAGAATGTTCATAACATATATAAATAGAACATAGGAATCTCGAAACACGAAAAACACTTACGAAACTTTTTATTACCTTTGAGTTTAAAGGATCTTCGACATAAGGAGAGAGATACACATTCTTTCTATTCTGGCTTTTCCATTTGCCTCCCACGCCAATCTCGTGCGGCACCCGTAGCGCGCAAATTCGTCTTGCCTCAGCGAGCCCCGAAAGTCGACCCTTCTCGTTCGGTGTCTAGCTTTCAGCTCAACTAACTGACTTTTTCAAATCTCCCAAAATCCTCGCTTCTGGTGCGTGACGTCATTCGCACTCCCTAGACCTGTTCCCCATCTCGGGTTTCTATTGTGACATTTCTAAGTGACACGTCCTCTCTACGTACGCGCGTGAACACCTACGTTAATGTTGCACCTAAGTAACCCAAAGGTTCTCAGCCTAACTAAACCTAAAGGCATAAAACGAAATCCCTCGGCCATTATATTACATAAAAATGTATAGGCAAAGGATGTCTTCCTTGTTTAATCATATATATATATATATATATATATATATATATATATATATATATATATATATACTATTTATATATATATATATATATATATATAGTATATTAATGTTCAAAATTATGAATGCATTTTCATAAATATTATATATATTACACTTAAATTTGCATTATATCAAACAACCATCATTGATTTGTGACTAATATTTCTTTAATCTTATTTTGGTTTGGTTGGGTTTTATGGCATATCAACCCTTGTACGTTATTTAATGCCAAATCATCTTCATACGTATATATATTAAATATATCAAATATATATTAATGAAGAAATGCAGCCTCTCCCCATATATATATCGTTTAGGTTTTAAGTCAGAATTATCCTGCTGATCCATTCGGTGAAACCTGGTTAGATAGTTTCTGGCTCTTTACGTATTCAATATATATATATATATATATATATATATATATATATATATATATATATATATATATGTCTCGAGTGCTTTTGGGCAGTAACGCATAAATGAAAGAAAACGAATCGAATAGATACCGGATATAGAAAGGATTTCAACATGAATGTTATACACGTGTAACCACCATTCTCGTGTAATTACGCAAAATCAAGAAACGGTTGCTATGACATCTAACGGCCGTAAGTAAACGCTTTTTTAAATCACAAACTGCACCAAAATGAAGATGAACGAACGTTTAAAGTAATGTCCGCTTTTAGTTGATCTTGTGTATACATAGATATGTATTTCTTTTAAATACCCTATCCGGTGGCAAAAGCTGCTCGGTAGCGCCAGGAGTGGCAGTACCGCCTTGAGCTACCGAAACTGTGTTATCAACCTGGTTGGCGGCTGATGAGGCTAGGATATCGCACGTGCTTTCACACGTTTTATGATGAAGAAAAAAATATATATATGCAAGTAAATAAGGAAATTAAATCCGACACTATGAAGAAAAGTAGAAATATATGTATAACTTTTATTTTGATCTTATTCTGATGTAATTTTTTTAAGGTTTATACTTTCACAGGGTAAATGAGAAAGACCAGATAATTATAAATCAGTTCTAAGACTGTATTATATATATATATATATATATATATATATATATATATATGAAGAATAATTGGAAAAAACAAAATAATCTCAATTTGATGAATTCATTATGAAAATCGATATTGAACGTTTCGGTTATAATAACTTTCTACAGTATTTTAAATTCAGAAAAAGCATTGTTAGATGTTCTTTGATGAAAAATCCATTACTATTTTAACAACATTTTTCATGAATTTAAATTCTTTTGCGCACCTCTCACCGTTGTATGGGTTTCCTCTGTACAGAAATTAAGACAGAAATTTGAATTAGTCACTCAAGTTTGAAAAGACGTGGTAGTTTTTTGGCACAACAAATAGCTATCTTTAGCTATCCTCTTCTTTCTGAGTGTAGATTAGAACCTTTTAAACGACACATATAGATAGATAGCTCGATACATAGATAGTTTGATAGATATATAATAATTACGTATACACACAAACATACATCGATACACCACATGCACACACACACACACACACATATATATATGCCTTCCGACTATATCTCCCATTGTGCACAATGTATATACACATATATATAATAATGATATATATATATCTATATATATAAATATAATAATGATATATATATATATATATATATATATATATACAATAATGATATATATATATATATATATATATATTGTCATCCACTGACAGACTGTTTCGTTGTATCACAATTCTTCAATGTGGCTAGACACGTAGGACGCTTGAAGCTGGGATCGAAACCGGCCCAACTTTACGTTAGACTTAGTATCAGACCGCTCGTCCAACAAGCGTACCACGTCAGCTAGGGAATTTTAAGGTATTAAGTAGCACAGCAACAGCAGCGTTCGTTTGTTTACATTTTATACCTTGCCGGATACCAGAGTTCTCAGTTCGTTCGAAGAGCTTTGCATTATATATATATATATATATATACAGCTTTAGCTCTTAGATTTGCAATTCTTAGTTACTCTCTGTGGAGCACTGCGAAGAATGTGCACCTCGGGTGGTGTAATGGTTAGCAACCTAAACAAGCAAGATTCACTAGTGAGATCGAGTCTCAATGGGTACCCCATTTATATGGCTTTGTGCCACATGTGTTATATAATTGCGGAAGGATTTTTTTATATTATCATTTTTCGTTGGTTATATCTTATCATTCAGGTTTGTTAGGTGCACACATTGAATGCAGGTGTTCACGCTCGCGTGGGGTGGATGTGAAAATCACAGATGTCATAATAAAAACCCCGATAGGAAATGACTGGGGATGTGAATGACGTCATGCCCTGAAGCGATGGGATGGGATTCTTGGGTATTTTGGAAAAAGGCAGTTAGTTGAGGTTGGGTCATTGAGTTGAGAGCTAACGCTGGACGAGGAGTCAGCATAATAAAAAATTGTGTCTCCCTCTCCTCGTGTCGAAAAACCTAAAAGTCAAGAATGTAATAAAAGTTTGAACCAAGAGAGTCGTCAGTATTTCGTGCATTTCGGGATTCCTATGCATATGAATATTTTATGCATGTGAACGTGTTGTATATTGACCTTCGACCCGGCCAAACATGCCATTTCAAAGTCAGCGGAAGTGATACATTCCGATGGTAGTTATGGGATGAAATCGCATTGGCGGGCTTGGCTGACAATATGGGACAAGGTAAAATCCCATGGTACAGTCATAGACTGATGCACCGGAAGAGAGAGACCTGTGAACTGCATGACAGTTATTTCCGCTTGATGACGATCAAACATGCCATTCCAAAGACGGCGGAAGTGACACATCCCGATGGCCAGTCATGGGGAGATATTGAGTGGGCGATTGAACTATTTCATAACTCGGTGAAGACAGGAAGTCAGTTAGTTTGGAGACCAGTTTTGGAGACCAGACCCGTTGGTGACAAGATGTGGTAGAGAAAGCCAGTACCCAGCAGAGTGGGCCCCTGGGCCTCCGGTTGCGCAGCCCTGGAGAACGAGAAAGACACAACACTGATATGTTGCAGTTCTGTTCGGTCTCCAACCCCCTCTCACACATAACCTTTCAAATAAAGTGAGAGATATATTTTTCTAAAAGACTGTGTCCCTCGTCGTCTTCAATTAATTATGTATTATGTGTTTGTATAGTTAATCATGGTTATTGTTAGACTATACAACAAACGTTTAACACATCCGTACATACGTATTATATACATTTCATGTATCCGTATCATGGCTATATTACACATGTAAGGTGCCCGTGGTGTAATGGTTATCGTCGTAGGAAATGGACACGGCGACACGAGTTCAAATTCTGGCCGAGACTGACTGCATTTCACATAGCACTAATACCCTTGGGAAAGGTATGAATCCAATTACTCTCTCTCCAGTTGCGGGTAAATAGTAGGTTCTTCAGCCTTGGTGAGGCAAAACACTGAATTCAAACCTGTTAAACTTCGCTTTAAAATTGACCCTGTGTCATATCCCGCCCGAGCAGAGGGGTTGGGTAAATATGAATAATAATAATTCCCGATAAAAACTGAATACTTCTGTTTGACTCGTGCATCCATACAGCAGTATCGATACGACCGCTGCCTGGAAGAAACTGCGTTTCATTTTATTGGTTAGGTCTGATTTCCATATGATCGATAGCCTATTGATGGCCGTCCATGCCTTTGTTAACCGCGTGTTGATGTCCATTTCGGCCGTGCTTGTGGCACGACATGATGATGATGATTTGACTCGTAGATAGGAACCAAAAATACTTACATTCCGACTGAGAGTAGACCTGGGAGTAATGACAATAAAGAGGCACTCCTCATACCCCAAAGCTTCAGGACATGGACCACTCTATCTAATGTAGTTTAGTGTCATATCTAGGACACTCGTTGGGGGATGTTTTTTTTAACCCTCTGCAAAGGTACAGTCGGCGTATTTTAGCACCCCAGCCGATAGGGCAAGAGGGTTGTAAAAAAAGTCATTATGTCGATAACAGTATAAAAAGTTGGAAAGAAATGAATCGAAACTTTTTACTTAAACATTCTGAATCTGCAAAAGAAGTGAAACTGAAGTAAATATGTGTGCTTAGAGAGTTTGCTTGACTAATGGAAGCAAACGAAAGCTGAGTGACACATTTATGGCTGTTTGACGGGGAGAATGGAAAATGGCGTCGATGCGGGCCTGTTTATGGCGTTCGACGTCGTCATAGCAACGGCTAGGCTGGGCAGATATTCGCCTCAAAGTACCGTTTAAATTTTGGACATATGTTTCAATGCAAGGGCACAGTGGTTTAAGGGACTTGTAATTTTTTTTTTTTGTTTTTGTTTTTGCTAGATATTTCTTTAAAGGTAATAGACGTTTGTCGGTTTCTTTTTTTTCCTTGCATTTAGCTCACTTTGAACCTTCGTCTTTCTTCTTTCCGACGTTATTTTTTTTTATTTTTCTACGTCTTTGACTATATTATTGTTATCATCATCATCATCATCTTCTTCTTTCATCATTATCATAATAATATTTGTTTCCTTATCTATCAGATTATTATTATTATTCCTTTAGAGTTTTCACATCAGTGTTAGCTGATGGTTTTTCACTGGCGTTTGAGTGACAGCAAGTCTCCTCAAGTCTCCAGGACTCGTCTCAGGATTCTGGCCGTTCTCAGCAATGCTGTCGTTTGGATAGTCTCTACCCGTCCGCCAACTTCCAAGTCCTCCAGGCCTTTTAATAATCCTTTAGTTATTATGCCTAAAGCAACAATCACAATTGGCACAATCGTTACTTTCATGTTTCACAGCTTTTTCATATGTCTAGCAAGGTCGAGGTACTTATCCTTCTTTTCACTTTCCTTCAGATTTATTCTGTGGTCAGCCGGGACAGCTAAGTCGACAATTTTGCCAGTTCACTTTTTTTTTTTTTTGTGTTGATTATTATTAGGTCTGGTCTTCTAGCCGAGAATAGGTGATCCGTTTGTATGTTAAAGTCCCATTGGAGTTTATGCGTGTCATTTTCTAGGACAGGTGCTGGGTTGTGCATATACCATTTATTAGTGTGGTCAAATTTAAATTTCTTGCCCATCTCCCAGTGGATCACCTTGCCGACCCAGTTGTGTCTCGCCTTATACTCCTTCTGTGCTAATTTGCTGCATTCGCTTATTATGTGATTGGTCGTTTCGTCTCTGTCGCCGCATAGTCTACATTTGCTATTTTGTTGCGTCTTATCTATTCTCGCTTTGATGATGATGATGATAGGGATTCTTATTATTATTTTGTTTTAAAACTTTTCACTTTCTTCTCTCATTTCTCCTCAGCCCCAAAATCGACTGTCTCACTGCAGAGGGGTATGACTCCTCCACAACGAGTGTACTGGATATGACATTGAAAAATCTGATGGTGAGGCTCCAGTCATGCTAGAGCTTTGGGAAATACGGAGTACCACTTCATTCTATTGCTCCTCGGTCCACTCTGACCTGGAGTGGTATAACCTGATAAGGTCCTATTTATGGGTCAAATAGAACAGTTTGATCATTTAACTGTGTGACTGATGTTTAATTGAATTGTTAGTGATACATAGCAATACTTGGAACCATTTAACTTTGTTGACTCATGCTAAATTGAATTGTTAGAAATAGAACTATTTGACATTTAACTGTGTGTAAACAAATGACTGGTGTTTAATTGAATTGATAGTAATACATAGCAATACTTGGAACCATCTAACTTGGTTGACTCATGCTAAATTGAATTGTTAGAAATAGAACTGTTTGACATTTAACTGTGTGTAAACAAATGACATGTTTAATTGAATTGTTAGTGATACATTGCAATACTTGCAACTGGGAGCAAAAAATGAGCTTAGGCTCGTTTAAAAACATTATCAGTAAAATATGTTCACAAATCATTTATATTTAATCGATATTCATACAGAGGATTCGGCATTACGTGTCCTAAAATGGTTCACATGCCATAAAACCTAACCCAATCATATATAATTAATATATATGTATAAAGAGGATTTAACCGGAGATTGGCATGATGATTAAAGTGTTAGCCAATGGCCCGAGACACCTGGGTTCAATCCCAGGTCGAGTCATACCAAAAACTCAAAAATAGTACTTGATGCCTCCTTGCTTAACACTCAGCATTATAAACTATGGATCAAGGGTAAAGTGGAGCAATTGAGGGAAAGGAGTAGCGCCCTCCCCTACACCTTGGTAGAGTATGTATCGAAAGGGAGCCTTCGAGTCACCCTCGACAACAGTCGCCAACTTTACTTACTTTATAAAGAGGGTTTGGCAATAATCTGAAAGCGTTTATATGCCATGAAACCAAACCAAACTAAATTATATATATATATATATATATATATATATATATATATATGTATATATATATATATAAGATTAGCTCTAAATAGCCTAGAATTGTTGATATGCCATAAAACCAAACGAAATAAAGCAAACCAACAACCCCCCCCAAAAAAAACACAACCGAACAAAATTAATAACCAAACAAAAAACATTTGTTTAGCTTCCATTTAAGCCTTGTTTTCTTGTTAGTATTGCCTCCACTTTAGTCTGAATTTTATGTTAGTCTTTCCTCCATTTTAGCCTAGTGTTCTAGTTAGTCTTGCATCCATTTTAGTCTTTTTTCCTGTTAGTAATACCTTCTTTTTTAGTCTTGTGTCCTTCTTAGTTTTGCCTACATTTTGTCCTTGTGTTCTTAGCCTTTCCTCTATTTTAGCTTAGTGTTCTTGTTAGTATTGCCTCCTGTTCAGTCTTTTTTCCTGTTAGTAATACCTCCTTTTTAGTCTTGTGTCCTTCTTAGTCTTGCCTACATTTTGGCCTTGTGTTATTAGTCTTTCCTCTATTTTACTCTTCTTTTCTTCTTAGTTTTGCTTTCATTTGAGCAATATTTTCTTGTTAATCTTCCCTCGATTTAAGCCTTCTATTATTATTAGAATTGTCTCCATTTAAGACTTGTATTTATGTTAGTCTTGTCTACATCTTAGTCTTGCTTTCTTGTTAGTCTGACCGCCATTTCAGTCTTGTGTTCTGGTTAGTCTTGCATTCAAATTAGTTTAGTTTTCTTGTTAGTCTTTTTTCTATTTAAGTTTTGTGTCCTTTTTAGTCTGGCCTCCATTTCAGCTTTGTGTTATTACTCTTGCTTTCATTTTAGAATTGTGTTCTGCTTAGTCTTGGGTTCCTGTTAATGTTGCATCTGTTTTAGCCTTGTGTTCTTGTTAGTCTTTCTTCCCTTTTAGTATTGTTTTCCTGTTAATCTTGCCTCCATTTCAGCCATCTGTTCATGTTAGTCTTGCTTACATTCCAGCCTTGTGTTCTTGTTAGTCCTGCCTCCATTTCAGCCTTGTGTTCTTGTTAGTCTTGTCTCAGTTTTAGCCTTATGTTCCGTTTAGTCTTGCCTCCATTTCAGCCATGTGTTCTTGTTAGTCTTGCCTCAGTTTTAGCCTTACGTTCCGTTTAGTCTTGCTTCCATTTTAACCTTGTATTCTTGTTAGTCTTGCCTCCATTTAAGCCTTGTGTTCTTGTTAGTCTTGATTCTATTTTATTGTTGTTTTTTTGTTAGTTTTGCTTCCATTTTCATCTTGTGTTCTTGTTAGTCTTGCTTCCAATTTATCCTGGTGTTTTTGTTAATCTTGCCTCTATTGTTGCCTTCCGTTCTTGTTAGTTTTGCTCAGTTTTAATCTTCTTTCTGTTAGTCTTGCGTCAATTTTTGTCTGTTTTTTTTTTTTTTTTTTTTTTTGTTTTTTTGTTAGCCCTGCCTCAACTTTAGCTTTCCGTTCTTGTGAGTCTTTCCGCCATTTTCGCCTTGTGTTTATGACTTTTTGTTTCCATTTTAGTCTTGTGTTCTTGTTTATCTTGAATTTTACTTTTCTTCCTTATTTGTCTCTCCTCTACTCGTGTTCTTCTTAGTATTGCCTCCATTTAATTTTTATTTTCTAGTTAGTCTTGCCTCCCTTTTGGGCTTCCAGTTTTTTTATATTACATTCATTTTAGCCTTGTTTTTTCTTTTTAGTCTTGCCTCCATCTTAGTCAAGTTTCTCTTGAGTTTTGCCTCGATTTTAGTCTTGTTTCTGTCTTAGTCTCACCTCTGTTTGAACCACGTGTTCTCGTTAGTCTTGCCTCCATTTTAGTATTCTTTTTGTAAGTTTTTCTTTCATTTTAGCCTTGTGTTCTTGTTTTCTTACGTCCATTTTAGTCTTGTGTTCTTGTTAGTCATGCGTCCAATTTAGTCTTCTGCTCTTGTTAGTCTTGCATTCATTTTAGTCTTTTTTTTTTGTTGGTGTTGCCTACAGTTTAGTCATTTTTGTTCCTGTCTATTTTTCCTTCATTTCAGTCTCGTGTTCTTATTAGTCTTGTTTCCATTTTAGCGTTGTGTTCTTGCTAGGCTTGCGTCCATTTTAGCGTTGTATTCTTGTTAGTCTTGCCTCCATTTTAGCGTTGTGTTCTTGTTAGTCTTGCGTCCATTTTTGTCTTCTATTCTTGTTAATCTTGCCTCCATTTTAGCGTTGTGTTCTTGTTAGTCTTGCCTCCATTTTAGCGTTGTGTTCTTGTTAGTCTTGCGTCCATTTTAGCGTTGTGTTCTTGTTAGTCTTGCGTCAATTTTTGTCTTCTATTCTTGTTAATCTTGCCTCCATTTTAGCGTTGTGTTCTTGTTAGTCTTGCGTCTAAAACCTCCACTAAAACCCGTTGAATTTTAGTCCAATCGTCTGTAGAATTCACCGACTGCATCTCTGCAGAGGAATAAGACTCCCAACGAGTGTTCTGGATATGATACTAGACAGCATCTGATTGTGAGGCTCCAGTGCTGGACCTTTGGGGAATGTGGAGTATCCCTTCATGGCCATAGGGTCCTATCTATGGATCAAATAGAACTGTTTTACTATTTAAACAGTGTGCCAGCAAATGACTTATGCTAAAATGAACAGTTAGAAATATAACTATTCAACCATTAGAAACCTTAACCATTATCTGTGCGTAAGCAAATGGCTGTTGCCAGCAAATGACTGTTATATTGAATTGTTTATGATACATACCAATAAAGTAAGTTGGCGACCTTAGTCAAAGGCGACCCGAAGGCTCCTTTTTCAATAGCTACTACACAGACATGTAGGAGAGGGCTCTACTCCTTTCCCTAGATTGCTCCACTTTACCCTCGATACACACCTTATATTTCTGAGCATTAAACAAGGAGGTATCAAGTACCATTTTTAAAGTCTGTGGTATGATGCGACCAGGGATTGAACCCAGGTCTCCCGGACCATTGGCGAACACTCTACCCACTAGACCAAGGAGTCAGTTTACATAGCAATACTGGAATAATTTAAGGAAGGGAAAACAAATATTTTACGTTGAATAGAATTATTAGGGCAATACTTGAAACTAATTAACTACCAAAAAGTAATTGGTTTGGTTTGGTTACTTTGTTTAATAGCATATCAACTCTTTTTAGGTTATTTAATGCTAATCCCATTCCCCTAGAAGAACAGTAGTGGTACTATTTAACCCATAGCAGGGAGGATAAGGGGGTTCATACCTTTCCCAAGGTTATTTGCCCGAAAGTGAACGTAATAGCGCGACTGGAGTACGAACTCGCATACTACGATTCGGCAGTCCATCGCTTTAACCATTACACCACGAGGACACCCCCAAAAACATAATTATTGGTACAATTTGGAAACATTTAACAGTGGGCAAAAAAGGCTTGTTTAAAAATGTTATCAACAAAATGTGTCTACAGATCATATATTTGATATATATGTATTGACATGGTGTGGTATTAAATTACTTTCAATGGTTGATGTGCCATTAACCCAACCAAACCTAAATATCCTACAAAAGTTGGTAAGCCCTTAAACGGAGAAATCATATCAAACAGTAATCTTTTATTAGATGTGAATTGTTATTTTGGCAAGATTAATAAATTCCTGCAGGAACATGGCTTCTAGCTCATTTTCTTCTCTCTTTTTTTTTTTTTTTTTTGATTGTTCATTTGTTTGTCACATATGCAGCAGGGTTTTCAAGGGTGAAAGTTAGCCTGAAGACTCACATGCGTACCCACGGGTGTTTTTGAAGGGATGGGCACCGTTAATAAAGAAGTGACAGTCACTATATATATATATATATATATATATATGGACAAAGATAGGCAGAGAGAGAGAGAGAGAGAGAGAAAGAGAGAGAAAGAAATACCGTCAGTTATCAAATACACACAGACATTGCTATTAGATTGAACATAAAAACTGAACTTTTTTTTTTGTTAATTTTATTTGCTAAATGGCATATCAACATGTGTAGGTTATCTAATACCAAAGCCATCTTTGTTGGTGAACTGTAGTGACACTTTTAATCCATTGCTGGACTTTTTTTTATAGTTCTTTCGATGATCAAACACTTTTATTAAGCTCTTTCCTTGGCAGACGTAGGTATACTTATTAAATGTGATACCTCTATGTCAAATCCTTCAGAACATCAAAAGAAGAGGGATAAACAAACAAGTTTCAATCATTAATATACTAGTAGAGGTACTCAACGTTAGCCAGGGAAAATAAGACGTGAAATATTTAGATGAAACAGTTTTGATATATACGAGGGTCATTCAATTAATGAGGTGAATATTCTCAAAGGAGTTGGGAATTGGAAGCACTGTTTGCAGTTGCAACTCTTCAAGAAAATCAATGGTGATGGGTCCTTTCATATACGAGAACACAGTCAGCATGATTTTCCTTACTGAGCACTGCACCCGGAACTTTTTCTTTACCGGAGAGTCAGTGTGTTTTCATTCCACTCTATTGACTATCTTTCGACTCAGACTCAGAGAGGCAAATCCATGTTTAACCCATTTGTAAATATTTTCTTATTAAAATAAGCTTACCCTTACACATTTCATATTCTTCCGTGTGATTGCACTTCTTGGCCGGTAAAAGACTGATGATAAATCTCTGTGGTAGACTGGAACAGTCTACTTGATTTGTGGCCATCTTGAATAGCCTCAAAATAAATAATTTTGCTAGATTAAAATAATTTTGGCTACAAACCAATTTCAAACAATGGACAGTTTACTTATATGCGAAAAATTCAGAAAAAAGATTTTTAATTCCCTTATTTATCGAATGGCGTCGTATTTTTGCAAGATCGTTAAAATACAAATATGTGAGCAGGATAATATATATATATATATATATATATATATATATATATATATATATATGTGTGTGTGTGTGTGTGTATGTGCGTGTGTGTGTGTGTCAACGAGATAATACGTCCATAATTGCACAATCAGATGCATTGGGTTGGATACTTCATTAGTATCGAGGATGTTTCGTTGTCTCAGCAGCTGTTTTGCCGAAAGTCATAACGTGGTGAAATCCCGAGGCGTTTGTGGTTGCTGTCGTAGGATATGGACACGGCGAAACTAGTTTAAGTCCTGGACGAGGTTGTTTACATTTCATATAGCACTGATACTCTCGAGAAAGGCATGAATCCAACAATTACAGCTGTGGGTGAAAGAGTAGGGCAGACTTGGCTTTTTTAACCAGTATAGGAGAAAGATAACTCTGAATTCAAACCTATAAAATCGCGCTTAAAAATTTACCTTGTTTCATTTCCTGTTCATTAGAAAAGATTTGGGTAAAACACATAAACGCGAAAGGTATGTAGCTAAAGGACACTTACTGTATATACTGGAGACTGGGAGCTGATGACAAACAATCGATCAGTTTGGAAAAGTTATCTATGATTGTCGTAGGTAATTGAAATACAGAGAATCGAACGTTCCATCTTGAAAGGAGTACTTTGGAATCAGGATTTGACCTCAAAGCCGGACGATTTTCAGCCAGAACATGTTTATATTATCAGCCGTCGGCTCTGTTTATCCAAAGCTGAACTTGATCGTTAGATAAGATCTCATTACAGTAAAAAATCGCGAGTTGATTTTACACAGGTCCTTCCACGGCAAACAACGGGTAATTCATATTAATTTTGTGGGTGTGCAGTCGGTCTGGGAAGGCTTTTGAGCGTGAATGGGGTCAACGTCAACGCCAAAGACAGTTTATTTGTTTGTCACATATACATTTTCAAGAGTGAAAGTTAGCCTGAAGACTCACATGCGTACCCACGGGTGTTTTTTGAGGGATGGCCATCGTCTATAAGGAAGTGACAATCACTATATATATATATATATATGGACAAAGACAGAGAGAGAGAGAGAGAGAGTGAGAGAGAGAGAGAGAGAGAAATGCAGACAGTTATCAAATACATTGGTATTTGGTTGAATATAAAAACTGAAATTCTTTTGGATTAGTTTCTTTGCTAAATGGCATATCAACATGTCTCTGTTATTTAATACCAAAGCCATCTTTGTAGGAGAACTGTAGTGATACTATTTAATCTATAGCTGGACTTTCTTTTCTCGTGGGCATTAGTCCAAAAGTGAACGCAATAGCCCGACGGAAGTTCGAACTCTCTTCCTACGATGTTACAGTTTAACGCACGTTTGCCACTACGCCACGGGGATTTCTTCGAATTATTAAGATTTGCTTTGTTGCTTAATGGCATATCAACTTTCACGGACTTTTTAATGCCAAAGTCATCCTTGTCAAAAAGCAGTTTTGGTACTATTTAACCCATAGCCTAGGTATAAGGGAGTTCATGTCTTCCTCAAGAAGAATGGTTCGAATGTAAAAGCACGATTCGATTTCGAACTCTCTAAATTGGGTGTCGCAGTCCAGCACGTTACCCACTACACCCCCAAAACTGAATTGTAATACTGCGAGTAGTTTGCTTTCGATCGTCGAAACTTATCCTACTCACCCTCATCAGGATTTCTTTGTCTCCCTTACAGTTTTCCTTTTGTTTCTGCTGAAACACAGATTGGTAAATGGTTCACATCTCACAACCCTTTTAAAGCAGTAGAGGACTAAATATTTTTTCGGATCATTCAGATTGAAATTGGCTCGCTCACAACACCCTAACTCTTCCCATGTTTAATCAAGTTTCCGAGTAGAAGACTGCATTATTTCCAGTTTAAGAAATTGTGACTCTCTGTGAATATTCTATCTGTTCATTTAAAGTGTTCAGAACCCCAGTCGGCTATGGCTGTTAAAAACACCGGCTGCATCTCGACCGAGAGGAAGGACCTCCACACAACAAGTATTCCGGATCTGATACAAAACTATCAGATGGTGAGGTTCCAGTCCTGGAGCTTTGGGGAATGTGGAGTACCCCTTCATTACCATGACTACGATATCCCAGTTCAGCGCACGTTTGCCACTACGCCAATGGGGATTTCTTTGAATTATTTAGATTTGCTTTGTTGCTTAATGGCATATCAACTCTCACGGGTTATTTAATGTCAAAGTCATCCTTGTCAAAAAACAGTTCTGGTACTATTTAACCCATAGCTGAGGCATAAGGGAGTTCATGCCTTTCTCAAGAATATAAAAACTCAGACCCCGAATGGTAGCACCTGATCAGGTACCATTAATGGGTCAAATAGAACTGTTTGACATTTAAACTGTAAACAAATGACTGATGTTTAATTAGATTGTTCGTGATATTTTGGAATATATGAAATCATTTATCAGTGTCCAGAAGAATGAGTAGTGTTTAATAGAGTAATTAATGTTAAATAGTAATGTGTGCAACCACATCACCGTGTGCAAAGAAATTATCAATATCAAACAAAATTATTGGTATTTGATAGATATAAGAGAAATTATTTAACTATGTAGAAAAAATAGAAATACTTGTGGGCAGTAAAAAATCGATTTGAATCAATTAAAAATAAAATTACTCGCAAGTCATATTAAAATGAGTGCAAACAAATGTTAAATTCAATGCTAAATGTTACTTAGCTCCACTTTAACCTTGATACGTACCTTATATTGCTGAGTGTTAAGCAATGAGGTATTAAGTACCATTTTAAAAGTCTTTGGTATGACGCAACCTGGGATTGAACCCAAGTTTTCTGGACCACTGGCGAACACTCTACCCACTTGGCTAATAAAAAGATTTGTTGTGTTATTTGTTTTTTTTTATTTCGTTTCGTAGGTTGTTGTCGTAGGTGGTTTTGGGTTTATGTATCCGACTCCTTGTGTAGCCATATGGAATGAAGTATAGCACTTTCTGATTACAAAAATACATATTTCTATATTTCTCGCGAAAGGGTTCGATTCTCCTGTGGTGTGTGAGACGAAGACTGATTGCCATATTGACCCATATCTTCTTTTTCTTCTCTTGACCATATCACATTGTGTTATCTTCAAATTACCAGCCATCTCATAGGGGCGCTTAGCCCCCTGCCGCCACGGTTTTCAATCTGCCGACTCGACTGACCGTTGCAAGATTGCCGTAAGTCTCTGCAAGACATCCCATATCTCACGTGGGCATCTGCATATATCATTTCACAAAACCCGCAAATTTCTGCTCAATCACGTGACTGCTTCTACTTATTTATGCAGGTGCATCCTGTGCAAAGAAATCTCTGATTGACGGTTCGGTCAAGGGTCAATATGCATTATCCTTATATTCTTCTCCCCTACCCCATTTAACTTGTTGACTTTTTTCTCTTTGTCAATGGAAGGTTGCAAGAGGATTTAAGGAAGGAAGGGACTTTGTTTAAGGGTTTTATTGACATTTTTGTGGAAAGGAAAGTTTTCCTGAAACAGTGGAAATATGTTAGGTTTACCAGATAAGGCGTTCAATTATATTTGTCATTTTCGCTGGTAAAAGGTTAAAGTTTATGGTTACGTTCAGAATGTGTTTTTAGTGAGTTATGTTAGCAGAGACGGTTGTAAACAGGACAGTCATTGCGCTGAGTTGTGAGTTTGAAGGACGGTCCTGATTCTAGTAGATATGTCCTGCAAAGGCTGCTACTGGTAGTTTCGGCAAGATATGTTCGGCAGTGTCGACTTGCTAGCAACAGACCCAACCTGCATGCGAAGCTCCGGGACTTGGCAAACAGGTGCGCTACCTTGCTAGCAGTCGAGTGGAAAAGAGGACCCTTTAAATCTCAGCGGCACGAGTGAAGTGAGAATTGATTTCTCTTTGGTTCTAGTAAGTCTGTCTTTCCGGTATGTGTGGATTTCACTTCCTGTCAAAGGCTTCTGGGAACAGCTACATTTTTCAAATTTATTTTATTCTATTTATTTTATCTTATTCTTATTAATCACCACAGGTATTACAGTCAATATCCTGATGCAAGTAGGTTGGTCTAATTATATTATTTTGATACAGGCTATCATAGTCTATCATCATTTAGGCCTATTGAGTAAATTTTAGCTTGTGCTGTATGTTTGGAGGTCGACCCATATAGCCGGTATAGGTCTAACCTTGAATTTTGAGCTAAGAATTTTGAGGCCCACCTATATATGTTGTATATTGACCTCCGACCCGACCAAACATACCATTCCAAAGACAGCAGAAGTTGCATATTCCATTGGCGTGGGCGAGCTTGGCTGACAATATGGGACAGGGTTAAAATCCCACGGTAGAGTCACAAACTGACGCACCGGAAGAGGGTGACCAGTGAACTGCATGACAGTTATTTCCGCTCGATGATGATCAAAACATGTCATTCCAAAGACGGCGGAAGTCACATATTCCGTTGGCCATTAATGGGAAGAGATTGAGTGGACGTTGAACTATCATATAACTCAGTGCACAGGAAATTCAATCAGTTTGGGGATCAGGAGAGTTGGAGAAATGATGCTGTAGAGAAAACAGCACCCAGCAGAGAGCTGGGCCCCCAGTCCTCCGGTTGAGCAACCCTGAAGAACGAGAAAGACACACTGCTATGTCCGGAGGTGCTGGGGAGGTCAATATGTTGCAGTTCTGTTCGGTATCCAACTCCCTCTCACACACAACCCTTTCAAATAAAGTGAGAGGTATATTTTTCTAAGAACTGTGTCGCTCGTCGTTATTGTGTCCAATGTGTTTCTGCATGTATATCTGTATAGTTGCATATGCAACATATACCAGGTTGACTTATTGTGCAATTTACGGTAATTTAAGACAAATACTTGTGCAGTCTACCTTGTAAATCACACCAGGCCCACCCTAAAATGGACAGGGGGAGGATTTCAGAAATCCAGACATAAAAAACTAATTGATGACAAAGGAGGATTTCAGAAATCCAGACGTAGAAAACAAATGGTAACGATAAGGGAGGATTTCAGAAATATGGACATAAACATCTAATTAATGACAAAAGAGTATTTCAGAAGTCCGGACATAAAAAAAAAACTAATTGATGACTAGAGAGGATTTCAGGAATCTGGATATAAAAAAAGAAATTAATTATGACAATAGAGGATTTCAGAAATCCGGATGTAAAAATACTAAATGCTGACAAGAGAGAATTTCAGATATCCGGACATAAAAAAACGAGATGATGATCCTGAGAGACGATAAAGACAGACTCTGTCAAAAAAAAAAAAAAAAAAAGAAAAAAAAAAAAGAAATCGGACTTGCTAAAATTGGACACATTGAGTAAAGTTGCTCAGTTCTTCGATGGGTAACAAGGGCTAGAGTTAGCAACCTTAGGCTTTTACACCAGACTTATCTTATTTTTAATATTTCTATCGCGCACCTGAGATCCGAAAATATATGTACAGTAAATTTCATTGTTCTCGTATCGGTAGAATGTGCGTGTGCATGCGGCCTTCGTTTTTTAAGAGACCTTAGCTTCTTGTTATCAGGTGAGATGAATGACTTAATTTTTTCTTCTGCTATTGAGAAGACCCGATTTGATAAGAACTTTGTATGATGAGGGCTACGTTGTTTAAGTAGCGTCTTCTCGCATTTTCTCGTCTCATCACTTGAACAATTGACTAGAGAGAGAGAGAGAGAGAGAGAGAGAGATGAATGATAGAAGTAGCAGCCAAGAAGTTAACAATGGTTGTATCTTATGCTCAGCCCTTATAATCAAAACCTAAGAAAAAAAAAAAAAAAGAAACAACGAGCAAGCACTTCCGGCGTCTCTCCGCCCCAGTCACGTGTTGCTACTCGTAAGATAAGCCTTCCATTACACCCGGAAAGGGTTAAGTCACGTGTCAGGAAGCCATTGAAACAGAGTCAGATAAAACGAAAACTTCCTGTCAATGGCTGTTGACGGGTTAAAAACGCATTCATTTGAAAACGAAATACGTGGATTGCTCCAAAAATAGTGCCTCTTATCTATCCCTCCCCAAAAATGCCACAGATACCGAATCATAAATGAGACAGACAGGGCAAATTTTCAACAACAAAATACTATTCTTATCCACAAAGTATATATCTACCCACCCACTTCACCATGGACAGGATATGGCACAAGGTCATTTTTTAAAACTGAGTAAAGCTGGTTTCAATTCAGAGTTTTCCTTCTCCTAGACTAATTGCCTAAGTAATGCTAAAGAATCCAATCTGCCTTGCTATTTATCTATAGCTAGAGAGGGGAACATAGATTCATGCCTTTCCCATGAGTATTAGCGCTAAATGACACACAAACAGCCTCGCCCAAATTTTGGACTTGGGTGGCAGTTCTATTTTCTTCGAAGTTACTCTAAGCGCGCCTCCACAATACAATCACCATTGACAATGCATTTTCACCTGCAATAAATATTAGCCTATATATCGTGCTTGTGAAAGAGTCGCTCCGAAAATAATGCTTTCAATTATATTATATTGTTCTACAGCCAAAAATATGAATGTTGGTGGTATGGCAGTGCAGTCTGAACTTTCATGACAGTAACCCATTTTTTTACCTGGTTTCAGATAACAAGTCAATGACAGCTGTAGTGAGTCTCTGAATTCTCTGTATGACCCCTAACTAAAAAAACCACCGATATGGACGCTTATAAACGTTTAAGGATATTAGTGAGTGTGAGCATAGTAAGGCGGTGGGTAATGCGACGATATGAGTGACCAGTCTCATTCAACAGATAGCAACCCATGAAATGATTAGAGTCTCAATCCGTTCATCGAAATATATATGAGGCTGATGAAAGAAGGACGACGTGGACTACGTTTTACTGACAACAACACCATCGTTGGTGCTATGAAAAAAAGAGGTTACTTACAGTGGTGCCAATTTTTACAAGGATGGCAAAAAGGGGATGTCAATGAGGAAAATTAGTATTTTTTAGCTAAAAACTTTATTGTAGCTTTCACGACTGGCAATGCATTTTTATTATAGATGAACAACTGCCTGCGAGTTGTGCACTTTAAAATCTACACCAGTGCAGGTGACCATGTTTTCCTCGAAAAGATATATTAATAATCCTTGTGTTTTTGTTTGGGTTTTATGGCATATCAAACTTTGTAGGTTTGTTAATGCCAATTCTATTTTTATACAAGTGAACAGTTCTATTTCAAACAACGCAGTTTAGCATAAGTACACAGTTTAACTATCTAAAACATTTCTATTTCAAGCTATTTAGCTTAACATGAGTACACAGTTTAATTATCAAAAACATTTATATTTCAAGCAATTCAGTTTAGTCAAACAGTTCTATTTCGAATGATTCAGTTTACCCTAAGTACAGTTTCAATGTCAAAAACAGTTTTATTTCAGATAATTCAGTTTAGTATAAGTAAGCAGTTTAGATGACAAAACAGTTCTATTTCAAGCAATTCATTTTAGCATAAGTACGCAGTTTAGTTCTATTTGACCCCTGCGCGCGAGTGTGAACTGTACTCAATGTGTGTGCACCTGCACTAAGAGCCGAATAGTTCAAAGCTCAACCAAACCGAATGATAAAATATAATTAACGAAAAAAGATTAATATAAAAAAATCATTCCGTAATTATATAACACCAGGATACTCATTGGGGTGGGGTGGGGGTCTTACCCCTCTGCAGAGGTGCAGTCAGTGTATTCTACAGCCTCAGCCGACTGGGCAAGTTGATTAAGAGGTTTTTTTGTTGTTTTTTTTACTGCTGTACGGTTTCACGTATTCCTAAAACTTATAATTAATTTCAAGTAATTATTTCTGTTTAATAATTGTTATTTGTTTGCACACAGTAACCAGATTTCAACAAACTAATGATTATATTTAGTAATTATAGATTTCATCATCTCATCATCTTGTCGTGCCGCCAGCACGGATATCCCTGACCCTCTCTCGCCACCTCTCCCTATCGTTCATCGCATCGGGCAGGTCCTCAGGGCTACACCCCGTATCCTCACAGAGCTGCTGTATGTAGGTTCGAGCTGGTCGCCCTGCCTTTGTTCGTCCATATGAAGGGGTCCATAGGAGTACATCACTTATGAGCTCGTCCCAACTTCTCCAGCAGCGTCCTGCATGTCTTGTTCGTCTAACTTGGATAGTTACCGTGATGGGGGGTAGGTGACCATACAGCTGCTGTTTTGTGGGGTGTTGCCTCCAGGACTTGTTCAATATTGTTTATTCAGCGTCCATATAGTGCATCCATATAGCAGTATCGACACGACCGCTGCTTGGAAGAAACTGCGCTTCATTTTATCGGTCAGGTCTGACTTAGATTTAAGTAAATATTTTTATACAAATAATTATATGATATTAATTGCCAAGTCTGCTGGGGCTATAGAATACACCGACTGCTTTTCTGCAGGGGGGTCAGATCCCTCTACAACGAGTGTCCTGGATGTGACACTAAACAATCTGATCGTAAGGCTCCAGTAATGCTGGAGCTTTGGGGAATGCAGAGTATCCCTTCATTACCATCACTTTCAAGTCCTCTCAGGCCCAGAGTAGTAGCACCTGATAGGGTCCTATCTATGGGTCAAATAGAGCTAAACTGTGTACTTATAAGAAACTGAATGATTTGAAATAGAACTGCTTTTGACAATGAAACCGAGTACTTATTCTAAACTGAATTATTCGAAACAGAACTGTTCATATGTATAAAAATAGATTTGGCCATGACCCTCAGTGGTTGATGTGCTATAAAACCTCACAGGTTCTTCGAATACGATTCAGGGTGGACCTGGGAGTGATTGCGATGAAGTGGTACTCTATACTATCTAGATATCTGGAATTAATATCTCACCGTCAGATGCAGTTCAGTTTTACTCCAGAGACTACATTATAAAGGAGTATATTCTGAGCCTCAGTGACTGTGCAATACAACAATATACTCTCTGGGCCTTTGTCACTAAGATTTTACAAGCACATTGTTGTAAAAAGCAAAATACATTTTCCTCAAAGATGGCGATGATAGTACCCCTAAACACTTGGCTGCATTAGTAGCCGTTGAATATCGAACAATCTAACAGAGAAAGAGAGAGAGAGAGAGAGAGAGAGAGAGAGAGAGAATATAGGTGATGCTGGGAAGGGTAGTCTGTGTCACCCGCTTCACGGCTATCTTTGGCGTCATTAGAGCTGACCAGTGTGGAAGTTTGGGGTAGGGGAGGCTATCGATTGACCTCTCTTGAGTTCCAGCGAACAGGTGCGAGTTGAGAAGAATTTTCCCGCACTCGGGCAAGCCACTCAATGACGGTCGTTGGTTGATGTCGACAGAGCGAACAGGGTAGCGGAAAGAGAGAGAGAGAGAGAGAGAGAGAGAGAAAGAGGGGGGAGACGGACGGAGTGGTAGTGAATCTTGAGGAGAAAAATCCGAAGAGGATGTAGTTCTATGCAATCAATCTGACACAGGACGTCAATAAAAACTGAAAATATCGCTCTCTTTCTACCCCCGTCTCTCTCTTTTTCTTCATCGTTAAGCTTTCTTTTAACTTTGCTCTGCTTTTCTCTCTCTCTCTCTCCCTCTCTCTCTCTCTCTCTCTGCCCTGATATTTCCCATCGCCTTGCTCTCCGACCGCCTTACTCTCCCTCCCACCCTTTCTTACGCGTGAGTGTATTTACCTCGTACTTCAACTTATTTCCGGGTGACTAAACGTAGGTAAAAATATCGAATGCAGAAACAATCAATGACTCAGACAATTTCTTGTGACGAGCAGGTGAGGTTTGTTAACAAAAGCTTTTAACGTTTGGCATATTTGTTTAACGGCATATCAACTCCTTATGATTTACTTAATTCTGAGATTTGTTTTATATGAAAGTGATAGCCTTGGTTTATTTGTTTAACGACATATCAACTCCTTATGGGTTATTCAAAGCCAAAATTGGATTCCTTTGTTAAGGCTTTGTTTGGTTCATTTTTTTAACGGCGTGTCAACTCCATATATGTTGCTTAATACCAAAATTTGAATCATTTCTAAGTATGTGATTACAATCAGGATTATATTTTCAATGTTCCATTTCATTTTCAACAAGAATTTTTTGTCTATAATCATTTGTTTTCATACAATTATATGATTTCAAGTATTCTTATCTGATACAAATAATTATATGGCTTCAAGTAATTATTTCTATTAATAACTAATTTGTTTTCAAATAGTTTTATGATTTCATGTGACTAATAATACTTAATCAACAACTATAGCTTCAAGCAACAATTCTTAATATAGAAAATTTGCACACAGTTATATGGTATCAAGTATTCCTATCAAATACAAATAATTCTCAAACAGATTTATTTGACCCATAGATTGAGCCCTAACAGATATCACCACAAAAGGACAGAGTGAATCTGGGAGTAATGGCAATTATTGGATGGCAGTTGAATTAATGAAGGAGAATTCTTCTTTATAAAATATATCTCTCACACTTTATTCTCGAAAGGGGTTGAAGTTTGTGTGGTGTGTAGGAGACGGACGGACGGACGGACGGAGACAACGAGAGATTGCTATATTGACCCACAACTTCTTCCCTTGACCATGGCACGCTGTGTTATTTACAAGACCCGACTTAGCACTTCTGCTTCACGCCCGGGGTTGCTCAACCAGAGAACTGGTATGGGCCACAGGTCCCAGTGGAGCACTCTCAGTGACTGCAAGCTGGCTCTGATTCGGTCCTCTCTGACTCCAACTGACAAGCAGGCATCTACATATATTATTTTATAACGCCTACAACTTCTGTGACTGCTTCTTCTTATTTACACAGGTGCGTCTCTGATTGACGGCTCGGTCAAGGGTCAGTATGCAACCCAACGAAGGAATACTCTGCACTATTAAGAGCTACAGAATTGACAATGCAGTGCAGTTGATAGAAGTAAATATTTCCTGGATAATCTGGTCTAGCTGCAGGCAGCCAGACGCACCGGATTATTTAACTTTCAACTTTATTCAACTCGTGCGAAAAGATTTTATATAATATCGATTCAAAGAAGTGGGTCGATAGATTAAACGCCAATCTTGCAAGCTGTTTATTCTGAGCTTTTTTCTGTTGGTTGCTCCATAGATATGGCCTTGTGCCAGTGTCAGCTTAGCTTAAGACATAGTGCTTCGAAAATTTCTGGTGAAATCATCTACAGTCTTTTTCGACATACGTGGTACCTTCAATAAGTTTCCAAACTTTTTTGTACATGCATTTAAAATTGTCGTAGACTCTTGAAAATTCAGTATGTTATTGCTATACATCTTATGAGATGACTGACCAATTTTTATGATTTCAGCTTTAAATCAACAGCTACACCAGCAGTTGGAATACACCCTACTAAAGCCTGATTGTTACAGCTGGTGAATTTCAAAAATGCAATCTGGACGTGAGGACACTTTAGAAGAACAATATGCAATAAAATTCTGTTTTAAACTTGGAAAAAATCCCGAAGAAACGTATGGAATACTTCAAACTGCTTTTCGACCATCTTCCATGAATCGAGCATCAGTTTTTGAGTGGCATAAGAGATTCAAGGAAGGCAGGCAGTCGGTGAGTGATGATGAGAGGTGTGGGAGGAGTAAGGAAGTCAATACACCACAGTTGATTGGCCAAAGGTTTAGGGTTAGGGTTACTATGTTGAGGTTTTAAGGAAGTTCAGCAAGAGATTCCTAGGGAAGAGGCCAGCACTCTTTCGATCGGGTCAGTGGCATTTCCACCAGGACAATGCACCAGTCCACAACTCCCTCCTTGTCACAGACTATTTGACCAAGATGGGCATCAAGTCAGTTCCTCACCGTCCCTAGAGTCCAGAGCTTGCTCCCTGTGACTTTTGCTTATTCCCTAAGCTCAGAGGTTGTCGTTATGAGACAATTGAGGAGATGAAAGAGGCTGTGACGAAGGTCATTGACACACTCGCACAAGAGGACTTCCATGGGGCCTTCCAGAAGTTGTTGGAACGGTAGAACAAGTGCATTGCAGCCGGGAGAGATTAGTTCAAAGGGGACTATAGTTTCATGTGTGTACTATCAATAAAAGTACCCGTACGAAAAAAGTCTGGAAACTTATTTAATGATCCTCGTATAGTCAAAGGATATATGAAGGATAATTTTGCTCAATGACTTCTATCCTTAAGCCTTACTTGGATAGCGTGAGATGAAAATTTCTTTCGTAATAACAATTAGACGAGGAGTAACAATAACATAGAAACTTAGATTATCATAAACTTTTTCTGTATTATGCAACTATAATCGAATTCCTAAAGCAGTGCTTTGTGTGACTAAAGTCGAATTTCTGAAGCTTTTGTCTTGGGCTACTTCTACTTGCATATTTAGGGGAGTAGCCTCAGCATCTTTAACTGGTTGGGTTTAGTTTTATGGTACATCAACCATTATAGGTTATTTAATGCTAAATCCATTTTTATACATATAAGTAAGTAAATTTGGCGGCTGTAGTCGAGGGCAACCCGAAGGCTCCCTTTTCAATTGCTACAACACCGAGGAGTAGAGGAGGGCGCTACTTTTTTCTCAGGATTGCCCCACTTTACCCTTGATACGTACCTTATATTGCTGAGTGTTAAGCAAAGAAGTATCAAGTACTATTTCTAAGTCTTTGGTATGACTCGACCTGGGATTGAACCCCAGTCTCCTGAATCATTGCCGAACACTCTACTCACTAGGCCAAAGAGCCGGTTTTATACATATAAACAGTTCTATTTCCATCAATTCAGAGTTTTTTTTTATTTACACACAGTTAAATATTAAATCAGTTCTATTTCAAACAATTCAGTTTAGCATAAGTTCATAGTTTCAATGTCAAAAGTAGTTCTATTTCAAACAATTCAGTTTAGCATAAGTTCACAGTTTTAATGTCGTTATAAGACTGTCGTCATAAGACAATTGAGGAGATGAAGAAGCTGTTACGAAGGTCAATGACACGCTCACACAAGAGGATTTCCATGGGGCCTTCCAGAAATTGTTTGAACGGTACAACAAGAGTCAGAGGGGATTACTTCGAAGGGGACTAGAGTTTCATGTGGGTACTATCAATATAAGCGCCCATACGAAAAAGTCTCAAAACCTATCGTATGCACCTCGTATATATATATATATATATATATATATATATATATATATATATATATATTACTGTAGTTTGTTATATTCATAAATAAAGCTTGCTTAAATCAGAGGCTGTTGTTATGAGATAATTGAGGAGATGAAAGAGACTGTGACGAAGGTCATTGACACGCTCACACAAAATAAATTCCATGGGGCCTTCCAGAATTTGTTGGAACGGTATAACGAGAGCCAGTGGGTATTAGATCGAAGGTGAATAGAGTCTCATGTGTGTACTATCAATATAAGTGCCCATACGAAAAAAGTCTCAAAACTTATCGTATGCACCTCGTATATATATATATATATATATATATATATATATATATATATATATATATATATATATATATTACTGTCGTTTGTTACATTCATAAATAAAGCGTGCTAAAGTCAGAGGCTGTCATTATGAGACAATTGAGGAGATGAAAGATGTTGTTACGAAGGTCATTGACACGCTCACACAAGAGGACTACCATGAGGTCTTCCAGAAGTTGTTGGAACGGTATAACAAGAGCTAGTGGGGATTAGTTCGAAGATGACTAGAGTCTCATGTGTGTACTATCAATATAAGTGCCCATACGAAAAAAGTCTCAAAACCTGTCGTATGCACCTCGTATATATATATATATATATACATATATATATATATATATATATATATATATATATATATATATATTAATGTATTTGGTTATATTCAGAAATAAATCGTGCTCAATGTTGGCGACAGAACATATGTCGGTCTAAGTTAAGATAGCTTACATAGACAAAGAGTCAACGGCGCTTGATAACCGTCAGTTTCTCTTCTTTATGATAATCAGACCAATATATATATATATATATATAAAGAGAGAGAGAATGAAGGTGATAGTGTGTGAAAGGAGAGAGAGAACGAGAGAGATAGATAGAGAGAAATATATAAATAAACCAAGATGAAAGAAACGAAACGAAGAACTCCAAGAGACAAAAAATTGTCGATCCCTCACTCTCCAAAAAAAAAAAAAAAAAGATTTTTGTTTTCCAACTGTGGGAAATGTTCCAGTTGTGTTGTCAATTCAGTTGCAAAAAGTAATCACGTGCCGATTGCTTTTTTTCTATTTTTCTTTCTTTTTCCGTCGCTTTAAGCCGCGTCACAGCAATCGATATATTCAAGGAATTTTCCATTCAGTCTAGAAATTCTGGCAACTCAACATTGTTGTTGGGTTAAAGCATTAATTGTCCTTCTCTTCAATAGAAACGGATTAATATTCTTTTTCAAGAGTTCCATAAAAGGGCTGAATATTTAAAACCACTTTATGATAAAAGTGTATAAATATAAATATTACGCAAATGCATTCTAAACCTTATCCTTCCGCAGAGTTGATGGGGCGTAGAATATGCAGTCTCCCCAGTAGAGCGATAAGACACCCTCTAAAAGGTTTGGTTTGTGCTTTTTTTTGTTGTTGTTGTTTTGTTTTTTTTGTTTGTTTTTTTTGTTTAATGACGTCAATCTTCATAAGGTATTTAATGCCAAAGACATCCATACAGAAAAACAGCAGAGATACTATTTGGCCCATTGCTTGAGAGATAAAGAGTGCATGCCTTTCTCAATCATATTAGTCCGAAAATAAACGTATTAGCGTGACTGGAGTTCTAATAGCCTCAGCACTTCGGGACTCCCCACTTCCAAGTGATAGTATTTGTTAGGGTCTCATCTATGGTTGCCCAGTCGGCTGGGGCTGTAGAATACACTGACTGCACCTCTGCAGAGGGGTAAGAGCCCCCTCCCCGACGAGTGTCCTGGATATGACACTAGACAATCTGATGGTGAGGATCCAGTAATGCTGGAGCTTTAGGGAATGCGGAGTAACCCTTTATTGCCGTCGCTCCCAGGTCCACTCTGTCCCGGAGTGGTAGCCCCTGATAGGGCCCTATCTATGGGTTAAATAGAACTAACGGCATACTTATGCTAAACTGAATTGTTTGAGTAAACTGAATAGCTTGAAATAGAAATGTTTTTGACAATTAAACCGTACTTACATTTAAACAGCGTGCTTATGCTAAACTGAATTAATTGAAATAGAGCTGTTTTTTGACATTAAAACTGTATTTACATTTGACTGAATTGTTACATATAACTGCTTGAATAGTTTGAAATAGAAATGTTTTTGACACTTAAACTGCGTACTCATGCTAAACTGAATTGTTTGAAATAGAACTGATTATTTACATAAAAATGGATTTGGCGTTAAATAACATTCAAAGGTTGATATACAATAAAACCCAACTAACCAACCAACCAACCAACCTCATCAATGGGTCAAAAAGATCTGTTTAAAAATTATTCATATTTGATAAGAATACTTGATGCCATATAACAGAAAATTATTTGTATCAAGAATAGTTCATCATCATCATCATCATGTCGCGCTGGTAGCACGGATATCTCTGACCCTCTCTCGCCACTCCTCCCTATCGTTCATCGCCCTAGGCAGGTCTTCAGGACAACATCCCGTATCCTCACATAGCTGCTGAATGTATGTTCGTGCTGGTCGTCCTGCTTTTGCACGGCCATAAGTGGGGGTCCATAGGTGTACATCTCTTATGAGTTCGTCCCTGCTTCTCCAGCAGTATCCTGCATGTCTGGTTCGTCTAACTTGAATCTTTTTCGTGATAGGAGGCAGTACAGTTGGTGTCTTGTGGGGTGTTGCCGCCAGGACTTGTTCAAGATTTCGAAGATTATTATTAGTTACTTAAAACTATATAACAGTTTGCAAAAAAAAACCCCAAAAAACTATTATTAAATAGAAATAATTCTTTCAAACTATACAATTGTTAGATGTACATTTTCTTTTTTAAGTAGAGGAACTATATTGTGGATTGAATTAGCATGACTAGAAAATCCAGCGAACACTTGCGCGTGACATACGGAAACACTTGACAGCTGTTTCGACCTTATTAGTGTTGCATACCAATCATAGCCATAAAGTAAATAAAGTTGGTGACCGTAGTCGAGAGCGACCAGAAGGCTCCCTTTTCAATAGGGAAGAGCGCTACTCCTTTCCCTGGATTGCTCCACTTTACTCTTGATCATCATCATCATCATGTCATGCCGCTAGCACGTATATCCCTGACCCTCTCTCGCCACTTTTCCCTATCGTTCATCGCCTCTGGTAGCTCTTCAGGGCCACATCCCGTATCCTCACATAGCTGCTGAATGTATGTTCGAGCTGGTCGTCCTGCTTTTGCTCAGCCATATGTGAGGGTCCACAGGAGTACCCTTGATACGTACCTTATATTGCTGAGTGTTAAGCAAGAAGGTATCAAGAACCATTTTAAAAATCTTTGGTATGACGCGACCTGGGATTGAACCCAGGTCTCCCGGATCTTTGGCAAACACTCTACTCCCTTGGCCAATGAGCTCGTAATGATATCAATAGCAACAGCAATACAAATACAGGCAGACACTGTCGTTTCAGGTACGAAAGCGTTTATTAATTTCTGACTTCGATTCTTCGAAGCGAGGAAAGAGACACAATTCTTAAAAGTCTATGCTAACCATACTATCTGACTCCATCCCCACGCACGGTGCATCTTGTGGTGTTTAAGATCTCAGTCGTTAGAGATCTGCAAAACTTGACCACATGCCTCAATGGCAGAAACTCAACGGTCCAATCTCAACTGACACTTTTTCAAAATCTTCAAATTCTCAGGACCATTTTCTCCTGGCATGTCGTCATCCACACTCCAGCCCCATTTTCTTTCTGATGGTTTATTATTATAATGGCGATTGTCATATCCTTTGTGCGCGAGCGTAAACTACTCCAATTGACTATGCACCTGAACTCTTAACCCGAATAGTTCAAAGCCCAACCAAATTGAATGATAAAATATAATTAACGAAAAATGATTAGTATAAAAAATCCTTCCGTAATTATATAACACTAGGTCTCATCAGCAGTGTATACCATGATCTCCCCCACTGGAGATCGAACCAGCGACCACAGAAGGCAAAGCTGAAACTCTACCACTGAGGCATCAACCCATATTGCACACAACTAACTAGTTGATTTGGCGTCACTTGTGTGCGATGAAGATTGATGGCTTAGTGGTAGAGTTTCGGCTTTGCCTTCTGTGGTCGCTGGTTTGATTTCCAATGGGGAGATCACGGTATAAAATTGTTTGTATTAGAAAGGAATACCTGAAACCAATCAACTGTGAGTAAATTATTTGTATTAGGTAAGAATACTTTATATCATAAAACCTTGTGCAAAAAACACTTCAGAAATTACTAAACAAAAACGTAAATATGAACAATGAACGCGATTCCTTAACCACTTGGCATAAAATCACCCTAGACAATTTGACATCGAACTGTGAGCAAAAAATGACGATAAACAAATTGGAATAGTTAATCGAACCGACATAAGCATCAGCATTAGATATGAATACTTGAAACCATACAACTCTGTGCAAATTATTTGTATTAGATAGGAATACTTGAAACCACAAAACAGTGCAAATTATTAGTATTAGATAGGAATACTTGAAACAAGACAACGGTGAGCAAATTATTTGTATGAGATAGGAATACTTGAAACCATACAACTCTGTGCAAATTATTTGTATTAGAGAGGGATACTTGAAACCATACAACTGTATGCAAATTATTTGTATTACATAGGAATACTTGAAACCATACAACTGCGGGAAAATTATTTGTATTTGATAGGAATACTTGAAACCATTCAGCTGCGGGCAAATTATTTGTATTAGATCGGAATACTTGAAACCATACAATTGTGTGCAAATTATTGATATTAGATAGGAATACTTGAAACCAGACAACTGTATGCAAATTATTTGTATTAGATAGGAATACTTGAAAGCATATAACTGTGGGCAAATTATTTGTATTAGATAAGAATACTTGATATCATATAACTGAAAAACTAATCGTACTATCTAACCCAAAGCTGGAGAGTTAACTGGGTTCATGGTTTTCCAAGGGTAACATTAAAAATGGGTGTCCTGGGTATGTCACTAAACCACATCTGATGATCTAAGAAGCATGCAGTCACCCTTTGTATTGCCATTACTCCCAAGTCCACTCTGACCCATAAAGGTACTACCTTGTAGAGTGCCATTGGTTGAATTTATCGGTTTAAAAATTATTCTTAAACGACAGAGTAAAATTATGTAAAATCAAGTGTCTTAAGTAACAATTACATGAGAAATATAAATATAAATTTACAATAAATGCAATTCACTAACCTCTTGGCATAAGGTAATCCTGAATGAGTTGACATGCCGTTAAAATCAATTAATCAATCAATCAAACTCATTTAATTTTTTCTTCTCAAAGATTTTCGACACTACGTGAGAACAATTAAAGAATAAATCGCTCTTTCTCCCTCTCTCTCTCTTTCTCCCTCTCTCTCTTTCTCCCCCTCTCTCTCTCTTTCTCTCTTTCTCACACTCTCCCCCATCTATTTATTTCCCTCCCTAGCCCAGGGCTGTAGAATACACCGACTGCATTTCTGCAGAGGGGAGAGACCCTCTAAACAATCTGGAGCCTTAGGGTATGCAGAGTACCCCTTCATTGCCATTGATCTCTGGTCCACTCTGTCCAGTGTGGTAGGGCCTGATAGGGTCCTATCTATGGGTCAAATAGAACTGTTTGACATTTAAACTCTGAGTAAACAAGTGACAGGCTAAATTGAATTATTTAATATAGAACTGTTTGATCCTTTAACTGTGTGCAAACAAACGACTGATGTTTAATTGAATTGGAACTATTTAACTTTGTTGACTTATGCTTTCAAATTGTATATATCCATGTATAAACCGGATTTGGCATTAAATAACCCACAATGGTTGATGTGCCATAAAAGCCAACCAAACCAAATCTTATATATTCAATATATAGGTATAAAGAGGATTTGGCATTAAATAACCTACAATGGTTGATATGCCATAAAACCCAACCAAACCAAATCATACATATTTAATATATATATGTATAAAGAGGATTTGGCATTAAATAACCAACAATGGTTGATTTGCCATAAAACCCAACCAAACCAAATCATACATAGTTAATATATATATGTATAAAGAGGATTTGGCATTAAATAACCAACAATGGTTGATTTGCCATAAAACCCAACCAAACCAAATCATATATATTTTATATATATGTATAAAGAGGATTTGGCATTAAATAACCTACAATGGTTGATATGCCATAAAACCTAAACAAACCAAATCCTATATATTTAATATATATGTATAAAGAGGATTTGGCATTAAATAACCAACAATGGTTGATATGCTATAAAACCAAACCAAACCAAACCAAATTAAACCAAACTCTTTCTCTCTTTCTCTCTCTCTCTCTCTCTTGTGCCAACAGACCACTGGCAAACTTGCCACTGTAGATCCCCTCCACCATAATCTTCATTCGCATAGACCAGACTTATTTTTGCTTTAACCAGATAAAAATAAATGCAAAAAAATATTCAGACTAATTATCACTAAAGCCAAGTCAGCTAGAACTTTAGAATACACCGACTGCATCTCTGCAGAAGGGTCAGACCTCCCGTCATACAAGTTGCCTGGATGGTGAGGCTCCAGTTTGGGAACTATGGAAACTGTTGAGTACACTTTCATTGCCATTACTCCCAGATCCACTCTGACCCATATTGGTAGTACTTAAGGTTCTCATCTATGGGTCAAATATAAATGCTCAATCTTTTACAAGGGATTATTATTTATGTCAGATAGAATTAGTAGCATTAAATTGAAATACTTGAAACCATTTGACTGTAATAAATAGCAATACAATAGGAAGTGTAATGGTTATCGTCGTAGGAAATGGACACGATGACACGAGTTCAAATCCTGGACGAGACTGATTGCATTTCACATAGCACTAATACCCTTGGGAAAGGTATGAATCCAATTATTCTCCCTCCAGCTATGGGTAAATAGTAGGACAGACTGTGTTCTTCAGCCTTGGTGAGGCAACTAGTCTAGGAGAAGGAAAACTCTGAATTGAAACCTGCTAAACTCCGCTTAAAAATTGACCTTGTGTCATATCCTGCCCGAGCGGAGGGGTTGGTAAATATGATAAATAGCAATATTTTGAACCATTTAAATGTGGGCAAATAGAACTATTAGTGTTAGATGAAAATACTTGAAACAATTTGTGTATAAACAAATGACTGATATTTAATAGAATTATTAGGGTTTAAAAGCGATTCTTTAAACCATTGAATTGTGTGCAAACAGAACTATTAGTCTTAGATTACAATACTTAAAACCATTTGTGTACAAACAAATGATTAATATAAAATAGAATAATTAGGGTTTAAAAGCAATACTTGAAACCGTTGAATTGTGTGGAAATAAAATTATTAGTGTTAGATAGAAATACTTGAAACTATTTAGAATCATTACAATTGGCAATATTTAATCTTTTAAAATGAATGCCTACAGAGTCAGGGAAAATCTTCACTGGTTTCACCTAACTCAAACAAACAATTAATATTAAATATAATTCTTAGAGTTAGATAGAAATACTTGAAACTTTTCTGTTGAGTGCAAACAAATAAACTCTGCTTCATATTAAAAAAAATGTTAAAAGAATCATTAAATAATTTTCCAAACTTTTTTCGCATGGGCACTTTTATTGATAGTACACACATGAAACTATAGTCCCCTTCGAAGTTATCTCCTCCCGCTGCAATGCACTTGTTGTACCGTTCCAACAACTTCTGGAAGGCCCCATGGAAGTCCTCTTGTGTGAGCGTGTCAATGACCTTCGTCACAGCCTCTTTCATCTCCTCAATTGTCTCATAACGACAACCTCTGAGCTTAGGGAATAACCAAAAGTCACAGGGAGCAAGGTCTGGACTATAGGGAGGCTGAGGAACTGTTTTGATGCCCATCTTGGTCAAATTGTCTGTGGCAAGGATGGAGTTGTAAAGTGGTGTATTGTCCTGGTGGAAATGCCACTGACCCGATTTGAAGAGTGCTGGCCTCTTCCCTAGGAATCTCTTCCTGAACTCCCTTAAAACCTCAACATAGTATTCCTTGCTGACTATCTATCGAGTGGGAACCCAGTGCATGTAGATCATGCCAGTGCTGTCAAAAAAAGGGATCATCAAAAGTTTGTGGGTGGATTTGCTCTGTCTGGTCTTCTTGGGTCTGGGAGAGCCAGCATGCTTCCACTAGGAAATCTGTCTTTTGGTCTCTGGGTCACAGCAGTAGATCCAGCTTCCATCGCAGGTCACCAGCTCGACCATCTCCCTGCTGTCATGACAATGTCTTTCTTTCAGATCTTCTCTGAGCACCCTTGGGTCAAATTTCGCGCAAATCTTCCGCATCTTCAATTCCTCGCGAATAATTGTGTGTACAGTTCCCACACTGACATCAAACTGTGCACTTATTGTCGCTATAGACACATGACGGTCCTTATCCATGAAATTCTTTATTTGGCCAATCAACTCTGGTGTTCTGACTTCCTTACTCCTCCCATACCTCTCATCATCCCTCATAGACTCCCTGCCTTCCTTGAATCTCTTATGCCATTCCAAAACTGAGGCTCGATTCATGCAAGATGGCCGAAAACCAATCTGAAGCATTCCATACGTTTTTGTGGCACTTTTTCCAAGTTTAAAACAGAATTTTATTGCATATCGTTCTTCTAAAGTGTCCTCACGTCCAAATTGCATCTTTGAAATTCACCAGCTATGACAATCAGGCTTTAGTAGGGTGTATTCGAATTCCTGCTGTAGCTGTTGATTTGAACCTGAAATCACAAAAATTGGTCAGTCATCTCATAAGATGTATAGCAATAACATAGTGAATTTTCAAGAGTCTACGATAATTTTAACTGCCTGTACAAAAAAATCTGGGAACTTATTGATGGCACCTCGTATCTACAACCTATTTGCTTACAAATCGTCGTGTATATATATATATATATATACAATTTTTTAATTACTATTCTGGAATTCTGATGGTGTGAAAAAATCCAGATGATACAATTTGCAAATAAAAAAATATTACGCAAATTGATATCCGGGAAAACATTTCATAAAAAGAGAAAAGACTAAAAACATTCGTACTACTTGAAAATAATCAATCAATAACGCAATGCCTAGTCAAAAGAAAAACCGCCAACATAATTCCTTAAGCAAAACGAGAGAGTGCTCAATATATTCAGTGGAGTGACATGAATGCCTACAGAGTCAGAAAAAATCTACACCGGTTTCACCTAACCAGATCATCTGGACGATTCTAACCAGTGATGAACCAGTTAGGTGAAACCTAGATTTTTTTCTGACCCTGTTGGCATATATATATATATATATATATATATATATATAACAGGATTTAGCATTAAATAACCAACAAGGGTTGATATACCTAAAAACACAGCTACTCAACCTAATTGAAATTAAAAACAGGTGAGATAAATCGGTTGTCAAAGTGATTGATGGAATGATTTTAATGGCATGTCGACTTATCTGAGGTTATTTTATGCCTAAAGGAGAGGGAATCGCATTCATTGTACGTTCATAATTTAATTTTTTGTGCAATTGTTTCTTTAAAGATTTTTTTGCGCACAGTAACATGATTTCAAATATTCCTATCTAGTACAAATAATTTTCACACAGATGGTTTCAAGTATTCCTATCAAATAGTAATTAAAGTTGGTGACCATAGTCGAGGGTTACCCGGAGGCTCCCTTTTCAATAGCTACTACACCAAGGTGTAGAGGAAGGAGCAACTCCTTTCCCTGGATTGCCACATCTTACCCTGGATCCTTACGTTTTAATGATGAGCGTTAAGCAAGGCGGCATCAAGAACCATTTTTGAGTCTTTGGTATGACTCGACATGGGATTGAACCCAGGTCTCCCGGACCATTGTCGAACACTCTACTCATTAGGCCAATAAACAGCTATACAAAAAATATGAAAATAAACGTACAATGCTCCCGATTCCCTAACCTCAAGACATAAAATAAGCCTATACGGATTGATATGATGTTAAAATCAATCAATTTAGGTAACTCGGAAGATATTCATCAATCCCCCTGTCCATGGTGTTGGAGTATGACAAAAGATCGTATTAAAATGGGGAGTCCCGCAGGAAGAAACTTGCCTTCTCAGTGGTGTGGGAAAAAATCGCTCATGTTCCATTGATATTGTCTCGTGAGATTACCTCAGACACCAAGTAATCAATTGTCCTTGTCCTTTTTAGATATGGAGTCAGGTGCTACCGCGGGGGTAATTGATCTGAGTAGTTTACAGACCATCTAACTCGAATATGAGGCATCTGGTGAGAAACGACCTCACTTACAATGATCTGCTAATCCAGCTTGTTAACCATTACACCATGTGAGGGGACCAATTTACTAAACCCTGGAAAGGAAGTACTTTTTGTAAAAAAAATTCAGATTTACGAACTTGGAAGTCAAATGATTTTTAAAACAATTCTTGCCATGATTCTCCGTGGCGTAGTGGCAACTATGCTGGACAGTAATGGTGTAGGAAGAGAATTCGAACTCCAGTGACGCTATTACGATCAGAATAAAAATATATAAACATATGCAAAAAATAAAAATCCTGGTAACCTTTGACATGCTGTAAAATCCAACTCAAATCATAGTTTCTCTTTCTGAAATTTTTTTTCTTCATTCTTTCATTTCTCATTTTCATTCCCTTCTTTTTTCTTGTTCTTTTCCTTTTTTCTGATACTTTCTTATTGATCTTTCTTTCTTTTTTTCTTTTGTTGATCATCTTTGTTAGATTTTCCCTCTTCTTTCATTTGTTTTCCTTCCCTTCTTTCTATCTTTCTTTGATTTGTTTGTTTTTTCTTTGTTTCTTCCTTTCTCATTCATTCTTTTTGTAAGGTTTTCCTTCGCTTGATTTTCTTTCCTTCTTCTTTCTTTCTTTTTCGTTGATCATTTTTAATTGCCGTCTCACTTGATTTTCTTTCTTTCTTTCTTTTGTTGATCATCTTTGTTATATTTTTCTTCCTCTTTCGTTAGATTTTCTTTCTTTCTTTCTATTTTTCTTTGATTTGTTTTTCGTTCTTTCTTTCTTTCTTTCTCATCGATTCTTTTTGTAAGGTTTTCCTTCGCTTGATTTTCTTTCTTTCTTTCTTTCTTTCTTTCTTTCTTTCTTTCTTTCTTTCTTTCTCGTTGATCATCTTTAATACGTTTTCCTTTGCCCACTTACTTGATTTTCTTTCTTTCTTTCTTTCTTTCTTTCTTTCTTTTGTTGATCATCTTCGTTAGGTTTTTCTTCCTTTTTTACTTGTTCTTTTTTCTTTCTTTCATTTTCATTAATCATTTTTTTAAGGCTCTCCTTCTCCTATCTCTTAATTTCCTTTGCTTCTTTCTTTCTTTCTTTCTTTCTTTTTATTAATCATGTCTATTAGATTTTTCTCTTTCTTCTTTTTCTCGTAATAACTCTCCTTAATATTATCTAACCTCTTTTCTTCCAATCTTCCTTTTTTTTCTTTTTTTATACACAAACTAACTCTTCACACCCAAAATTTCCGGAAGTCGGCCATTAATCCTCAACCGGAAACCAGTACGGTAGCCATGCCTTCCCAACCTCATAATAGAGTTTTGTGTGTGAAATGACCGCCCTTCTTTACCGCAGACGACAATTTGAGCGCTCGATTGGGTATTATTGGAAACGCATGTCAAGACTCCATGTTTATCAATGTGGAGAGTGTCTTTCCGGACAGGGACAGTATTACAATAGAGTAATATTTCCGCATGTCAGCAAGAAAAGCTCTTGAATAATTTATTCAGAGACATTGGAAGTTGGAATTTTAGGCCTCTCCGTGAATTCTACAAATTCTGTTGAATGTTTTAATTGAAATGACCCTCAATATGTCACTGGCCAGCAGACGGGTAAGAGAAGTGTCCCGACTAAGACATTAAACTTTATCTGATGGTGAAGCACCACTTCTGGAGGGCTAAGGCTTTTAGTGTATTTCATTGTCGTTATTCCTAAGTCCACTTTAACCTGGGGTGGTTTGTTTAGTTTCTTTGTTTAATGGCATTTAACCTTCATGGGTTATTCAATGTCAAAGACATCCATGCAGAAGACCAAAAGTGGTAGTATCTGACTATAATTAAGGGGGCTTATACTTTTCCTGAGGCTATCAGTCCGAAAATGCACGTTATAATATGACTGGTGTTTAAACTAGCTCACTCCGAGACCGCAGCCCAGCACGTTAGTCTCTACACGACGGGACTCCCCACCTCCAAGTGATAGTACCTGTTAAAGTCCCATATATGAGTCAAATACACCTGTTTTCAAATTAATTATATTGGATAGGAATACTTGATACCATATAACTGTCAATTATTTTTATTAAGAATAGTTACTTGAAGCTATTATTGTTTACTAAAGATTATTATTGCCCAGTCACCTGGGGCCATAGAATACACCCTATGCACCTCTAGAGAAGAGTAAGACCCTCCCCCAACGAGTGTCCTGTAGTGAGATTCAAATAATGCTGGAGATTTGGGGAATTCGGAGTACCCCTTCATTGCCATCGCCTTCTGGTTCATTCTGATGCATGAGTCAAATAGAACTAAATTGCGAACTTATGCTAAAATAATTGCTTGAAAGAGAACTGTTTTTGACATTGAAACTGTACTACGTTAAACTGAATTGTTTAAAATAAAACTGTTTTGACATTTAAATGTGAGTAAATAAAAATTATACTTATACTAAACTGAATTGTTTGAAATAGAACTGTTTATGTATATAAAAATGGTTTTGGTCTAGAATAACCAACAAAGGTTGATATGCCATAATACCAAACCAACCAACCAACTAAGGAGTGTTATTAGTTACTTAAAACTATATAACTGTTTACAAACAAATAACTATTATGAAACAAAAATAATTCTTTGTAACTATATAATTGTTAGTATTAGAAAGGAATACTTGAAACCATACAACTGTGTGCAAATTATTTGCATTAGATAGGAATACTTGAAACCATACAGCTGTATACAAAAAACACTTCAGAAATAACTACACTAAAATGTAAATATAAAAATACAACGAACGTGATTCCTTAACCACTAGGCATAAAATAAACCTAGACGGGATGACTTGCCGGTAAAACCAATCAATCAATCAATCACGGGAAATCGGATTAAACTAACAAAGGCCCAAGACTCAGTTGAGGCCATTTAAAATATTTGTTTGCAAAAAACTACGTACCCGTTTGACCTAGCGAGTTGCAAACAATCGCTTTTAAGATCAGCAGCTCAATCATCGATATACAGGAGGTGCTCTTTCTACATTCACGCTCCTTTTAAGCGAATACCTTGGAAAAACCATGAAAAGTGACTACAGGAGCAGAGAGCTCGCGAAAAGGTGAGTCAATCAATATTCTCTTTCAATATCCCGCCCGACCCAAATCCAGATCCAATTCCCACCCCCTTCTTCAACTACTCACACCCCCACAGGGGCCTCTGGCGTCGACTCAACAACTCGTTCAATTTTCTGATGAAATCATAAAAACAGATTGATTCGTTCTGTGTGTGTTTGGTTGCCGACACACATTTAGAAAATAGTTGTGTGTATTCGATCCTATTTTTCAATGTGTGAGACTGGTGTATGTGGATTGTTTCTTTATACGCATGCGCTGTTCGTTGCTGTATTCATGCTTATTTGTGTCTGCAATGGTACCAGATTGTTGGTTCACACGCTGGCTGCCAGGGGGCGCGGGGGTAGAGAGAGAGAGAAAGAGACAGAAACTGAGAGAAAGAGAGAGAGTTGGATGCATTCCTAGCTGTATCGAATACGCAAGACTAATTCGGGAATAAATCGGAGAGAGAAGAAAGAAAAAACAGTAGAAATAAATAAAACAAATAAATAATAATAATAATAATAATAATAATAAGAAGAAGAAGAAGAAGAAGAAGAAGAAGAAAATTGTGTGAAGAAGAAGAAGAGAAAGAAAATTGGGTGAAGGAGAAGAAGAAGAAGAAATTGGGTGAAGAAGAAGAATAAAATTGTGTGAAGAAGAAGAAGAAGGAGAAAATTGTGTGAAGAAGAAGAAGAAGAAGAAGAAGAAGAAGAAGAAAATTGGGTGAAGAAGAAGAAGAAGAAAATTGGGTGAAGAAGAAGAAGAAGAAGAAGAAGAAGAAGAAGAAGAAGAAGAAATTGGGTGAAGGAGATGAAGAAAATTGTGTGAAGAAGAAGAAGAAGAAAGAGAAAATTGTGTGAAGAAGAAGAAGAAGAAGAAGAAGATTGGGTGAAGAAGAAGAAGAAGAAGAAGAAGAAGAAGAAGAAGGAGAAAATTGTGTGAAGAAGAAGAAGAAGAAGAAGAAGAAGAAGAAGAAGAAGAAGAAGAAGAAGATTGGGTGAAGAAGAAGAAGAAGAAAATTGGGTGAAGAAGAAGAAGAAATTGGGTGAAGAAAAAGAAGAAAATTGTGTGAAGAAGAAGAAGAAGAAGAAAGAGAAAATTGTGTGAAGAAGAAGAAGAAGAAAATTGGGTGAAGAAGAAGAAGAAGAAGAAAATTGGGTGAAGAAGAAGAAGAAGAAGAAGAAGAAATTGGGTGAAGAAGAAGAAGAAGAAAATTGGGTGAAGAAGAAGAAGAAGAAGAAGAAAATTGGGTGAAGAAGAAGAAGAAGAAGAAGAAAATTGGGTGAAGAAGAAGAAGAAATTGGGTGAAGAAGAAGAAGAAGAAGAAAATTGTGTGAAGAAGAAGAAGAAGAAAATTGTGTGAAGAAGAAGCAGAAGAAGAAAATAGGGTGAAGAAGAAGAAGAAGAAGAAGAAGAAGAAGAAGAAGAAGAAAATTGGGTGATGAAGAAGAAGTAGAAAATTGGGTGAAGGAAAAGAAGAAGAAGAAGAAAATTGGGTGAAGGAAAAGAAGAAGAAGAAGAAGAAAATTGGGTGAAGAAGAAGAAGAAGAAGAAAATTGTGTGAAGAAGAAGAAGAAGAAGAAGAAGAAGAAGAAGAAGAAGAAGAAGAAGAAGAAGAAGAAGAATTGAAAAACAAAAGAATGAAACGGTAATTTATTTGATTGATTGGTAGATTTTAGTTGACTGTCAACCCGTCTAGGGTCATTTTAAGAAATAGCGGTGAGGGAATCACGTTAATTTTTCGTTTATATTTACATTTTCTCTTTAGTTGTTTTTTTAAGATTTTTTACCCTTGGTTCAATCAATTAATATTGCAAACAGTTATATGGTTTCAAGTCGGACATTGGCATAAAGGTTAGAGTATTCGCCAATGTGCTGGGTGACCTGGCTTCAATCCCAGGTCGAGTCATACCAAAGACTCAAAAAAATGGTACTTGATGCCTCCTTGCTTAACACTCTGCATTATATGGCATGGATCAAGATTAAAGTCGGTCAATCCTGGGAAAGGAGTAGCCCCCTCCCCTTCACCTTGGTGTAGTAGCTTTCGAAAAGGGAGCCTTCGGGTCTCTCTCGACTACGGTCCCCAACTTACTTACTCATTGCTATCAAATACGAATAATTCTATTTACTATTAATCATTTGTTTGCACACAGTTAAATGGTTTCAAGTATTATTATCCAACACTAATAATTCTATTTAATTTTAATCATTTGTTTGCACATAGTTAAATGGTTTCAAGTATTGCTAATACGAACAATTCTATTTGCTATTAATCATTTGTTTGCACACAGTTAAATAGTTTCAAGTATTGTTATCCAACACTAATAATTCTATTTAATATTAATCATTTGTTTGCACACAGTTAAATGGTTTCAAGTATAGCTATCTAATACGAATAATTCTATTAGCTATTAATCATTTGTTTGCACACAGTTAAATGGTTTCAAGTATTATTATCCAGCACTAATAATTCTATTTAATTTTAATCATTTGTTTGCACATAGTTAAATGGTTTCAAGTATTGCTAATACGAATAATTCTATTAGCTATTAATCATTTGTTTGCACACAGTTAAATGGTTTCAAGTATTGCTATGTAACAGTAACAATTTAACATTAGTCATTTGTTTACACACATTTTAATAGTAGTCCAGTCGGCTGAGGCAGTAGAATACACAATCTACATCTCAGTAGTGTCCTGGGTATGACATTAAACCATCTGATAGTGAGGCTCCAGCCTTGGAGGTTTAGGGAATGTAGAGTAACCCTTCATTGCCATTACTCCCAGGTCCACTCTGACTCGAAGTGGTAGTATCTGATTGGGTCCTATCTATGGGTCAAATGGAACAAACTGTGTGTGTATACAAATGACTGGTGTTAAATTGAGATTTATATATCGCAATATTTGAAATCATTATGATATGTGCAAAAAAGAGTTCGGGCTCGTTTAAAAATGTTATCAAGAAAATATCTTTATAAATCATACAGGATTTACTAAATATATATCTATAAACAGGATCTAGCACCAAATAGTCTGCAATAGTTGATGTGTCATAAAACCAAACCAAATATTTAAATAGATATATTTTATTTATATCATACATCTTCATTGATGCATCGGGATGGGTCATCAGTGATGTTTCCTTTGGGTTCATGGGGCGTTTCGGGTCTTGCAACATCAGACCCCCTCACCAAAATGACCCAGTTGGCATTGACCTTACACCAACTCCCATCCCGGCAGCTAAAAAAATGACCACAAGATATACATGATATGTAAGGGATTAGTTTGTCGGTAATTTCATTTTTAAATGAGTTAGAACAAATTCGTTTTCACACGAGTATTGCTATTGTTTCTACACAGTTAGATAGTTCCAATTACTACAATCTAACACTAATAATTCTATTCTTTATTAATTATTTGTTTTCACACAGTGAAAATATTACAAGTATTGCTATTCAACACTAATCATTCTAGTTAAATGGTTTCAAGTATTGCTTTGCATCACGAACAATTCTATTTAACATCAGTCATTTGTTTACATGCAGTCAAATGATCAAACAGTTCTATTTCAAATAATTCAATTTAGCATCAGTCATTTGTTTGCACTCAGTTGAATTTCAAACAGTTCTATTTGACCCATAAATAGGACCCTATCAGGTGCTACCACTCCCGGTCAGAGTGGAACTGGGAGTAATAGCAATGAAAGGGAAGATAAAAGAAAGCAATAAATAGAAAAAGAACGAAAGAGGAAAATGCACAAATAAATAAAAAGGAAAAAGAAATTAATTAAGAAAAGAGAAGAAAGAATAGAAAGAAATGCAATAAATAGAAGAAAAAAAAGAAAAGAAAGAAAAAAGAAAAATGAAAACAAAAACGTGAAAAGCAAATGAAGAAAGAAGCGATAAATTAATGAATAGCAAAAAAAGAAAGAAAGAAAGAAAGAAAGGGAGTGAAGGAAAGAGGCAATGAATAGAAAAATAAAGAAGAAAGAAGGAAAAATTATAGAAGAAATTCAGAGCTATAAATAGCAAAAGAAAGAAAGAAAGAAATGAATAGTAAAAGAAAGAAAGAAAGAAAGAAAAAGGAAAGAAAGAAAGAAAAAGGAAAGAAAGAAAGAAATGAAGGAATAGTAAAAGAAAGAAAGAAAGAAAGATGAAAGGAAGCAATAGATAGAAAAAGAAAGAAAGAAAAAAAGAAAGAAAGAAACAAACAAACAAAGAAATAGAACAAGCAGGAAAAATAAATAAAGCAATAAATCGATGAAGAAAGAAAATGAAGAAAAATCGAACGTGTCGCTGACAAAAATCTTGAAAAAAAGACAAACACAAATACAAGAAAACCCAACTCACCCCCCCAAAAAAATCAACCCCAAAGAAATCAAAGAAAGAAAAAAAAATGATCAAGAGAAAAAGGTGACAAATATGAAAATGATTTGCTATGTTTTCGGAGAGTGTGTGTAGGGGGTGTATGTGCTGAGTTTGACCGGAAGTGAGATCAAACAAACGAAAGCATGATGGGAAATTGATGTAATGAAGGTTGCAGTAGTATCTTTAAAGAATGTAAGAGTTGAAATACAGCCAAGAAAACAGGAAAGACATTAAATAAACGGGAATGGCTGGGGAAAATGGCGGAGTGCGACTGCAGATATATAAGTTGTAGAAAGAAATGGAAGAAAAGAGAGAAAGAGGTGGGGGAGAGAGGGAGAGGGAGAGAGATTTAGAAATTGAAGAAAAAGAAAAAAAGGAAAGAATAGAGAGAAAAGGAAAACGGGAAATTTGTCGGGTGGCTGGCGCATGCGACATCATTTGACGATTGATAAAAAGATATCACATTTATCCACCAACTGAAGAAGAAGAAGAAGAAGAAGAAGAAGAAGAAGAAGAAGAAGAAGAAGAATTAGCTGGAAGAAGAAGAAGAAGAAGAAGAAGAATTAGCTGGAAGAAGAAGAAGAAGAAGAAGAAGAAGAAGAAGAAGAAGAAGAAGAAGAAGAAGAAGAAGAAGAAGAAGAAGAAGAATTGGAGGGAGTGATAGAAGAAAAAAGAAAGAAAATCATAGTTAGATGAAGTGGTTTCAAAGAAATACAAAATCAAATGAAGTGAAGAAAAGTGAAGAAAAGGAGTAAATAATTAGAAAAGAAAGAAAGAAAGAAAGAAAGAAAGAAAGAAAGAAGATTATGAGTAACAAAAGGAAGAATAAGAAGAAAAAAGCAATAAATAAAAGAAAGAAAAAAGAAAGAAAGAAAGAAGATTATGAGTAACAAAAGGAAGAAAAAGAAGAAAAAAGCAATAAAAGAAAGAAAGAAATAAATAAAGAAACGATTATAAGTAGAAAAAAGAAAGAAAAAAGAAAAAAATGGAAAAAGAAAGAGAAATAAAGCAATAAATAAAAGAAAGAAAGAAAGAAAGAATGAAAGAAAGAAAATTATGAGTAGCAAAAGAAAGAAAAAGAAGAAAGAAAGCAATAAATAGATAGCGAAAGAGAAATGAAACAATAAATAAATAAATAAATAAAGAAAGAAAGAAAGAAAGAAAGAAGATTATGAATAGAAAAAAAGAAAGAAAAAAGAAAGAAAGCAATAAATAGAAAAAGAAAGAGAAATAAAGCAATGATTAAAAGAAAGAAAGAAAGAAAGAAGATTATAAGTAGAAAAAGAAAGCAAAAAGAAGTAAGAAAGCTATTGATAGTGAACGAAAGAAAAAAAGAAAAAAATCAAAGAAAGAGAGAGAAAAGATATTGAGGAGGAAAAATAACGAAAGAAAGAAATAGAAAAAGGATGAATGAAAAAACTGATTGACGAATAAGAGATTCGATTGTAAAGTTGACAAATAGATGAGAAAAGAACGATGAAACTGAAGAAGACAACAGTGACGTGGATAGGTGATGGTTGACGAGCATATGGTTTCGCTTGTCCTGACTCCCAGGCGTTGAAGCGTCAGGATAGTTGTATCCCTGGGAGCTGTGACCCCCCCCTTCCCTTCAGACTCTCATCTTAATTGCTTAATAAACAGGATTTGGTTTGGCAGTTGAAATAATGAGGATCAAGAAAGAAGACTGACGGCAAGCGGGAATGGGGTGCTGATGAAGATGGCGTGCAAACAAGAGTCTGAAGAGTCGGTGTTGTTGGTAAGGAGTCGATGGTATGAGAAGTGAGAGGGAAAATGAGAAACGAGGAAAGAGAGGGAGGAGGGCAATGATAGAAAGAAAGAGGGAAAAGAAAGGAAAGAGTAAAGTAAAGAGAGAGAGTGTGAGTAAGAATGTAACACGGACAAAGAGAGTAGGAGTAGAGGTCATCAGAAGGAGAGAGAGAGAGAAAGTGTGAGCGCACGCGCATGCGAGAGAGAGAGAGAGAGAGAGAGAGAACGGTAGAAAGAAAGGGAGAAAAGAAAAGAAAGAGTAAAGAGAGAGTGTGAGTAAGAATGTAACACGGACAAAGAGAGTAGGAGTAGAGGGTCAGCAAACGGAGAGAGGGTGAGAAGTGAGTGTGTGCACGTGTATGTGTGAGAGAGAGAGATAGAAAGAGAGAAAGAGACATGAAGACAGAGGAAGAGAGAGTAGCTCAGAGTGACGTAACAAAGAATGAAAGGGAAAGGAGAATGCGATAAGATAAAGTAAAAGAAACAGAGAGAGAGAGAGGGGGGGGAGAAAGGGAGAGAGAGGGGGAGATAGAGGGAGAGAGAGAAAGAACGGGAGAGAGAGAAAGGGAGAGAGAGATAGAGAAAGGGAGAGACATAAAGAGAAAGAGAAAGAAACAGAGAGAGAAAGGAAAAGAAAGAAAGAGAGAGAAAGGGAGAGAGAGAAAGAGAAAGGGGCAGAGAGAGAGAAAGCAATATGTTTAAGATGAACAGATTGAAAGTCTAATGGAGGATGAAGAAGACACACACACACACACACAATATATATATATATATGTAATTTAAAAAATTTTTTTAACATTAATTATAATATCAATATTGATAATAAATGATAATAAATTCTGAAACAAGCACAAAATCTAGTCGTTACCGCTACTATATATATATATATATATATATATATATCTGTTCGTGGCGAAAAGTGTCGGACGAATGGCGCCATAGGATTTATTCTTGTCGATTTTAAATCCATACATACATACATACATACATGTATACGGACGCGCATGCGCGTGCTCGTGCATACGTGTGTGTACCAACAGCTGAAATATTATAAATATGAATACATTAAGATGTATATTGACACATTAGGGCACCTCCGGTGGTGTAATGGTTAGCAAGCTACACTAGCAAACCTACACAAATGAGTTCGAATGTTATCGGGTGCCCCATTAATACGGCCTTGTGCCACATCTGAGCAGAAAACACTTAAGAAATTACTGTTAAGAGAGATATAAACATTTAGATTGATATGGAAAGACTCTGATATATATATATATATATATATATAGAGAGAGAGAGAGAGAGAGAAATATAGACTCACACGCACGCAGGTAGAGAGATTAACATATTTAGAAAGAAATGAATAAACTGAGTTACCTATCTAGTTGGCCACGAACAGATTCACATTCTCTAATAGATAGATACGAGGATCATTAAAAAAGTTTCCAGACTTTTTTCATATGGGAACTTTTATTTATAGTATTAACATGAAATTCTTGTCCCCTTCGAAGTAATCTCCTCCGGTTGCAATGCACTCGTTGTATCGTTCCAACAACTTCTGCAAGGCCCCATAGAAGTCCTCTTGTGTGAGCGTGTCAATGACCTTCGTCACATCCTCTTTCATCTCCTCAATTGTCTCATAACGACAGCCTCTGAGCTTAGGGAATAAGCAAAAGTCACCAGGAGCAAGCTCTGGACTATAGGGACGGTGGGGAACTGTTTTGATTCCCATCTTGGTCAAATAGTCTGGGACAAGGATGGAGTTGTTGACTGGTGCATTGTCCTGGTGGAAATGCCACTGAGCCGATTTGAAGAGTGCTGGCCTCTTCCGACGGAATCTCTTCCTGAACCTCAACATAGTAACCCTGACCCTAACCCTTTGGCATATCAACTCTGGTGTGATGACTTCCTTGCAAAATGGTCGAAAAGCAGTCTGAAGCATTCCATACGTTTCTTTGTGATTTTTTCCAACTTTAAAACAGAATTTTATTGCATATTGTTCTTCTAAAGTGTCCTCACGTCCAGATTGCATTTTTGAAATTCGCCAGCTGTGACAATCAGGCTTTAGTAAGGTGTATTCGAATTCCTGCTGTAGCTGTTGATTTGAACCTGAAATCATAAAAACTGATCCGTCATCTCATAAGATGTATAGCAATAAGATACTGAATTTTCAAGAGTCTACGACAATTTTAAATGCCTGTACAAAATAGTCTGGAAACCTATTGAAGGCTCCACATAGATAGATAGATACTTTCTTAATATACAGCGTGTTTCCAGAAAAGTTGATATCGTTTTGGAATGTAGTAAATCTGGCGAACTTGGTGAAGGGTGACCCGAAGGTTCCCTTTTCAATAGCTTTTACACCGAGATGTAGGTGAGGGCGCCACTCCATTTCCTGGATTGTTCCCCTTTACCCTTGATCCTTACCTTATAATGCTGAATGTTAAGCAAGAGGGCATCAAGTACCACATTTGGGTTTTTGGTATGACTCGACCTGGGATTGAACCCCGGTCTTCCGGACCATTGGGGAACACTCAACTTATTAGTCCAATGGGCATTTCTATACCTGAAAAAGAAATAAAATTTAATTTTAGAATTTTAAATTTTTTCTACACAAGCTGTTTAAATTTGAGATGATTTGAACGAGAATTAGTCAAGTTATTCGATAATGAAATAATATCGATTTTATCCGAAACACCACTACATCTCAGATGGTATTAAATCTTTTTAAACACACACACACACACACACTCTCTCTATATATATATATACATATATATATATATATACTTTAAAATGAACAGGTCCACAAGGGGGTTTGTTTTATAAGTTAATTACTTCTAGCGTTTGATGCTGTCTTCGGGAAGTGATAACCAATTCCTGAAGACAGTGTAAAACGCTGGAAACGCATTTTGAAGAGGAATTAGTAATTTGAAAAAATAAATCTCCTTGTGGACCTATACATTTCAAAGTATCTACTTTCTTCTCTCATTGGACCAACAAAAAAATTATATATATATATATATATATATATGTTTGGTTCTGTTGGTTGTTTGGATACTACAATATCTGTTTGGTTTGATTTGGTTTCTTTAATGGCATATCAACCTTCTAAGGTTATTTGATACCAAAGTCATATTTCGAGGAGAAAAGCAGGGGTATTATTTAACCCAGTAATTCCCAACCTTGGGCGGTGGGGTACAGTAATATTTTGGTGGGGAATGTTTAGATACCAAGTCAATGAATATGTAAGAATTAAATATTACAGGTGGGATCAGAATTTTAGAAATATCAACGTGGGGTATGGTACCAAATCGGTTGGGAACCACTGATTTAAACCATAGCTTGGTGGATAAGGGGTACATATCTTTCGCAGGGGTCCAAACGTTAACGCAACTGCGCGACTGGTGTTGGGACTCACTTACTACGATGCCACAATTCAGCAATTTAGTCAGGAAGACACGAGGACTACCCCCACTGCATCTATATAAGGGTATTCATATCTATTCATTCAGACTTATATCCTCATCTTTGTGCTTTAGCCCAGTCGACAGAGGCTGTAGAATACACCGACTGCTTCTCTACAGAGGGATAAGACTCCCTCAACGAATGTCCTGTATATGATACTAAGCAATCTGATTGTGAGGCTCAAGTAATGCTGGAACTTTGGAGAATGCAGAGTGCCCTTTTATTGCCACCAATCCCAGGTCAACTCAGATCTGGAGCGATAGTACCTGATATGCCATAAAATAAAAACAAACCAATCATCTCTGTGCTTCTTATCACCCATGAAAGAAAAAAAAATGATGAGATGATTCGTTTAGAAAATCAAACAAATAAGTAGATATCTTTTTTAAATTAAAATATAATTCCTTCATTTTTAAGTCATTCCAACCCTTTGTAAGATACGCCACATCTCTGCAGAGAGGTAAGAACCCCTACACACAATGAGTTTCCAGGATATGAAACTAAACAAATAGAACTGTTTGACATTTAAACTGTTTACTTTGACGTTTAAACTGAGCGCAAACAAATGTTAAACTGAATTGCTTGAAGTAGAATTGTTTTGTCATTTAACTGTGTGGAAACAAATGACTGATGTTTAATTGAAATGTGATACAGAGCAATACTTGGAACCATTTAATTTTGACTTATGCTAAACTGAATTGTTTGAAATAGAACTGTTTGATCATTTTACTGTGCGTAAACAAATAACTGATGCTTAATTGAATTTTTTGTGTTAAATGGCAATACGTGAAAATATTTAACTATGTGCAAACAAATGATTAATAGTAAATAGAATTATTCATATTACATAGAAAGAAATGAAACCATCTGAGGACAAAAATGATTTGGGACCCTTTTAAAAATGTTATCAACAAAATGTGTTTTGAAAACATATATTTAATATCCATGTATAAACTGGATTTTGGCATAATGGTTAGAGTGTTCAACAATGGCCCGGGAGACCTGGGTTCAATCCCAGGTTGAGTCATACCAAAGACTAAAAAAAATGGTACTTGATGCTATCTTGCTTAACACTCAGGAGCAATCCAGGAAAAGGGAAAGCCTGACAACTTTGTGTAGTAGCTATCGAAAAAGGAGCTTTCGGGTCACCCTCGACTCCGGTCGCCAACTTTACAATAAATCGGATTTGGCATTAAATAAGCTACAAGGGTTGATATGCCATAAAATAAAAACAAACCAATCATCTCTGTGCTTCTTATCACCCATGAAAGAAAAAAAAATGATGAGATGATTCGTTTAGAAAATCAAACAAATAAGTAGATATCTTTTTTAAATTAAAATATAATTCTTTCATTTTTAAGTCATTCCAACCCTCTGTAAGATACGCCACATCTCTGCAGAGAGGTAAGAACCCCTACACACAATGAGTTTCCAGGATATGAAACTAAACAATATGATGGTTGGTAATGTTGAGTACCCTTCATTGTCATTCATCCCTAATTCACTCTGACTCGAGTTGGTAGTATCTGTTAGGGTCCCATCTATGGGTCAAATAGAAATGTTTAATCATTTTCTATGTTTGAAACCATTTAACTGTGTGCAAAAAAATATTGTTAAATTGAATTATTAGTATTACATAGAAGAACTTGAAACCAAATAACTGTGTGCAAACAAAGGAATAATATTGAACAGAATTATTAGTAATTGCCTTTAATTGGAATCATTTTGAGATGAGGCTTCTTAATCTGAGAATTAATTTTTATTTATTGCGGACTTTTTGTCCTCATCTTGGTATTTTTTGTGTTGTTTCTTCTTTCACTACGTTTCGGCCAAATTTCACCTCTGGCCTTCTTCAGGTAATTTTACCGCGACCTCGGATAGGAATGCTGAGTCTTGTAGTGAAAGAAGAAACAACACAAAAACTACCAAGATGAGGACAAAAAGTCCGCAATAAATAAAAATTAATTCTCAGAATTATTAGTATTAGACAGAACTTGAACCTATTTAACTGTGTGCAAACAAATGAGCTCTGGCTCGTTTTAAAATTTCTATGTACAAAATTTTCGTTTAAAAATTATTTATATTTGATATGTATAAATAAACAGGATTTGGTAATAAATAACCTATAACGGTTGATATGCCATAAAATCCAACCAAATCAAATGGTATATATATATATATATATATATATATAATTTGGAATTAAATAACCTACAATGGTTGATATGCCATAAAACCCAACCAAATCCTATATATTTGATGTATAGGTATAAAGAAGATTTGGCATTAAATAACCTGCAATGGTTGATATGCCGTAAAACCCAACCAAACCAAATCTTATATATTTTTATATATATGTATAAAGAGGATTTGGCTTTAACCTACCATGGTTGATATGCCATAAAATCCCACCAAACCAAATTATATATATTTAATATGTATAAAGAGGATTTGACATTAAATAACCTGCAATGGTTGATATGCCATAAAACCCAACCAAACCAAATCCTATATATCTAATATATATGTGTAAAGAGGATTTAGCATTAAATAACCTGCAACGGTTGATATGCCATAAACCCCAACCAACTTTCTCTTCTCCCCTTTTCTCTATTTCTTTTTTTAAAACTGATGCCCCCTAAAATTTCATGACCTGACTTATCGTCATATTAAATCATTTTAGGGTTTAGAATTATTTTACACATAACTTCAAACTACTAAATCAATCAAATTCTGTGGATGAGGCTCAGAATATCTTCAATATATCCTCTGCATGGGGGTCCAACTCCCCCTTAAAACCGAGGTGCTCTGGACATATCACGAAACTGTAAAGCTTCAGTTCTGAAACTCTGGGAGATGTAGATTAGCTCTTCATTGCCATTACTCCCACGCCCACTTGGCTCAAATAAATCTGTTTGAAATTTGGTCGTATTCGATAAGACCGCGCGTCCGTGAGGGAAAAAAAAAGCAAAATCACTTAAATAACAATCACACAAAACTCTGAACATGAACGTACAATGAATGCAATTCCCTAACCTTTAGGCATAAAATAACCCTTATAGAATTGACATGTCCTTAAAACCAATTATTCAATCGATCAATAAATTAGTACATACTGACACACACCCGGTGTGTGTCCCTGTGGTGTTATGGCTAAAGTGCTTGATTACGGATTCGAGGTAAGCGAGTTCGAACTCCAGTCGCGTTATTTAGTTCACTTTCAGGCTAAATCAATTAGGAAAGGTGTAAAACCTCTTATCTTCCCAGCTATTGGTTAAATAGTTCCAATACTGTTCTTCTATAAGGATAGCTTTGGCATTAAATAATCCACGAAGGTTGATATACCATTAAACAAAGAAAGCAAACCGTTCACTCTCTAAATCAACCTTTTTTTAAAACTCAGTCAGATATGAACTTTTTTCAAACACACATATAATCAATTCTCATGGAAGCGGAGGGGTTGGTAAATATATATTCACACACACACACACACTCACATATTCCACAAGTTTTGACAGTTGCTTATGCAGCGTATTTTTTTCGAGAACAATTGTTCACAGAGATATGTAGCGCCAAATTTGCTCGCTTAGTGTGGTTGTTAAGGTTGGGCAATCGTCCAGATGGAAGCACATGGGTCTTATAAAAATCACGGATGTAACAAGCAAGAAATTGGGACTTCAAATCTTTTAATCACTGAAGATAATGAATCCCATCGAAAGTTGTAATGGTACTTCTTAACATCGGATATCCATATTTACCCAACCCCTCCGCTCGGATAAGACACAACGTCAATTTTTAAGCGGAATTTAACAGGTTTGAATTTTCCTTCTCCTAGACTAGTTGCCGCCCTACTATTTGCCCATAGCTGGAGGGAGAATAATTGGATTCATACCTTTCCCAAGGGTATTAGTGCTATGTGAAATGCCATCAGTCTCGTCCAGGATTTGAACTCTTGTCGCCGTGTTCATTTCCAACGACGATAACCATTACACCACGGTCACCTCTGTACATCGGATATCAAAAGTTGAGTGTCAGGCTGCGTGGATTGTCCTCAAAGGTCACATCCGAGAATAGCGACAATCACCAGAAAAAGGTGATGGATACAACGATCTAAGCATTGTTTCAAAAACAATCAAGATGAGGCCACTATGTCCGTGTATATCAGTATATTTATTTTTTCAAGATGCAGCATTAACCCTACAATGATATTATGAAAAGGGGGACGTGTATAAAAAGCTTGGCGCTAGAAATTTGCTGTGAGTATCAATCCGAGAAAAGCTCCTTTAATAAGGTATTCTCCGACGTGGGCTCAGGCATGAAAATAGATATGACTGATTGTTTGTTTGTTTGGTTGGTTGGTTGGTTGGGTTGTATGGCATATCAACCTTTGTAGGTTATTTAACGGCAAATCCATATTTATGTAAATTTCAAACAATTCAGTTTAACATTACACTCTTTAATAGTAAAAAATATTTCTATTTCAAGCTATTCAGTGTATTCAAACAGTTCTAATTCACCCTATAAAATTTAGTAGGTAAATGTTAAAACAGTTCTATGTTAAACAATTCAGTTTAGTGTAAATACAGTTTCAATATCAAAAAACAGTTCTATTTCAATTAATTCAGTTTAGAATAAGCACGCAGTTTAAATGTACGTACGGTTTAACTGTCAAAAACATTTCTATTTTAAGCTATTCAGTTTACTCAAACAATTCAGTTTAGCATAAGTATGCAGTTAGATGTATTGAACCCATAGATAGGGCCCTATCAGGTGCTACCACGCCGGGCTAGAGTGGACCTGGGAGCAATGGCAATGAAGAGGTGCTCCGTATTCCCCAAAGCCCCAGCATTACTGGAACCTCACCATCAGATTGTTTAGGGTCATATCTAGGACACTCATTGGGGGGGGGTCTTACCTCTCTGCAGAGGTGCAGTCAGTGTATTCTACAGCCCTAGCCGACTGGGCAAAGATTGACTGAGTAGGAACGGGGTTCACTGAAAAGGTCCTGTAATAACATATTCTCCGACATAGGCTCGGGCGTGAAAATAGATATGTCTGAGTAGGAACGGGGTTCACTGAAAACTATGCAAAAGACTTAAATGGAGAATCAAGGGATTTGCACAAACCAGAAAATATCCCAGAAAATGGGGCCGGGTAGTCATCATAAAAAACATGAAGATATGTCAAATAGTAGACATCAATAGATCTCAGTTTGATTGATTGATTTTTATGGCATATCAACTCATCTTGGGTTATTTTATGGCAAGAGGTTAAAGAATTGTATTCATTGTACGTTCATATTTCTATTTTTTATGCAGTTGTTTCTTAAGAGTATTTTTGGCACACAGTTATATGGTTTCAAGTATTCCTATTTAATACAACTAAATATTTACCTATTTGAAATTATTGCGAACTTTATTAATGTAAGCAGCAAAGTTGGCGACCGTAGTCGAGGGTGACCAGAAGGCTCCCTTTTCAATAGCTACTACACCGAGGTGTAGGGGACAGTGCTACTCCTTACCCTGGATTGCTTTACTTTACCCTTGAAACGTACCTTATAATGCTGAGTGTTAAGCAAGAAGGTATCAAGTGCCACTTTTGAGTCTTTGGTATGACTCGACCTGAGATTGCACCCAAGCCTCCCGGGCTATTGGCGAACACTCTACCACTAAGCCAATGGGTTCAGCCGAATATCGCGAATTTTAAACCTATATATGGAATATAAAACGCAGGGGGATTTTTGAAAATATTTTTAGTAAAAAAAAATGAAGTGCGCCTTATATGCCGTCAAATACGGTAAATACTTTTACCAAATAATAATAATTTGTTTGCAGACAGTTATATACGTTGTTTTAAGTAACTAATAATGATCCTTAGAAAACAATTTCAATAACTATTCTTAATAAAAATTAATTTAAACATTAATATTGTATCAAGTATTCGTATCTAATACAAGTAATGTTTGAACAACTATTTAACCTACAAATAGGACCCTAACTTCGTTCATAGACCTGGTAGTAATGACAAAGAAAGGGTTTTCAACCCTCCCAGAACTGGATCTTCACTATCATATACAGTTTAGTGTCATATCTAGGATTTCCCCTTCTTTGGTGGGAGTTCCCCCACCCTACAAGGGATGCAGTAAGCGTATTCGTAGCCCGGCCGGCGGGGTGGGTTAAACCACAGAGAGAAACTAAAAGATGGTAAAACACAGGATCAGTTGATCCGGATCTAAAAATCGAATCAATCATTATGTATCATGAAGTTGACGGTAGTACTTATTATTATCAGAGCACTTGAACTGCTCAACGAAGCTCCTTGCCAATATAAATGTAAAAAGTGGAGAACTGAGAAAGGACGGAGACTATTTGGATAAAGGTCCACCGAACTGAAGCAAGTACACTGACGATAATGGCGAAGAAATGATCTCGCCAGAGATATCACGAGTCCCATAAGCAAGTTTTGTCAAGGTGGGGACTAGTTATGCAAAGTGTTCTGGATATATAGTCTAACGGTGCCCATCCCTCTCCTGGTCTTAGATTGGTTTGAATTCAGAGTTTTCTTTTTCTAAGTCTGGTTGCCAAGCCAAGTTTAAACAGCCCAGTCTGCCCTATTATTCATCCATAATTGGTGAAAGACAAGATGGATTCATATCCATCGTTATTAGAAATGCGAACAACCTCGTACAGTATTTGAATTCGGGTAGCCAAGAACACTTCCATCGACGATAGCCGTTACTGTATGAGCGCCTCTTTAATCATAGATAGATAGATAGATAGATAGATAAGAATATCAAGATAGATAGATAGATAGATAGATAGATAGATAGATATTAACATTAAGATAGATAGATAGATAGATTGGAACAGACTGATAGATAGATAGATAGATAGATAGATAGATAGATAGATAGATAGATAGATAGATATTAACATTAAGAAAGAAAGAAAGAAAGAAAGAAAGAAAGAAAGAAAGAAAGATAGATAGATAGATAGATAGATTGATAGATAGATAGATATTAACATTAAGAAAGAAAGATAGATAGATATTAACATTAAGATAGATAGATAGATAGATTGGAACAGACTGAGAGATAGATAGATAGATAGATAGATAGATAGATAGATAGATAGATAGATAGATAGATATTAACATTAAGATAGATAGATAGATAGATAGATAGATAGATAGATAGATAGATATTAACATTAAGATAGATAGATAGATAGATTGGAACAGACTGATAGATAGATAGATAGATAGATAGATAGATAGATAGATAGATAGATATTAACATTAAGAAAGAAAGAAAGAAAGAAAGATAGATAGATAGATAGATAGATAGATAGATAGATAGATAGATAGATAGGTATTAACATTAAGAAAGAAAGATAGATAGATAGATATTAACATTAAGATAGATAGATAGATAGATAGATAGATAGATATTAACATTAAGAAAGAAAGAAAGAAAGAAAGATAGATAGATAGATAGATAGATAGATAGATAGATATTAACATTAAGATAGATAGATAGATAGATAGATAGATAGATATAAAAATAAAACGATAATACTTTAAGTCTTAAAACGGAATAGTAGTTACATCTGATAAAGAAATGTTGCCATTTCCGAATGAAGAATTTTTTATTTTTGACCGATGATTATTGGAAAGTGACAGACGATACTTGAGGTTCTTCTTCCTCTTTAGACGATGACACTTTTCACACTCTTCAACATGTCGATAAATCGAAGTTATGTGTATAAATTGTCTTTTTACACCGCAGGCAAATATGTTGTGTTGATTTTGACATTTTTTTCTTTTGTATACAACTTATTTGCTTCTTCATTGTTTCTTGTTTTGGCGTTAAATGAAAGCGTAGATTAAAATAAAAAAGCGACAAGTTGAATGTTAAAACATTTAAATGGCAGCAAGGAATTAATTTCAAAAAAGTTTTCTTTTATCTCTCTATTATGACCATTTTGCGTCTATCAGAAGACATTTATTTCAACTTAATTGATTATATATATATATATATATAATACATGGAATTTAGACTGCGACCCTTGGGTTTCATGGAGTATTTTGCAGTCTAAATTCCATGAATTAAATAGATATATCTAATGTATATTTATTCATTATTATTATATGATAGCTCTATCTTAGATTTTTAGTACTCTCCATATTATATTGCACTTGGTTCAACACAAACAAGTGATTTAGTGACAACCAACACTGTTATAATATTA
>OY757941.1:54130624-54163124 GCA_963585895.1 Sepioteuthis lessoniana | reverse complement strand
AGAGAGAGAGATATTAAACGTGAATTGAAAAAAGTACCGACAAGAATAAGATAAAAATAACAAAAAATAATAAAAACAAATAAACAAACAAACAAGCAAAGAGACAAAAAAATGAATAAATGAATTAAGAAAAATCCAAAGCCCAAATGAAATTACTCGAATTTTTTAAAAAGAAAAAGTCATAAAATGAAAAACAACAGAAAATGTGGCTCAAATGAGAAAAAAGAGGAGAGATAAGCCATTAAAAAAAACTATCAAAATTCATGTGAATAAGAAACGATCAAGAGTCCCCTACCCCTTGCAACCTGTAGGGGGTCTGCTTCCCCCCCACTTTTTTTACAAGCTTTTGTCACCCATCTCATCAATGTAAATAACGTGTAATTTAGATGGAAGCAATGAGGTTTCGGCACCATTACTTGCTGTGTATAATCTCCGAATATGTTCCGTTCCTCATGCCCCCGTCATTCCTCTCTTTCTCTCTCTCTCTCTCTCTCTTATCAGTCATCAAGCGATGTGTTAAATGGAGAAAACGGAAGAGACGGTAGTATCATCTCAGCCGTTAAAATGAACGCTACCCGAACGAGAGAGAGAGAGAGAGAGAGGGAGATGCGGGTGTTCATTTGCGCATGACACAGACGTACCGACGAAAGTTACCGGCCGGCGTCTTTTTTATTCTTTTTCCGATTGCTTGGTTACATGAGCGTTTAAATGCGTATTGTGATACGGGTTACAATTCTTCGCCAACCTCCTTATCGTTGCCTTTGGGCCTTGATGGAAAAATCTTAGAATATAAATCTTTCTTTTTTATCCCTCTTCTCACTTTTGTTTCAAAAAAAAAAAAGAAAAAGCTTCGTTTTTTTTTTATTCATCCGATGAGTTTGTAGTTTTTTCGTAATTGTGGTATTGCTTTTTATTTTTCATTAAAAATAAAATTTTCTAAATATTACTTTTAATGCCTTGGTTGGTACCATGATTTTGCCACCATTAAAGTAGATAATAACCATTTGCAATTAACACTTTGAGACTTCTAAGCTCTACGTTTCAACGGAAAATATCGAAAAATAGATTGCCCAGTCAGCTGGGGCTGTAGAATACACTGACTGCACCTCTACAGAGGGGTAAGACCCCTCCCTAACGAGTGTCCTGGATACGACACTAAACAATCTAATGGTGAGGTTCCAGCAGTGCTGGAGCTTTGGGGAATGTGGAGTACCCCTTCATTGCCATCGCTCCTAGGTCCACTCTGGCCTGGAGTGGTAGCACCTGATAGGGCCCTATCTATGAGTTAAATAGAACTAACAGCATACTTATGCTAAACTGAATTGTTTGAGTAAACAGAATAGCTTGAAATAGAAATGTTTTTGACTATTAAACCGTACTTACATTTAAACTGCGTGCTTATGCTTAACTGAATTATTTGAAATAGAACTGTTTTTCGACATTAAAACTGTATTTACACTTAACTGAATTGTTACATATAACTGCTTGAATAGTTTGAAATGGAAATGTTTTTGACACTTAAAATGTGTACTTATGCTAAACTGAATTGTTTGAAATAGAACTGATTATTTACATAAAAATGGATTTGGTGTTAAATAATCTACAAAGGTTGATATGCCATAAAACCCAACCAACCAACGAAAAATAGATAAAATAAAATGATTTTAAGTTCCTTTTGAAGCTATCAGCAAACATATCTTATAGGCAAAAGCCTTACACAGTAATGCCTTAGTTCACACGACTTTAGCCATCATTCTATATAGCGACCCCTTTTTTTTCTTAAATAGTATTTGTAATAAATCAAATCATTTCAAATTTTCAAAATAAACACTTATAAAAGTCGACATCATGGCCATACAAGAAAACAACCGTAATCCAATTTTATGCACCACGAGTAGAAAAATAAACAAATACACAAGGTCTCTTTAATTGTGGGTGGTATATTTCAAGAGCTCTCAGTGGAAGTCTGAAACCAGTTAACACCAAACACTTGAAAGATAGAATATTTTTCCAATACTAATCTGGGTGTACTAAAAGGTCTTGCCCAGGGCTGGGGCTGTAAGAAACTGACTGCTTCTCTGTAGAGGGGTTTGCCCCCACCCCTCAAAGAGTTTCCTTGATGTGACATTTAACAATCTGATGGCGAGGTTCAAGTAATGCTGGAGCTTTGGGGAATGCGGAGTACTCCATTGCCATCGCTCCCAGATTCACTCTGGCCCAGATGGTAGTAACTGATAGGGTCCCATCTCTGGGTCAAATAGAACTAAACTGCGTACTTATGCTAAACTGAATTGTTTGTAATGGAACTGTTTTAAAATTTAAACTGCATACTTATGCTAAACTGAATTGTTTGGAATGGAACTGTTTTATATACTAAATTGAATTGTTTGAAATGGAACTATTTTGTATGCTACACTGAATTATTTGAAATAAAACTGTTTTTGACATTGAAACTGTAGTTACGCTAAACTGAAATGTTTGAAATAGAACTGTTTTGACATTTAACTGAGGGTAAACAGAAAACTATACTTAGATGAAACTGAATTATTTGAAATAGAACTGTTTATGTTTAAAATTGGATTTGGATCCGGAACGGGGAGCATGCCTTTTCCACAAATGCCGACGGGAGCTCGGAGAATGGCGGCGATCAGGCTGGCTTTGGTGTTGTGGGAGGTCACATTGGTGATGTTCTCGACGTATGACCAAACGAAGTAGTCCAGCTGGTTCAGGTCGGAGAAGGAGGGGGCCAGTGAGAGAAGGGTACAAAGTCATAGCACTCCTTCTGAAGCCAAGCCTGGGTCTCTTTGGACTTGTAGGCCAGCGCTGAGTCCTGCTGCCACACCCATGGTCTACCACCGGCCAGCTGATTACACCAGGGGATCACCACACTCTTCAGCACATCCAGGTACACTTTGGTGTTGACTTTCAAGCCGACTTCGAAGATGTGAGGTGGCATGATGTGGCTCTCACTTGAAACCACACCAAAGACCATAAGCGTAGCCGGAAACTTTGTTTTCATCACCCTAGGCACGTCCCTGTTATTCGTGGCAATCCAGATTTGCATTTTAAGGGTGCTGGCAATGGTCCTGTTGTCATAACTTGGATCGGTAGAGAGCATGAGTTGTACAGCGGCGCATCTCCGATCTCGCTCGTTGAACATTGTGTCCCTTTCAGACATTATAGAAGGCTCCTATCGCTCTTGGGATTTGTACACAACTGGCCAACTAGTAGATGGTCTGCAACAAAAAAGAAAACCTATTTTCATTAAATGGAAATAGAATCATGTCGTCTTTTCTAAGGCGACAATTTTATCGTTCCACCCTGTATTTGTATCGATAAAACTTGTTTGAGTCAAAAATTAAAGAATATGTTGGTAACGTAGAACACAATGCTGCAGCTTAGGATACTTTTATCGAGATCGTGAATGTGACGAATCATACAAGACTGTGATATGCTGGACTCGCCTGATACTCTCCGTGTACACCTTGTCAGATTTGCCTCAATGACTTGGAGCTCGTTTGAAATGTTATCAACGAAATATGTTTACAAATCATGTATAAAATATATGTATAAAGAGGATTTAGCATTAGATAACCTACAACGGCTGATATGCCATAAAACCCAACCAAACCAAATCATATATATTTAGTATATATGTATAAAGAGGATTTGGCATTAAATAACCTTCAATGGTTGATATGCCATAAAACCCAACCAAACCAAATCGTATGTATTTAATATATATGTATAAACAGTTCTTGGCATTATATTACCAACAATGTTTAATATGCCATGAACTGAAACTGAATCAAATAATATATATATATATATATATATATATATATATATATATATATACACACATATATATATATATATATATATATATATATATATATATAAACAGTATTTGGCATTATATAACCTACAATGGTTGATATGCTATAAAACCAAACCAAACCAAATCATATATATTTAATATATATGTATAAAGAGGATTTGGCATTAAATAAACCTGCAAAGGTTGATATGCCATAAAACCAAACCTACTCATGTATTTAATATATATGTATAATGTGGATTTGGTATGAAATAACCCATAATGTTTGATATGCCATAAAGGCATATCAAACATTATGGGTTATTTAATACCAAAACTAAACCAAACCAAATCTTTCTGTCATCAGAAAGCGATTTTTCGAAGTGGCTTGTTTTAACCGAATTGTTCGAAAACGTCAAAATAGATGATGCTCTGTCCTTTTTTGCGAGAGACAGGGTTGTACGAAAAAATATGACGAATTAAAACTGATTAATCATGAGCAAACAAGTGAAATCCTGCAAATAGAAAATTTTACCTACTAAGTATTCCTTCAGAAATCTTTGGTTGAATGAATACACATATAGACAGAACTTGGCCTTAAATAACCTACAAAGGTTGAAACGCCATAAAACCCAAACAACCAATCAAACCAAAAAGGAGAAAAGTAACGATGATAATCCAAAGTAACCTACGTAAAAATCATATAAGGAATCAACAACTTTTTATTTCTTTTCGAAATAAAAACAAGAAATAAGAGGATTAGCTCAATGGGTCGAACACTTTTTTTTTAACAAATCGGAGGTCCCAGGATCGATACCCAGACTCTTTTGTAAACAACAATTTCTCATTTTTTTTACTTTCCTTTCTTTTCTATGTAAATTACTTTCTCAGCAATTTAATGTCATATATGTTAATTCTATTGGGCTTAGAGGATTTTTTTCATTCGATGTCTAGAGAATTATGTTTGATTAGCTTAAATGGTAGAACACCAGTTTAACATTGGAGATTTTATTGATATCATAACCTGGTTCATAGTGAATAAAATCAGTTCAGTTAATCGTTTCCCATGTGAGAAAGTCTCGGGATCGAAACCCGGATTCTCCATTTCTTCGTCTATTTTCCATGCTCTTTGGAAACTACGATCTGATTGATATAATCAGTTAGTTGATGTTGTGGGGAATTAGCTCAAGTGGTAGAGCGCTCGCTTTGCATGTGAGAGGTACCGGGATCGATACCCGGATTCTCCAGCAGTTTAGCTTTTTATTTTCACTCGTTTCTTTGCGAATTGCTTTGCAGGCAATTGAATATCTGTGCTGCAAGTATTTTCCAAGGCAGTTGGTGGATTAGCTGATGGATGTTGTAGATTTGTGGAAAGGTGTATTTTCCAAATTGATGGTTTTTGACTTTTCATTGATTTCTTTGAGAATTGCTTTGCAAGCAATTCAATATCTAGGCAAGTATTTTTGAAGGGAGCTGGGCGTGGGGGAATTAGCTCAAGTAGTAGAGCGCTCGCTTAGCATGTGAGAGGTACCGGGATCGATACCCGGATTCTCCATTTCTTCGTCTATTTTCCATGCTCTTTGGAAACTAGGATCTGATTGATATAATGAGTTTGTTGATATTGTGGGGAATTAGCTCAAGTGGTAGAGCGCTCGCTTTGCATGTGAGAGGTACCGGGATCGATACCCGGATTCTCCATGTCTTCGTCTATTTTCCATGCTCTTTGGAAACTAGGATCTGATTGATATAATGAGTTTGTTGATATTGCTGGGAATTAGCTCAAGTGGGAGAGCGCTCGCTTTGCATGTGAGAGGTACCGGGATCGATACCCGGATTCTCCGAAAGATTTAATTTTTGCGAATTGCTGTCCGGGCAATTCAGTATCTCAGCAATTATTTTTAGCTGATGTGGATCTCTCACTTGGTGTGAAGAGGGATCGATAATCGGATTCTCCAGATGGTTAGGTTTTTTCACTTTTCACTTTTTTTGTGAACTACTCTCCAAGCAATTCAATGTTTAGGCAAGTGCGACTTGGGTGGCGGTTAGCTCATGTGGAAGAGCGCTAGCTTAGCATCTGAGAGGTACCGGGATCGATACCTGCATTCTCCATTTCTTCGTATATTTTCGACGCTATTTACAAGGTCAATTTTTAAGCGGAGTTTAACAAGTTTGAATTCAGAGTTTTCCTTCTCCTAGACTAGTTGTCTCACTAAGGCTGAAGAATGTAGACTGCCCTACTATTTACCCATAGCTGGAGGGAGAATAATTGGACTCATACCTTTCCCGAGGGTATTAGTGCTATGTGAAATGCAATCAGTCTCGTCCAGGATTTGAACTCGTGTCGCCGTGTCCATTTCCTACGAGGACAACCATTACACCACGGGCACCTCCGGCACTCAGAAGTATCTTCCAACCAAATGCCTTACCCACTGCGACATATGCCTCTGACATTCAACCCGGAGTAAATTTTTGGTACCTCTAAACCTAATGTCTCTATTACGTTTTTATATATACATGTGTGTGTGTGTGTGTATGTGTGTGTGTGAACAAGATTTGGCATTACCCACAAGGGTTGATATATCATAAGATAGACCCAAACCAAACGAAACCAAACCATATTTTGGGTTACATAGAATTAGTAATAGGCAATTATCCATGATCGGACTTACCATCGAACTGCAAATTGATTGCCATCGTGATGCTGAAGGAACCCTAACTGCGTTGATATTTTGGAGTCATTCCTATTCCAAAAATTTACTGAAAAGTGAACACGAACTGTTCAGACCGATTCTGTTCTCTGCGCCCTTATCCGTCGATCCATGAACACCTCTTCTAGAAGCTGTATATAAATTATCGCTAAGTAAATTTGGTCCTGAGAATACTTCTTCCTCATCATGAACATTCGTTCGTAGGTGTTCAATCAACCCCCTCGAAGAGGTAAGGAAATATTGTTTTTCATTTCTGTCTGTTTTTCACTTTTTCTCAGTCTGTTCTGATCTCTCTCTCTCTCTTTCTCTTTTTCTCTCTCCCATGAATATATATATATATATATAGAGAGAGAGAGAGAGAAAGAGAAAGAAAGAATGAAGCCAGGTTCTTCTGTGGGCTCCTATGCATGGTTATACAAGTGTTGGACAAACAGCCCAGAATTATGTAAATCAGCTCTGAACGGACGCTGGATGGCGTCTATAGGACTGCAAAGAGTGATGGATGATACGAATGGTGAGATAGAGACATGGGAATCCGTGGTATCAGTACAACTTGATGATTATGATGATTATGATGATGCATGGTTTGATCTATCTATCTATCTATCTATCTCAATCGATTCAAGTCTTTCTTTCTTTCTTTCTTTCTTTCTTTCTACGCAGTATGTTTGTCTGTCCGTTTGTCTATTCATATCTATCTCAGTCTCTTCTAATCTATCTATCTATCTATCTATCTTAGTCTGTTCTGACCTTTCTTTCTTTCTTTCTTTCTTTCTTTCTTTCTTTCTTTCCAGTGTGTTTGTCTGTCTATCTGTTTGTCTATTCATATCGATCTCAGTCTCTTCTCATCTATCTATCTATCTATCTATCTATCTGTTTTTCTATCTATCTATTTATTTATCTATCTATCCCAAATATTCTGATCTGTCTTTATGTCTGTCAGTCTATCAGTTAATATCTAAGTCTTTCTATCTTTCTATCTGTTAATATCTATCTCATTCTCTTCTAATCTATCTATCTATCTATCTTAGTCTGTTCTGACCTTTCTTTCTTTCTTTCTTTCTTTCTTTCTTTCTTTCTTTCCAGTGTGTTTGTCTGTCTATCTGTCTATTCATATCGATCTCAGTCTCTTCTCATCTATCTATCTATCTATCTATCTATCTATCTATCTGTTTTTCTATCTATCTATCTATCTATCTATCTCAAATATTCTGATCTGTCTTTATGTCTGTCAGTCTATCAGTTAATATCTAAGTCTTTCTATCTTTCTATCTATCTGTTAATATCTATCTCATTCTCTTCTGATCTCTCTATCTATCTATCTATCTATCTATTGTTCAGGCTACCCACGCTAAATGGCCTAGGAAGTATTGTTTTCCCTTTCTGGACGTTTTTATTACTTTGTCAATGTCTGCGTCTGTTCAAGCCCCACTCTCAAAACTATTGACAGCTTAAACATTTGGGACTAATTATCAGATTAACTATCAGTAAAAACGAACCAATTTTACTAATTATGAAAACTTTACTGTGTCCGATTTCATTTGCAAACAGTCGAAATAGCTGGTCCCTTACCTGTTAAGTTCTTGGGGGTTAAAGAAATCGACTCTCTCTCTCCCCCTCCTCCCTATCTCTCTCTCTCCTCTTCCCTCCTTTTCTCTCTTTCTCACTCACACCCACAGTTCTTATCCGGTTCTGTTACCTGTTTCAACAGGTAGATAAAAATAACATAAAAAGAAAAAAAAAAAAACGAAACAGATTGCTACTTATTACGTAGACCTTAATACACAATTATTGTTTGTAGAACGAAGAGAAAACGTTGCTAGTTCTAACGGGTATGTGAGTTGGAATGTCCCAGGAAGGCCCCCGATGCGGACCGGCACCTGCTGGGTGGAATTGGGAGTGGGGAGATCATAGGAGACGGGTAATAAATAACTGAAAAAGACAAGGGGACGAAAGAAGGGGGATTTGTGAACTCTCTGAATGATACTTGAAATGTTTTCCCTTTCTGTGTACGTTTCAATCTATCTATCTATCTATCTATCTATCTATCTCAGTCTCTTCTAATCTATCTATCTATCTATCTATCTATCTATTTCTGTTTATATCTATCAATATATCTCTCTACAAGGTGCCTTTGTCTGACTGCTTGTCTTTATCAATCTCTGTTTCTTCTAATCGATCTCTCTCTCATCTCAAAATATTTTAATCCATCTGTATGTCTGCCTGTCTATCAATATCTCCATTTTAGTCAGTTATTCTCTCTCTCTTTATCTATCTATCTATCTATATATATATATATATATATATATATATATATATATATATATATATATATATATCAGTCTGTTCATATCTATCTATCTATCTATCTATCCGTTAATATCTATCTCAGTATGTTATAATATATATATATATATATATATATATATATATATATATATATATATATATATATATCACATGAGACGGTTAATAAATAACTGAAAATACAAATAGGACTGTGAAGGATGATATGTGAACTTGTTTAATGATACATTTAAATCTTACAGGGTGACATTTAGCAAAGTTTGCTTTCCAAAATGGGCGCGTTTTGGCGGGGCTCAACAGATCGATCACAATTTCGTGACTGGGCACCAGCTGTGTGGGTTCAATTCCAGGGAAATTTAGAATAACAAATTTTCATAGACCATTCACCGCTCCCAAATCGATGGAAAAATGACATGAGAAAATAATTCAAGAAACAAATGCCTTGTCTGATGTTCTAAAACGAAATGATTTCTTGATTAAAATCTTTTTCTTTTTTTTTTACTTTATTGATATTAGTGAATTCACCTCGCATAGAGCGGCTTGGTCTCTTCGTGACAGTCTCGCTGCACTCACTCCCTTACAATGCAGCATATGAAATATCGTCTCCTCATATCATAGCCATTGCCTCCTCTCAAAAAGAAGAAATGCACGCTTGATATTAACTTTAGCTTTAAAAGATTCAGTTTTTTTAAGAAATACTTTCTGTATTCCTTCCATTTAAAAGGAAGCCGTAGAATACGCCAACTGCATCTCTGCAGAGGAGTAAGTCCTCACCAACGCGTGTCCTGGATATGAAACTAAACAATCTAATTATGAGATTCCAATGATGCTGGAGGTTTGGGGAATGCGGAGTACCTCTTCATTGCCATCGCACCCAGGTACACTCTAGCCCGGAGTGGTAGTACCTAGTAGGGTCCTACCTATGGGTCAAATAGGACTGTTTGACAAATAAACTGATTGCAAACAAATGATTAATGCTAAATTGAATTGTTTGAAATAGAACTGCTTGATCATTTAACTGTGTGTAAACAAATGACTGAAGTTTTATTGGATATTTAGTGAGTCATAGAATATTTGGAACCATTTTGCTGTGTGCAAGCATGAGCAATGTTGAATAGAGCAATTATTGTTAACTAGCAATAATTGTAACCACTTCACTGTGTGCCAACAAATAATTAATATTGAATAGAATTATAAGTGTTAGATAACAATAATTGAAACTATTCAACCATGTAGAAACAATAGCAATATTAGTATGCAAACAAATTCATTGAAAAATTAAATCACCGACAAACTAATATCTTATATATCTTTTAAAATGTGTACAAACAAATGACTGGTGTTAAATTATGACTGTTATAAAACAATAATTGAAACCATTTAACCGCTTGCAAGAAATGAGCTCAGGCTTGTTTAAAATGTTATCAACGGAATGTGTTTACGAATCAGAGATATTTAATGTATATTTATAAAGAGGATTTAGTTTTATATAACCTTCAATGGTTAATATGCCACAAAACCCAACCCAACCAAATCTTATATATTTGATATATATGTATAAAGAGGATTTGGCATAAAATAACCTACAATGGTTGATATGTCATAAAACCCAACCAAACCAAATCATACATATTTAATATATATGTATAAAGAGGATTTGACATTAAGTAGCCTACAATGGTTGATATGCCATAAAACCCAGACCAAACAAATCCAATATATTCAATATATATGTATAAATAGGATTTGGCATTAAATAACCTACAATGTTTGATATGCCATAAAACCAAACCAAACCAAACCAAATCATATATATTTAATATATAGGTATAAATAGGATTTGTCATTAAATAACCTACAATGTTTGATATGCCATAAAACCCAACCCAACCAAATCATATATATTTAATATATATGTATAAAGAGGATTTGGCATTAAATAACCTTCAATGGTTGATATGCCATAAAACCCAACTAAACCAAATCCAATATATTTAATATATATGTATAAAAAGGATTTGGCATTAAATAACCTACAATGTTTGATATGCCATAAAACCCAACTCAACCAAATCATATATATTTATTATATATGTATAAAGAGGAATTGGCATTAGATAACCTACAATTGTTGATATGCCATAAAACCAAACCATCTATATTTAAGTAAGGTTATCTAATCATGATCCTGTTTTTCCTCTCCTATCAACTTTCTACAAGTACCCAGATTAGAAATTTCCTAATTTGGGTTCTAGCGAAACTCCTCTTTTGGTCAAGATCATTCAATTGTCTATTTATTTATTCATTTAACGGACTCTTTGATTTCTTTAAAGAATTCTTTACAAGTATTACCAGCACAGTCCAGAGTGGACCTGCAAGTAATGATCACGAAGGGGTAACAGCACTCCCCAGGAATTCTGAAGAAGAAACTCCAGATACTCTGGGTCATGTGGGGCAAACTTATGTTGCCTTAATCGCCAAGTATATACTCATCCAGAATGGCAGTTCATATTAGAGTACTATCTAAGGATCGAAGAATTTGAGATTATGTTTGAAATAATTTTAAAGTGTCAATAAGTTTAAAATCATTTTGAACTTTAAGTGTTTACCTCCATTCCCAGGATTGCTCTACCTTACCCTTGATCATCACCTTATAGTGCTGAGTGCTTAGCAAGGCGGTGTCAAGTACTATTTCTTGAGTCTTTTGTATGACTCAACCTGGGATTGAATCCCCGGTCTCCCGGAACTTTGGAGAACACTCTACTTATTAGTTGATGAAGATACATCTGTTTAAAATGATTGTGAAAATATATTTTTACAGCATATGATTGGTGACAATAACTGTTTAATTGACTGGCATAAAATAACTCAATAGAGATTGACATGCCGTAAAATAAACAAACTAACGAACTATCCCCGTCCGACTTTTGAATTCTATTAATATTAATCAAATTCACTGTTCATTAACACAAGGTCTTTTGAGAAGGTATCAAATGTCAAACTGTATTTACCAAGACAGAGTTGTACAATGAAGAAACCGACAGATAATCTTTCTTTCAAAATATGTCCTTGAACATTCACTATACTTATTAAGTAAGTAAAGTTGGCGACCGTAGTCGAGGGCGACCAGAAGGCTCCCTTTTCAATAGCTGCTACACTATGGTGGAGGAGAGGGCGCGACTCATTTCCCTGGATTGTTCCACTTTACCCTTGATACGTACCTTATAATCCTGAGTGGGAAGCAAAGAGGTATCAAGAACCATTTTTAGTCTTTGGTATTGATTGAACCCAGTCTCCTGAACCATTTGCGAACACTCTACCCACAGGGAGTTTTCTACTGGTGAAAGCATCACTTAAACTCCATTTTAGATACAGTGTGAGGCTGTTGCATTTGGTTTATAGTCCGCTGTGTCCTCAATTTTTATCCTTGTGAAGAATTTCTAGTTTAAGAAAGAATTTAAAAAATCGATGAAAGATGGAGGATGGGTCTGGTGAGTATAGATTGAGTTGAACTTTCATAATCCTGAGTTTGGTACATCCTCCCAGAAAAAAAAGTTGACCAATACGTATCGATACTGCTAACTAAAAAGTGACGAAATTTGATGGTTGGTTGGTTTCTTTGTTTAATGGAATATCAACTCTTTTTAGGTTATTTAATACCAAAGTCATTCTCCTAGAAGAACAGTAGTGGTACTATTTAACCCATAGCTGGGAGGATAACGGGGTTCATACCTTTCCCGAGGGTATTTGTCCGAAAGTGAACGTAATAGCGCGACTGGAGTACGAACTCGGGTACTACGATTCCGCAGTCCATCGCTTTAACCATTACACCAGGAGGACACCCCACGAAATTTGACACAGATTCATCTTCAATTCCTCGAGACATCACTTTTTATACAAACTAGTCAGATATGAACGCATTACTCAAATTTCAAGATTAAAAAAAATTGAATTTTGGGTCTTAGTACTTTATATTATACATGATCCATCTATCTATCTATCTATCTATCTATGTCTTATATATATATATATATATATATATATATATATATATATATATATATATGTGTGTGTGTGTGTGTGTGTGTGTGTGTGTTTACGAAATTTTGTAATAAAAATAAAAACCTCTATCAAAAAACTCTTTTAAAAAACATATTTATACGTGCAAGCAACCCCTGATGATAGCCTATGAAAGGTCTGAAAACGCTCGGGACAATTTTGGTAAATTTATCCACCAATTCCAACCTGAAACCAAGACATTTATCAGGAAACTTGAAAGGACCTTAATAAAGTTATATAGACAAAATGTGGCTTTATTATTGAATCAAACATGCATGTATATGTATATATATATATATATATATATATATATATATATACATATATATATATATATATATATATATATATTTATGAAGACTAACCGATATATATATATATATATATATATATATATATGTTTGTTTCATCTATCAATCCATCTATCCTTATTTGCCAATTACACACACACATACACACACATACATATATATATATATGTGTGTGTGTGTGTGTATGTATGTGTGTGTGTGTGAGTGTATATATAATTGGTAAATAAGGATAGATAGATGAAACATATATATATATATATATATCGGTTAGTCTTCATATATATATATATATATGTGTGTGTGTGTGTGTGTGTGTGTGTGTCCGTCTGTTCTTATTTACAGATTATATATGTAAACAGATTATATATATATATATATATATATATATATATATATATATATCTGTTTCGTCTATCTATCTATCTCATTCTGTTCTTATTTACCTAGGTAAGTAGCTATTATCATTTTACCGTATTCTCGTAATTCAATTATTCAATTCTGGAGAGAAGTCGAAGAGAAAGAAACAGAGTGAGATAGATAGATAGACAGACAGATAGATAGATAGATAGAGAGAGAGAATAACAAAAACCCCTTGTGTAATCTTCCAGCATTCACCCCCATTTTTTTTTCCTTCAGTTCCCTAAGCAGCATGTGCTCCCCGTGCTATTTTGCCCATGATTTACAAAGATGTCACTAATAATGTCACCAAACACTTTTATTCTCCGGAAAACTAAGCTCTAAATCAGAGCTAATATTTAATCTGTCTTTAAATCGTGAATAAATAAGAAGTCCACTGAAAAAGGAAAAAGTCTTTTCGACTTGATTATTTACGCCGTACTCGTCGGTCTGTTTTAATGGTGCATTAAATTTTTTTGCTTGTAGATGGCACGTGTAAAATAACGCTTATCGTCACCAGAGATCGACCCAGAGAGTCGAGTTCAAATCCTAGACGAGACTGCTGACGTTTCACTTTGAGCTAAGCCACTTTGGAAAGCTATAAAGACCTCACATGCTACTCCCAACGTCCTTTCTCTCTTTCAAAACAATCCTCAGTCCGTGTTCCGGGATCACCATCAGCAGCGATGATGCACTCTCCATAATCTCTTCCACCTCCTTACAACGGCAATAACCGGAACTTGCAATGGGGATTGATAACAAAATAAAAACAATAAATGACATTTGTTCAGCCACTGACGATTGATTTTCTTTTAAAATATAGGCAGTAACGTTCTTTCTGATTAGTTTCCAAATTTTATATAGAGCAAGGAACCGGTATGGTTGGGTTCTTCGGATACAATTCACTTATTGTTTTGCTCCTTGTAATTTTTTAAAACCTGTTTTGACTGGTGGACTTGCACTGGAGTTTGAGTGAGAGTTATTTTCCTCAGGTCTCCAGGACTCTTCTCAGTATGCTAGTCAATCTCGACAGTGCTATGATCTGGATGGTCTCGATTCTTCCTTTGATCTCCGTTTCCCACCCATAGTTGGCTTGGTTTGGTTTTATGGCATATCAAACCATTGTAGCTTATTTAATGCCAAATCCATTTTTATACATATAAACAGTTCCGTTTCCAACAATTCAGTTTAGCATGAGTACAGTTTTTTGTTTACACAGTTAATTGTAAAAACAGATTTATTTTAAGCAATTCAGTTTAGAATAAATAGACAGTTTAGATCTATTTGACCCATGGATAGGACCCTATTAGCTGCTACCACTCCGGACCAAAGTTCGTTTGGTTGGTTTTTATGGCATATCAACCATTGTTGGTTATTTAACGCCAAATCCATTTTTACATATAAACAGTTCTGTTTCCAACAATTCAGTCCAACATCATCATCATCATCATGTCGTGCTGGTAGCACGGATACCCCTGACCCTCTGTCGCCACTTCTCCCTATCGTTCATCGCCCTTGGCAGGTCCTCAGGACAACATCCCGTATCCTCACATAGTTGCTGAATGTATGTTCGTGCTGGTCGTCCTGCTTTTGCACGGCAGGGTGTGGGGGTCCATAAGAGTACATCACTTATGAGCTCGTCCCTGCTTCTCCAGCAGTGGGCTGCATGTCTGGTTCGTCTAACTTGAATTTTTTTTACACAGTTAAATGTAAAACAGTTCTCTTTTAAGCAATTCAGTTTAGCGTAAGTACACAGTTTAGTTCTATTTGACCCATGGATAGGATCCAATCAGCTGAGGGTTGTCCTCGTGGTGTAATGGTTAAAGCGATGGACTGCGGAATCGTAGTAAGCGAGTTCGTACTCCAGTCGCGCTATTACGTTCACTTTCGGGCAAATACCCTTGAGAAGGGTATGAACCCCCTTATCCTCCCAGCTATGGGTTAAATAGTACCACTACTGTTCTTGTAGGAGAATGACTTTGGCATTAAATAACTTACAAAGATTTCCCAAAGCTCCAGCATTGCGAGAACCTCATCACCAGATTGTTTAGAGTCATATCTAGGACACTCATTGGGTAAATCCTACACTTCTGCAGAGATTCAGTCGGTGTATTCTGCAACCCAAGCCGATTGGACCCTCCTCTCTCTCTCTCAGGCCTTTGTGGGGATCTTTTCAAGTGCCCCAACTACAATTTCGCCGTCACGTTCATATTTTTCACACCTTCTTCAGCTCTCAGGCAAGATCCAAGTACTAATCTCTGTTTTTGTTTTCTTTGGTTTTCACTCAAAGTCCACGATTCGGCAGTCTCTCTCTCTCTCTCTCTCTCTCTCTCTCTCTCTCTCTCTCTCTCTCTTACCAACTATTACTAGGTCCGGTCTTCTGGCTCAGATTAAGTGATCTCGAAGTCACAGAGAATATGGCGTCTCCCCTTTTCCAGGATAGATTCTGGTTTGTACATTTACCATTTGGTTGGATGGTCGAATTTTTATTTCTTGCACAATTCCCAGTATATCACCTTCCCCACTCAGTCATGTCTAGTTTTAAATTATAATCATTGCTTTTCGAGTTTTTCACACCAGCGTTAGCCGATGGTTTCTCACTGGAATTTGAGTGACCGCAAGTCTCCTCAAGTTTCCAGGACGCTTCTCAGTATTCTGGCCGATGTTAATAATGTTGTAGTCTCGATAGTCTCAACTCGTCCTCTTATTTTCATGTCCTGCAGTCCCTATACTAATCCCTTGGTGATTGTACCAAGTGCACCAATTACAATTGGTATCACCGTCACTTTCATGTTCCACAGTTTTATTTTTAATTCCAAGCAAAGTCAAGGCCATTATTTTACTTTTCGTTTTCTTACAATTTTACTCTGTGGTCAGCCTGCACAGGAAAGTCCACAAGTTGGTAAGTTTTTTTAAACTGTTATTTGGTCTGGTCTCTGGCAGAGATTAGATTGGTTGGTTGTTGGGGTTTTATAGCATATCAACTTTTGTAGGTTATTTAACGCCAAATCCATTTTTTACAAATAATCAGTTCAATTTCTAACAATTCAGTTTAGCATAAGCACGCTGTTTAAATTTTAGTACAGTTTAATTGTTAAAAATAATTTCTATTTCAATCTATTCAGTTTAGTCAAACAGTTCTAACTCAAACAATTCAGTTTAGCATAAGTATGCAGTTAGTTCTATTTAACCCATAGATAGGGCCCTATCAAATGCTACCATTCCGGGCCAGAGTGGTCTTGGAAGCAATAGCAATGAAGGGGTACTCCGCATTTTCCGCAGCTCCAGCATCAATGGAACCTTACCATCAGATCGTTTAGTGTCATATCCAGGACACTCATTGGTGGGGGTGGTCTTACTCCTCTGCAGAGGTGCAGTCGGTGTATTCTACAACCCCAGCCGACTAGGCGACAGTGATTAGGTGATCCGTTTATATCTCAAAATCCCAGAGGAATTTGAGCGACTCATTTTCTTGGATGGATTCTAGGTTGTGCATATCCCATTTGCTCGTGTGGTCGAATTTCAATTTCTTGCACAATTCCCAGTGGATAACTTTGCCCACTCAGTCGTGTCTAGTCTGATACTCTTCTTCATTATTATTATTATTATCATAATTCAGCTTTACTTTCGATTTTTACAATCCTTCACCGGATCTTTACCCAAGACCTAGCCAGAGGGAAGGCAATGATTATATACATTCTACTTTTTTTTTTCGCTGTCTCAATTAGGTATTATTTTTTCATTCAAATTAATAGTACTCTGTTGGAGATCAGCAGTTCCGCTAAGTGCATTTTTTAAAAAATTTCATGTAAGCTGGGACTGCAACATAACTTGTTAATGCATTTATCTCTCCCTTTCTTGATCATACCCAGTGCTCCCACTATTACTGGCACCGTGGTAATTCTTCTTCTTCTTCTTCTTCTTATTATTATTATTATTATTATTATTATTTTAGTCTTTTAAAAGTTTTTCACACCAACTTTAGCCGAAGGTTTCTCACTGGAGTTTCAGTAACAGTAGTTCCTTTCAAGTCTCCTGGACTCTTCTCAGTATACTGGCCAAGCTTACTAATGGTATAGTCTTGATTGTCTCCACTTGACCTTTTATTTTCAAGTCCTCCAGATCCTATACCAATCCTTTTGTGACTGTACCGAGTGCCTCAGTTACTATTGGTATCACTGTCACTTTCATGTTCTATAGATTTTTACATTCTCAAGCAAGTTCTAGGAATTAACTCTCTTTTCGCTTTCCTTCAGTTTTTCCCAGTGGTCAGCCGGCACAGCAAAATCCACTAGGCCTAGTGAATAGAGTGTTCACAAAATGGTCCGGGAGACCGGGGTTCAATCCCAGGTCGAGTCATACCAAAGACTTTAAAAATGGTACTTGATACCTCCTTGCTTAACACTCAGCAATATAAGGTACGTATCAAGGGTAAAGTGGAGCAATCCAGGGAAAGTAGTAGCGCCCTCTCCTACACCTCAGTGTAGTAGCTATTGAAAAGGGAGCCTTCTGGTTGCCCTCGACTACGATCGCCAACTTTACTTATTTATTTATTTATTTTGGTGACTATCTCTAAGTTTGCTTGTCAGGCCGAAATTAAATGATTCGTTTGTATCTCAAAATCCCAGAGAAGTTTATGCGTTTCAGTTTCCAAGAAGGATTCTAGGTTGTGCAAATACCATTTGTCCGTACGGTCAAATGTAAACTTCTGTAGATCACCTTGCCCAACGATGTTAGTTGGTTGTTTAGGTTTTATGGCATATCACCCTTTGTAGGTTATTTAATGCCGAATCCATTTTTATGCAAATAGTCAGCTTTATTCAGCTTAGCATGAGTAGACAGTTTAACTGTCAAAACATTTCTATTTCGAGCAATTCAGTTTATTCAAACAGTTCTAATTCAGCTAATTCAGTTTGATATAAGTATAAATTTTGTTTACACACAGTTAAATGTCAAACCAGTTGTATATCAAACTATTCCGTTTAGTGTAAGTACAGTTTCAATGTCAAAAACAGTTCCATCTCAAACAATTCAGTTTAGCATAAGCACGCTGTTTAAATGTAAGTACAGTTTAATTGTCAAAAACTATTCTATTTACGCTATTCAGTTTAGTCAAACAGTTCTATTTCAAACAATTCAGCTTAGCATAAGTATGCAGTTTATTTCTATTTAACCTATAGATATGGCCCTATCAGGCGCTACCATTCCAGGCCAGAGTGGACCTGGGAGCAATGGCAATGAAGGGATGCTCCGCATTCCCCAAAGCTCTAGCATCACTGGAACCTCACCATCAGATTGTTTAGTGTCATATCCAGGACACTTGTTGGGTGGGGTTTTACCCCTCTGCAGAGGTGCAGTCGGTGTATTCTACAGCCCCAGCCGACTGGGTAATACACAGAGTTAATGTCAAAACAGTTTTATTGCAGATAATTCACTTTAGTATCAGTACACAGTTTAGATGTCAAAACAGTTCTATTTCGAGTAATTCAGTTTAGCATAAGTAAGCAGTTTAAATGCAACCCCCCCCCCGTAAACTCGAACCACGGTTCAGTTCTATTTAACCCATAGATAGGACCCTTATGAGGTACTACAACTCTCCAGGACTCTTCTAAGTATTCTGGCCGTTCTCAATAATTCTGTCGTTTGGATGGCCTCCACTCGTCCACCAACTTCCAAGTCCTCCAGTCCCTTTAGTAATCCTTTAGTTACTGTTCCAAACACACCAATTACAATTGGAATAATTGTCACCTGCATGTTCCACAGTTTTTTCAATTCTCTAGCAAGGTCGAGGTACTTATCCTTCTTTTCACATTCTTTCAGTTTTATTCTGTGGTCAGCCAGGATAACAAAGTCGACAATTTTGCAAGTTCTCTTTATTATTATTATTATTATTATTATTATTATTATTATTATTTAGAGCTTTTCACATCAGTATTAGCTGATGGTTTTTCAGTGGAGTTTGAGTGACAGCAAATCTCCTCAAGTCTCCAGGACTGTTCTCAGTATTCTGGCCGTTCTCAGTAATGCTGTCATAGTCTCTACCCGTCTGCCAACTTCCAAGTTCTCCAGGCCATTTAATAATCCTTTAGTTATTGTGCCAAAAGTACCAATCACAATTGGCACAATCGTTACTTTCATGTTCCACGCCCTTTTCAATTTATCAACCTTATTATTGTTGTTGTTGTTGTTGTTGTTGTCTTTATTGTTGTACTAATAAAGATTTATTTTTACTAATTTCTTAGGCTTTCCCCGCCTGACCCCTGTCATGGAAAAGACCAGTCACCCACCCTCCACCGCAGTTCTTAATTGTTGCCATCATGATTATATTCTCCCTAATGAAATTCAATAAAACAACTAATTTAGCGCCAAAGGTTCGCGCCTTTTTTTTTTTTTTTTCTTTTTGCGAATTGAACCTTTTATCTTTGTGGCACCTGCAATAGAGTAGATGAGGGTGCGTTGGATGAGGTAATTGAAAGTTAGGGATGCAAGCACGTGTGGGTTTAGGTGAGTCTGGGCGACTTTAAGCGTTCGTAAAGTATGTCCTTTTGTGTCCATCAATTACGAAGAACAATTTTATGTGGGGGGGGGGGTACGCGTACATGAGTAGAAATTAAAAAGTAAGTGTCTGGAATATCTACAAGATTAAGAGGACTCAAACAGAAGTATGCATACCTCTAAGAATATGCAAGGTAAATTACGAAGATACTTGAATTATATATATATATATATATATATATATATATATATATATATATATAACATAGGAATGTTAAAATAATCCCAAGGAACATGACACAACACGTGAGTCTTTTAAATTTGACGACACACAATTGGCATCACTGCGGAAATAAACGGGTCACTAAGTACAATCCGTAAAATTCAAAGCAATTAAACATTATCTTAAATAGATCTATTTACTTTTTAGTGCAAGTCACCAGATATAAACTGATGTGAATATTCCTTTGGAATACTGAGGAGAGTGCTGGAGAATTGGAAAGGAATTGAGTCTCTTGTTTTTTAATGAAAGTCACCAGATATTATGGATGTGAATATCCCTTTTGAATACTGAGGAGAGGGCTGGAGAATTGGAAAGGAATTGAGTCTCTTGTTTTTTAATGAAAGTCACCAGATATTATTGATGTGAATATTCTTGTTGAATACTGAGGAGAGTGCTGGATAATTGGAAAGGAATTGAGTCTCTTGTTTTTTACTGAAAGTCACCAGATATTATTGATGTGAATATTCCTGTTAAATACCGAGGAGAGTGCTGGAAAATTGGAAAGGAATTGAGTCTCTTCGTTTTTATTGAAAGTTACCAGATATTATGGATGTGAATATTCCTGTTGAATACTGGGGAGAGTGCTGGAGAATTGGAAAGGAACTGAGTCTCTTGGTTTTCAGTTAAAGTCACCAGATATTATTGATGTGTATATTCCTGTTGAATACTGAGGAGAGTGCTGGAGAATTGGAAAGGAATTGAGTCTCTTGTTTTTTAATGAAAGTTTCCAGATATTATTGATGTGAATATTCCTGTTGAATACTGAGGGGAGTGCAGGAGAATTGGAAAGGAATTGTGTCTCTTGGTTTTCAGTGAAAGTCACTAGATATTATTGATGTGTATATTCCTGTTGAATTCTGAGTAGAGGGCTGGAGAATTGGAAAGGAATTGAGTCTCTTGGTTTTCAGTGAAAGTCACCAGATATTATTAATGTGTATATTCCTGTTGAATACTGAGGAGAGTGCTGGAGAATTGGAAAGGAATTGAGTCTTTTGGTTGATACTATTGACACGAATATTCCCGTTGAATACTGTGGAGAGTACCGGAAAATTGGAAAGGAATTGAGTCTCTTGGTTTATAATGAATGTTACCAGATATTATTGATGTGAATATTCCTGTTGAATACTGAGGAGGCATGACGGTTATAATCGAAGGAAATAGAATAGGCGAACTGCGTTTAAATCCTGCGCTCGTTCACTCTGGGCTAATACCCTTGGGAAAGACATGAATCCATCTGTTCATCACCAGCTATTGTCAAATTGTAGGGCACATTAGGTTCTTTATTTTTGGTTTGGCGATCAGTCTAGGAGAAGAAAAATTCAATTCTAACCAGCTTTACTTCTCTTAAAATTGATCTTGTGTCACACCCTTTCCTTGGCGAAGGGGTTAAGTCGATGCATGAAGAGGAAGATGCTGGAGTAGATGGTTGCTAAAGTCATCCTTATGATCCTATCTAACCTATAACTGGGAGGAAAAAGGGGTTTCATGCCTTTCCAAAAGTGAATGTAACAGCGAGACTAAAGTTCGAACTCACTTACTTCGAAGTCAAGTCCGATACTTTAACCACTGCACCACGGAGATTTCCCCTCTAATAATGCCTTGAGTTGCGGTATAAAATAGCCAATTTCAATAAATCTCTCCCGTACTAACGAAGTAATATTTAATATTTTCTTTTTCATGTTTATATGAAAAAAAAATCCGGCTCATTGGCCTGGTGGGAAGAGTGTTTGCCAACGGCCCAGAAAACCAGGGTTCAGTCCCAGGTCGAGTCATACCAAAGACTTAAAAAGTGGTACTTGATATTCCCTTGCTTAACACACAGCATTATAAGGTGCGTATCAAGGGTAAAGTGGAGCAATCCGGGGGAAGGAGTAGCACCCTCTTCTACACTTCAGTGTAGTATCTATTGAAAAGGGAGCCTTCGGGTCGCCCTCGACAACGGTCGCCGATTTTACCTTTATATATAAGGGTATAAAAAAAAACGGTGGGAAATGAAAGAAGTTGAAGAAAATAAATTTTAGTAGTAGCCGTTTACTCTTCTTCCCTTCCCCATGGGACAGGACTCTTTGGGCAAAAAACGACCGCTAGTGACGCTTACTAATTTAGAAGATAATGAAAACGGTTGCTGTAGAGATGAAACGCAAGTGGAAACAAAATGTAAAACTTGCTTCAAACATGTTAAATTTATCTTCGTTGATATGCTAAAATTGTTACTTGTTTCTGAATATTTCAAGAAATCTCTGCCATTGCAAGTGAAAAAATATTTATCGTTTTCCTTTTCATGTTCATATATAGGATGCATTCAATAAGATTCCAGACATTTTTGTACGGGCATTTAAAATTGTTATAGACTCTTGAAAATTCACTATGTTATTGCTATACATCTTATGAGATGACTGACCAATTTTTATGATTTCAGGTTCAAATGAACAGCTACAGCAGGAATTGGAATACACCCTTCTAAAGCCTGATTGTCACAGCTGGTGAATTTCAAAAATGCAATCTGACACTTTAGAAGAACGATATGCAATAAAATTCTGTTTTAAACTTGTAAAAAATTCTACAGAAACGTATGGAATGCTTCAGACTGCTTTTTGAGCATCTTGCATGAATTAAGCATCAGTGTTTGAGTGGCATAAGAGATTCAATGAAGACAGGGAGTCTGTGAGGGAGGATGAGAGGTGTGGTAGGAGTAAGGAAGTCAATACACCAGGGTTGATTGGCCACAGGGTTAGGGTTACTATGTTGAGGTTTTAAGGGAAATCAGGGAGAGATTCTAAGGGAAAAAGCCAGCACTCTTCAAATCAGGTTAGTGGCATTTCCACCAGGACAATGCACCAGTCCACCACTCCATCCTTGTCACTGACTATTTGACCAAGATGGGCATCAAGATAGTTCCTCAGCTTCCCTACAGTCCAGACCTTGCTCCCTGTGACTTTTAGTTATTCCCTAAGCTCAGAGGCTGTCATAATGAGACAATTGAGGAGATGAAAGAGGCTGTGACGAAGGTCATTGACACGCTCACACTAGTGGACTTCAATGGAGCCTTCCAGAAGTTGTTGGAACAGTACAAAAAGTGCATTGCAGCCAGAGGAGATTACTTAGAAGGGGACTAGAGTTTCATGTGTGTACTATCAATAAAAGTGCCCATACGACAAAAGTCTGGAAACTTATTTAATGATCCTCGTATGTCTATAGATGAAAAAGAATCGATGGAAAATGAAAGGACTTGAAGGACATAAATTCTAATGGTAGTTAAAACTTTGTTGATTTAAAACCAAAGGGTTTTTTGTGACCTCTTTGATTATAAAGTAAAACGAAGTGTAACAGGTCACATCAATCCCTTGGTCAAGTAAAGCCACAATATACTAACCATGAAAATTGATAAATCAAAATCTTATACGGTTGTGTTGCTGGGGCTGTTGAATACGCCGACTGCATCTCTACAGAAGGGTAAGACCCTCTCAACGAGTGTCCGGTATATGACTCTAAACAATCTGATATTAAATTTCCAGTAATGCTGGAGCTTTGGGGAATGCAGAGTACCACTTCATTGCCATCGTTCCCAGGTCTACTCTGGCCCAGAGCGGTAGTAACTGATAGGGTCCTATCTATCGGTCAAATAGAACTTAACTGTGTACTTATGCTAAACTGAATTGTTTGAAATGGAACTGTTTTTGTATACTAAACTGAATCGTTTGAAATGAACTGTTTTTGACATTGAAAATGTACTTACGCTAAATTGAAATGTTTTAAATAGAACTGTTTTGACATTCAACTGTGTGTAAACAAAAACTATACCAATACTAAACTGAATTTTTTAAATTAAAACTGTTTGACAAAACTGAATAGCTTGAAATAGAAGTGTTTTTGACGATTAAACTGTGTAGTTATGCTAAACTGAATTGTTTGAAATAGAACTGATTATTTGTATAAAATGGATTTGGCAATAAATAACTAACAAAGGTTGAAATGAAATTAAAACCCAAACCTACCAAACTTAATTTGGTGAGGCATCCAGATAATAGGTCTGAGTGTCATGACTGGCAAGTGCTCTTTTGATAGCAACATGGGGACCCGATCAGCATCCTGTGAATATGGGCTGTTCTATTTTCAGGAACACAAACAACTACAAAAGCAACGACTCTACTAAGAGAATCCAACGGAAAAATTGAAAAGATAGCAAAAATACATTTCACTGCTATCCAGAAATCCTGCACAAAGTGGATATAGAAAAAGAATTATAGAAATTTGGGCAGAAAGCGCTTGATTTAATACAACAAGCCAATGATTAGTTTTCTGACCGAGGGTTACTAGAAAAAATTGAACAAGTAAATAGTGAAGAATATAAAAAAGATCCCCCAACTCGAATCGAAACCCTAATTGCTGAAAAACAAGAACCCCAAAAACGAATTGGAATGCGAAATACTTAAAACAGAAACACTACAAACCCCAGCGCCATAAAACAAATGTTAACACAAGAAGACAAAATAAATGCAGAATTAATAAAGAAAAACATCACTGAAAAGAAGACTTCATTACCATCCCTGACGAAACAAGCCTGGAAAAAAGTCAAGATAGAAACCGAAAAAGTAAATAAATTATACCCGAATATCCCGACAAGCAACATCACTGAACTAAACGAACTCACTTACGAAAGAGCAAAACTAGTCTGAGATAAAATTGGTATTCCATTAAAGAACCCGAACAGAAATATAAAGCATTGATGGGAAATTAGGCTAGAAAGAGAGGTAAAGAATCTACGACAACAGACGAAAGAGCTAAAGAAGAAAAAACGCATCGAGACATGTTGGGATAAAAAGACCAAAAGAAAACAACAGACTTATTTAAAAATGCAACTTGAAGGGGTTAATCAAAAGATATTGGCCAAAGAAAGGAAATTTAAAAGATACCGAGACGGGGTCAAACAATACAAATGAAACACATCTTTCCAAAATAACGAAAGAAAAAATTCTACCGACAAGTAGGTGGAAAATGCATGAGGACAAACCAACAACTATATGGGAAGGAAGCAAAACAATTTTGGAGTAAAATATGGGAACGGAATGAACATAATAGAAAAGCCGAATGAATGAATAAGATTATAAAAAAGAATTAATAGGATTCGAAGAAAAACCCGAGCAGAAAATACACCTGGAATCGGTCAGAACAACACTGAAAAAATACCGATTTGGAAAACGCCTGGCCATGATGGCATCCATGGATTCTGGTTTAAAAAAATATACGTCCATCCAGGACAGACTGGTTCTTCAATTGAATAGATGTTTAGAAGAAGTAATTATACCCGAATGGATGACGAAGAGGAAAACCACCCTGATGAAGAAAGACACCCTAATAGGAATGATTACCACCATGTATAGACTGATAAAGTATCTACCTATGAAGTGGAAAATCCTAACCGCACAGATTAATGAGGAGATCTATTACTCGCTTGGTTGCCCAGTCGGCTGGGGCTGTAGAATACACTGACTGCACATCTGCAGAGAGGTAAGACCCCCTCCAAAAAAAAAAACGAGTGTCCTGGTTATGACACTAAACAATCTGATGGTGAGGTTCCAGCAGTGCTGGAGCTTTGGGGAATGCGGAGTACCACTTTATTGCCATTACTCCCAGGTCCACTCTGGCCCGGCGTGGTAAAATCTGATAGGGCCCTATCTATGGGTTAAATAGGACTAACAGCATCCTAATACTAAACTGAATTGTTTGAATAAACTGAATAGCTTGAAAAAAAGTTTTTGACAATTAAACCGTACTTACATTTAAACTGCGTGCTTATGCTTAACTGAATTATTTCAAATAGAACAGTTTTTCGACATTAAAACTGTATTTGCACTTAACTGAATTGTTACATATAACTGCTTGAATAGTTTGAAATAGAAATGTTTTTGACAATTAAACTGTGTACTTATGCTAAAGTGAATTTTTTTAAATGGAACTGATTATTTACATGTAAATGGATTTAGCGTTAAATAACCTATAAAGGTTGATATGTCATAAAACCCAAGAAACCAAACCAAACCTATTACTCGCTTGGCTACCGCGAACAGCTGTCAGAAAAAAGCAGAAAGGTTGCCACAGAGGAACAAAAGGAACAGGCGATTTAATCATATATAGATCAATACATCCTCAAGGAAAGCAAAACGAAGTGGGAAAATATAGCCATGGCATGGATTGGCTATAAAAAGCCCTATGATGTAACCCCGCCATCTTGGAGAGTAGATTGTCTGAAAATGTACTGGATATTCGATAAAGTCATAAAATTTATCACGGAAGCCAAGAAAAACTAAAATTTGGAATTAACAGTAAGAGGAAAAACTTTAGCAAAGGTCAAACTGTTGGGTAGTCAGATACACGAATATCGCCATGTGCGAAATTGGTGAAATGGACATCGAATGTTGATTACGATAGAACATAGGAATCCCGGAATTCGAAAACACGTAACGACTTCTTGTTCAGGTACGAAACCCTTTTATTAACCTTGAGTTAAAGGTTTCGACGTAAGGAGGAGACACACAATCTTCTATGCTGTCTTATTCATTTGGCTCCCAACTCGAGCGGCCCCCATAGGGCGCACGTTCGCCTCGCGTCTGCGAGCTCCAAAATCGATCCTTCTCGTTTGGCGTCTAGTACCCGACTCTTTTTTCAAATTCTCACACAAACCTCCGCGCGCTTCCGGTGCGTGACGTCACCCGCGCCATGTCACCTCGGTTCGTTTCAGACTATTATGACATCTGAGTGACACCTCCATCCGCCTGCGCGCACCCGCGTTAACACCTGCTTCAATGTTGTACCTAACTAACCCATGTGCTGAGCCGAAAGGTTCTCAGCCTAACTAAACTCAAAGGCATGAACCGAAATCCCTCGGCTATTTTATAACAAAACTCTAGAGAGGCATCTTCCAGGGAAATGCCTTTTTACCATTACTATTTGAAATACTAATGATACCACTCAAGTAGAAACTTATATATTGCAGTAAGGGCTATAAATTTACAAATTCACGAGTAAAGTTTAATCACCTCGAGTACATGGATGATATCAAAATATATGCAAATAATGAAAAAGAATTGGAAAATCTAATACCAAAATAAAAGTATGCAATTAGGATGCAGAAATGGAATTTGGCATAGAAAAAATGTTATGAGAAGTTTTAAAAAGATAAATAACGGAGGGAATAGAACAGCCAACTCAAGAAAGTATCAAGAGAAAAATATTTGAAGCCAAGCTAAAAAGTAGAAATCTCATCAAAGAGATAAACACCTGGGTTGTCTCCCTTGTAAGAGACTCAGGACCATTCTTGAAGTGGACAAGGAAAGAACTTAGATAAATGGAAAAGAGAACAAGCCAACTAATGACGATGTATAAGACGAAGAGATGAAATTGACGGACTATATGTGTCAAGAAAAAGGAAGAGGACCCGAAAGCATTGAAGATATTGTTGATGCATTCATAAGAGGACTCGAAGACTACATAAAAAAAAGAGCAAAGAAAAACTAATAACAGCTTCCACTAACAGCAGCGACAACATAAAGACAAAGAAACAGAAATGGGAATAAAGATAACTGTATAGATATTTCAAGCGAAAAACTGGCGAACCTCTTAAGAGAAAAACTGCAAATTGCTAAAAAAGGGAAATCTCAATAGAGAAACTGAATCTCTTCTAATAGCAGTTCAAAACAACGCCATAAGTGTAATATAATAGCCGAGGGATTTCGGTTCATGCCTTTGGGTTTAGTTAGGCTGAGAACCTTTCGGCTCAGCACATGGATTAGTTAGGTGCAAACATTGATGCAGGTGTGAACGCGGGCGCGCGCGGGCGGACGAAGGTGTCACTCAGAGATGTCACAATAGTCCGAGACGAAACGGGTGACGGAGTGCGAGTGACGTCACGCACCGGAAGTGCACAGAGGTTTGTGGAGAATTGAAAGAAAGAGGAGTTGGAAACTAGACACCAAACGAGGAGGTTCGACTTTTGGGGCTCGCTGAGGCGAGACGAATTTGCGCGCCGTGGGTGCCGCACGAGATAGGGGCCAAATGTATAAGACGGCATTGCGAGATAGTGTCTCTCCTCCTTAGGTCGAAACCTTTAACACAAAGTTAATAAAAAGGTTTCGTACCTGAACAAGAAGTCGTTACGTGTTTTCGAATTTCGAGATTCCTATGTTATTTATGTGTTCTACGTTATGTATATATGTAATGAACGTCCCATGTACAATTCGCAAATAGCCGTATTTACCTATAGTACATAAGGACCAATTATATTAAAGCCAAAATAGACAATACACAATAGGTGTAAATTATGTGGTGTTAGAGACTAAACCATTTATCATGTTATAAGCGAATGCAGCAAGCCAGCACAAAAGAAATACAAGATTAGACATAACTGGATGCTGAAGGTGATCCATTGGGAATTGTGAAAAAAATTAAAATTCGACCATGCTACCGAATGGTCTATGCACAAACCAGAATCCATCCTTTGTGATACAAATGGCTCACAGTTAGCATGATTGGGTGACAAAGGTGATCCACAGGGAATTACGCAAGTGGAAAAAATTGGCCTTGCTAACAAACGAGAATATGTCCTACAAAAACAAATACATAAAATCGTCTGGAGATGAAAACGGATCACCAAATCCCGGCCAGAAGACCAGATCTAGTTCGACTTAATAGAAAAGAAAAAAGATGTCCTCAAGTTGGTTTTGCTGATCACAGGATAAAAATAAAAGACAGCAAAAAAATTGTATCTCGTCAGAGAGCTGAAAAAACAGTAATACTAATTGTAGTTTGTGACCATGGTAAGACCCCTAAAGGGCTAAAAAAAAAGAGACTAGGGAAATTGGAGATCAGAAGAAGCATCGAGACTCTCCAGACTATAGTATTGTCAAAAACTGCTAGAATACCGAGAAGAGTCCTGTAGACCTGCAGAGACTTGCTGTCACTCCAGTGACTCTAGTGTAAAATCACCAGTTATTACTGGTTTGAAAAAGTCACAAAGAATATAATGGTGATAATGATGATTATGATAATAAGCAACATCTCATCCGAGAAAACATGGACGTGGCTAAGAAAGAGAAACCTTACGAGAGAAACTGAATCTCTCCTGATCGCAGCACCAAACAAGACCAATCATATCAAAACAGCACCAATCATATCAAAACAGCACCAAATAAAACCAATCATATCAAAGATAAGAAGCAACAAAACAGCAAATGTAGGTTATGTGGTGATTGATACGGAATCATCGATTATATAATAAGCGAATGCTGTAAATTAGCACAGAAAGAGTATGAAACTAGACACGACTGGGTGGGCAGAACTTGTGATAATTAACAAATAATAATAATAATAACAAATAAGGGAAAAAACAGAACTTGCCGTATTGTGGATATTTGCCGTCGCGGCGAACCACAGAGTGAAAAAGAAAAAAAACAAAAAACAAAAAAGGGACAAGTACTCGGATCTAGCTAGAGAACCAAGAAAGCAGTGGAATATAAGGATAACAGTAATACCAATTGTAATTGGAGTGCTCGGAACAATCCATAAAGGTTTGGTAAAGGGACTAGAAGACCTAGAAATCAGAGGACAAGTAGAGGCCATCGAAACTAAATCATTGTTAAGATCGGTCAGAATACTAAGAAGAGTCCTGGAAACTTGAGAAGACTTCTGTCAATCAAACTCCAGTGAACGATCATCCCCTGAGCTACTGGCATGCCTGGAACGGTCTTCATAGACTTGAAAATCGAAGGACGAGCCGAGATCAACCAATATAGAATTGTTGAAATCAACTAGAATACTGAGGAGAGTCCTGGAGACCCGATGAAACTTGCTGTCTCTCAGACTCCAGTGAAAGACCACTAGCTAACGTTGTTGTAAGAACATAATAGTATATAATAATAATATCGGTGATGTGAAAAATACTAACTGCACAAATTAAGGATATTAATTACACGCTAATTAGCTTCGGACAGCTCCCTGACGAACAGAAAGGATACGACAAGGGAAGAAGAAGAACAGTTCATCTACTATAAATTGATCAACATATTTTTAAGAAGGGCAAAATGAACCGAAAAAAATGCACCTATGGCGTAGATTGACAATAAAACAGCATATGGTCCTGCAAACCTGGATAATAGACTGTGTCATAATGTACAAGATATGTAACCAAGGCATAAAGTTTAACGAGAAAACCATAAAAAACTGGAGAGTGGAATTGAGAAAGCGAGGAAAAATGTTTTGCCAATGAGAAAATCCAGAGAGGTATATTCCAAGGAGATGCCTCGTCACCATTACTATTTGATAAACCTAACTACAAATACCGGGTCATGGTTATATTTCGGTGGCTGTCTTTATTGTCATCCATAGAAGCCACCCTTTGCGGTAGTTCCCCGATCGAATTAACTATCCTGACTGTTGAACCGAGAGATTCATACGCCCAGGAACCGGTTAGGCATTGCGATGGGCCGTCAGAAGGTTTATCCGCTTGCCTTTACGTCCACGATGCTGCTTCCCATGGCGTTCGTTAAAAAAGAAAAAAAACAAAAAAAGAACTAGCTCATAAATGATGTTCTCCTATGGACCCCCGCACATGGCCAAGCTAAAGCAGGGCGACCAGCTCGAACCTACATACAGCAGCTCTGTGAGGATACGGGATGTAGTCCTGAGAACCTGCCAGAAGCGATGAACAATAGGGAGGTCTGCAGTAGAAATCTCATAAAAAAATAAACACTTGGGCAGCCTCCATTATAAAATACTCTGGAACATTCATTGAATTGACAAAGCAGGTACTCGAACAGACCAAAAGAGAAGAAAATTGATGACAATGCACAAGGCCTTACATCTGTGTCAAGAAAAGAAGAAAGAAGATGCGCCATCTTTGAGGATTGCGTAGATGTAACACTTCAAGGATTCGAGTTACGTGGTGCCTTCAATAAGTTTCCAAACTTTTTTTGTACAGGCATTTAAAATTGTCGTAGACTCTTGAAAATTCACTATGTTATTGCTATACAGCTTATGAGATGATTGACTAATATTTATGATTTAAGGTTCAAATGAATAGCTACAGCAGGAATTGGAATACACTCTATTAAAAAGCCTGATTGTCACAGCTGGTGAATTTCAAAAATACTATCTTAACGTGAGGATACTTTAGAAGAACGATATGCAATAAAATTCTGTTTTAAACTTGGAAAAAATGCCATGCAATGGAAGCTGGATCTACTGCAATGACCTAGAGACCAAGAGACAGATTTCCTAGTGGAAGCATGTGGGCTCTCCCAGACCCAAGAAGGCCAGACTGAGCAAATCCACCCTCAAACTTTTGAAGATCCCTTTTTTTGACAGCACTTGCATGATCTACATGCACTGGGTTCCCACTGGACAGTCAGTCAACAAGGAATACAATGTTGAGGTTTTAAGGGAGTTCAGGAAGAGATTCGGTCGGAAGAGGCCAGCACTCTTCAAATCGGGTCAGTGGCATTTCCACCAGGACAATACACCAGTCCACAATTCCATCCTTATCACAGACTATTTGACCAAGATGCGCATCAAGACAGTTGCTCTGCCTCCCTATAGTCCAGACCTTGCTCCCTGTGACTTTTGCTTATTCCCTAAGCTCAGAGGCTGTCGTTATGAGATAATTGAGGAGATGAAAGAGGCTGTGTCGAAGGTCATTGACACGCTCACATACGAGGACTTCCACGGAGCCTTCCAGAAGTTGTTGGAACGGTAGAACAAGTGTATTGCAGCCGGAGGAGATTACTTCGAAGGGGACAAGAGTTTCATGTGTGTACTATCAATGAAAGTGCCCATACAGGAAAAGTCTGGAAACTTATTTAATGAGCCTCGTATATACAAATAAGAGCCAAGAAAGTCTAGATATAACAGCCATTAACAACATTTTCAAAAGAAACATCTTAGGCACAAACAATAAAACAAAATGTAGAGAACGAAAATGAGAAGAAAATCAACTGTACAAATATTTCAAGTGATAAAATAAGAAAATTACACACCAGATTATCTGAACATGATTAAGAAAAGGAAACCTCAAAAGAGAAACAGAAACTCTTTGAATAGCAGCACAAAACATCGCCATAAGGACTAATTA
>OY757941.1:54005624-54125624 GCA_963585895.1 Sepioteuthis lessoniana | reverse complement strand
TTTTTGTATTTCCTCTTAACCTCTAGCAGCTAAAAACTCCATTTCTAAAAAAATTAAGGATTATTTATGCAGTTATTTATATATATATATATATATATATATATATATATAAGTGTATAAATAATCTGGAATTTTCTCTAATGTATATGTTGATAAATTGATTATTTTAGACCATATATATATATATATATATATATATATATATATATATATATATATATATATATATCTTAAAATAATCAATTTACCAACATATAAATTAGAGAAAACTCAGATTGATTTATCAAAACGAGATTTATAATTTTACCCCATCCCCAAAAAGAAACAATCTCGGAGAATTAAAAAATGACCTCAAAGAATTTGAACAAAAAATCACATTTTAGAAAAGATTCATAAAGAAAATACAGGTTACCCCATAGTCAAAATCAAATCAAAATTCTTCTAGGCCAAAGATAATAACAATGAATTAAATATCTACTTAGAAAATCTTTGGAACATTATCCGAACAGAAAAAAAAACAGCACATAAAAATCTCTCACTTAAAGACAAACCTTAAAATATACTGGTAAACAAAGACTTATAAAAGAAGCAAGCTAGGGAAACGCTGAATGTTAAATGTTGACCTCTGCAGTCGAGGGCGACCCGAAGGCTCCCTTTTCATTAGCTAATACACCGAGGTGCAAGGGAGACTGCTACTCCTTTTCCTGGATTGCTCACTTTACCCTTAATCTCTACCTTATAATGCTGAGCGTGAAGCAAGGAGGCATCAAGTACCATTTTTTGAGTTTTTGATATGACTCAACCTGGAATTAAATCCGGTCTCTCGGGCCATTGGTTGCCCAGTCAGCTGGGGCTGTAGAATACACCGACTGCTTCTCTGCAGAGGGGTAAGACCCCCCCCCAAACGAGTGTCCTGGATACGATACTAAACAATCTGATGGTGAGGTTTCAGCAATGCTGGAGCTTTGAGGAATGCGGAGTACCCCTTTATTGCCATCGCTCCCAGGTCCACTCTGACCCGGGGTGGTAGCACCTGATAAGGGTCATATCTATGAGTTAAATAGAACTAAACCGTGCTTCCTTCACTATAATGATTTTTGCATTTAAACTGCGTAATTATGCTAAACTGAATTGTTTAAAATTGAATTGTTTTGACATTGGAAGTGCGTACTAGTGCTGAACTGAATTGCTCGAAATAGAACTGTTTTGACAATTAAACTGTGTACTTATGCTGAACTGAATTATCTGAAATAAAACATTGTTTGACATTTAACTCTGTGTATTGCCCAGTCGGCTGGGGCTGTCGAATACACTGACTGCACCTTTGCAGAGAGGTAAGACCCCCACCAATGAGTGTCCTAGATATGACACTAAACAATCTGATGGGGAGGTTCCAGCAGTGCTGGAGCTTTGGGGAATGCGGAGTACCCCTTCATTGCCATCGCTCCCAGGTCCACTCTGGCCCGGAGTGGTAGCATCTGATAGGGCCAAATCTATGGGTTAAATAGAACTAACTGCATACTTATGCTAAAATGAATTGCTTGATTAAACTGAATAGCTTGAAATAAAAATGTTTTTGACAATTAAACCGTATTTACATTTAAACAGCGTGCTTATGCTTAACTGAATTATTTGAAATAGAACTATTTTTCGACATTAAAACTGTATTTACACTTAACTGAATTGTTACATATAATTGCTTGAATAGTTTGAAATAGAAATGTTTTTGACAATTAAACTGTGTACTTATGCTAAAGTGAATTGTTTGAAATAGAACTGATTATTTACATAAAAATGGATTTGGCGTTAAATAACCTACAAAGGTTGAGATACCATAAAACCCACCAAACCAAACCAAACCATCGGGCCATTGGGGAACACTCTACTCACAAATAAATTTTAAATAAACTCTATTAAAGAACAAAAATAAATAAGATGAAATAAGATGAAATCAACGATCAATTAATTGATACAAATGTAATATAATGGCCAAGGGATTTCGTTTTATGCCTTTGGGTTTAGTTAGGCTGAGAACCTTTCGGCTCAGTGCATGGGTTACTTAGGTGCAACATTAACACAGGTGTTCGCATGCGTGCGGGCGACTCGGATGTGTCACTCAGAGATGTCCCAATAGCCCAGATGGGAAACGGGGTTACAGAGTGCTGGTGACGTCACACACCGGAAGCGCGCAGAGGATTTGGGGGATTTTGAAAAAGTCAGTTGAGTTGAGACCTGCCTCGGGAGAAGTCGGTTGACTTTCGCTTGCTCGTGGAGGCCTTGGGCAGGTGTTGCACGAGATGGAGGGGGGGCAGATGAAAAAGCCAGAATAAAAAGAATGCGTATCTCTCTTTATGTCGAAGAACCTTTAAACTCAAAAGTAATAAAAAGTTTCGTAACTGAACTAAGAAGTCGTAAGTGTTTTTCGTGTTTCAAGATTTCTATGTTCTCTGTATATATATATATATGAACATTCTATGTACGTTTTGCATATCCGTATCATGGGTATGGTACACAAACATTGATAATGATATCATATGAAAGGTTTCAAAATTCGACGCAAAATTCAATTACCAAAAATCCACAAATCCGAAAAAAAAATAGTTTTGATCAACAAAAACATGAATGCACCCAACTTTGAGGCAACACCCCACAAAGCCCAACAGTGCGGCCACCTACCTCCCATTACGAAAACTATCCAGACATGCAGGACATTGCTGGAGAGGCAGGGACGAGCTCATAAGTGATGTTCTCCTATGGACCCTGGTTTATGCCCGAGCAAAAGCAGGACGACCAGCTCGAACCTACATACAGTAGCTCTGTGAGTATACGGAATGTAGCCCTTACGACCCGCCAGAAGCGATGAACGACAGGGAGGAGTGGCGAGAGAGGGTCAGGGATATCCGTGCTGGCGGATTCAAGATTGCTCACAACATCCTTGTGTAGTTGCCGTCTAGCTTCTCCAGCCGTTTTGTTAGCGTCCAAGTGGTGCATCCATACAGCAGTAGGGACACGACTGCTGCCTGGAAGAAACTGCGTTTCATTTTATCGGTCAGGTTTGATTTCCATATGATCGATAGCTTATCGATAGCTGTCCATGTTAGCCGCATGTCGATGTCTTTTTCGGTTGATGAGACACTGCTTCCTAGCAAGGTGAATTTGTCTACAAGTTTCAGATAGGTTCCTTCTAGTTTGGAAATATTGCCTGCTTGATTAAAGCACATATATTCAGTTTTGTGTACATTGATATGGAGGCCAATGCCTGCGGCGGCTCGTTCCAAACTATGCTGTAGTGTTTCAGCTTGCTTGGGCTTATTTGCCAGTATCGCTATGTCATCGGCGTAGTCGGCGTCGGTAATTGTTTTTGCGGGCTACCTTCTGCTTCTTTTCTTTGTCAGCGCGAAGCCGTTTTCTCTGATTTTATCGATCGATGTTATAAGCGCGTAGTCTAGGCAGATGATAAAGAGGTATGGGGCTAAAACGCTAGGAACAGTTTTGCTAACCCATGGCACGATTATATACCACCCTAACATGAGCATACTGAGAGGGAAATCTTTATGAAATCAGAGGGGAAAATACAGTAGCAATATAAGAACAGAATTTATTAGATTATTGTTTGGTTTGGTATTATAATTTAACGGCATATCAACCTTCGTAGGTTATTCAATGCCAAAGCCATACTTCTACCAGGGCAGTAGAGGTACTATTTAACCCATGGCAGGGAGGGTAAAGGGGTTCATTCATTTCCCAAGTGTATTTGTTCGAAAGGGAACTACTAGCGCGACTGGAGTTCGAACCCGCGTACTACAATTCCGCAATCCAGCGCTTTAACCATTACACTACGAGGACGCCGACTTATTAGATTATGGAATCTAATTCTATCTTTATATTGCAACTATAGTTCTCTATCTGATTTCATAAAGGTTTTCCTCTAAGTATGCCAACAAACATATATATAGGTATATTATCACCACAGACAGACTGTTTCGTTGTATCACAACTCTTCAGTGTGGCTAGACACGTAGGACACTTGAAGCTGGGATCGAAACCCTCCCAAGTTTACGTTAGACTTAGTATCAGACCGCTCGACCAACAAGCATACCACGTCAGCTAGGGAATTATAAGGTATGCTGCGTTCGTTTGTTTACATTTTATACCTTACCGGATACCAGAGTGCTCAATTAGTTCGAAGAGCTTTATATATATATATATATATATATATATATATATATATATATATATATAAGGAAATATTATATTTTGGAAATTCCCAGGATCTACATAACATACGAGGTGCATACGATAAGTTTCCAGACTTTTGTTGTATGGGTATTTAAAATTGTCGTAGACTCTTGAAAATTCACTGTGTTATTGCTATACATCTTATGAGATGATTGACCAATTTTTATGATTTCAGGTTCAAATGAACAGCTACAGCAGCAATTGGAATACACCCTACTAAAGCCTGATTGTCACAGCTGGTGAATTTCAAAAATGCAAACTGACACTTTAGAAGACTGATATGCTATATAATTCTGTTTTAAACATGGAAAAAATGCTACAGAAACGTATGGAATGGTTCAGACTGCTTTTCGACCATCTTGCATGACTCGAGCATCAGTTTTGGAGTGGCATAAGAGATTCAAGGAAGCCAGGGAGTCTGTGAGGGATGATGAGAGGTATGGGAGAAGTTGATTGGCCAAAGGGTTAGGGTTAGAGTTACTATGTTGAGGTTTTAAGGGAGTTCAGAAAGAGATTCCGTCGAAAGAGGCCAGCACTCTTCAAATCGGCTCAGTAGCATTTCCACCAGGAGAATACAACAGTCCACAACTCCACCCTTGTCACAGACTATTTGACCAAGATGGGCATCAAGACAGTTCTTCGCTCTTCCTATAGTCGAGACCTTGCTCCCTGTGACTTTTGCTTATTCCCAAAGCTCAGAGGCTGTCGTTATGAGACAATTGAGGAGATGAAAGAGGCTGTGACGAAGGTCATTGATACGCTCACACACGAGAACTTCGATGGGGCTTTCCAGAAGATGTTGGAACGGTACAACAAGTGCATTGCAGCCGGAGGAGATTACTTGGAAGGGGACTAGAGTTTCATGTGTGTACTATCAATAAAATAGCCCATACGAAAAAAGTCTAGAAACTTATCGTATGCGCCTTGTACTCCAACAATCTATACCCTAAAATAAAATTCACAATAAAACATAAATCTAAAGAACAACCATTCTTAGACATCTTCATAAAAATAAAAATCGCCGAATCCTCACAGATTTTTTTTTTCACAGACCCAGAGACATCCAAGAATAAGCTCATTTCAAAACCCTTTTTAGACCTATATATTTTAATATATATTCATTTTAATACTTTTTATACAAATTAATCTATTTGTTTTAATTAATTATTATTCAAATTTATAATTACTTTAAATTTTTTCGTTCTTTTATTTTAATTTATCTATGATTTATAAAACTTTATATTAATATTCATTATTATATCTATATCAATATATTATACATTAATATTGATAATATTTATCGATCCATTGTCTAGTAGGCTCGTCAATGTCCAGTGCGACCAGGGTTCAATCACTGGTCGAATCATACCAAAGACTCAAAAAATGGTACTTGATACCTCCTTGTTTAACACTCAGTAGTATAAGGTACGAATCAAGGGTAAAGTGGAGCAATCCAGGGACTGGAGTAGCGCCCTCCCTTACACTGCGGTGTAGTAGCTAATGAAAAGGGAGCTTTCGGGTCACCCTCGACTACGGTCACTCAACTTTATATATGCACACACTATTCTAACTTGGATATACATGCCATATCAGCAAATTTTATCACTCTTTACATATATATATATATATATATATATATATATATATATAAGTGTGTGTGTGTTTTATTTCTCAAGACAAGTTTATTTCAACTTTGGTGTAATGAAATCTATCAATGTTTTAGGTTATTAGGAAGAAAAGAAGAAGGGAAATCGCAAAGAAAGAAAGAGATAAAGAAAAAAAGAAAGAACGAGAGAGAGAAAAATATGAAGAAAACCATTACTGCGAAGAAATAAAGAAAGACTTAGAAAGGAATAAATGCTGAAAAAGAAAGAAAGAAAGAAAGAAAGAAAGAAAGAAAGAATAAGAGATAGATAGGAAGAAAACCGTTATTGCAAAGAAAGAAAGAAAGAAAGAAAGAAAGAAAATCAGTACTGTGGAAAAAGAAAGAAAGAAAGAGGAAATAAACCATTATTGCAAAGAAAGAAAGAAAGAAAGAAAGAAAATCATTACTGCGGAGAAAGAAAGAAGAAAGAAAGAAAGAAAGAAAGAAAGAAAATCAATCCTGCAGAGAAAGAAAGAAAGAAAGAAGGAAAGAAAGAAAGAAAGAAGAAGTAAACCAATATTGCAAAGAAAGAAAGAAAGAAAGAAAGAAAGAAAGAAAGAAAGAAAATAAATCCTGCGGAGAAAGAAAGAAAGAAGGAAGGAAAGAAAGAAAGAAAGAAGAGGAAGTAAACCAATATTGCAAAGAAAGAAAGAAAGAAAGAAAGAAAGAAAGAAAGAAAGAAAGAAAGAAAGAAAATCAATCCCGCGGAGAAAGTAAGAAAGAAAGAAAGAAAGAAAGAGGAAGTAAACCATTATTGCAAAGAAAGAAAGAAAGAACTAAGAAAAAAAGAAAGAAAGAAAATCATTACTGCGGAGAAAGAAAGAAAGAAAGAAAGAAAGAAAGAAAGAAGAAATCATTACTGCGGAGAAAGAAAGAAAGAAAGAAAGAAAGAAAGAAAGAAATCATTACTGCGGAGAAAGAAAGAAAGAAAGAAAGAAAGAAAGAAAGAAAGAAAGAGGAAGTAAACCATTATTGCAAAGAAAGAAAGAAGAAAGAAGAAGAAAGAAAATCATTACTGCAGAGAATTAAAGAAAGAAGAAGACGAGTGAGAAAACTGAAATAAAAGCGGGAGGAAGAACGAAAGAACGAAGGAAAGAGATAAGGTTTTTAGAATACTGATCCAAACTGATGAATAAAACACAAAAAAGAATGTCCTAGTTTTATCTCTTTGCGTTGAGAAAAGAAAGGAATTGTTGCAAGTGTTTATTTTCTGCATCTTCTAATTCATTGGGTAGGGTCCATTCCACAGCCCTTCTCTCTCTCTCTCTCTCTCTCTCTCTCTCTCTCTCTCTCTCTCTCTTTCTCTCTTTCCACATGGCGCACACCCACCCGGCGACGGTCCCTATTGCTCTACCCACATTGTTGTCCATTGTTGTTGTGGCGACCACGTGGCACAACACACACATCACGTGGACACCTCTTAACGTCGTACTGCCTTCCCTCCACCCACGGTCTTTCAAGTGTGGGACAGGGAAAGGGTTAGAGTCGGGGATGGGGTGAGCAAGGAGCCCGGAACAAAAATGCAGAATCACTTTTTTTACAATTCAACTGCTTCAGCGTGTTTGTTTGTTTGTTTTTTTGTTTGTTTGTTTGTTTGTTTCACTCCATTCGTCGGTATAGAAGATGCTCTGAAAATTTAAAAAGAAAATCAGGAAGAAAATGTTTGATTTAAAAGTACAAACGAAACAGACAATACAGTATTTTTAAAATAACGCCCAAGATGGAAAATATATATGTATACGTAAAAAATATAGAATTAATCAAATATTTCCTTTTTGCATTTCTCCGTTGAATATTTTTTAAGTCCTGTTAGCTGGGACTAGAAGAATACGTCGACTACCCTTCTGCAGAGGGGTAAAACTGCCACCCAAAGAATGTCATAGGTATGACACTAAACTGGAAAAAAATCGTCGCAGGAATGGACACGGCGACACGAGTCTTGACGAGACTGATTGCATTTTACATAGCACAAATACCCTTGGGAAGGGTATGAATCCAATTATTCTCCCTCCGGCTATGAAGTAAATTGTAGGGCAGACTGGGTTCTTCAGCCTTGGTGAGGCAACTAGTCTAGAAGGAAAACTCTGAATTCAAACCTGTTAAACTCCGCTTAAACAATTGACCTCGTGTCATATCCTCCCCGAGCGGAGGGGTTGGTAAATATGGGTATGACACTAAACTGCATCTGATGGTGAGGCTCCTGATCCCGAGCTTTGAAAAATGTGGAGTACCTCTTCATTGCTATTATTCTCGGGTTCATTCAGATTTGAATTCGTTGTACCAGACAGGGTCCAATAGAACTGTTCAATCAGGTACTAAGGGTTATTAACATTAGTTATTTGAAATGATACAGCTGTGTACAAAGTGTTTGTATTACAAACTTGATAAATGAAATTACTCAGGTTAAACATTGTTCAGTCGGCAATGGGTGTGTGTGTAGAATACACCGACTGCAACTCTGCGGAGGAGTAAGAGCCCCCCACACACACAAATAAGTGACCTGCATATGATACTAAACTATCTGATGGTGAGGTTCCAATAATACTGGAGCTTTGGGGAATGCGGAGTACCCCTTCATTGCCATTGTTCCCAGGTCCACTCTGATCCGGAATGGCAGCACCTGATAGGACCCTATCTATGGGTTAAATAGAACTAAACTGCATACTTATGCTAAACTAGATTGTTGAATTAGAACTTTTTGACTAAACTGAATAGCTTGAAATAGAAATGTTTTTGACAATGAAACTGAGTACTCATGCTAAACTGAACTGTTTGAAATAGAATTGTTTTAACATCGAAACTGCTTACCTATGCTAAACTGAACTGCTTGGAATAGAACTGTTTTGACATCGAATCAGCTTAATTATGCTGAACACATTTGTTTGAATTACAACTGTTTGACTAAATTGAATAGCTTGAAATAGAAATGTTTTTGACAATTTACTGTGTACTCATGTTTAACTTAATTGTTTGAAATAGAATTTACTATTTGCATAAAAATGGTTTTGGCGTTAAAAAACCAACAAAGGTTGATATGCTATAAAACCCAACCAACCATCATGTTAAATAGCAGTATTGAAACCATTTAACGGTGGACAAGTAAATGATTAATATTAGAGTTATTAGTGTTACATAAGAATACTTGAAACCATCACAATGTTGCGCAAACAAATGATCAATATCAATTAGTGTTAGATAAGTAGAATAATTATTGTTTGATAAGAATACTTGAAACCATTTAACTGTGTGCAAACAAATAATTAATATTAAATATAATTATCTGTATCTGAGAGGAAGCTTGATCATATTTACCCAACCCCTCCGCTCGGTCAGGATATGACACAAGGTCAATTTTAAGCGGAGTTTAACAGGTTTGAATTCAGAGTTTTCCTTCTCCTAGACTAGCTGCCTCACCAAGGCTGAAGAACCTAGTCTGATCTTTTTTTACCCAACCCTTCCGCTCGGGCAGAATATGACACAAGGTCAATTTTTAAGCGGAGTTTAACAGGTTTGAATTCAGAGTTTTCCTTCTCCTAGACTAGCTGCCTCACCAAGGCTTAAGAAATCAGTCTGCCCTACTATTTCCCCATAGCTGGAAGGAGAATAATTGGATTCATACCTTTCCCAAGGGTATTAGTGCTATGCGAAATGCAATCAGTCTCGTCCAGGATTTGAACTCGTGTCGCCGTGTCCATTTCCTACGACAATAACCATTACACCACGGGCACCTCCTGAGAGGAAGCTTGATGATTTTTATCATTAAGGGTTTTTGGACTATTGACTTCATCTTTATTGTTATATTCACAACGTTTCGGCCGATATGTCCTCCGGCCTTCTTCAGGAACATATGGCGGAAAGGTTATATGGGTTGGTTCCCCTAGCTTCTAAGTGACAATAATCTGGAAGTTGCTGGTTCGATCCTGACTGCAGGCCATAACAATTCTGGAATATTCAACACTTCTACCCAGTTATGGTTAACTGAGTCAAAGCAAGCGACCCCCGTGGATTAAATAAAGAACTTCGTTCGAAGTTCCATATAAGCTCCCGAGTTCAGCAGGAAATTCCTGAAGAATGCTAGAGGACACATCGGCCGAAACGTTGTGAATATAACAATAAAGATAAAAACAATAGTCCGAAAACCGAATGATAAGAATTACTCATGTTAGATAAGAATACTTGAAACCGTTTAACAGTGAGCAAACGAATATCTAATATTAAATGGAATTACTCATGTTACGAATATTTTAAGCCATGTAACAGTGTGCAAACAAATCATAAATAGTTGATAGAATTATTAGTTTTTGATAAGAATACTTGAAACTATTTAACAGTCTGCAAATAAATGTACTCTAAAAACATCTTTTAAAAATAAAGTTACCAACGAATCATATATATTTATAAAAACACAGATTTGGAATTAAATAACCCACTAAGGTTGATATGACATAAAACACCAACCCACTAAGAGATAGTTTTGAGGTATTACCCTCTTTACCTTGTCAATCATTCCCTTCGCTTATATCTTTCGAGCGTATTACAAATCAGCATTTTCAAAGAATTTAACATATAAACATTATTCTAAAAACAAATAAAAAACAGGTGTTTTGATTATGACACTAAACACCACCTAGTGGTGAGGTTACAGATCCGGATCTCTGGGGTGTGAGAAATACACCTTGAAAGATTTTTCTTTTTCTTTTTTTTTTTTTTTTTTTTCAATTATATGGATAAAATAACTGCAGTCTTATTATGGATTCTCCCGGCGACAAACTAAGAAATTTGAACGTGAGATAATTTGGACATTGGGAAGAAGAGGAAACCTCAAAAGAGAAACTGAAACTTTTTAATAACAGCACAAAATAATGTCATTGGGATGAACTATGTCAAGGAGAATAATGAATACGCAATAGAATAGGGAATGCAGCAAATTGATGCAAAAGGAAGACAAGACTTAGAATGACTGGGTGGGAAATGTAATCCACTGGGAATCGTGCAAGAGGTTGAAATTTGACTATACGAACAAATGGTATATGCACAAATCAGAATTCGTCCAAGAGAATGGGACGAATAAAAAATATCTACAATTTCAGGGCTCAAATGGATCTTCGGAATCAGAAAACCAAATCTGGCAGCAAATATCAAGAAGATAAGAATTTGTTAGTTGATTTCGCTGTTCCCGGTGGATCCCAATATAAAAAGGAAAGAAATCAAAATGACGGACAAATACTTGGATCTTGTTAGAGCGTTGATTTTGTTTTCCCGGTGGATCACAAGATAAAACCGAAAGGAATTAAAGTATTTTTTTTATCATTATAGGTTTTCGGACTATTGGCTTCACTCTTTATTGTTATTTCCACAACGTTTCGGCTGATATGTCCTCCGGTCTTCTTTAGGTGTTTGTCGAATTCGGGAACCTTTACGGAACTTCGAACTACGTCCTTTATTGAAACCACGGGGGTCGCCTGTTCTGATTCCGTTACCCATAACCGGGTACAAGTGTTAAGTATTCCTGTATTGTTACTCGCCTGTATTGAGGATTGAACCTGCAACCTCCAGATGATTGTCTCCTTAGAAGCTTTGGGAATCAACTCCTATAACCGTTGCGCCATGTGTCCTGCTGAAATTGAAGTAATAGACAAATTTTGGATTTTGTTAGAGAGGTGATTTGGCTTTTACCGACGAATCTCAATATACGAGGCTCATTTAATAAGTTTCCAGACTTTTCGTATAGGCACTTTTATTGATAGTACACGCATGAAACTCTTGTCCCCTTCGAAGTAATCTCCTCCGGCTGCAATGCACTTCTTGTACCGTTCCAACATCTTCTGGAAGGCCCCATAGAAGTCCTCTTGTGTGAGCATGTCAATGACCTTCGTCACAGCCTCTTTCATCTCCTCAATTGTCTCATAGCGACAACCTGTGAGCTTAGGGAATAACCAAAACTCACAGGGAGCAAGGTCTCGACTATAGGGAGGGTGAGAAACTGTCTTGATGCCCATCTTGGTCAAATAGTCTGTGACAAGGATGGAGTTGTGGACTGGTGCATTGTCCTCGTGGAAATGCCACTGACCCGATATGAAGAGTGCTGGCCTCTTCCGATCAAATCTCTTCCTGAATTCCCTTAAAAACTCAACATAGTAACCCTAACCCTAAACCTTTGGCCAATCAACTCGGGTGTATTGACTTCCTTACTCCTCCCACACCTCTCATCATCCCTCACAGACTGCCTGCCTTCCTTGAATCTCTTATGCCACTCAAAAACTGATGCTCGACTCATGCAAGATGCTCCAAAAGCAGTCTGAAGTATTTCATACGTTTCCATGGCATTTTTTCCAAGTTTAAAAAACAATTTTATTTCATATCGTTCTTCTAAAGTGTCAGATTGCATTTTTGAAATTCACCAGCTGTGACACTCGGGCTTTAATTGGGTGTATTCCAGTTCCTGCTGTAGGTATTCATTTGAACCTGAAATCATGCTCGATTCATGCAAGATGGTCCGAAAGCAGTTTGATGTATTCCATACGTTTAAAACAGAATTTTATTGCATATCGTACTTCTAAAGTGTCCTCACGTCTAGATTGCATTTTTGAAATTCACCAGCTATGACAATCAGGATTTAGTAGGGTGTATTCTAATTCCTGCTGTAGGAGTTCATTTGAACCTGAAATCATAAAAATTGGTCAGTCATCTCATAAGATGTATAGCAATAACATAGTGAATTCTCAAAAGTCAACGGCAATTTTAAATGCCTGTACAAAAAAGTCTGGAAAAGTATGTCGAAAAAGACTAGAGGATTTCACCAGAAATTCTCGAAGCAGTATGTCTTATATCAGTAAACTAAGCTGACACTGGCACAAGGCCATATCTATGGAGGAACCAACACAAAAAAGCCCAGAAGAAACAGCTTGCAAGATTGGCGTTTAATTTATCGATCCACTTCTGTGAATCGATATTATATAAAATATTTTGGCAGGAGTTAAATAAAGTTGAAAGTTAAATAATCCGGCACGTCTGGCTGTCGATTTGAACGTCTCTTAAGGGCTGGATAATCGCCAGAAGAACTGGAAATCAGAGAAGGAATCGAGGCCTCAAGACTACAGAATTGTTTATATCCCTTAAAATACTCAGGAGACCTGGTGAGACTTGCTGTCACTTAGACTCCAGTGAGAGACAGTTGCTCAAAGCTGGTGTGATAAATTCAGGAGAAAAGTAAGCTAAAATTGATAACACGTAACATAATAACAAATGTATATTATATAGAGAAAGAGATGAAACAGTTTATCAAATGCTGCAAACAATTGCCAAAAGAGTAGCAGGCATTATAGGGTGGGAAGAAATTCTACTGAAAATTTGATCATCGGGAAAAATGATATCGACGCACAGTAGAATCAGTCCTAAAGAATAAAGAATGAAAGAAGGGATCGAGAAATACTTGGATCTTGTTAAAGATAAAATTCTCGAGGTTTGATGGTTAATAGGTTGGTTGGTTTGGGTTTTATGGCATATCAACCGTTGTAGGTTATTTAATGTCAAATTCTCTTCATACATATGTATCAAATATATATGATTTGGTTTGGTTGGGTTTTATGGTATATCAACCGTTGTAGGTTATTTAATACCAAATCCTCTTTATACTTGTAGATAAAATATATATGATTTGGTTGGGTTGGGTTTTATGGCATATCAACCATTGTAGGTTATTTAATGTCAAATCCTCTTTATACATATATAATAAATATATATGATTTGGTTTGGTTGGATTTTATGGCATATCAACCGTTGTAGGTTATTTAATACCAAATCCTCTTTATACTTGTAGATTAAATATATATGATTTGGTTGGGTTGGGTTTTATGGCATATCAACCATGGTAGGTTATTTAATGCCAAATCCTGTTTATACGTATATATATATTAAATATATATGATTTGGTTTGGTTGGGTTTTATGGCATATCAACCATTGTGGGTTATTTAATGCCAAATCCTCTTTATACACATATATTAAATAGAAGTTTACTTCTCAAATTAATTTTTAATTAAGTAAACAAGAAAAAGTCACAGTATGGGAGATGTTGCACTTTCCCTATTCCGTATTTCACTAAAATTACTGATCTTATATAGGCTGGTCGGTTGTTTGGGTTTTATGGCATATCAACCTTTGTAGGTTATTTAACGCCAAATCCATTTTAATGAAATAGTTCTATTTCAAACAATTCAGTTTAGGATAAGTACGCAGTTTAAATTTAAGTACAGTTTAACCGTCAAAAACATTTCTGTTTCAAGCTATTCAGTTTAGTCAAGCAGTTTTAATTCAGTTAAATCAGTTTAGTGTAAATACAGATTTTTTTTTACACACAGTTAGATGTCAAAACAGTTCTATATTAAACAAATCAGTTTAGTGTAAGTCGAGTTTCAATGTCAAAAAAACACTTCCATTTCAAATAATTCAGTTTAGCATAAGCATGCTGTTTAAATTTAAGTACACGGTTTATTCTTTAATCAAACAGTTCTAATTCAGCTAATTCAGTTTAGTATAAGTACAGATTTTATTTATACACAGTTAAATGTGAAAACAGTTCTATCTTAAACAAATCATTTTAGTGTAAGTACATTATGAATGTAAAAACAGTTCTATTTCAAACAATTCAGTTTAGGCAGGTAGTTTAAATGTAAGTACGGTTTAACTGTTAAAAATATTTCCATTTCAAGCTATTCAGTTTAGTCAAAAAGTTCTAATTCAAACAATTCAGTTTAGTGTAAGTATGCAGTCAGTTCTATTTAACCTATAGATAGTGTCATATCCAGGACACTTATTGAGGGAGGGTCTTACCCATCTCCGGAGATGCAGTCGGTGTATTCAACAGCCCCAGCGAACTGGACAATAGGATTTTGAAATACAAAAGGATCATTTAATTGCTGCAAGAAGATCCGACTTTGTGATAATTAATAATAAATAAATAAATAAAATGAGAATTTGCAGTTATGTGGATTTTCCCGCTAACGCAGATCACCGAGTGAAAATCAAAGAGAGCGAAAAGATAGGCATATACTTAGACCTCGCCAGGGTGGAACATGAGGGTCAAGATAATACCAATTGTAGTTGGTGTACATAGAACTGTTCCCAGGAGCATGGAGAAGGGACTGGAAGAACTGTAATCAGTGAGAGAATTGAAACCATCCAGACTACAGCCTTGCTCACATTAGCTAGAATACTGAGAAGAGTCCTGGAGACTTTGGGACACTTGCTGTTACTCAATCTACAATAAAAGTCCATCTCCTAATGCTGGTGTGAAAAACTCACAAGGGGTCAAATAATAATAATAATAACAAATTATTTGTCACTGCCTCCCACCAGACAGGACTTGACACAAGGTCCAAAGCCGATTAAAGTGGGGATTTAGGGGAGGGGAAGGTCGGGAACGAGCCGAGACACGAAACCTGCTGGTCTATGTTGCTCATTGACCCACTAAGTGCTATGTGGGTCTAATGAGGCAAGCAGTTTCACGAATCCAAATCTGGATCCGGGCACGTATGCCGGGTTATAGCTTGAACTAGACAGCAAGGTCTAGTGCTATACATAGGGGACAAAGGTTGCAACTCGCCCACCCGAAGGTGTGCCAACCGAAGCTGGGGGCGTTTCGGCCTCGAATCTGCCATTGATTTCGATACCCCATCCGGCACGAATGCCAGACGGCCCAGCAAAAGCCGGTGAAGTAATAATAATAATAATAATAATAATGCTCACCCAAACGCACTGACCGAGTGATAGCAAAAAAATAAAAACAAAGAAAACCTGCCGATTTGTGGACTGTGACGTTCCGGCTGACTACAGGGTAAAACTGAAAGAAAGCGAAAAGAGTGATAAGTACCAAGACCTTGCAAGAGACCTGGAAAACCGTGGAACATTAAAGTGACGGTGATACCAATTGTAATTGGTGCACTCGGTATAGTCATTAAAGGTTTGGTACAGGGACAAGAGGACATGGAAATAAGAGGACAAGCCAAGACCTTCAAAACTACAGCAATATTGAGATCGGCCAGAGTACTGAGAAGAGTCCTGGAGACTTGAGGAGACTTGCTGTCACTTAGACTCCAGTGAAAAACCATAAGCAAACACCGGTTTGAAAAATACTCAAAAGAAAAAAATTATAACTGAAAATAGAAAAGGTAGTTACGTAAAAGCTACAATTGATGAGACAGAAAAATTGCAAGTGCAGTCAATATATATATATATATATATATATATATATATATATATATATATATATATATTGACTGCACTTGCAATTTTTCTGTCTTATGAAATAATTCTATATATATATATATATTGCCCTACTTAGTATAGAGCACTTTTTGCATTGTAGCTTAGCAGCCCTAACGGTGGTTTTTTTTCTTTTAACCAACCATTTGCGTGTCTTTTGATTTTTTTTCAATTGGTATGGCCTTTCTTTTTTGGCCTTTTCTTTTTGTTGGCCTTTTCTTTTTTTTCCAATATAAATTTTTTTCCCCTTGACAGTGATTCGTTGTATATTTTCATCTTCACATCACTTGCCGGGTTTTTACTTACCATAAGGTATATATATATATATATATATATAATTGACTGCACTTGCTAACAAAACAGCTGGAGAAAAAGCTAGACGGCAACTACACAAGAATGCTGCGAGCAATATTGAACAAGTCCTGGAGGCAACACCCCACAAAGTAGCAGCTATACGGCCACCTACCACCCATCACGAAAACTATCAAAGTTAGACGAACCAGACATGCAGGACACTTTTGGAGAAGTAGGGACAAGCTCATAAGTGATGTACTCCTGTGGACCCCTTCACATGGCCGAGCAAAGGCAGGGCGCCAAACTCGCACCTACATACAGCAGCTCTGTGTGGATACGGGGTGTAGCCCTGAGGACCTGCCGGAAGCGATGAACAATAGGGTGGTGGTGAGAGGGGGTCAGGAATATCCGTGCTGATGGCATGACAAGACGATGAGATGATATATATATATATAGAGAGAGAGAGAGGGGGGTTATAATCAAACTGGCATAGATGTAGCAGAGCTGATACACTTGCGTGGAGAATGTGATTCATTAGGAACTGCGCAAGAAACTAAATTTAGGCCACGTTGACAAATGGCATACACTCAGATCAGAAAGTCCAAGCAGTCGGGGCAGTAGAATACACCGACTGCATCTCTGCAGACGGGTAAGACACCCTACACAACGAATATCCTCAATATAACACTAAACTGCTTCTGATTGTCATGTTTCAGTCCTGGAGTTTTGGGGAATGTGGAGTACTTCTTCATAGCCATTACTCCCAAGGCCACCTTTGTCCGAAGTGGTAATATCTGTTTGGGTCCCATCTATGGGTTGCATGTTTAACCATTTAACTGTGTACAAACAAATGACTGATGTTAAAATGAACTGTTAATGTTAAAAAGCAATACTTGAAACTATTTAACTGTGTGCAAATAAATAATCAATATTGAATTGAATACTCTGAGTTAGAAATATTTGAAACCATTTCGCTATACGCAAATAAATCATCAATACAGAATAGAACTATTTATGTTAGATAGGAATACTTGAAACTATTCCACTGTGTGCAACAAATAATACAAAATAGAATTATTCGTGTGAGATGACAATACTTGAAATCATTTAGCTGTGTATAAACAAATAATAAATACTAAATAGAATCATGTGCTTGATAGAAAAATTTGAATCCAATTAACTGATTGAATGAAATTATTAGTGTTGGATAGGTTGGTTGGTTTGATTGTTTGGGTTTTATGGCATATCAACCTTTGTAGGATATTTAACGCCAAATCAATTTTTATACAAATACTTCTATTTCAAATAATTCAGTTTAGGATAAGTACGCAGTTTAAATGTAAGTACTGTTTAATTGTGAAAAAACATGTATATTTCAAGCTATTCAGTTTAGTCAAGCAGTTCTAATTCTGCTAATTCAGTTTAGTTTAAGTACAGATGTTGTTTACAAACAGTTAAATGTCAAAATACATGTCTTCTTACATTAAACAAATCAGTTTAATGTAAGAAGAGTTTCAATGTCAAAAAACAGTTCCATTTCAAATAATTCAGTTTAGCATACGCACGCTGTTTAAATTTAAGTTCGATTTAATTGTCAAAAACATTTCTATTTCAAACTATTCAGTGTAGTCAAACAATTCAGTTTAGCATAATTATGCCATTAGTTCTAGTTAACCCATAGATAGGGCCCTATCAGGTGCTACCACGCCGGGCCAGAGTGGACCTGGGAGCAATGGCAATGAAGGGGTGCTCCGTATTCTCCAAAGCCCCAGCATCACTGGAATCTCACCATCAGATTGTTTAGTGTCATATCCTGGATACTCATGGGGCGGGGTCTTACCCCTCTGCAGAGGTGCAGTCAGTGTATTCTACAGCCCCAGCCAATTGGGCAGTGTTGGATAGCAATACTTGAAACCATTGAAGTGTGAGCAAATAAATGACTAATGCTAAATTGAGGGTCAGTATTAAATCAAACTATTTCTAGTTAAATATTAATATTTGAAACCATTTAACTGTGTGCAAAGAAATTATTGATGGTGAATAAAATTATAAGTGTAAGAGAAAATACTTGAAATCATTTAACCGTGTGCAAACAAATGAACTCTGGATGGTTTTAAAATATTACCAACCAACTATTTGTTTACAAATCATATATATTTGATATATGCATTAACAGAATTTTGACATCAAATAACCTACGAAGGTTGATATGCCGTAAAACCTAACCAACCAACCAACAAACAAACAAACCAGAATCCGTCCTGGAAAATGAGACACTAAATATTCTCAGAGATTTTGAGATACAAACGAATCACCCTATCTTGGCTAGAAACCCAATCCTCGGTATTTATCGAGGAGAAAAAAACTTGTCACCAGGTGGAATTTGCTATCCAAGCAGACCAGTGAGTACATGTTAAAGAAAGCCAAAAACTGGATAAATATTTCTACATAGCCAGAGTATTGAAAAAAGTATGGACTTTTAAGGTGACAGTAGTACCAATCTTAGTCAGAGTACTCTGAAAAAAAGAACTGGAGATCCGCGGAAGAAATTAAATCATTCAGACTACAGCACCGTTTAAATCGTCTAGAATACAGAGATGCGTCGGGGAGAGTTGGTTGTACTTGCTTTCATTCGAATTTCACTGACTGCAAAATGTTACAACTGATGTAAAGCCTCGGATCGAGTATAATAAAGAGACTATGGAATGGAATTTTAAAAAAAATGAAAAAGTCGATAGCTAGCAGGACTTTGCAGGAAAACGGAAGTTATTGAGGAACTTAATAAAGTTATCGATCAAGCCCTTAGAACAATTCCGAAGAAACTAGACGGACAAGAAGTCCGTGGAAGAATTTAGACTGTCCAGACCATAGTATAATCAATATCTGCAAGAATACTGAGCAAAGTCCTGTGAGGACTTCAGTGAAGACAACCATGAGTTGTGTAAAACTTTCAAGAAAATAAATAATAATAAGAAAATAATAATAATAATAATAATAATAATAATAATAATAATAATAATAATAATAAGAAGAAGAAGAAGAAGAAGAAGAAGAAGAAGAAGAAGAAGAAGACGTAATAATGAAATAACTGCATAAAAATCGGAGAGGAAAACTGATTACGGATACTAGAAACACGAGGATCAACAAAACGGAAATAACCAGAAATCAAAAATGGAAAGAAAAACAACTGTATGGATATTACAAGCAACAAACAAGCGAAATCTCACTTGAGAAGACTTGGACTTGGTTAAGAAAGGGAAACCTTAAAAGAGAAACAGAATCTTTTCTAATAGCAACTGAAAACAACGCCATAAGGACCAATTATATCAAAGTGAGAATAGATAAGACGCGACAAAATAGAAGGTGTAGGTTGTGTGATGATAGAGACGCAACGATCAATCACATAATAAACAAATGCAGTAAATTAGCACAAAGAGAGTATAAGACTAGACACAACTGGGAGGGCAAAGTGATCCACTGGCAATTATGCAAGAAATTGAAAGAAAACAAAAAGAGAAATAACTACCTCGACCTTGCCAGAGAACAGAAAAAACTATGAAACATGAAAGTGTTAGTAATCAGTGCGCTCGTTACAGTCACTAAAATATTGATTCTGGGACTAAAAGACTTGAAAATAAGAGGACTGGTGAAGACCATTCAAACTACAGCATTATTAAGATCGGCCAGAATACTGAGAAGAGTCCTGATTAGTTGAGGAGACTTGCTGTCACTCAAACTACACTAGAAGACCACCAGCTAAAGCTGGTGGGAAAAATTCTTAAAGGAGTAAAATAATAATAACACCACAAGGACCAATTAAAGCGAAAATCGATCACACAATAGCAAGAGTTAGCCCTGTCGGCTTGGGCTGGATATAACACTAAATAATCTGATGGTGAGGTTCCAGTAATGCTGGAGCTTTCAGGAATGCGGAGTACTCTTTCATTGCCATCCTCCCAATGAGTGTCCTGGATATAACACTAAATAATCGGATGGTGAGGTTCCAGTAATGCCAGAGTTTTAGGGAATCCTGAGTACTCTGTCATTGCCATCGCTTCCAGGTCCACTCTGGCCCCAGAGTGGTAGCACCTGATAGGGTCCTATTTATGTGTCAAATAGAACAAAACTGTGTACTTATGCTAAATAGTAATGTTTTTGACATTTAGCCAGAATACTTATGATAAACTGAATTGTTTGAAATAGAAGTGTTTATATGTATAAAAATGGATTTGGCATTTAATAAGCTACAACCAAACTAATAGCATGCCATAAAACCAAACCAAACTAATAGCAAGAGTAGATTGAGTCGAAACTAAGTGAATATAACAAACTAGCGCAAAAGGAGTATGAGACTAGACACGACTGGGTGGGAAAGGTGATCTACTGAGAACAGTGCAAGAAACTGAAATATTACCATATTATCGAATGGTAGATGCACAAAGAAGAATCCATCCGAAAGAAAGAGACACATAAAATTCTCTGGAATTTTGAGATACAAACACATTACCAATCCCCAGCCGAAAGACCAGACCTAGTGATAATCTACAAAAAAAAAAAGTAGACCTCCGAATAAAAATCAAAGAAACCGAAAAGAGAGATACGTTCGTCGACTTTGCTAGAGTACTAAGAAATCTGTGGAACATGAAGGTAACATTGATACCAATTGTAATTGCCGCGATTACAACGGTCACCAAAGTGTTGGTAAAGGGGACCGGGAGAGTTGGAAATTGGAGAACGAATCGAGACGACAGCATTGCTGAGATCGGTCAGAATACAGAGCAAAATCCTGGAGATCAGAGGAGACTTGCTGTCACTTAGACTCCAGTGAAAAACCACCTGCTAACGCTGGTGTGAAAAACTCACAAAAAGTTATAATGAAAATAGAAATGAAATGATTAATCACATATTAATCGAATGCACCGAAATGGCATGAAAGAAGAACAAGACAAGACATGAGTGGGTGGGAAAGGTGATCAAATGAGAATTGTGCAAAAGATTAAAATTTGATATACTGTCAAATGGTATATACACAAACCAGAATCCGTTTCAGTGAATGAGACGCATAAAATTGTCTGGGTCTTTGAGATACAAACGAATCACCAAATCGCGTCCAGGGGATCATGTTGTATAGCCGTGATACAACTATACGTATACATATACATGCGGAAACATAATCAACAATAATGACGAACGAACACACTTCTTTAGAAAAAATATACCTCTCACACTTCATTCGAAAGGGTTGCGAAAGTGCTGTGTGTGAGAGGTGAGTTGGAGACGGAACAGACTGCAACATATTGACCCCAAGTTCCTCTGACTATAGCAGCACTTCTTTCTCATTCTGCTGGGCTGCTCAACCGGGGATTCTGAGGGCCCAAGCCCTCTCTGGGAGCTGGTTCTCACTGCCTCGAACTGCAACTCGAACTCCAACTAACTGATTCCAACTAACTTGAACTGTCTGTGGCACCGGGTTATATAATTGTTTAACATCCACCTGCTTCTTGTGGGCGTCGCATCTGCACCGAATTCAACATATCCACATGTCAAGGTGATATCTTCAACCGGATGCACCTGTTTCTCGATTGATGGCTGGGTCGAAGGTCAATGTGTTACAATCAGACCTAGTGATGATTTGAAAAAAAGAAAAGAAATTGCCATCTTATATATTTTGCTATTCCTGCGGATAACAGAATGAAAATAAAAGAAAAGCAAAAGATAAACAAATACAAGGACCTTGCAAAGAGAACTAATAAATAAATAAATAAACTGCATATGAAATTGATGGCGATAGCAATTGTAATTGGCGCGCATGGTACGGTTGGTGATGGCTTAGAAAAGATGGAAGGAATTAGAAAGTCTCAGGAAGAATCGAGACTATCTCGACCACAGCATTGTTAAAATCGTCTAGAATACTTAGAAGAGTCCTGGAGACTTGCGGAAACTTGCTGTCACTCTAATGAAATATCACCAGCTAACATAAAAGTAATGGTAATACCAGTTGAGATCAGTGCGCTCGTTTCAGTCCCCCAAAGGATGAGCAAAAGACTTGGTTCTGGGACTAGAAGACTTGGAAATAAGATGACGAGTGGAGACCATCCAAACTACAGCATTATTTTGATCGGCCAGAATACTGAGAAGAGTCCGGGAGACTTGAGGAGACTTGCTGTAACTCAAACTCCAGTGGAAGACTATAGGCGAACTCTGGTGTGACAAACCGTTTAAAGTTTTGGTTTGGTTAGATTTTATGGCACATCAACCATTGTATGTTATTAATTCTAAATCCATTTTTATACATATAAAAGGTTCTATTTGAAACAATTCAGTTGAGTGTAAGTATAGTTTTTTTTTTTTTTGTTTTTTTTTTTTGTTTACACACAGCTAAATGTCAGAACCGCTTTATTTCAAACAATTCATTTTGGCAAAAGTACGTAGTTTAAATGTCAAAACAGTTTTATTTCAAGCAATTCAGTTTAGTCAACAATGTTAAATGGTTCAAAGCATTGCTATGCATCTCTAACAATTCAATTAAACATCAGTCATTTGTTTACACACAGTTAAATATAAGAAAAGTTCTATTTCAAGCAATTCAGTTTAACATTAGCACAAAGTTTAGTTCTATTTGACCCATAGATAGGACACTATCAGGTGCAACCACTCCGGGCCAGAGTGGACCAGGGATTGATGGCGATAAAGGAGTAATCTGCATTCCCCTCACCATCAGATTGTTTAGTGTCATATCCAGGACACTCGTTTGGGGAAGTCTGTAGAAATGCAGTCGGTGTATTCTACAGTCCCAATCGACTGGGCAAAACTCTCAAAGGAGTCAAATAATAGTAATGATAAAACTAACGTAAAAAAAAGTAAAAGATTTGGGACGACTGGGTGGGGAATGAGGTCCACTGAGACTTGTGACATGAAAGTGACGATTATACCAATTGTAATTGGTGCTTTTGGAACGGTCACCGAAGGATTGGTATAAGGATTGGAGGTCTTGGAAATAAAGGGACGAATGGAGACCATCTAAACTACTATACCATTGAGATTTGACTTGTTGTCACCCAAACTTTAGTGTGAAAAGCTCTCAAGGCATAAAATAACAATAATAATAATTGTAATAATAATAATATGCGGTGACAGAGACGAAACGATCAATCATATAATAAGCGAATGCAACAAATTGGCACAGAAGGAGTATAAGACGAGGCAAGACTGGGTCGGCAAGATGATCCACTGGGAAATGTGCTGGAAATTTCAATTCCACCATACAAACAAATGGTATATGCACAACCCAGCACCTGTTCTAGAAAATGATTCGCATAAACTCCTATGGGACTTTAACATACAAACGGATCACCTAATCCCGGCCAGATGACCAGACCTCATAATAATCAACAAAAAAAAAAGAGAATCTGCAAAATTGTCGAGTTTGATGTCCCGGCGGACCACAAAAGAAATCTGAAGGAAAGTGAAAAGAAGGATAAGTACCTCGACCTTGCTAGAGAATTGAAAAAGCTGTGGAACATGAAAGTAACGATTGTGCCAATTGTGATTGGTGCTTTTGGCACAATAACTAAAGGATTATTAAAAGTCCTGGAGGACTTAGAAGTTGGCGGACGGGTAGAGACTATCCAAACGACAGCTTTGCTAAGAATCCTGAGACGAGTTCTGGAGACTTGAGGAGACTTGCTGTCACTCAAACTCCAGAGAAAAACCATCAGCTAACACTGATGTGAAAAACTCTAAAGGAGTAAATAATAATAACGAAGTTACTGTGAATCCTGGTCTGTTCAAAAACAAAGAACAAGTTGCACACCGAATTCCCATCTTATTAATACAATTTAAAATTCGAAATACATTTTCCCAACCAAAATAATGTAGTGTTCTGCACATAACATTAAACGGTATTTGATGGTGAGGCGCTATTTCTGAAGCACTGGGGAGTGTGGAGTCACCTCTTCATTGCCATTACTCACTGGTCCACTCTGACCCGGAGTGGTAGTATCTGCTATGGTCCTATCTATGGGTCGAATAAATCTGTTTAAAAATTATTTGTATTAGATAAGCATACTTGATATACTATCACCGAGTATATAAACTTATGAAACTAGCCCAAAAATGTCAATATAAAAATACACTGAATAAGATTCAGTAATTTATTGGCAGAAAATAAGCCTGGACAGGTTGACATGCCGTAGACATTATAAGAATTCTTTTCATTCCGAATTATATTCAACAACAAAAAAATCAAAAGAATTTGTTTAATAATGTGTTTTTGTTATTGCCATTAAAAATTACGTCCTTGACAAATTGAGATATGACCCTACCCTGAAAATAAAGATGCACCCACCTCTACAATTTGACACCTTCTCCACCCATTACGCAAACGTCGTACCCGCAACCAAGCAAAATTGCGTAAAATATGAAAACTTCTTAATTTCGCCATTTTGTGGTAAAAACCTTTTTTTAGATTTTTTTTATAGCTGAAGGTAATTAAGATAAAAAAAAAGTGTGAAAAATAATTAGCAATGGCAAAAGAAAAAAATAAAAGCAAATACAAGACTACCTTTGACAAAATTCGAACTCCCGTTTCCAGGTGATACCAGCAGCGAATTTTTTTTTACCGCTAGATTTAATAATAAAAAAAAATCTTAAAGTGTCTGATTTAAAATGGCGTCATGCTTTTCTTTCAAATCGTCTTTGATTTCGTCGTCATCTTGGAAAAAATGAGATATAACATGTTATTACTTTGGCCACACCTACTGAAGGCGGCAGGTCCTGGGCGGGAGACAGGTTTACATTTTTAGGGGTCACTCAGGCGTCACGCAATGCCGCCACGTGTTGGGGTGAAGGGGGGCTGAGCGTGCGCATTTCGCAAAAAAAAGCTTTTTTCGACTCTCACGCATGCCCTGACATGCGAAGTCACGTGCCGTCTGCAGCTTCCGGCCTTAAGAGTAACGTATTCATAAGACAAGGCTTCTCTACAATGAACACACACTCATAGCCCCCTTCTCTCTCTCTCTCTTTCTTCGTCCGTCAATATCTCTCTCTCTCTCTCTCTATTTGTCTCTCTCTCTCTTTCTCTCTCTCTCTCTACTCATCTTTGTTTTTCTCCTTTATCTTTCTCTATACTTGTCACTCTCTCACCTCGTCTTTCTCTCCCCATTTGTCTCTCTCTTTCTCTCTCTCTCTCTCTCTGTTTCCTTACTCGTATCTCTCTCTCATCTTTCTCTCTGTACTCGTATCTCCTCGTCTCCCTCTCCAGTCACTCTTTTCAGTTCTCTCTCTCTCTCTCTTCTCGTCTTTCTCTCCACTCGTCTCTCTCTCTCTCTCCCTTCGTTTCTCTCTCACCACTCTCTCTCAACTCCTTCTTCCCAAACATTCTCCTCTCTCTCTCTTCTTGACTTTCTCTCCAATCGTCTCTCTCTCTTCGTTTCTCTCTCCACTCTCTCTCTCTCTCTCTCTCTCTCTCTCTCTCTCTCTCTCTCTCTCTTGAATTTTTTAAGACTATTTCCTCGTTTGCTTTTTTTTTCTTTCTGTGTATTTCGTTTCATTTTTTTTTTCTCCCTGGCACAAATAGACCCTCCCCTCACATTTATCGACTGTGCACTACCCCCCCCCCGCAACTTCATTGGCTAGAAAGAATTCATCATGGTTTTTGACAATCTTTTACGCTTTTTTGTTATTCTTTTCTTTTTTACTTTTTCTTTTTCATTTTTTTTTATTTTAATGAGGTTCACGCCAGGAGAGGACCTTACTGACGGAGAAGACCCCCCCAAAAAAAAAACAACAAAAAACAAAAAAAGCGAGTGATAAACAAAAATCAGGTGTTGAAAGTGTGAATACAACAATTACCACTTCTGTTTTTTTTTTCTCCACAATTTTTTTCTACCTCTATGAAAGCAAGAAAGATCCGTCAACTGATACGACTCCCCCTCACACACACCCCACTAGAACAGGCCTCTTTGGAGAAACATTCTACATAGCGGTGCCTTCAGCGAACGATATCTCTTGCAATCAACATCAAAGACAGTCTACCTCTGCTTGCAACTTGGGGCCCCAGCTAACACCCGTCTTAATTGCACCGTCATCATTTGCATACTCACAAAAATGCACAACACTTACAGTAGCCAAGAACTGCACCTTTGAAATAGCCAATAGGGATTCATTTGTCCGTTTTGGCATGTTAAGATGCAGAAGGAGATCATGTTAGTGAGGCTTGTGGCGCGGAGAGTGGTTAGTGAATTTATCCGATAATTTGTTTATACTGGTCAACCTGAAGTGAACCAACGGAAAATAAAAGTCCATTTCTCTGACGCTAAAGATAACTTTTTTTTTTCTTTTATTAAAACCTTAAGTTTTATATAAAGTTTTTTTGCCAAGTACTTGATACGTGATATAACGGTGATGTAAGGGAAGAGAGCCTGTAGCGTAACGGCTAAGGTGCTGAAATGTGACGTAGTGAACGAATTCAAGCGTTGTTACAATCTCTTTCGGATTAATACTCACGGCAAAGGCATGAACCTCCTTATCCCTCCAGCTTGGGATTAAATGATATCACTACTGTTCTCATATAGAATGAGCTATTTCTGCCCAACACACGCAACATGTGAAAGCAACCGCCACACACACACACACACACACACACACACACACACACACACACCAAACAATGGAGCGAGACAAGTGAGCTTGAGTTGTGACTCTGCACATTTTCGGAACTATGATGGCCAAGTCGGCTGGGGCTGTAGAATACACTGACTGCATTTCTGCAGAAGGGTAAGACTCCCCGGCCCCTACGAGTGTCCTGAATATGACACGAAATCATCTCAGCCTAGTCGGCTTAGGCTGTAGAATACCCCGACTGCGTCTCTGCAGAGGGGTAAGACATCCCACAATGAGTGTCCTGTTTATGACAGTAAAAAATCTGATGGTGAGGTTCCAGTAATGCTGGAGTTTGGGGAATGCTGAGTACCCTTTCATTGCCATCGCTCTCAGGTCCACTCTGGCCCGGAATGGTAGCACCTGATAGGGTCCTATCTATGGGTCAAATAAAACTAAACTGTGCACTTAAGCTAAACTGAGTTGTTTGAAAAAGAACTGTTTTGACATTTAAACTGAGTACTTATGCTAAACTGAACTGTTTTTACATTTAACTGTGTGTAAATAAATGGCTGATGTTTTATTGAATTGTTCGTGATACATAATATTTGGAACCATTTAACTTTGTTGATTAAACTGAATAATTTGAAGTAGAACTGTTTTAGACCTTTACACTATGTACTAATGCTAAACTAAATTGTTTAAAATAGAACTGTTTTTGACATTTAGCTGTGTGTAAACAAAAAACTCTACTTATGCTAAACTGAATTGTTTGAAATAGAACTGTTTATATGTATAAAATGAATTTGGCATTAAATAACCTACAATGGTTGATATGTCATAAAACCAAACTAAACCAAACCAAATCAAATCTTGCCCTGTCGGTTGGGACTGTAGAATATGCCAACTGCTTCTCTGCAGAGTGGGTAAAACACCCCCAGTGAGTGTCCTAGATATAACCCTAAACAATCTAATTGACTTGTTCGTCATACATAATAATATCTGGAACCGTTTAACTTTGTTGACTTAACTGAATAGTTTGAAATAGAAATGTTTTTTTCCATAAAACAAAGCAAAACTAAATGAAACCGAATCGGGACATAGAATATACAAATTGCATTTCGTTTAGGTGGATAAGATCCCTCCCAAGGTGGTGGTGTCCTTGGTATAACTCTATACGACATCCGATCGTGAAGATACAATTCTGGATCTTTGGGGTGAGTAGAATACCCTTTTATTGACATTTACTTGAAACCATAGGATTGTGTGCAAACAAATGATCACCAATAAATAGAAATAATTACTTAAAACTATATAACTGTATATGAATTATTAGTATTACATAGGAATACTTGAAACAATACAACTGTGCGCAAATTATTAGTTTTAGATAGAAATAAAAATTTAGTTTTATTATTAGTTTTAGATAGAATAAAAAACAAATGAACGTTATTGAGCAGAAATAATTACTGAAAACCATACAACTGTGTGCAAATTATTTCTATTAGATAAAAATACTTTAAACCATATGATTATGTGTAAACAAATGATCATTACTAAATAGAAATAATAGCTTAAAACCATATAATTAAGCATAAATTATTTGGATTAGATAGGAATACTTGAAACTATATTACAGTGTGCAAAAAAATTTGAAAAAAAATCAAACTATTTAATCATGTTTACCAACCCCTCCACTCGGGCAGGATATGATACAAGGTCAATTGTTAAGCGGAGTTTAACAGGTTTGAATTCAGAGTTTTCCTTCTCCTAGACTAGTTGCCTCACCAAGGCTGAAGAACACAGTCAGCCCTACTATTTCCCCATAGCTGGAGGGAGAATAATTGGATTCATACCTTTCCCAAGGGTATTAGTGCTATGTGAAATGCAATCATTCTCGTCCTGGATTTGAACTCGTGTCGCCCTGTCCATTTCCGACGATAACTATTACACCACGGGCACCTCCTCATTATTTAATGATTACAGACATTTATTAAAATACGGCATTAAATAACCCATAAGGAGTTGATATGCTGTTACACAAATAAACGAAGCTTTTATTATCAAACTCTGCAGAAGTCCACGCTTTGAAGTCGGGAATAAATTGCGTAAATTTATCTAAAAGATGTACTTGTTTTTGAAAATATTCAAAGGGTTCGTTCCCTAGTTCTGACGCTACCGATGACAAAGGATATCCGTTTTTGGTTGTTTCATTTCTCACTCAGAATAATAAAGGCCTGGAAAAAAAGGGGTGACATCTCCAAAATAAACGGTAGATCTCTGAAACTAGTAGACAAGTTCACCTACCCTGGAAGCAGTTTCTCACCAACCAAGGCAGACGTCAACACGCGTGACGTGAATAGCTATCGATACCCTATCGGTCATATGGAAATCAGACCTGACCGATAAAATGAAACGCTGTTTTTTCCAAAGAGCAGTCGTGTCGATACTGCTGTATGGATGCACTAAACGGACGCTAACTAAACATATGGAGAAAAAGCTTGACGGCAACTACACAAGAATGCTGCGAGCAATATTGAACAAGTCCTGGAGGCAGCACCCCACAAGGTAGCAACTGTACGGCCACCTACCACCCATCACGATCCGTGCTGATGGTGCGACATGATGATACACAGAAATAGCCTTGTAGTGTTTTCATATATTCTTGATACATATTTGATGATATTTGTAAGTAAAGTTGGCGACCTTAGTCGAGGGTGACCCGAAGGCTCCCTTTTCAATAGCTACAAGACCGAGGTGTAAGGGAGGGCACTATTCCATTCCCAGGATTGCTCCACTTTACCCTTGACCCTCATCTTATAGTGCTAAGGAAAGCGGCATCAAGTACCATTTTTAAGTCTTTGGTATGACTCGACCCGGGATTGAACCCCGGCCTCCCGGACCATTGGCGAACACTCATTGGCCTCGTGGGTAGAGTGTTCGCCAAAGGTCCGGGAGACCTGGGTTCAATCCCAAGTCGCGTCATACCTAAGACTTTTAAAATGGTACTTGATACCTCCTTGCTTTACACTCAGCAATATAAGGTACGTATCAAGGGTAAACTGGAGCAATCCAGGGAAAGGAGTAGCGCCCTCCCCTACACCTCAGTGTAATAGCTATTGAAAAGGGAGCCTTCTGGTCGCCCTCGACTACGGTCGCCGACTTTACTTACTCTTAATGTAAATTATTCTTATTACAAATATTTACTTACATCTATAATTTGAAACCATATAATTATTAGTATTAGATAAGAATACTTGAAACTATACAACTGTGAGCTAATTATTTGTATTAGATTGGAATATTTCATATATAACTAATTTTTTTAAGAATAGATATTTGAAGCTATAATTGTTTAGAAAGGATTATTATTATTATTATTATTATTATTATCTCTTTTAAGAGTTTTTTGACACCAGCGTTTGCTGGCACCAATCACAATTTTCATGTTCAATAGTATTTCAGTTCTCAAGCATGGTCTAGGTACTTATTTCTCTCTTCGCTTTCTTTGAATTATTATGATTAACTCTTTTTCGAGTTTTCCACGCCAGTGTTAGCCGTTGGTTTCTCACAGGAGTTTGAGTGACAGCAAGTCTTCTTAAATATCCAGGACTCTTCTTAGTGTTGTATACATACCGACGCAGTAATAAACGACGAGTGAAGACTTCTTTAACAAAATATACCTCTCGCTTTATTTGTGAAGTGTTCGAAAAGGTTATTCAAGTTTTGCGTGTGAGGGGGTGTTGGGAGACCGAACAGAAACTGAAATATTTTGACCCCCACTCTTATGGTCGTCAACGTTGTGTCTTTCTCGTTCTCCTGATGCTCAACCGGAGGCCCAGGGGCTCAGTTTTCTGCTTGCTTTCTCTACTGCATCTTATCAGCATCTTCTCTGGACCCCAATGATTCGATAAAAAGAAAAGAAAAGAAAAATACTCACCGCTGTTTCAATAATCCACCTTCAGCCCATTAAAGGAAAAAAGAGAGGAGGCGCCCGACCGGAATTTTTATAGGCTAAGGAAATGGATTATGGGTAAGGTGGCGTAAATAAAAGCCGACTCGTTTTTCTTTTCGGCGTCTTTTTCTCGGCGAGAAGCAGAAGCAGGTGGAAGAGAAACGAAGGAAGAAGCACAGAGAGAGTGGAAAAGAGAGAGGAGAGAGAGAGGAGGAAAGTGGAGGAGGAACGCAAAGAGGGAAGTGGTGTAATAAGCGCTTTTCTAGGGCGACAATTTTATCGTTCCACCCTGTAGAAGGTTCCTATCGCTCTTGGGATTTGTACACAACTGGCCAACTCGTAGATGGTCTGCAACAAACATTTAAAAACGAGAGCGAAAGCGCCGATTAGTAAATAAATGTAAGAATACGCATACAAAAACCATAGCTTGGCACAAAAATTACCTCTTTGTTTTAGAAAACCAATTGAATTGTTTGGAAATCAGGTGAGTTTATATATACGAGAATCATTAAATAAGTTTTCAAACTTTTTCGTATGGGCACTTTTATTGATAATACACACATGAAACTCTAGTCCCCTTCGAAGTAATCTCCTCCGGCTGCAATGCACTTGTTGTACCGTTCCAACAACTTTTGGAAGGCCCCCTGGAAGTCCTCTTGTGTGAGCGTGTCAATGAGAATCCGGCATCTCTCAATGACAAAGCGAGCGCTCTACCACTTGAGTTAATTCCCCGACTCCCAACCACCTTCAAAAATGCCAAGATATTGAATTGCTTGCAAAGCAATTCTCAAAGAAATCAATGAAAAGTCAAAAACCATCAATTTGAAAAATACACCTTTCCACAAATCTACAACATCCATCAGCTAATCCATCAACTGCCTTGGAAAATACTTGCAGCACAGATATTCAATTGCCTGCAAAGCAATTCGCAAAGAAACGAGTGAAAATAAAAAGCTAATCTGCTGGAGAATCCGGGTATCGATCCCGGTACCTCTCACATGCAAAGCGAGCGCTCTACCACTTGAGCTAATTCCCCAAAATATCAACAAACTGATTATATCAATCAGATCGTAGTTTCCAAAGAGCATGGAAAATAGACGAAGAAATGGAGAATCCGGGTATCGATCCCGGTACCTCTCACATGCTAAGCGAGCGCTCTACCACTTGAGCTAATTCCCCCACGCCCAGCTGCCTTCAAAAATACTTGCCTAGATATTGAATTGCTTGCAAAGCAATTCTCAAAGAAATCAATGAAAAGTCAAAAACCATCAATTTGGAAAATACACCTTTCCACAAATCTACAACGTTTGTGTGAAGTAGGAATGCAGTCAGAGAGATTTAGCACATATATTTCTTCTGTGGCGGGGACCCTTTTTGTGAAGTTGTGCGATGGCCGGAGAACACTCACGGGCGAGTTGATAGGTCTGCTTGAGTGACCAGCGAGTCTCTGCCTTCAACCCAAAATTACAGACCTTATATTGTCTTTCAAGGCCCACGTATTTTCGGTTTATGGCTAGTTATCGGAAATTACATACTTTCGTTTTTTATCTGGTAATTTGTTGATCTTATCTGCGAACGGAAATATCTATCATTCTATCCACAGGCAATAAATTACATACTCGCCATCATCCTTTATTTTTCTCTTCCCTGTGAAGCCACTTCGTTGATGTTATCTTGCGACCGCATTGAATCTGCTAAGTTCATCCAAGGCACTCCGTCGCCAGCTAAGCTAGTATATTACAGTAATCTGTATTCCCCAAAGCTCCAGCATTATTTTAGCCTCACAATTAGATTGTTTAATGTCACATCCAGGACACTTGTTGAGGGAGGTTGTGTTTCTTCTCAGTTAAAATGCAGTCCGTTTATTCTACAGCCCCAAATAACTGGACTAAGAATTCTTGTGCAGTTTCCATCTCCATGCGTTTCGTTAGCATTCTGGTGGTGCAACCATATAGCAATACAGACACGGACAATACAGACAATATCAACCTCCGTGAGTTATTAAATGCCGAAACCATCCTTTTCGAAGATCAGCAGGGATACGATTTAAACAACAATTGGAGGGATAAGGGGTTTCATACCTTTCCCTGAGGTATTTATCTGAAAGTGAAATTAATAGCGCGACTGGAGATTGAACTTGCTTACTTAGAGACTGTAATCTAGCATTTTAACAACTACACTGTGGAAACTCCTCTCTCCATTGTCAGAAAGTTCAGTCTATATTTCGAGCTCTTCCAGTGTGATCCTATACCAGAAAGGTATATTGGAGATGCCCGTGGTGTAATGGTTATCGTCGTAGGAAATGGACACAGTGACACGAGTTCAAAAAAATTGTCGTCCTAAAGAAAACAACACTACAGCTTTATTTTAAAACTTTTATTGAAAAAATCAATTCAAGTAACTTGATTATGTAGTAGAGCTGACATCTATTCAATGTAGCCGCCTTCAGCCTCAATCACCGCCTCGATCCGGATCCGGAACTGGGAACATGTCTTTTCCACAACCGCCGGCGGGAGCTCGGCGGATGGCGGCGATCAGGCTGGCTTTGGTGTTGTGGGAGGTCATGTTGGTAATATTCTCGACGTATGACCAAACGAAGTAATCCAGCGGGTTCAGGTCGGGGGAGAAGGGGGGCAGTGAGAGAAGGGTACAAAGTCGTAGCACTCCTTCTGAAGCCAAGCTTGGGTCTTATTGGACTTGTGGGCCGGTGTCGAGTCCTGCTGCCACACCCAGGGTCTGCCACCGGCCACCTGATTGCACCACACACTTCGGCACATCCAGGTACACTTTGGTGTTGACTTTCAAGCCGACTTCGAAGATGTGAGGTGGCATGATGTGGCCCTCACTTGAAACTACACAGCGTAGTCGGAAACTTTGTTTTCATCACCCTGGGCACGTTGAACCATCCGGATTTGCATTTTAAGGGTGCTGGCAATGGTCCTGTTGTCATAACTTGGATCGGTAGAGAGCATGAGTTGTACAGCGGCGCATCTCCGATCTCGCTCGTTGAACATTGTGTCACTTTCAGACATGACAGAAGGCTCCTATCGCTCTTGGGATTTGTACACAACTGGCCAACTAGTAGATGGTCTGCAACAAAAAAAGAAAACCGGTTTTCATTAAACGGAAATGGAATCATGTCGTCTTTTCTAGGGCGACAATTTTATCATTCCACCCTGTATTTAACCCATAGCTGGGAGGATAAGGTGGTTCATACCTTTCCCAAGGGTATTTGCCCGAAAGTGAACGTAATACCGCGACTGGAGTAGGAACTTGCTTACTCCAATGTAAGTGGGTTCAATCAGCACACAAAAAAAAATCTCGTCTATTGTGGCCCTATACAAGACTTGGTTGGCTGGATGTTTTTTCATAACCCATCACTAGGTTCCTATTCTGAGTATTTCATGTGGCAGGTAACACTGTACATATAGCAAGGAGCATTCCCTGACTTGACCTATCTAGGTTAGGATTGGTAATTGTGTGAATCTTTGTCATTATAAGGAGCAATTTTATATCTCAAGCCATTGTAAGTTTCATCCATATTCAGTGCTCTTCAAGTGTAGCTCTCAGCCCGACTAGTTTAATATTTGTACATGTATGAACCCCTATCATTCAGTTACGACAAGGCTATGATCTCCAGCCTTTATGAGAAGGACAACGCCATACTTAGTGTTCCGCTAGGTGTATCCCTCTACCAGACTAGATTGACTTGATGTTTCTCATAACATATTTAGTCATCATTAGGCTGTACTAATTATTTTCTGAGGCAGGTCATACTAGGTTGCATCGTACCAATAGAAATGAATATTCTTTGACTTGACCTGTTTAGATTAGTATTTGTAAATGACATTTATCGATGGTGAGTTGATATATCAAGCCATTGTAAGTAGGTTTAATCCACTTTTGATGTGGCCCTTCACCAGACTAAGATGACTGGATGTTTTTCGTACCCTATAATGTCATCAGTGATTTTTGATGAATATTTCATGAGACAGGTTACGCTGGGTTACATGGTACTCACATCAAGGAAGGATCTCTGAATTGACTAATAATTTGATCTTTAGAGTTTGTTTGTTTGTTTGGGTTTATGGCATATCAACTTTTGTTGGTTATTTAATGCCAAATCCATTTTTATACAAAGAAACAGTTCTATTTCATTCTATTCAGTTTAGCAAATGTACGCTGTTTAATCGTCAAAAATATTTCTATTTCAAGCTATTCAGTTTAGTTAAACAGTTCTATTACAAACAATTCAGCTTAGTATAAGTACAGTTTTTGTTTACACACAGTTAAATGTCAAAATTTCAAACAATTCAGTTTAGCGTAAGTACAGTTTCAATGTCATAAACAGTTCCATTTCGAACAATTCAGTTTAGTATAAGTACTCAGTTTAAATGTCAAAAACAATTCTATTTCAAGCAATTCAGTTTGCCATAAATACACAGTTTAGTTCTATTTGACCCATAGATAGGACCCTATCAAGTACTACCACTCCGGGTCAGAGTGGACCTGGGAGCGATGGCAATGAAGGGATACTCTGCATTCCCCAAAGCACCAGCAATACTGGAACCTCACCATCAAATTGTTTTGTGTCATAACCAGGACACTCGTTGTGGGATGTCTTACCCCTCTGCAGAGAAGCAGTCGGTGTGTTCTACGGTCCCAGCTGATTGGGCAAGTTCTTAAGAGCTTAGTTTGGCACAAGACTAAAGATCTTGAGTACTTTGTAAGTTCCAGTTGCACTGGGGGCCAAAGATTAGTTAAGCTTTATAAGCTAAGTTAAGCTTTATAAATAACTACTTTACCTGGTAGATTTCAATTGACTCTGATTTTTTCCACTAAAATCTTTTCTTCAGAGATTAAAATTTATATTTTTAACTTAACCTTTAGAGCTTAACTACAATCAGTGTAGTAAATTTAAATTAGGTTCTTGAAGTATAAACAGTCTATACTTGATACCATATAACTGTAAATCACTTATATTGGATAGGAATACCCGAAAGCATATAACTGTGCAAATTATCTCTGGGTAGAGTGTTCGCCAATGGCCCTGGAGACCGGTGTTCAATCCCAAGTCGAGTCATACCAAAGACTCTAAAAATAGTACTTGATAACTCCTTGCTTAACACTCAGCATTATAAGGTTCGTTTCAAGGGAAAAGTGGTGTAATCCAGGGAAAGGAGTAGCGCCCTCACCAACACTTCGGTGTAGTAGCTATTGAAAAGGGAGCTTTCGGGTAGCCCTCAACTACGGTCGCCAACTTTACTTTATCCTAATCAGTTATTTGAGACCATATAACTGTGTGTAAATGGAGGTGCCCGTGGTGTAATGGTTATCGTCGTAGGAAATGGACACGGTGACACGAGTTCAAATCCTGGACGAGACTGATTGCATTTCACATAGCACTAATACCCTTGGGAACGGTATGAATCTAATTATTCTCCCTCCAGCTATGGGTAAATAGTAGGGCAGGCTGGGTTCTTCAACCTTGCAGAGGCAACTAGTCTAGCAGAAGGAAAACTCTGAATTCAAACCTGTTAAACTCTGCTTAAAAATTGACCTTGTGTCATATCCTGCCCGAGCGGAGGGGTTGGTAAATATGATAACTGTGTGTATATAATTATATTAAAAACAGTTACTTGAAACTCTCTTGGTTTACAAAGCTTACTTGTGACCATATTACAATGCACAGATTATTGGTATTAAAATAGTTAACTGCAGTTACAGTTTTTAACTATTCTTGTTGAGCTCAATAAGCTTAAGTGAAAATACAAATTTTAATCTCTAAAAAAAAAGTTTTAGCGAGAAAATTCAGAGTACGAATTGAAGTCTACAAGAATTATTATTATTATCAATCACTTAAAACCTTATTACAGTTCACGACCAAATGAATATTATTAGATAGAAATAATCACTCGAAACCATATAATTATTACTGCTTAATAAAAATACTTAAAAACCATACAAGCCTGTGCAAATTATTTGTATTAGATAGGAATACTGGAAACCATACAACTGTGGGCAAATTATTTGTATTAAATAGGAATATTTGATATTATATAACTCTGGTAAAAAAATACAACATAAAGAAAGTAAATATAAGCATAGAATCAGCGTGATTCCCTAACCTCTAAGTATAAAATAACCCAAGACGAGTTGACATGCCGTTAAAATCAATCAGCCATTTCTTTTATACTATATATATTCCAAAACAAGGACCTATACTCGATCTATTTAAAGTAATTTCATTTAGTTCTGCCTGGATGATTTGGAAGACCTGGATAATCAAAATTTTGTTGGGAGGGCGGGTGCTTGTGATGTAATGATTATTGTCGTGAAAAACTGACACGGTGATCTGAGTTCAAACCCAGGACGAAATTGTTTTCATTTCCCATTGCGCTCATGCCCTTAGGAAAAACATTAATCCATTTGTTCAACTCCGCTTAAAAATTGACCCTGTGTCACCTCCAACTTCTATGGATGTGTTGGTACATAATCAAAATTTTGTTTAAGTTGCTAATATTTTGTCAACAAATTTGATTTCTTGTATAAATTCCAGGTACATGACTATAATTCCATTGTTAGAAGCAAAAACCTAAGTAAAACGAATACCCCTGAATTCTAATTATACGTTTTAGATCTTAGATTACATGTGTACATATATGTATTATATAGCCGAGGGAGAGCAAGAGACACCAAGACTTGTTTGTAAAAATATGTCTCTTTTTTATGACTACGAAAGGTTCAAATTTGTCGCCAGAGAAAGAGACGGATGACTGCTATGATTAACACCGCATTGAGACGGATATATTCAGACCCTTGCTTCTTTAATAGGAGCTTGATACATAACAGGTTTACAGTCCGGGGGGGCACCTGCCCCCGGTTGGCACCCAAGACGACGCGTCTTGTCAACTCGGCTGACTGCTACCCCCGACTGACTACCGGTGTCGAAAAACTTCTGTCATTATAAAATTTTCTGACGCCCACACATTTTCCTTCCGGCGAAATTCACGTGATTCATTTTCGCTGTTCCTTGTTCACCTTAAGACAAAGCTGCATATCCTCTCTGGAAATCCACAATTAACATGCCCTCTCAAAATTAAATATGTAATATATATACTAGTTTGATAATCGTGAAACAGAATTGGTATGTTTGGAACAGTCTCAAAAGAATTGGAAAAAAGACTGGATGAATTGGAAATTAGAAGAAGAATCGAAACCATCCAGACTACAGAACCATTGAGATCAGCCAGACTACTGAGAAAAGTCCTGGCGACCTGCAGCGACTTGCTCCTGGGAAAAACTCGCAGGAAGTGAAATAATAATCATAATAATAATGTGTCAAGAAAAGAAGAAGGAAGAGGACTCGCCAGCATGAAGATTGCATGGATATATCAATACAAGAACTCGAAGACGACATTGAGAAGAACAAAGAACTAAATACAGCACTGACAACATCACTGTCAACAATAACTAGGAAACAAAAATTAGGAAACAATAACTAGGAATAAAAATGGAAAGAAAAACAACTATGCGGATATTTCATGCGACAACCTGCGAAATCTCATATGAGAAAACCTGAATATGACTACAAAAGGGAAATCTTATTAGAGAAACTGAATCTCTTCTAATAGCAGTACGAAACAATATCATAAGAACAAATTATATTTCAGAGAAAATAAATAATACGCCAGAGAAAAGCAAATTTAGTTTCAAGTGGTGATAAAGAAGAAACAATCAATCACATAATAAGCGAATGCAGCTAACTACCATAGAGAGTGTATAAGACTAGACACGACAGGGTAGGAAAGGTAACCCATAGGGTATTGTGCAAGAAATTGAAATTTGACTATACGAACAAATGGTACATACATAAACTAGGATCCGCCCGAGAAAATGAGAGCAGGGAATTCTTTGGAGTTTTGAAATACAGATCACTTAGACCCAACCAGAAGACTAGGCAGAGTGACAACAAAAAAAAAAAAAAGAAAACTTGTCTGATCGTGGACATTGCCGTCCCAACAGGCCACAGAATGAAAATAAAAGAAAGCGAAAAAACAAAAAAAACAAAAAACAAAACAAAGAAGAAACAAGTACTACAAATTACGGCCGGAAGACCAAACCTAATGTTAATTAACCAAAGAAAAAGGGGATGAATTTACCGTCTTAAGGATTTTGCTATCCGGTGAACCACAGAGTGAATATAAAAGAAATCTAAAAGATTGACAAATACTTGGACCGCGCCAGATAACTAAAACAGCTGTAGAACATGAAAGTGACCGTGATACCAATTGTAGTCCGTGCACTTGGAACGGTCCTCAACGGCTTCGAAAGTGGCCTGGAAGAGCTGGAAATCAGAGCAAGAATTAAAATTATCCAGACGACAGCATTGTTGAGATCGGCCAAAATACTGAGAAGAGTCCAGGAGACCTGTCACTCGGACTCCAGTGAATAACCACCCGCCATCGCTGGGGTAGAAAAATTCACAAGGTGTGAAATAGTAGTAATAGAAATAATACATCTCACGCGGGAAAACTTGGATTAAGCGACGTCTCACTCAAGAAAACTTGGAATAAACGACATCTCATACAGGAAAACTTGAAATATGCGACATCTCACGCAAGGAAACTTGGAATAAGCGAAATCTCACACGAGAAAACTTGGAATAAGCCACATCTAACACAAGAAAACATGGAATAAGCGACATCTCACACAAGAAATCGTCGAATAAGCGACATCGCACACAAGAAAACTTGGAATAAACGACATCTCACACAAGAAATCTCGGAACAAGCAAAATCTCACTCGAAAAAACTAGGAACAAGCGACAACTCACAAGAAAAATTAGAACAAGTGACATTTCAAACGAGAAAACTTGGAACAAGCAAAATCTCACACAAAAACCCTAGGAACAAGCGATGTCTTACACGATAAAAACTTAGAACAAACGACATCTCATTCGAGAAAACTTAGAACAAGCGATATCTCACACGAAAAACTTTTAAAAGTGACATCTCACACAAGAAATCTTAGAACAAGCCACATAACACACGAGAAATATTCGATATGACTAAAAAAAAAGAAAAAAACCTTAGCAGAGAAACTGAATCTCTTCTAATAGCAACTCTAAGCAACGCCATAAGGACCAATTATATTAAGCAAGGATAGATCATCATCATCATCATCATGTGTCGCTAGCACGGATATCCCTGACCCTCTCTCGCCACTTTTCCCTATCGTTCATCGCCTCTGGCAGGTCTTCAGGGCTACATCCCGTATCCTCACATAGCTGCTGTATGCATGTTCGAGCTGGTCGTCCTGCTTTTGCACGGCCATATGTGGGGGTCCATAGGAGTACATCACTTATGAGTTCGTCTCTGCTTCTCCAGCAGTGTCCTGCGTGTCTGGTTCGTCTAGCTTGGATAGTTTTCGTGATGGGAGGCAGGTGGCCGTATAGTTGGTGCTTTGTGGAGTGTTGCTGCCAGGACTTATACAATATTGCTCGCAACATTATTATGTAATTGCCGTCTAGCTTCTTCTCCAGCCGTTTTTCTAGCGTCCAAGTGGTGCATCCATACAGCAGTATTGATACGACCGCTGCCTGGAAGAAACTGCGTTTCATTTTATCGGTCAGTTCAGATTTCCATATGATCGGTTATGTGGAGATAGAGACGAAACGATCAATCTCATAATAAGCGAGGGCAGCAAATTAGCACAGAAAGAGTATACGACTAGACACGACTGGGTAGGCTAGGTAACATGCTGGGAATTGTGCAAGAAATTGAAATGTTACTATACAAATAAATGGTATATGCACAATCCAGAAATGGTCCGGGAAAATGAGACGAACAAACTCCTCTGGGATATTGAGATACAAACTGATCACCTAATCTTGGCCAGAGGACCATACCTAATAATATTTTCATAAAATCTGTTGAGAAAAACACAAAAAGGAGTAAATAATAATAATAAATGGATCACCTAATCCCGGCCAGAAGACCAGACCTTATAATAATCAATAAAAAAAAAAGAGAATTTGCAAAATTGTCGACTTTGCTGTCCCGGCGGACCACAGAAGAAATCTGAAGAAACGTGAAAAGAAGGATAAGTACCTCGAACTTGCTAGGGAATTGAAAAAGCTGTGAAACATGAAAGTAACGATTGTGATTGGTGCTTTAGACACAATAACTAAAGGATTATTAAAAGGCCTGGAGGACTTAGAAGTTGGCGGACGGGTAGAGACTATCCAAACGACTGCTTTGCTAAGAACAGCCAGAATCCTGAGACGAGTCCTGGAGACTTGAGGAGACTTGCTGTCACTCAGACTCCAGTGAAAAACCATCAGCTAACGATGATGAGAAAAACTCTAATAAAAATGTTGGGATACTAATTTCATATGTGTTTGTTTTTTATTGTAACTTCGTTAACTGTAAAAAAAACAAACTGCACTTCACTGAACATCTTATTGAAAAATGTGAGCCCGCACATCTCTCTCATTCGTTAATGAATTTATTCAATAGAAATTGGAGCAAGGAAGTTTATTTTTGTTTTTTCTCATTACACTTTTGACTGTTATTCAAAACTCTTGTTTCAAATATTTTTTAAGAACCAATTAAAAATACTGTTTAATATTTTTTTTTTTTTTGGCAAAGACCTTCATCTTTTTGTTGCATTATACAATGAAGCATGTTGGCCAATGAGTTAAAATGGAGAGTGTCGATTCTTCCATCAGTTTATTAGAAAAGACAAAGAAATTAAATGTTGAATTAGTGACTTTTTTTTTTTCACTATTCGTCATCAAAGGAACATCGGTGGTATTGAACACAGTTAGGAGCAATTTCGTGGGGTTGCAAGAAAAAAATAGACTCAGTCCTGGTGATAAGCATTAGCACCAATGAAATTTTAGATCATGTAGAAACTCTTCTGAAAGATTAAACAAAAAACGAATTTAGTGAAACAGCTTTGATCGATTGACAACTCAGGGTTTAAAAAGAATAAAAAGTAATATAACAAATATATGTTAATTTTGTTATTTTCTATTTATTTCTAAACATATAAGCAAAAAAGAAAGAAAAGGAAAGCGTGCTAAAGAGAGCATCTATCTATCTGTTTTGAGGTGCCCGTGGTGTAATGGTTATCGTCGTAGGAAATGGACACAGCGACACGAGTTCAAATCCCGGACGATGCTGATTGCATTTCACATAGCACTAATACCCTTGGGAAAGGTATGACTCTAATTATTCTCCCTCCAGCTATGGGTAAATAGTAGGGCAGACTAGGTTCTTCAGCCTTGGTGAGGCAACTAGTCCAGTAGAAGGAAAACTGTGAATTCAAACCTGTTAAACCCCGCTTAAAAATTGACCTTGTGTCATATCCTGCCCGAGCGGAGGGATTGGTAAATATGGTTGATATCTATCTATCAATCTATCTATCTCAGGCTGTTCATATCTATCTATCTATCTATCTCTGTTCATATCTATCAATCTATTTTTCTACCTATTGCTGTCTGTTCATATCTCTCTATCTATCTATCTATCTGGTCTGTTCATATCTATCTATTGCCCCCCCCCAAAAAAAAGCGCGCCAAAAAGAGTCAGGACTCTATCTATCTATCTGGTGTGTTCATATCTATATATCTATCTAAGGCAACTGTGCTAGACAAGAAAATGAAAAAAAAGCGTGTCAATAAAAGTGTTTAGGAATCTATCTATCTATCTATCTATCTCAAGTTATTCATATCTATCTATTTATATATATATATATATCTGGTCTGAAATTGAAAGAAAAATTGAATTCAATTGAAATTGAAAGAAAAATTGAAAGCGTGCCAAAAGAGTCAGGACTCTATCTATTTATCTATCTATCTGGTCTGTTCATATCTATCTATCTATCTATCTATCTATCTGATCTGTTCATATCTATCTATCTATCTATCTATCTATCTGATCTGTTCATATCTATCTATCTATGGCAACTCGGCTAGACTTGAAATCCTCAACGAGTGAGTTCGAGTTTCATTGGGTGCCTCATTTTATGCGACTCTTTGCTACATCTAAGCAAAAATCTAAGCTTAGTAAATTACTATCTATCTATCTATCTAGTTTTTGTTACGATAATTGGAACCTCTGAAATTTTAGCAGAAAATGTAGAATATCTTCTGATAAAAAGGAAAAAATGTATCTTGTGAAACAGTTTTGGTCTATTGCCAACTCATCTTTGATAAAGAACTGCAAATGTTAAAACAAGTTTTTAAAATTTTGGTCACTTTCAGTTTATTTCCGAAAATATAATGAAAAGAAAATATGGTTTTAGATGTAATTTTTTGCGCTTTTACGTCTGTGTCGTCAATGTCTAATAAATATTTTATTATTTCCAACATAAGGCAATTTAGAGGTCATAAATGGATTCCTGATGAAATTCTGGCCCATAAACATGTGCCTATTTTACGGTTTAGCACATTTTTCGACAAATTTACAATGTTTAATCCAAATGTTCACGAAGCAGACAATTTTGCCCATTTTCCATAGATTCTAAGATTTCGGACCCATTAAGTCTTTTTTGTTTTATAGTCCATGACTAAATCTATCATATTTGATACTAAGACTGTCATATTCCAAGCAACAATCTAGTTTCTTATAAAGATGAGATTTCGTCTTTGGCTTTTTGGGGCGTTATATTCAAACTCAATGTTTCTATTTAAACTGGCAAAAAATTAACAATCTTACAAGCTTAATTTAATGAGATTTTTACGATGGGACCTAATCAATTTGTTATTGAATATTTATCATTTTAAGTTCAAATCAAGACATCAGGAGAAATGACACGAATTAATTTTAAGCTCGTTGAACAAATTCTGAATTTCGAGCCTTTTTATTTATTCTATTACAGTAAAATGAAATGTGTTGTCACCAATCAAACATATAATTTGATTATTTATTCAAAAGTTAGATATAAAAACTATGTTAAAAATTTAATTTATATCCAGCGTTACATATTTATTGAGGCCTTGGAGATTTGCATTTGTTTCTGTCGTAAATATTTGTTCGACTATGAAGTGTCAGGACATAAAAAAAGGGAGCTAAGAAAAGATGGCCGCTGTTGTTTGGAGCCGGACACATACGGATCTAAATAGACACTGTCCCGCCTTCTATATAAGGATTACTGATGCGTAATAAGAGACTTCTTTTTATGGAAGAAAATTGCGCTTTTTTTCTTCTTCTTTCTTTTACTGTGTCGCTTCTATTAAGATTGAACGAAATAAAACTAAATAAAAAACGGAAGCCTGTCTTCACTTGTGAAAAAAAGTCATTTAGGGTAGAAGAGTCGTGAAATTTGATGACAGAAGAGATTTCTGAAGAGAGAAGGTACCGCCCTCTCAAAGAACCGAATCGACAAGTAGGGGAGCTGGGGCCGGGCTGAGTCGGTTAGGGGTGGTCATGGAAGAAATTTTTTTTTTTTCACTTTCTTTTTCTTTCTTTCTTTTTTTTTTTTTTTTTTTAGTTTCGTGGTTACTTTTTTTATTTGTTTCTTTTTTCTTTCCTTTTTTTTTTCTCATTCATTTTCAATTTTCAAATTTTTCTTCTTTATTTCAGGAATCACATTGGTTTTCACTTTTGTTCACTATCTATCTATCTATCTATCTATCTATCTATCTATCTATCTATCTATCTCAGTATGTTAATATCTAAGGTAATATCTGTGTATTAATGTTTATCTATCTATCTATCTATCTATCTCATCCTCTCTATCTCGATCTATATATCTATATATATCAGTCTGTTCGTATCTATCTATCTATCTATCTATCTATCTATCTATCTATCTCAGTATGTTAATATCTAAGGTAATATCTGTGTATTAATGTTTATCTATCTATCTATCTATCTATCTCATCCTCTCTATCTCGATCTATATATCTATATATATCAGTCTGTTCGTATCTATCTATCTATCTATCTATCTATCTATCTATCTATCTATCTCAGTATGTTAATATCTAAGGTAATATCTGTGTATTAATGTTTATCTATCTATCTATCTATCTATCTATCTATCTCATCCTCTCTATCTCGATCTATATATCTATATATATCAGTCTGTTCGTATCTATCTATCTATCTATCTATCTATCTCAGTATGTTAATATCTAAGGTAATATCTGTGTATTAATGTTTATCTATCTATCTATCTATCTATCTATCTATCTATATATATATATATATATATATATATATATATATATATATATATATATATATCTCAACTCTTCCCTACTTCTCTCCTACAAGTTCTCTCTCTCCTCCTACCCATTCTGCCTGTCCTCCTACTCCTTATTTCCTCCTACACCTTCAGTCTCTCCTTTTGCCTTCAATCGATCACACAACTGCTTCTCTTTTATTATTCCTTAGGTTTTCTCTCCACTCTCTTTGCCTCTCTTCTCTCACTTTAACTGCTTCTCTTTCTCTCTCCTTCTCTCATTATGTCTCCTCCCTCTCTCTCTCTCTCTCTCTCTCTCTTTTTCTATCAGCTCAAATGTCTTCCATTTACCTTTTTAATCACTTCTATATCATCTTCTTTTCTTCCTCCTTTTTCCTTCCTCCCTTCCTTCCTTCAACTTCTCAGCTTTTTATTCTCCTCTTCCGTTTTCATTCGAACCCCCTCTCTCATTCTCTCTCACTCTCTCTGTAAACTTCTTTCTTTCGATAGTCTTTCTGTTTTTACGCCATCGTTACTCTTAGTGCCATGTTGAAGGGACTTGAAATACACTAACTAAACCCATCCCCCTCTTCAGAGGAAGTAAGACATGTGAAAATAAGAAGTGTCCTAGATATGACACAAAAATACATCTGATGGCGAGGTTCCACTTCTGGAGCTGTTGGGAATACCCCTTCATTGCCATTACTCCCGGGTCTACTCTGACTCGAACTTGTAGTAATTATTAGGCTCCCATCTTTGTGCCAAATTGATCTGCTTAAAAATTATTTGTATTTAATAGGACTGTGTGCAAAAAAAAAAAGCTCTTTCGAAATAACTATACAAAAAATGTATATACAAACGTACAATGAATATGTTTCCCTAACTTCTAGGCATAAAATAACCCTAGACAGGTTGACATGCAGTTAAAATCAAACAATCTTTCATTTTGGACTATGGATACTATTCCCGATCCCAACTCTCTTTCTCTCGGTCTGTCAGTCTATGTCTTTTCATATCTATCTATCTATCTATCTCAGCATGTTTTCATCTATCTATCAATCTATCTATCTATCTATCTCAGCCTGTTCTCATCTATCTATCTATCTATCTATCTATCTATCTATCTATCTCGTTCTGTTTAAATCTATCTATCTATCTATCTATCTCAGCCTGTTCTTATCTATCTATCTATCAATCTATCTATCTCTTTTTCGGTCTGTTTTTCCGAATCTTTAAGTATTCGGACTATTGTTTTCATCTTTATTGCTATATTCACAACGTTTCGACCGATTCGTCCTTCGGTTTTCTTCAGGTGTTTCTTGACGAACTCGGAAGCCTACACCGTACTTCGAACCGAACCGTTTATTCAATCTAAGCGTGTAGATAGTTCTAATTCTGTTGACCAGAACCAGGTGCCTTTGATTTCACTTTAGAGTTCGTTAACCAAACGCCTACGTCCATTATAATGGGTGTCTCGCTGGTTAACGTGCTCGACTGTAGTATCCTGGTAAGCGATTTCGAACTCTAGTCGTACTCCTGCGTTCACTTTCAGACCATTACTCTTAGAAAAAGCATGAACCCTCCTTATCCCCTCCCCAAGCTATGGGTTAAATAGTATTACTACTAGTCTTCATTTGGCATTAACTAATTCTCAAAGATTGATATGCCATTAAACAAAGAAACCAAACCGAAACCAAACCAAGTCTGTTTACTTCAACTTGTGTCTTTCTCCATCTTTCTGTCTCTGTCTCTGTCTTACTCTCCTTCTCCGTCTCTCTCTCCTTCTCTCTCTCTCTCTCTCTCTCTCTGACTCTTTCTCCCTCTCTCTTTCTTATTACCAATCTTCTCTGTTCGTATCTATCGATCTATCTATCTATCTCAGTCTCTTCATATCTATCTATCGATCTATCTATCTAAATCTCTTCATATTCTTCTATCTGCTTCTTCTAGCTTATTCTACCCACTTTTTCACCATGTCTACCTTTTCACTATTTTTACCCAAAGTGCATCCTCCTCATCCACCCGGAAAAATATTATTTCCTTACTCCCCTACCCTATTCTCAGTTTACTACCCGTACTTTCTCCGATTTTCTGAAATCTTCCTCGATAACTTCTCAGTAGCATCCTCCTCTTCCTCAACTTTCATTTCCTCCTTCCTGTCTTTCCGATTCATCATCTCTTCCGCCCCCATCTTCTACCCGACACCCGACTAAAACCAACATTTTCTGTATGTAAACTCTTTCTTTCCTTCTTTCTTTCTCGCTGACTTCATACCCATGTGACTTTATGTGGTACTCCACCACACTTCACGGAGGATTCCCGTGGTGTAGTGGCTAACGTGCGGTTCTGCCACATCGTGATATTCAGGTTCGAACTACAGTTCCGCTATTACGTTCACGTTCCAAATAATGCCAAAGAGAAAGGTATGAAGCACTTTACCCCCACTTCAAGTTATGGGTTAAAAGGTATCACGACCATTTTTTCTGCAAGGATTGCTTTGGAATTAAATTGCCCATAAAGATTGATATGCCATTAAACAAAGAAACCAAACCAAACCATACTTCACTTTCTCACTTTCTCAAATCTTTCTGAGTTTTATTTTCGAATTTTTGATTTGCCCCGTCCTGACCCTAACCCTGTCGACGGATCTTAAAATATGTCGACTGCATCTCTTGCAAAGGGATAAGAACCCCTCTCCAAGTGTGTCTTGGTTATGATCGTAATTCAAGAGTTCCAGGGAGTGTGAAGCCACCCTTTCATTTTCAATACTTTCTGGTCCACTCTGACCCGGAGTGGTAGTTACTGAAAGTTCCCCTCAATGGATATTTTGACATTGCAACAAAGTTTTAGTCTACCCAATGCCTCTTCCACGGGCAGGATGTGAAATAAGGTCAATTTTTTGTACAGCTGTTTTTTCTTCTCCTAGAATGGTTGCCTAACCAAGGCTAGAGAGCCTCGTAGGCCCTACTATTTATCCAGAGCTAGTGGGTGAGAGAACTGTATTTGCTCAAAACTTCCGCAACGAACAGGATACGACACATGGTTTAAGCGGAGTACAGCTAGTGTTTTCCTTCTCTTAGCTCAATTGCCGTTATAAAAGGGCGCCGTCAATCCAACTATTTACTCATAGCTGGTGGAAGGATAGTTGGATTTAGGATTTTTCTAAGGGTGGTTGCGTGAAGTGAAAAGCATACAGATTCGTTCAGAATTTTTACTGTGTAGAATTGAAAACCATAATTCAGCTCTCTTAAAAATTTATTTTACATAAAAAATTTCAGTTGTCAGACACCACCCTCCCTGGTGGCTATATGAATAAACTGTTTGTAATTGAGTTAATAATTCCTAATGGATACATTGTTTATGGATAGACTGTTTATAATTCGGTTATTAAGTACCACCCTTGCAGATGTTGACGTCAGGGCCAAATCTGTTGTCAGCTACTATGCAAAATGGTGTGTAATATACCAAAATGTTAGCCTGCTACACCAAAAATTGGGACGACTAAATGATTTACGAGGAGCCTTCAATAAGTTTCCAGACTTTTTTCGTATGGGCACTTTTATTGATAGTACTCACATGACACTCAAGTCCCCTTCGAAGTAATCTCCTCCGGCTGCAATGCACTTGTTCTACCGTTCCAACAACTTCTGGAAGGCTCCATGGAAGTCCTCTTGTGTGAGAGTGTCAATGACCTTCGTCACAGCCTCTTTCATCTCCTCAATTCTCTCATAACGACAGCCTCTGTGGTTTTCTTTGAGCTTAGGGAATAACCAAAAGTCACGGGGAGCAAGCTCTGGACTATGGGGAGGGTGGGGAACTGTCTTGATGCCCATCTTGGTCAAATAGTCTGTGACAAGGATGGAGTTGTGGACTGGTGTATTGTCCTAGTGGATAATGCCACTGACCCGATTTGAAGAGTGCTGGCCTCCTCCCTAGGAATCTCTTCCTGAACCCCCTTAAAACCTCAACATAGTATTCCTTGTTGACTGTCTGTCTAGTGGGAACCCAGTGTACGTAGATCATGCCAGTGCTGTCAAAAAAAAAAAAAAAGATCATCAAAAGTTTGTGGTTGGATTTGCTCTGTCTGGCTTTCTTGGGTTTGGGAGTTTCATGCAAGATGGACGAAAAGCAGTCTGAAGCATTCCATACGTTTCTGTGGCGTTTTTTCCAAGTTTAAAGCAGAATTTAATTGCATATCGTTCTTCTAAAGTGTCCTCACGTCCAGATTGCATTTTTGAAATTTACCAGCTGTGACAATCAGGCTTTAGTAGGGTGTATTCCAATTGCTGCTGTAGCTGTTCCTTTGAAGCTGAAATCATAAAAATTAATCAGTCATCTCATAAGATGTATAGCAATAACATAGTCAATTTTCAAGAGTCTACGACAATTTTAAATGCCTTTACAAAAAAAAAAAGTCTGGAAACTTATTGAAGGCACCTCGTACATTGATTGCAATAAATGTTGGCCCTTTTTGAGTAATGTTCCTGTTTTTTTTTTAACTCTAAGAAGCCAGTGATTAAGAGAAAATTATGTGCTTATTTAAATACTTATTAGAATGAGTCTAAACAGAAAAGTTATCCAACAAAAGATGATATACCAAATATCCACCCCCTACCAGTCCTAATAAATGATGATCAGTAGACTTAACCCCAAGAGCGCCAAATGTATTCGTTAAATGACCCCCCATCAAGATCAATCTAGACTGACCTGTCACATAGAATTTATATCAAAAACTTGTCGCAAATAGGTAAATTAGGAAATACTCTATAATTAGCATTTTAATAGTTATCTCCCTTGAGGAATTATGATGAGGACGTACGGGAATATAATTTCTCTATTATTAATTTCGAATTGGAAACTGTTATTTTCTAAATTGATAAAATGTAATGTTATTGCGTTAACAAGCGTTACGCTACAATGGACCGTTTTACCGTATTAACATCTATTCCAGTTCATTACTAAATGTTGTAGAGTTTGGTCATAAATTATATCGAATAATATCCATTTTGGTTGTATATTCTACTAGAAATAAATTATGCTGATATATTTGGTGTTGAAGGAAATTAACATCATGGAAAAAAATTAGGGATGATCTTATAACATCGGATGGCGTAGCGGCTACGTCGTCGTGAGTTCTTAACTCCTGTCGCATTCACTATCGGACTAATGCCCGTGAAAAAAGTATGAACCCCATTATACTTCCAAATATGGGTACGAGGTGCCCTTTTGTATTATTTGTCATTGGTAAAGATTTTTAGTCCAGAAAGGTTTGGTTTGGTTTCTTTGTTTAATGGCATATCAACCTTTGTAGGTTATCTAATGCCAAAGCTATTCTCCGAGAAGAACAGTAGTGGTACTATTTAACCCATAGATGGGAGGATAAGGGGGTTCATACCTTTCCCAAGGGTATTTGCCCGAAAGTGAACATAATAACACGAAAAGTAAGTATTTCTAAATATTTTCGCTGTTCATTGATTGTTCAGCAAAACAGCTTCCTCTTTGGTTGTGCCTTGCTTAAAAGTCCGATATACGAGCTAAAAAGCCGGACATTGTACGATTTAGGTGCTCTGTGAACAATGATGTTTGAAGCCCCCCACAAAAAAACCCCACAAAAATCAACCTGCCGGAGCGGTTTAGAAAATGCAGACTAAATTCTCTACAGACGGGTATGACCCCCGCCCCCTTATACAAGGAGCATCCTAACTGTATGCAGAAGTCTGGCTCAGTTCTAGAGCTCTGCTGAGTGTGTAATATCCTTTCATTGCCATTACTCCCAGGTCCACTCAGATCTAGGGAGGTCTAGGGAGGTTGTACTTGTTATGATCTAATCAATAAGTCAAATATATTAATTGGAAAATTATCAGTATTGAATAGAAATACTTTATACGATATTACTGTTCGTAAGTTATTTTTTCAAAGAATCGTTACTTTAAGATACAATTGTTTACCTTGAATTATTGTTATTATTTTAGACATTTGGGAGTTTTTCACGCCAGCGTTTGCGAGTGGTTTTCCATTGGAGTCTGAGAGACAGAAACTCTCCTCAAGGACTCTTCTCAGTATTCTAGCCGCTCTCAACAATGCTGTTGTTTAGATTGTCCCTATTCAACCTCTAATTTCCAAGTCCTTTAGTCCCTGTTTCGATCCTTTCGTGACTGAACCGAACACGCCAATTACAAGTGGTATCGCCGTCATTTTCATTTTTCATTTTTTTTTTTTTTCATTTCTCTTGTTATCTCTCTTTTCGCTTTCTTTCTTTTTTACTTTGGGGTCAACTGGAACGGCAAAGTCCACTATTCGGCAGTTTTTCTTTTTTGCCGTTGGTCGTCTGGCCGAGATTAGATGATCCGTTTGTATCTCAAAATCCCCCAAAAATTTGTGTGTTTCATTTTCGAGGAAGGATTCTGGGGTGTGCATATACTATATGATTGTATAGTCAAATTATTATTATTATTATTATTATTATTATTATTATTATTATTATTTACTCATTAGAGTTTTTCACATCAGCGTTAGCCGATGGTCTTTCACTGGAGTTTGAGTGATAGTAAGTCTCCTCAAGTCTCCAGGACTCTTCTCTGTATTCTGGCTGTTCTCAATAATGTTGTAGTTTGGATGGTCTCCACTCGTTCACCAACTTCCAAGTCCTCCAGTCCCTTTAGTAATCCTTTAGTTACTGTTCCAAACGCACCAATTACACTTGGTATAATTGCCACCTGCATGTTCCATAGTTTTTTCAATTCTCTAGCAAGGTCGAGGTACTTATCCTTCTTTTCACATTCTTTCAGTTTTATTCTGTGGTCAGCCGGAACAGCAAAGTCAACAATTTTGTAAGTTCTCATTTTTTGGTTGTTGACTATTATTAGTCTTCTGATCGAAATTCGGTGATCCGTGTGTATGTCAAAGTCCTATAGGATTTTATGTGTGTTATTTTCTAGGACAGGTGCTGGGTTGTGCATATACCATTTGTTGGTATGGTCAAAATTAAATTTCTTGCACATCTCCCAGTGGATCACCTTGCCGACCCAGTCGTGTCTAGTCTTATATTCCTTCTGTGCCAATTTGCTGCATTCGCTTACTATATGATCGATGGTTTCATCTCTGTCACCGCATAGCCTACATTTGCTATTTTGTTGCGTCTTATCGGTTCTCGCTTTGATATGATCGGTTCTTACGGCGTTGTTTTGTGCTGCTATTAGGAGAGATTCTTTTTCTTGCTTAAAGTTTCCTTTTCTTTAGCTATGTTCAAGTTTTGTCATGTGAGATGTTGTTTATTAGTCGTTTAAAATGCCCATAGAGTTGTTTTCCTACCCATTTTTGTTTCCTTGTTGTTGTCGTTCTGTTGTCCATCGTGTTATCAGTATCGTTTCTGATGGCTGTAATCATTCCTTCTTCGTGTTGTTCTTTGTAGTCTTCGAGTCGTCCTATCGATGCGTCATTATTATTATGCCGTGTAAGTTTTTCACACCAGCATTAGCTGATGGTCTTTCACTGGAGTTTAAGAGACAGCAAGTCTTTTCATGTAACAAGGACTCTTCTCACTATTCAGGAAGATCTTAACAATGCAATTTCCAACTCTTCCATCCCCCTTACCAAGCGTCTGGGGGGTCGTTCCAAGCGCACCAATTACAATTAGTACTGCCATCACCTTCATGTTCCACAGCTTTTTTAGTTCTCTGGCAAGGTCTAAGTACTGGTCAATCTTTACGTTTTCTTTGATTTTCAGTCTGTAGTCCACTGCGACGGAAAAAAATTCACTATTCAGCTGATGCTTTTTAAAAATTCCCTCTAAGTCTGATCTAGACGGGATTAAATAATCTGTTTGTATTATTATTATTATTATTATTATTATTATTAGTCACTTAGTTTCTTAGTTAGTTGAAGCCATAGAAATTTATGCAAACAAATGGCTCTGATGAAAAAGAATTATAAATGTTTACAAGACTTGAAACCATTTGATTTTTTGGCAAATTACTTGTGTTAGATTAGAATACTTGAAACTATATTTGCCCAGTCGGCTGGGGCTGTAGAATACACTGATTGCACCTCTGCAGAGGGTTAAAAAACCCACCCCAATGAGTGTCCTGGATATGACACTAAACAATCTGATGGTGAGGTTCCAGCACTCTGGCCCGGAGTGTTAGCACCTGATAAGGGTCCCATCTATGGGTTAAATAGAACTAAACAGTGGTTGGAGCTTACTGTTTTTATACATTTAAACTGCGTATTTATGCTGAACTGAATTGTTTAAAATAGAACTGTTTTGACGTCTAAGTTGTGTACTTATGCTGAACGGAATTATCTGAAATAAAACTGTTTTGACATTAACTCTTTGTATTATCCAGTCGGCTGGGACTGTAGAATACACCGACCGTAAAATCCCCCCCAACAAGCGTCCTGGATATGACACTAAACAATCTGATAGTGAGGTTCCACTAATGCTGAAGCTTTGGGGAATACGGAGTACCACTTCATTGCCATTGCTCCCAGGTCCACTCTGGCCTGGAGTGTTAAATAGAACTAAACTGCATACTTATGCTAAACTGAATTGCTTGACTAAACTGAATAGCCAGAAATAGAAATGTTTTTGACAATTAAACCGTACTTACATTTAAACTGCGTGCTTATGCTAAACTGAATTATTTGAAATGGAACTGTTTTTGACATTGAAACTCTACTTACACTAAACTGATTTGTTTAATACAGAACTGTTTTGACATTTAACTGTGTGTAAACAAAATCTGTACATACGCTAAACTGAATTAGCTGAATTAGAACTGTTTGAATAAACTGAGTAGTTTGAAATAGAAATGTTTTTGACAATCAAACTGTGTACTCATGCTAAACTGAATTGTTTGAAATAGAACTGATTATTTACATAAAAATGGATTTGACGTTAAATAACCTACAAAGGTTGATATGCCAAAAAAAACAACCAACCAACCAACCAACCAAACTTCAAACTCTGTGTGTAAACAAATGATTATCATTAAATAGAAATAGCTACTTTGAAGCATATCATCATCATCATCATCATGTCGTGCCACTAGCACGGATATCCTTGACTCTCTCTCGCCACTTCTCCCTATTATTCATCGCCTCTGGCAGGTCTTCAGGGCTACATTCTGTATCCTCACAGAGCTGCTGAATGTATGTTCGAGCTGGTCATCTTGCTTTTGCTCGGCCATATGCGGGGGTCTATAGGAGTACATCACTTATGAGCTCGTCCCTGCTTCTCCAGCAGTATCCTGCGTGTCTAGTTCGTCTAGCTTGGATAGTTTTCGTGATAGGAGGCAGGTGGCCGTATAGTTGGTGCTTTGTGGGGTGTTGCCGCCAGGACTTGTTCAATATTGCTCGCAGCATTCTTGTGTAATTGCCGTCTAGCTTCTTCTCCAGCCGTTTAGTTAGCGTCCAAGTAGTGCATTCATATAGCAGTATCGATACGACCGCTGCCTGGAAGAAACTGCGTTTCATTTTATCGGTCAGGTCTGATTTCCATATGATCGAGAACGTAACGATTGCTGTCCATGCCTTCGTTAGCTGTGTGTCGATGTCTTTTTCGGTTGATGAGATGCTGCTTCCAAGGTAGGTGAATTTGTCTACTAGTTTCAGAGAGGTTCCGTCTAGTGTGGAAATGTCGTCTGCTTCGTTATAGCACATATATTCAGTTGATTTATAAATTGTCTGTATTAGATAAGAAAACTTGTCAGTGGGGCTTAGAATACTGCTATAATATCCTCTGAAGAAGGAAAGAGCCGACCACAACCAAAAAAAGGGAGTCTTAAGTATGACCCTAAGATGTATCTGATGTTGAGACTCTAGCCCGGGAACTCTGGATAGTGTAGCGTACCCTTTTTATTGCCATCATCCCCAAGACCACTCTGACCCTGTTAAGGCCCTATCAATAGATTAAATAAGTGTGTTTAAAATCTATTTGCATTAAACAGGAATACTTAAACGGGCGTCAATTATTTACATTAAAAATAGTTACTTAAAGCTATAATTGTAAACCAGACATTGGCATAATGTGTTCGCCAATGGCCCGGGAAACCTGGGTTCAATCTCCAGGTCGAGTCATACCAAAGATTCAAAAAATGGTACTTGGTGCCTCCTTGCTTAACACTCAGCATTATAAGGCATGGATCAAGGGTAAAGTGGTGAAATCCAGGGAAAGGAGTAGCGTCCTCCCCTACACTTTGGTGTAGTAGCTATCGAAAAGGGAGCCTTCAGGTCACCCTCGACAATGTTAATTAAGAATTATTATTGCTTAACTTCTTGGAAGTTTTTCGCACCAGTGGTAGCTGATGGTTTCTCACTGGAGTGTGAGTCACAGCAAGTTTCCTCAAGTCTCCAGGACTCTTCTCAGTATTATGGCCGATCTCAATAATACTGTAGTTTGGATGATATCCACTCATTCTCTTATTTCCAAGTACTGGAGTCCGAGTGAGAGCAAGTCTCCAGGACTTTTCTAAGTATTCTGGCCGCTCTCAGTAATGCTGTAGTTTGATGGTTTCCACTCATCCTCTTATTTCAAAGCACTGGAATCTGAGAGACAGCAAGTTCCTCAAGTCCCCAAGACTCTTCTCAGTATTATGGCCGATCTCAATAATGCTGTAGTTTGGATGGTCTCCTCTCATCCTCTTATTTCCAAGCACTGGAGTCCGAGTGACAGCAAGTCTTCAGGACACTTCTCAGTATTATGGCTGATCTCAATAATGCTAGATTATCTCGATCCGTCCCTCGATTTCCAATTCTTCCCGCCCGCTTATCAAGCTTTGGACCGATCCGGGTGCGCCAATTGCAATTGTCATCACTGTCATATTCATGTTTTTGCTTTCTTAGTTTTCTGGCAAGATCCAAGAACTTGTCTATTATTCGGGGTTTTTTATGTTCAAGTTGTGGTCCGCTTAGACGGCAAAGTCCACTAAACGGCACGTTCTCTCTTTATTTTTTTAAATTTTTCTATTTTATTTTGTTTTATTTTTTGGTAACAATCACTTGGTCAAGTCATTAGCTGGGATTAGATTATCATATTTACCCAACCCCTCCGCTCGGGCAGGATATGACACTAGGTCAATTTTTAAGCGGAGTTTAACTGGTTTGAATTCAGAGTTTTCCTTCTCCTAGACTAGTTGCCTGGTTATCTGTTTGTTTCTCAAGATCCCAGACAATCTTATATGCCTCACTCTTGAGGACGGATTCAGGTTTGCGCATGCACCAGTTGGTAGTATTGTGAAATATCAACTTTTTATACATTTCCCCTGTGGGTCAACTTCCTCATGCAGTCTGGACTAGTCATTTTCGCTAGTTTGCTGCATTCACTTATGATGTGATTAATTGTTTTGTCTCTATCATCCCATACTCTTCTATAGTGTATGATAAATTTTCACAAATATAATTGGTCCATATGGCCGAGCAAAAGCAGGACGACCAGCTCGAACATACATACTGCAGCTCTGCGAGGATACGGGATGTACCCTTGAAGACCTGCCAGAGGCGATGAACGATAGGGAGAAGTGGCAAGAGAGGATCAGGGATATCCGTGCTGGCAGAACGACAAGATGATGATGATGACGTAGGGGTAGAAAAGGGCGAGCCAAAGATAGCTGAAATGCACACACACAACAGTGACGGTGCAGTTTTCTGTGAAACTTCTCGGCTTTTTGGTTTTGTTCTGCCACCACGGAGCTGGCACAGGACCGACTTAAAACATTTAATAAACTTCGTTTCTTCTTCATCCTTCATTTACGAGACTATTACCGGGCCACTTCTACTACAGAAACGTTCGCTTGGCACATATATACGAGGATCATTAAATAAGTTTCCAGATTTTTTTCGTTTGGGCACTTTTATTGAGAATACACACATGAAACTGTAGTCCCCTTCAAAATATTCTCCTCCAGCTGCAATGCACTTGTTCTACCGTTCCCACAACTTCTGGAGGACCAATGGAAGTCCTCTTGCGTGAGCGTGTTAATTACCTTCGTCAAAGCCTCTTTCATCTCCTCAATTCTCTCATAACGACAGCCTCTGAGCTTTGGGAATAACCAAAAGTCACAGGGAGCAGGGTCTGGACTTTAGGGAGAGTGAGGAACTGCCTTGATGCCCATTTTGGTCAAATAGTCTGTGACAAGGATGGAGTCGTGGACTAGTGCATTGTCCTGATGGAAATGCCACTGACCTGATTTGAAAAGTTCTGGCCTCTTCCGACGGAATCTCTTCCGGAACTCCCTTAAAACCTCAACATAGTAACCCTATACCTAACCCTTTGGCCAATCAACTCTGGTCTATTGACTTCCTTACTCCTCCCACACCTCTCATCATCCCTCACAGACTGCCCGTCTTCTTTGAATCTCTTATGCCACTCAAAAACTGATGCTCGATTCATGGAAGATGATCCAAAAGCAGTCTGAAGCGTTCCATACGTTTCTGTGGCGTTTTTCCAATTCTAAAACACTGTTTTATTGCATATCGTTCTTCTAAAGTGTCCTCACGTCCAGATTGCATTTTTGAAATTTACCAGCTGTGACAATAACATACTGAATTTTCAAGAATCTACGACAATTTTAAATGCCTGTATAAAAAAGTCGGGAAACTTATTGAAGGCTCCACTACTTCTGGGATTATGTTATATACTGTGATGTGATCAATCAGAAAAGTAATACAATACATACACAAATATAGGCGGACACTGTTGTTTCAGATACGAATGTTATATAACGTATGACATGGATTTTGGGTTCATTCCTAGTGACCCCATGTGTTTTGACAAGCTGTCACGTTGTGATTTGTAAATGGGGGGATGACAGTGCGTCAGGGCAGTCAGGTCCAACAGGTGTGTAACTGGAAGGAGACCAAGTGATGAGAACCATGCGGGGAGATTTAGATAGGCTGAGAATCGGGAGTCAAGCGAGGGACACGCAGCCGATCTGAGGCGTTAGATCGTCTCTGATGATACGGCTTGCAAGAGGGTGCAAGCGTTGGCACCCCCAGGCTCCCGGAAGAAGATATGGGACAAGTAGAAGTCCCCTCTCTGAGTATATGTCTCTCCATCTATCTCTCAAGCTAACAACAAACTGTGGGCCCCTTTCGAGAATAAAATGAGAAATATATTTTTAAAAAGAAGTGTTTCGTTCGTTCATTGAATTTTTTAAATCATGTTTGATACTCTACAACACGAACGGTTTATTAATTTCTTGACTTCAATCCAAGGCGACGCGAGGAGAGAGACACAATTCTTACTATACGGATCCCACCCCAACGTGCGGTGCATCTTGTGATGTCTAAGATCACGACTTCAATCCAAGGCGACGCGAGGAGAGAGACACAATTCTTACTATACAGATCCCACCCCAACGTGCGGTGCATCTTGTGATGTCTAAGATCTCTATCGGTAGAGAACCGGAAAAAAAAAAAACAACTACATCTTTCAACGGTCAAAATCCAACTCTCACCCCAATGGTCCAATCTCAACTGACTCTTTTTCAAAATCCTCAAATTCTCAGGACCATCTCCTCTGGGCATGACGTCATCCACACTCCAGCCCAATTTTCTGTCTAGGGGTTTATTAGGACAAATGGTGATTGTCATATCCTTTGCACACGAGTGTAACTGCACCCAATGACTATACACCTGGTCTCTTAACCCGAATAGTCCAAAGCCCAACCAAACTGAATGATAAAATATAATTGACGAAAAATGATTAAAAAATAATTTCTTAATTATATAATAATCAGCCCCCATTTTTGACTTAGCGAACCTTGTACATTTCAGGCTTTTCTCTAACTGTTAACCCTGGACCGTCTTACCGCCAACGCGTAAAGTGACGAAATGTCTCGTCATTTTTCTGTCGGTTTCCTTCTTCTTTCTCTCCTCTGCTTGGGCTCGAAATCTTCAGTCGTTATATATTTTTTGGACACCCACTCTTCTTTCCAGCATGCCACTTACGCAATTCTCGTGGTATTCCCGTTGTCTTTTGTTTACCTTAAGCCACTCGTGTATCCTGTTTTAATATCTCCGTAATTTACACGGTCAGTCAAAGGTTAAATATGTAACAGGGAGAAATCAATTAATGCCTACCCTAAAGGCATTATCACGTATAATGTACGCGATTCCTTAACCTCTTGGCATAAGATTAACCCATTCGGATTAACGTGCTGTTAAACCAACCAACATATAGCTATATATAAAGCTGCTATGTTTGTATGTGTGTTTATTTTTTGTTCTGCCCCAAGGTTATTGCTTTTTACAGTGCTAAATGCTAAGTTAAAAGACAATTGTTTAGATATGTAAATAGCGTTTGGCCCTCACCAAGTAAGAGGCGACAAGTTGTATTAGATTATATGGTGCTAGCACTGGGTGTTTTATCGTCATTTCGCCATATTGTTCTTACGCTGCCGTTCGTCATCTTCTTGACGTTCCATCTTTCGTCGAGACACCATGCTGTTTCATGTTCTTACAAGTGGCATGAATAACGAAGACACTATTTTTGTGTGTACAGTCATTTATTCACTTCAAGAAGTCTTCTTAACATACATTATCGACCGTACATGTCGGTAGTTAGCCATCATAGCATAGATGGAAAATTAGATCCACGCTCTGTGTGGTTTCACTACTAATCAAATTTTATATCTAACTTGTAAACTTCTTGAACCCGTCGGTCATCTGACTGAGATTATTCAACCTGGACTAGGTTCTCAAATTGAATCCGGAGTCATCACCTGTCAATTAAACCTATCTGGCACCAATAATTTCTGCTGTTTGAATATTGTGAAATTATATACACTACCTCTCAGATAATAGGTACATCAAATCTATAATTTAATAAAGGGAACGATTATCGGTCTGATTTATTTTGAAATGCCCAAGATGTATCTGCCCGCCTATATACCTTTTGCAGGGTTGCGAAATAGATGCATTCCTTTTTCAAGGGCATTAGTGCGAAAAAAAATCAACCCCTAACGAGTAGGCAGTCCACTAAAATCAATCAATTAATCAACATGCAATTATCTAACCTGTCTGTTAAGAGTAGGGTGCGATACAAGGTCAATTTAAGTGGTGTTTGGAAGTTTTGAATGCAGAGTTTTCCTTCCCCAAGACTGGTTGCTATACCAAGGTAAAATAGCTCTGTGTAACCAGCCGGAATGAGAACAACTCGATTCATACCTTTGCCAAGGGTATCAGCACTACGTGAAACGCAAACTGCCTCGTTCAGGATTTGAACCCAGGTTGCCGCATCCATATCCAACGACGATAACCACTACACGAGAAGAACCTTAACCAACATATATATATATATATATATTTAATTTAGAAAGTTGGCCCACTATAGTCGAGGGCGACCCGAAGGTTTCTTTTTCAATAGCTACTTCCCTGAGGTGAGGTGGAGAGCGCTATACTTTTCCCAGGATTGCTCCACTTACCCTTGACCCGTACTTTATAATGCTTAATGTTAAGCAAGGAAGCATCAAGTACCATTTTTTGTATCATTGGTATGACTTGGCCTAGGATTGAAACCCGGTCTCCTGGGTCATAGGTGAACACTCAAACCATTACGCCAATGGGCCGATTTACATACGAGGGGCATATGATAAGTTTCCAGACTTTTTTCGTATGGGCATTTAAAATTGTCGTAGATTCTTGAAAATCCACTACGTTATTGCTATACATCTTATGAGATGACTAACCAATGATTTCAGGTTCAAATGAACAGCTACAGCAGCAATTAGAATACACCCTACTAAAGCCTGATTGTCACAGCTGGTAAATTTGAAAAATGCAATCTGGTCGTCAGGACACTTTAGAAGAACGATACACAATAAAATTCTGTTTTAAACTTGGAAAAAATGCAACAGAAACACCAGACTGTTTTTGGAGCATCTTGCATGAATCGAGCATCAGTTTTTGAGTGGCATAAGAGATTCAAGGAAGCCAGGGACTCTGGGAGGGATGATGAGAGGTGTGGGAGGAGTAAGGAAGTCAATAGACCAGAGTTGATTGGCCAAAGGGTTAGGTATAGGGTTACTATGTTGAGGTTTTAAGGGAGTTCAGGAAGAGATTCCGTCGAAAGAGGCCAGCACTCTTCAAATAGGATCAGTGGCATTTCCAGCAGGACAATACCCCAGTCCACGACTCCATCCTTGTCACAGACTATTTGACCAAGATGGGTATCAAGACAGTTCCTCACCCTCCCTATAGTCCAGACCTTGCTCTCTGTGACTTTTGGTTATTCCCTAAGCTCAGAGGCTGTCGTTATGAGACAACTGAGGAGATGAAAGAGGCTTTGACGAAGGTCAATGACACGCTCACACAAGAGGACTTCCATGGGGCCTTCCAGAAGTTGTAGGAGCGGTAGAACAAGTGCATTGCAGCCGGCGGAGATTACTTCGAAGGGGACTAGAGTTTCATGTGTGTACTATCAATAAATGTGCCCATACGAAAAAAGTTCGGAAACTTATCGTATGCACCTCGTATATATATATATATATATATATATATAAAGAGAGAGAGAGAGTCATCTACAGATAGACTGTTTCGATGTATCTCAATTCTTCAATGTTGCTAGACACGTGAGATGCTACAAACTGGGATCGAAACCTTGTTGACTTAACGTTAGTCGGATATCTTACCTAAACTATCATGCCCTCAACGTAAACGAAGGAACTTTTACGTATATATTTATTTACATATACGGTTATCGGCTACCGGTGTGCTGAATTCATGTGAAGAGCATTGCATTTACGCGTATGTGGTAACCGGCAAATTCTCCACTGAAGTTCTCAACCCACGGATGGGGGCGGTGAGCATAAAAATGATGTGTCCCTGGGTCTGTTAATTTAAAAATGTAAATAACGTTTTGAACTCTAAGAAACCGGCGACAAGTTGTGCTAGGTTTCTTGGTACCAGCTATAGGAAAAACTCAAGATGGATTCCCTTTTAACTGGCGAGGCTGGAGGAAGTGTTTAGTCCTTTGTCCCACGACCAAAAACCTCAACTTTCATCAGTTTTAGCCACGTGTATCGACCAATCATAGAAAATTACAGTCAATTCACCACTGAATTTTTTTTCTTTCACAAAAGAAATTAGAGCTTATTAAGTTTAAAGCTTTACTCTTTGTTTTTTTAAAATGGAGACCGCTGTACCACGGGGCCTGCCTCTTCGTCAACTCCTAGTTAATTACTGTGAAAATATGCTTTCTATCTTTTATGAAAGTTCAAAGTTTAATACTTTTTTTTGGCTGAAAATCAGAAACCGTCGTTTTAACTTTCGCTAAATAGATGGTTTAATTACCAGAAATCCATAATAGCGTTTTTCGTCTTTTTCTTTACGAATAAAACAGCTAAGCAAGGAAAGAAGACATTTTCTTTGCTCTTCCGTAACAAGAGAACTAACTTTATATCATGTTTTTCCGTAGCTTTTCAAACATTTATTAGGGGCAGAAACCGCCTTTCGTCTACTGAACCCTGAATGCGGTCATGGGACTATTATTATAATTATTATTAGAATAAATTGTATGTGTTCATTTATTTGACCTCCGTTGATATTTCGGCTGAGGAGTGGCCTTTGGGTGATTGAATGGTTCGGGGTGAGGCACACTTGAGTTCAAGACTGTCAGTAACAATTTTACCTCCTTTTTTTTTTTAAGGATTTTTTGTTCTCTTTTCTTCTTTGTCTTCTTAGTTATCTCTCTTTCTTCTTTTATCCTTTTTTTTTTTTTTATCGTTCTCGTTTCCTTGTTCGTCCTTGTCTCAACTTCTTCTTCTTTAAACTTGTTACTTCTTCTTCTTTGAACTGGCAACTTCTTCTTCTTCTTCTTCTTCTTCTTCTTCTTATTCTTCTTCTTCTTCTTCTTCTTTTTTGAACTTGCAACTTCTTCATCTTCTTCTTCTTCTTTGAACTTGCAACTTCTTCTTCTTCTTCTTTGAACTTGTAACTCCTTCTTCCTCTTCTTTGAACCTCTAACTTCTTCTTCTTCTTCTTCTTCTTCTTCTTCTTCTTCTTCTTCTTCTTCTTCAAGCCTTTTTTGTCATCCGTTGTGAATAAAGTTTTCTTCATGTCTTTCATCCTGATTTGATCTCAAATCACGGAGATCTCGTTACACGGCATATTTCTCCACCATGGACAAACCGGAAAAAAAAAACCCGAAGAATTGTTCACTCTAGTTTTTATCACATAATTTTGACATTGATTTCAGTTGATCTTCGAAACCAGCTGAGAAAACAAAAGAGGCAAGTGTTGGCTTTTCCACAACCATATCGTCGTCGTCGTCGTCGTCGTTGTCGTGAAAACAGGTCCTCGCCTAGAAAGAGGATGGTGGGGGTTTACTCGAATATACACTAATCCAGCCCCTCTTTGTGTGGAACGGCAACGGACAATCTGAGGACCAAATGGTTTTGTCGGCAAATATGGCCAAATTAGAGACAACGCCGCGGGCTTCTATTGTATTTGACTATGATTAGTCTTTTCCTCCGGGGTATAGCCCCAGGGTTCAGTAAAAAAGACTCCACCTCACCAGTAAACACTTATCAATCGAGTAGTCTTTATTGAAGCAGAAATGGGATGTTTTTTCCTTTTCTTTTTTAAAGAGAAAAGGAGAAATAAGAGCAGAAAAGAAGAAAATGAGTCGATGATTGGAAGAAGAAGAAGAAGAAGAAGAAGAAATTAAAGTTAAAAGTAAAAACCATATGATTACTACTACTACTACTACAGCTACTACAACTACTACTACTACAACTAATAATAATAATAATAATAATAATAAGAAGAAGAAGAAGAAGAAGAAGAAGAAGAAGAAGAAGAAGAAATTAAAGTTAAAAGTAAAAACCATACGATTATTACTACTACTGCTACTACTACTACAACTACTAATAATAATAATAATACTAATACTACTACTACTACTACTAATAATAATAATAATAATAAGAAGAAGAAGAAGAAGAAGAAGAAGAAGAAGAAGAAGAAGAAGAAGAAGAAGAAAGGTGAAAAAAAAAACTGAAGGCAAGAGCAAAATGTGCGAAGAAAAAAATAAGTTTCAAAAAGAAGAAAAAGAATGAATGATTGAATGAATTTGGAAAGGCTCAAAAGAGAGAAAAATAAAACATGAATAAAGTGAAGAAATCGAACAAAGAAAAACTAAATCAAAGTGAAGAAGAAGAAGAAGAAGAAGAAGAAGAAGAAGAAGAAGAAGAAGAAGAAGAAGAAGAAGAAGAAGAAGAAGACCCCGGCGGAGAAAAATTATGTCGAGAATATAAGGAACAACAAAGACTACAGAACTATAACTAGACGACGCTTTCTCCTTCTCCGTATATATATATATATATATATATATATATATATATATATATATATATATATATATATATATATATATATATATATATATATATATATATATATATATATTGCTCTGGCGCACATGAATATTCATAAGGAATGCATACACTTATATATATTCATGCACACACATAAATTGTAAAAGAAATATTAACAAATCTCCAGCTTCATTCAAAAAATTGAATACAGTCACGTATCTATGTGTGTGTGTGAATAAACAAACTCATTCGGTGTTCGAGCCTAGGTAAATGCCATGATTTTGCGTTATGGTTTGATCGCCTGTCAGGTGCTCTCAATTAGAACCTTGTCACAATAAAGTTGTCTTTCTCCTTCCCCTTAGTAAATATTCGCAAACACAGGTTTTTCTTAATGGAGTGAGGGGCTTGCTTTTCCGAAGACAACGCCCCTCTTCTCTCCCAAACATTTAAGGGTATAATATATTCATACGAATTGCTTTGGTAATACGCACGAAATATGTGTTATTAAATCGGCACATTTTTCGACTTTTTTTTAATTTTGTATTCACAGGATCATTTTTCAAGTTTTTCTTTAATCTTTGACAACCCCCCACTCATATACCACAAGTCGGGGTGAGTGGGGGGTCAAAGCCCTATCATTAAGGCCGAGTCGTCTTTTCTAACCCTGCCTGTTCTTTTTCTACTCCGGCAAAAGAACAACAAAGGTCTTTTTTATATATTCATTTTTGTTTTTGTCTTGAGACATTGTCTTGAGACATCTTGAGAAATAACACAGATGGATCTAAATAAATTCTCATATTGAAAAAATATTTAGAAATTAAAATTTAATCTTAAAAAAATGTAAAGTACTACTTAATTGAACGTAAAAGTTAGGGATAAATAAAGGAAGCTAAACGAGAAATGCGATTTCGAGGTTGGCTTTGATGATACATTTAAAAATTACAATTATATTTTATCAAGAGCTAATGGAATGGCTAGATGGGAATAAATTTTATTTTAAGGGAGGAAAATGTTGCTTTAAAATATATTGATAACACCTAATATAGACTATTGTACTGCGGCCTGGGTTCCAGTGTCTAAGATATGGAAATGAGAGTGCATACAAAGAAGAGCGACAAAAATAACAAAAGGAGAAAAAGATTACAGTTACGGGGAGAGATTAAATAAAATAGTATTAACTGTTTTACTAGAAAGAAAGAGATGTATTCTAATTGAAACTTTTAAGATAATTAATGGAATTTTTAATCATGGTTGACATTTTTTCAAGATTTCTCCTCGTACTGGTAATTTAGTCGCAAGACAAATTTCCAAGTCTATTAACAAACTGGGTTTTTTCTAGTAGAGTAATATATTTTTTTAACAAAATATGAAATTAAATCTAAAACAGCACAAATTTTAAGATTGAATTGTATGATATTTAGAAAAAAATTTGGGCATCGTGGTAACTATCAGTTGAACTACGACTTCAAATGATCTCGAAATATCATAAAAAAATTTAGGTGAACAATAAACTTAGATAAATATTATGCCACCCAATTGGTTGAGAGGGACCTTTAGAATACGCCGAGTGCATCTCTGCAGAGGGGTAAGACCTCCCCCAACTCAATGTGCCCTGGGTATAACACTAAACCACCTGATGGTGAGACTCCAGCCCTAGAGCCTTGTGAAATAAAATGTACCTGTTCATTTCTCTTACTCCTTTTCGCCAAACTAGTCTGGATTAGCAGCACCAGTCTCGATTCTATCAAATGGTCAAATGGAACTATCTAATAATCTAAACCATTTAACTATGTGCAAACAAATAATTAATTTTAAATAGAATTATTAGTGTTAGATAGGAATACTTGAAACCATTTAGCGTAGTGCAAACAAATGATTAACATTAAATTGAAGTATTAGTGTTTGATAGGAATACTTGAAACCATTTAACTGTGTTCCAACTAATGATTAATATTAAATAGAATTATTAGTGTTTGATAGGAATACTTGAAACCATTTAACTGTGTAAAAAACAAATGATTAATATTAAATAGAATTATTAGTGTTTGATAGGAATACTTGAAACCATTTAACTGTGTTCAAACAAATGATTAATATTAAATAGAATAATTAGTGTTTGATAGGAATACTTGAACCCAATTAACTGTGTTCCAACAAATGATTAATATCAAATAGAATTATTAGTGTTTGATAGGAATACTTGAAACCATTTAACTGGGTGCAAACAAATGATTAATATTAAATAGAATCATTAGTGCTTGATAGGAGTACTTGAAACCATTTAACTGTGTGCAAACAAATGATTGATATTAATTAGAATTATTAGTTTTATCAATAACTGAAAACCTTTTAACCGAGGGAAAACGAATGAGCTCTAATTCGTTTAAAAATAAGGTTACCTACAAACTATTCGCTTACAAATCCTATTATATATATATATATATATATATATATATATATATATATATATATATATATATATTAGATCGAATAAAGGAGAAAAAGAATTAATAAAAATTTGATCTACAAATTTCTTTTTTTGGTTTCTTTAAATTGAGTGAAAGGTTTGTTGAAAAACCAAATACAAAACCTTTGCTTGTCAGCAAAGATAATGTTAGCTCGAGCGTAGATTTTTTTTAATAGATATGGTTTAAGATTCGTGAATGAAGTAGAGCAGTAATTGCTAGCTTAAAAGAAAGGAACATTTTTTGTGGGAAAAATTCTTTTGTATAAGTATGTCACTGTGTGAAAGAGAAAATGTAATTATACCTTAAAGAATATGTAAATGAACTGCTGCTGATAACGCAAATATATATGTAAATAACATTCGTTTAATCTAAGAAAAATGAAATGAGTTGAAATAAAATGCATTCTTGAAAGAAAAGAATCTAGATTCTCACTCAGAAGAAATAAAACAAATTAGTAAGAAAAAACCTATTACGTACTGTTAGTTGAACAATCAGTCCATACTTACATTTAGTTGATTTGGTTGGTTGGTTGGATTTTATGGCATATCAGCCTTTGTAGGTTATCTAATGCCGAATCCATTTTTATGTAAATAATCAGTTCTATTTCAAGCAATTCAGTTTAGCATGAGTACTCAGTTTAATTTTAAAATCATTTCTATTTCAAGCTATTCAGTTTAGTCAAGCAGTTCTAATTCAGCTAATTCAGTTTAGTATAAGTACAGATTTTGTTTACACACAGTTAAATGTCAAAACAGTTCTATGATAAACAATTCAGTTTTGTGTAAATACAGTTTCAATTTCAAAAACAGCTCTATTTCAAATAAATCAGTTTAGCATAAGCACGCGGTTTAAATGTAAGTATGGTTTCAGTTTAGCATAAGAATGCCGTTAGTTCTATTTAAGCTATAGATAGGGCCCTACCAGGTGCAACAATTCCTGGCCAGAGTGGACCTGGGAGCAATGGCAATGAAGAGGTGCTCCGTATTCCCCAAAGCCCCAGCATTCCTGGAACCTCACCATCAGATTGTTTAGTGTCATATCCAGGACACTTATTGGGGTGGGGTCAGTGTATTTTACAGCCCTAGCCGACTGAGCAATACACAGAGTTAAATGTCAAACAGTTTTATTTCAGATAATTCAGTTCAGCATAAGTACAAAGTTTAAACATTAAAACAGTTCTATATCAAGCAATTCAGTTTAGCATTAGTAGGCAGTTCCAATGTCAAAACAGATCTATTTTAAACAATTCAGTTTAGCATAAATATGCAATTTAAATCCAAAAATCAGTATAGTGAAGAAAGCACGGTTTAGTTCTATTCAACCCATAAATAGGACCCTTTTCAGGTGCTACCACTCTGGGCCCGAGTGGACCTGGGAGCGATGGCAATAAAGGAGTACTCCGCATTCCCCAAAGCTCCAACATTACTAGAACATAAACATCAGATTGTTTAGTGTCATATCAGGACATTCTTTGGGGTTGGGTCTTGCCCCTCTACAGAGGTGCAATTGGTGTATTTTACAGCCCTAGCAAACTGGGTAATACACAGAGTTTATGTCAAAACAGTTTTATTTCAGATAATTCAGTTTAGCATAGGTACACATCTCAGACGTCAAAACAGTTCTATTTCGATCAATTCAGTTTACCATTAGTACACAGTTTTAATGTCAAAACAGTTCTATTTTAAACAATTCAGTTTAGCATAAATACGCAGTTTAAATGTATAAAAACAGTAATCTCCAGCCACCGTTTAGTTCTATTTAACCCATAGATAGAACCCTTATCAGGTACTACCACTCCGGGCCAGAGTGGACCTGGTAGCAATGGCAATGAAGGGGTACTCCGCATTTCCCAAAGCTCCAGGATTGCAGGAACCTCACCATCAGATTGTCTAGTGTCATTCGTTAGGGGGGGCCTTACCCCTCTGCGGAGAAGAAGTCAGTGTATTCTACAGCCCCAGCCGACTGGGCAAATTTTTAGTTGAGTAGGCATAGATAATTCCATACTTAGTGGAATATTTACCGCTTTGCTTATTTATACAATTGACGTGGGCTTGAAATTAACTTGAAAAGTTGATGAGTTAACAATGAATGTAATTGGCTAAGAAATTGTATTTTTAATGTTGTTGGGGTGTCTCCTATAGATGGACTCGTCCTCATGTGACATCTCCCAACTGAGCTCTCTTCTGTGCAGTCTCAGTCTCGGTTCAGTCTCAGAGGAATCTCAGCAAGCCGTTACCCAGAGCGGTAATGTTCCTGATTGTTAAGCTGAGGAGGGATCTCTCCCAGCTATCGCTTTGTATGTACTATTTTCCTTCAATATATTTGTTATCACTTATTTCTGTATTGTGTCATCATTTGAACATCCCCTTGACCATAACAAATACTTTTGGGGGGAAAAGATTTTTAAATTGTTTTGGGATTTGATCTTTCAAATTTTTCGAAAGTCGAATATTGTTATCTGCGAAGTATACAGGGTGAAACGATAAAATTGTCGTCCAAAAGAAAACAACACTATAGCTTAATTTTACAACTTTTATTGAAAAAATCAATTCAGGTAACTTGATTATGTAGTAGAGCTGACATCTATTCAATGTAGCCGCCTTCAGCCTCAATCACTGCCTCGATACGTATCCAGAACTGGGAGCATGCCTTTTCCACAAGCGCCAGCAGAAGCTCGGGGAATATTCGGCATATGGCGGCGATCAGGCTGGCTTTGGTGTTGTGGGAGGTCATGTTGGTAATGTTCTCGACGTATGACCTAACGAAGTAGTCCAGTGGTTTCAGGTCGGGGAAAGAGTGGGGCCTGTGAGAGAAGGGTACAAAGTCATAACACTCCTTCTGAAGCCAAGCCTGGGTCTCTTTGGACTTGTGGGCCGGTGCTGAGTCCTGCAGCCACACCCAGGGTCTGTCACCGGCCACCTGATTGCACCAGGGGATCACCGCACTCTTCAGCACATCCAGGTACACTTTGGTGTTGACTTTCAAGCCGACTTCGAAGATGTGAGGTGGCATAAAGTGGCCCTCACTTGAAACCCCACCAAAGACCATAACCGTAGCCGGAAACTTTGTTTTCATCACCCTGGTCGCGTTGAACCGTCTGAATTTGCATTTTGAGGGTGCTGGCAATGGTCCTGTTGTCATAACTTGGATCGGCAGAGAACATGAGTTGTACTGCAGCGCATCTCCGATCTCGCTCGTTGAACATTGTGTCACTTTCAGACATGACAGAAGGCTCCTATCGCTCTTGGGATTTGTACACAACTGGCCAACTCGTAGATGGTCTGCAACAAAAAGAAAAAGAAGACCGGTTTTCATTAAATGGAAATGGAATCATGTCGTCTTTTCTAGGGCGACAATTTTATCGTTCCACCCTGTAGAAGGTTCCTATCGCTCTTGGGATTTGTACACAACTGGCCAACTCGTAGATGGTCTGCAACAAAAAGAAAAAGAAAACCGGTTTTCATTAAACGGAAATGGAATCATGTCGTCTTTTCTAGGGCGACAATTTTATCGTTCCACCCTGTAGAAGGTTCCTATCGCTCTTGGGATTTGTACACAACTGGCCAACTCGTAGATGGTCTGCAACAAACATTTAAAAACGAGAGCGAAAGCGCCGATTAGTAAATAAATGTAAGAATACGCATACAAAAACCATAGCTTGGCACAAAAATTACCTCTTTGTTTTAGAAAATCAATTGAATTGTTTGGAAATCAGGTGAGTTTATATATACGAGAATCATTAAATAAGTTTTCAAACTTTTTCGTATGGGCACTTTTATTGATAATACACACATGAAACTCTAGTCCCCTTCGAAGTAATCTCCTCCGGCTGCAATGCACTTGTTGTACCGTTCCAACAACTTTTGGAAGGCCCCCTGGAAGTCCTCTTGTGTGAGCGTGTCAATGAGAATCCGGCATCTCTCAATGACAAAGCGAGCGCTCTACCACTTGAGTTAATTCCCCGACTCCCAACCACCTTCAAAAATGCCAAGATATTGAATTGCTTTCTCAAAGAAATCAATGAAAAGTCAAAAACCATCAATTTGAAAAATACACCTTTCCACAAATCTACAACATCCATCAGCTAATCCATCAACTGCCTTGGAAAATACTTGCAGCACAGATATTCAATTGCCTGCAAAGCAATTCGCAAAGAAACGAGTGAAAATAAAAAGATAATCTGCTGGAGAATCCGGGTATCGATCCCGGTACCTCTCACATGCAAAGCGAGCGCTCTACCACTTGAGCTAATTCCCCACAATATCAACAAACTGATTATATCAATCAGATCGTAGTTTCCAAAGAGCAGGGAAAATAGACGAAGAAATGGAGAATCCGGGTATCGATCCCGGTACCTCTCACATGCTAAGCGAGCGCTCTACCACTTGAGCTAATTCCCCCACGCCCAGCTGCCTTCAAAAATACTTGCCTAGATATTGAATTGCTTGCAAAGCAATTCTCAAAGAAATCAATGAAAAGTCAAAAACCATCAATTTGGAAAATACACCTTTCCACAAATCTACAACGTTTGTGTGAAGTAGGAATGCAGTCAGAGAGATTTAGCACATATATTTCTTCTGTGGCGGGGACCCTTTTTGTGAAGTTGTGCGATGGCCGGAGAACACACACGGGCGAGTTGATAGGTCTGCTTGAGTGACCAGCGAGTCTCTGCCTTCAACCCAAAATTACAGACCTTATATTGTCTTTCAAGTCCCACGTATTTTCGGTTTATGGCTAGTTATCGGAACTTACATACTTTCGTTTTTTATCTGGTAATTTGTTGATCTTATCTGCGAACGGAAATATCTATCATTCTATCCACAGGCAATAAATTACATACTCGCCATCATCCTTTATTTTTCTCTTCCCTGTGAAGCCACTTCGTTGATGTTATCTTGCGACCGCATTGAATCTGCTAAGTTCATCCAAGGCACTCCGTCGCCAGCTAAGCTAGTATATTACAGTAATCTGTATTCCCCAAAGCTCCAGCATTATTTTAGCCTCACAATTAGATTGTTTAATGTCACATCCAGGACACTTGTTGAGGGAGGTTGTGTTTCTTCTCAGTTAAAATGCAGTCCGTTTATTCTACAGCCCCAGATAACTGGACTAAGAATTCTTGTGCAGTTTCCATCTCCATGCGTTTCGTTAGCATTCTGGTGGTGCATGGAAGTCCTCTTGTGTGAGCGTGTCAATGAGAATCCGGCATCTCGCAATGACAAAGCGAGCGCTCTACCACTTGAGTTAATTCCCCGACTCCCAACCACCTTCAAAAATGCCAAGATATTGAATTGCTTGCAAAGCAATTCTCAAAGAAATCAATGAAAAGTCAAAAACCATAAATTTGAAAAATACACCTTTCCACAAATCTACAACATCCATCAGCTAATCCACCAACTGCCTTGGAAAATACTTGCAGCACAGATATTCAATTGCCTGCAAAGCAATTCGCAAAGAAACGAGTGAAAATAAAACGATAATCTGCTGGAGAATCCGGGTATCGATCCCGGTACCTCTCACATGCAAAGCGGGCGTTCTACCACTTGAGCTACTTCCCCGCAACATCAACAAACTGATTATATCAATCAGATCGTAGTTTCCAAAGAGCATGTAAAATAGACGAAGAAATGGAGAGTCCGGGTATCGATCCCGGTACCTCTCACATGCTAAGCGAGCGCTCTACCACTTGAGCTAATTCCCCCACGCCCAGCTGCCTTCAAAAATATTTGACTAGATATTGAATTGCTTGCAAAGCAATTCTCAAAGAAATCAAGGAAAAGTCAAAAACCATCAATTTGGAAAATACACCTTTCCACAAATCTACAACATCCATCAGCTAATCCATCGACTGCCTTGGAAAATACTTGCAGCACAGATATTCAATTGGAAATTTACTAAGCTTTTTGCTTAGATGTGACACAAGGCCATATGAAAGGGGCACCCAATGAGACTCGAACTCACTCGTGTAGGTTTACTAGTCAAGCTTCACACAGATATTCAATTGCCTGCAAAGCAATTCACAAAGAAACGAGTGAAAAGTTAAAAACAACAATCTGCTGGAGAATCCGGGCATCGATCCCGGTACCTCTCACATGCAAAGCGAGCGCTCTACCACTTGAGCTAATTCCCCATAATATCAACAAACTGATTATGTCAATCAGATTGTAGTTTCCAAAGAGCATGGAAAATACACGAAAAAATGGAAGGCAATTTGTAAAGAAATGAGTGAAAAGTAAAACACGAATCATCTGGAGAACCAATGTATCGATCACCGTAATTCCTCAGAAAGTGAGCTTCATGACGAGAGCTAATCGATCAACGCCAAATAGAATGCTTGCCAAGTCTTGATTTACCTGTATGCCAATTTGCAAAGAAATGAAGGAATTCCAAAACCGGATAATCTGGAGAACCCGGTAATCGATCCTGGTATATCTCATATGCTAAACGAACGCGCTAAAACTTTAGCGAATCCTCCAAGTCTCTTCATAAGTGTTTGCTTGGAAAGAGAATTGCTGAGAGGGCAATTCGCAAAGAATTTAGTTAAAAGTAAAAGCTTAATCTTTTGGAGCATCCGGGTACCGATCTCGGAATTTTTCTCAGGAAACGCGGGAAATCGACCACTTGAGCTAATTCCTTACCTCCGAAATCATGTCAAAAATACTTGTTGGTTGTCGTGGTTTTATAGGACACTCAGTCATTTCGTTTCTTTCAAAAATAGGAATCACTGGCCGCAGTTTGAAAGTTGCCTCAAATCGTCTTCAGACCGCGGCGCAATATCCATCAAGTTGGATTTGGTCGAAAGCGAGAAGTTTTCAGCATGAAGGAAATACACGCGGAACCACCTTTCCCGTGTGATTACGTAAGAAACGGTTTCTGTAAACGCGTAATAAAATCAACCGCCGAAAGTAAAAGCGTTTTTTTTTGGGGGGGGGGTTAAATCACAAACTGCACACTAAAAGGGAGATTAGCGTCCAATAGAGTCTCTGCTCTTAATTGATCTGGCGTATATATATATATATATATATATATATATATATATATATATACGCCAGATCAATTATATGTATATAATTCTCTTAATACCCTGTCCGGTGGCAAAAGTTGCTTGGTAGCGCCAGGAGTTGCCGTACTGCCTTGAGCTACCGAAACTGTGTCATCACCCCTGGTTGACGGCTGATGAGGACAAGGTATCGCACGTGTTTTCACACTTTGTATGATGAAAAAAAATTGAATTGCTTGGAAAGCAATTCGCAAAGAAGTGAATGAAAAGTAAAAAACGAATCTTTTACAAAATACGGCTTTTGTTCCAAGTATCTCTCACACGACAAGTGAAAAATCTACAACATCAGCTAATCCACCAACTCCCTTGGAAAATACTTGTTAGACATTGAATTGACCGTATAGCAATTTGCAAAGAAACGAGTGAAAAGTTAATCTTCTGGAAATTGCGAGGACCGATGCGGGCATCTCTCACATGCAAAGCTAGCGCTCTACCACTTGAGCTAATTCCCTACAATATCAACAAAATCATTATATCAATCAGATCGTAGTTTCCAAAGAGCACGGAAAATAGACGAAGAAATGGAGAATCCAGGTATCGATCCCGGTACCTCTCACATGCTAAGCGAGCGCTCTACCACTTGAGCTAATTCCCCCACGCCCAGCTGCCTTCAAAAATACTTGCCTAGATATTGAATTGCTTGCAAAGCAATTCTCAAAGAAATCAATGAAAAGTCAAAAACCATCAATTTGGAAAATACACCTTTCCACAAATCTACAACATCCATCAGCTAATCCACCAACTGCCTTGGAAAATACTTGCAGCACAGATATTCAATTGCCTGCAAAACAATTCGCAAAGAAACGAGTGAAAATTAAAAAGCTAATCAGCTGGAGAATCCAGATATCGATCCCGGTCCCTCTCGCATGCAAAGCGAGCGCTCTAACACCTGAGCTAATTCCCCACAATATCAACAAACTGATTATATCAATCAGATCGTAGTTTCCAAAGAGCATGGAAAATAGACGAAGAAATGGAGAATCCGGGTATTGAACCAAGTAACTCTCTAACGCAACGAGAACGTTCTACAACTTGAGCTAATTCCTCCACCATCAGGGTTTTACCTCCAATAAATGTATTTGTTTGGAGGGCAATTAGAAATAAATGAGTGGTAAGTTACAGCTCAATCACCTGGAGAATCCGGGTATCGATCCCGGTAACTCTCACATGCTAACACTTGAACAAAGATATTAAATTGGCTATATAGCAATTCGCAAAAATATGAGTGAAAAGTAAAAGATAATCTTCTGGAGAACCCTAGTATCCAATTCAGTATTTCTTACAAGATTGCTTTTCTTTTTGAGCTACTTCCCCAACAGCCCGACGTATACTTGTTACGTTCCGCTCTCTGGTCAAACAAACGACAACACGGAATATATATATAACAATATATATTTATTTTCTCGACGGACGCTTGTGTGAAGTAAGAGCAGTCCGGAGAGGAATTAGAATCGTTCGTCTATGAGGCTTGAACTCTTCGAGGTTAGTAGACGATGGCCGAGATAACGCACACAGAGTGACGACGGGACCAGCTTTCGTGAACAGCGGAATCTTTTCACTGTCTTCTGTTCAATTCGTCGGCCTTATATTACCTTCAAACTCCCACGCGGAGATATGGACACGCCTTCACGCCTCTGCAATTTCTTCCGATATCTGGCGATCGGGATGTGTCACTTCCGCCATCTTTGGAATGGCATGTGTGATCGTCATCGAGCGGAAATAATTGTCATTTAGTTCACAGGTCACTCTCTTCCGGTGCATCACTCTGTAGCGGCACAGTGGGACCTTCACCTTGTCCCATATTATCAGCCGAGCTCGCCTGCGCGATTTCTTTCGATTACTGGCCATTGGGATGTGTCACTTCCGCTATCTTTGGAATGGCATGTGTGTTCGTCATCGAGCGGAAGTACCTGTCGTGCAGTTCACAGGTCACTCTCTTCCCGTGCATCACTTTTTGACGGCACAGTGAGAATTTTTTTTACCTTGTCTCATATTGTCAGCCAAGCTGTAATTTACATACTTGCCAATAGATTTATTTGATTCCTGGGCAATTTGCAAAGAAGTAAGTAAAAAGCAATGCATTAACCACTTGAAGAATCATGGTATCGATCTCGGTTCTTCTCACATGTGAAGTAAGCGCTCTTCCATTTGAGGTATTTCCCAACTACATTCACGTATATTTGCCCATGGGTTAATTTTGTTGGAGGGCAATTTGCAAAAAAATGAGTGAAACGTAAAAACATATATCCGTATAGATTTATTTCCTTTCTCTCCATCCGCCCCTATCATCAGGTGTTCAAAACTACCTCCTATGTCCACACAGGGCTGGTGTTTATAAGTTCTTGCTGGTCGGCCAATACTGACACATTCATTTGTAGAAGTCTATTGAAGAATGTCACTTAGCACATATCTGTGTAAATTGGTTTGGTTTCTTTGGGTTTTTTTTGGGGGGGGGCATATCAACCTTTGTAGGTTATTTAATGCCAAAGCTATTCTCCTACAAGAACTGTAGTGGTACTATTTAACCCATAGCTGGGACGATTAGGGGGTTCATACCTTTCCCAAGAGTATTTGCCTTGAAAGTGAACGTAATAGTGCGACTAGAGTACGAACTCGCTTACTACGATTCCGCAGTCCATCGCTTTAACCATTACACCACGAGGACACAACTCCCGAGCAATTTGGAAAGAAATGAATTGAAAGTAAAAACTGAACAATCAGTAGAAACCGGGTCTTGATGCTGGTATCTCTCACATGCGAGGTGAGGGTTTTTCTGTTGTATAGCCATGACCAACTATACAAACACATCTGCATGCAAAATCATAACGACGACACAATAAAGACGAGCGACACAGTTCTTTTGAAAAATATACCTGTCACTTTATTGAAAGGGTTGTGTGTGAGAGGGAGTTGGAGACCGAACAAAACTGCAACATATTGACCCCCACTCCTATAGGCCATAAGAGCGTTTCTTTCCCGTTCTCCTGGGTTGCTCAACCGAGGGCCTGGTTTTATCTACTGCATCTTATCTCTTACTCGTCTGATCCCCAACTACTCAATCGGGGGTCCCGAGGGCCCCTTCTGCCGGGTGTTGTTTTCTCTACAGCATCTTTTCTCCAACTCATATTGAACTTCCTGTGCACTGAGTTATATAACAGTTCGATGCCCACTCAATCTCTTCCAATGAATGGCCCACGGAATATGCAACTTCCGCCGTCTTTGGAATGGCATGTTTTGATCATCATCGCGCGAAAATAACTGTCATGCAGTTCACAGGTCACCCTCTTCCGGTGCATCAGTTTGTGACTGTACCGTGGGATTTTAACCCTGTCCCTGTCCCATATTGTCAGCCAAGCCCGCCCACGCCGTCTTTGGAATGGCATGTTTGGCCGGGTCGGAGGTCAATATACAACATTTCCATTTGAGCTAATTCCCCAAATGCCTTTACGCATACTTGCCTATAGATTTATTTGCATTCAAGGCAATTTGCAAATAAATGAATGAGAAGTTAAAGCCTAACCATCTAGAGCTATTTCCCCAACTCCTAACTATCGTAAAAAATTACTTGCCTAGATATTAAATTGCTTGGAAATCAATTCGTAAAATGAAAAGTAAGAAAAGAATCACAAGTGAGAGCTCTAGAACATCAGCTTCTCCACCAACTCTCTGTGAAAATAATTGCTGAGACATTGAATTTCCTGGACAGCAATTCACGAAGAAATAACCGTTACGCCATGTGTCCGTTGGTTCCCTGAGCTTCTAAGAAGACAATCATCTGAAGGTTGCAGGTTCAATCCTCACTACAGGCGAGTAATATACAGGAATACTTAACACTTATACCCGGATATGGCAAACGGAATCAGAACAGGCGACCCCCGTGGTTTCAATAAAGGACGTAGTTCGAAGTTCTATGAAGGTTCCCGAGTTCGACAAATACCTGAAGAAGGCCGGAGGAGATATCGGCCGAAACGTTTTGGAAATAACAGATGAAGACATTAGTCCGAAAAACCTTAATGATAAAAAAAGCGTCGAATATATACGAAGAAATGGAGAATCCGGCTATCGATTCCCCCAGTACCTTGTCGTGTTTAAAGCTTACACTTTACCACTTGAGCTTTGTTGGACACAGACGTCGTGTAAAAACTTTCACTACAGAAAATTGTTCAAATCAAAGGAAGCATGAAGCTCCAATGCTTTTTGTTGAGGACGGGACGAGTAGCAGTCATGCTTGATTAAATTTTCTAAAGGACCCTAGCTAGCCACATTCGCCGACACTGACACACAATACAATATAATTAGTGATACGTCAACAGGTGCGTAGCATCAACCAAAGTTCTTTTTGAGATCATACTTAAAAACTATGATGAAATGGTATGATTTATTTACAGTGAATATCTGATAGCAATGAAAGGGAAGGGAGAAGACCCATGAAAAAAATGGGAAAAACAAGGAAAAAACCCTCTCGTCCTCTCATCAATGATTATGGCGAGCGACTGTTTTCTGGAGTCCAAGATGACTGCAAACAAACCGGACCATTCCTAATTGGAGAGGGGAATTAAACTTATGAGATAAAAGAAACGCTGGGAAGGGCGTGGCAAGGAATAGGTAACATGAATTACAGCAATGTAGATCCAAGATATTCTGAAGAAATTGGGCTGAGTAAAGTTGGGGTGATAAAAGAATAAGTACTAGAGGCTAACAACAAGATGGCTGAGCCAATGGCACACATCATACAGCTCACTAGGGAAGTAAGCAGAACAAATTATCAACTTATAGGGGATGAGTTACAGTAAGATCTGTTATATAATTGCGGAAGGATTTTTCTTTATATTATCATTTTTCGTTGGTTATATCTTATCTTTCGGCTTAGTTAGGCTTGGAACTATTCGGTTTTGTGCAAGGGTAGGGGCACACATTAGGCGCATGTGTTCACGCTCGCGCGGGGAGGACGTGACAATCACAGATGTCATAATAAAAACCCCTGGGGATGTGAATGACGTCATGCCCGGAAGCGATGGGCTGAGGATTTTGGGTGATTTTTGAAAAAAAGCAGTTAGTTGAGATTCGGACTTGGGCGAAGTGAATTGATTTTTGGATCTGGGTGTGGCCAGGTTAGTTGGGTCTACGAGATGCGCCGCGCGTGGTGGGGTTAGATGGAACAGTCAGCATAGTAAACATTGTGTCTCTCTCTCCTCGTGTCGAAAGCCTAAAAGTCAAGAAGGTAATAAAAGTTTCGTACCTGAACCAAGAGAGCCGTCAGTGTTTCGAGTGTTTTTCGGATTCCTATGCCAATGAACATTTCACGTATCCGTATGTTTTACAGATCGGTATATTTCATATATCAGTATGTTTCACGAATTTGTATTTGAGTATGTTACAGATCCAGACCATTGTCGCCATGCGCAGGTAAAGCGAGGAAGGATGACTCCAACGTTTCCCCCTTTCGCACAACAAGGCTCGCCGCATACACCCACCTTTTGTCGAATTTTATGCAGTCCAGGCGTTTTTTATCACATCTAATTTTGACTCTAAACTGTTGCCTAAAGAGCAAAAATCAGATCACGATCAGAAAAGTTTGTTCTGGCATACAATCCCTTCTTTCAGGTCGTCCAAATCACCATTCTAGCTATAGATAGGATCACGAGACACCACAGATTTCTCACCTTGATACGGAAGGTCAACATTGTTAACGACGTAACCAACGTCGAGCAGCACGATCTGCTTGGGTTCGATGCGAACCGTCCTCTCCTTGGCGTCACTCCAAAATAAGCGAACTTGATCGCAGTAGTAGAAGGCGTGAAAAAGCCGTTTCTTCTAGATCACTGTCGTAGCCAGGGCAATTATGCATGGCTTCCAGTCCCACGCCGTGAAGGGGCAACGTGTTTCGTGCAAGCCGCCTGATGAGCGAGAACTTGGAGTTGTTCAAGAAGCCCGAACCTGGCGCCCAATTCCATTGCGATCGAACCTCCTCCAGTTACCAGCTGAGCTACTCCACGAGAGGACCCGAAACAGAGCCCATCACTGATTCCCGATACAGTTCCTTTCGAACGCGAAAAAGTTCACTGGACACAAGGAAGTTGCGATGGGCCTTACGGTGATTTCGGACAAACGATGTTTTACTCCTAAGCTTACGACGGCCTTGGGCTTTGGGATCGGACTTGAGGCAAGGAAAGATATCCCTCATCTTTCGCTCCCACACCGTGTCCCTCGACAAGGACTGACCAAGGTAAGTTAGTCTATCAGCGAACCAGTGGTTCTCCAGATCAGTTATCCCAAGGCTTCCATTGTAAGGACGTTGACAGCAGACCTGTCAACGAACCACCGGCCTTCGACCTCCCCAAAATCATTTGGAGAGGGGCTGTTTCAGTGCCAGCCGAAGACCCTTTTGCAGAGGAAGTACAGACAAGCGGTAAAGGATCAAGGGAAAGATGTACACGGCTTACACCTCCACCTTGCCTTTTTAAGGATAAAGACCTTCGAAGCCAGGTACCCTCCTGCGCTTCGATCTTGGCCTGAACTTCCGACCAATTTCCCTAGGTCCGAACTACACCCCAAGGATGTGGACGGGTTCGTCACTCCAGCGGAAAGGTCCGGGCTGGGGAACGCCACCCCTCTAGGCACCCAACCACTGACCTTCACTTTTATCAAAATTGATTTTGGCTCTTGCTATCTCTTGCTATCTCTTCGTACCTCGTAATCAAGTTCTTCACTGCCTTTATGTCCAAACGGCGGAACAAAAAGAGAGTGATATCATCGGCGCACGCAGAAACATTCGCTGTAAGACAGCAAGCAAAGAAAACTCCGCGAAGGGCTGGATTTAGAGGAGACAGGGAAAAACTCTATCGAGCCAAGTGCTCGATCGCGAAAGCCTTCAAATGCTTGCTGTTCACCTTAGGGTTGTGCTACATCATGCTAATCCATTTGCGGAACTCCGGATTGAATCCGGTGGTCTCCAAAAGCTTCTCCAAAATCCAAAGGTCCACCCTGTCGAAGGCCATGGCCTGATCTAAATTGATCAGCGCGGCTTCAGTGTCGTCATTTTACACACTAGGACATTGCCAACCAAATGCAAATTGTCTAGAACCGATTTTCTCTTCACAGAGAAGTCCAGCTCAGGTCCGATCAGATTGCTAATAACAATCTGCAAACGGTTGACTCAGACCGAGGTCAAAATCTTTAACTCTGTGTTTAGTAGAGTTATGATCATCTAAACGCTTCCATACATATCTGCCACCTTACTTCAGTAATGTGATCATGCCCTTGGTAAAGCTACCAGGGATGGCTCCCTGGGCGAACCAATAGTTGAACATAACCGTCAGAATTAACACTAACATGTGCGACAGCTTCTAGTACACTTTGTCGGGTAAACCATCCAGTCCAAACGACTTGTTGAGGCCGACCTGTTTCAACGTATTACGGAATTCGCATTTCGTAACCAAACCCGCACAGCTAGTCGTTTCCGCCTCCTGGATGCAGGGTAAGTCGGCTAAATTGCTATGAAACTATTGAACCGGGAGGTCAGGACAGCAAGCAAAGCGATCATGGAAATGCGTCGGATAGATCTCGCGTATCTTATGATTCAATAGTAGCACGTGCAACTTGACGAAACTTGACGAACTAGATATGCCGGGAGGGAAACCTTCGTACTTCTTCCTCACGCTCAAGCGCGTTACATTTCATAGCTGCTTGGTAACTTAGTAACCCTAGTAGTACTCGCTAGCCACGCATTCAAGATCCTGTCTAGCAAAATCTATGGCTTGGGAATCCCCTCTTTCACCCCCGAAAAAGCTTATCTTCTAACTACCAGCCGAACGAACAAAGGTGGTTACAATGGATGCACCCCAGAAATTGCTTAGGTCATTTATGCTGAGTCCGTTTATTTTCTTTCCGTTGAAAGCCTTTTCGCTAACGGAAGTCTGTGACAGACTCTCCGGTTCCTGTTTCCAGTTCTTTTTGTCGATCTGGTCTTGTGTCGGTCTTTCTGTATGGGCGTTTGTTTTCTCATTTCAGACTAAGAGCAGCCAAGGCGGAGAGAAAGGGTGCTGAGATTGTTGTTGGGGAGATTGGGGTTGTTGTTATTGGGGTTAAATCCCGATATCCTGGTTAGGTGAGTTTTTTGGTTATGGATCTTAGCTGCTTTCTCTGGAATATTTTAGCTTGTCTTTTGGGGTCCTGCGGCTGTTCTTTGTTGGTTTTTGAGAAGGCAAGATTTGGCCAGGTGGCCAATCTGCGTACAATTTCAGCAGCGTGGTCTCTTGCCCTCCACCACCATCATCATTTCTCTGTCCTGATATGTCGGATATGTCGGATATCTGTCGAAAGAGTTCTCTATTTCGTAGTCACCGTATGCGGTGCCGAAGCTGTTGCGCGTGGGATCACTTCTTCCACTTTTCGATAAGCACTGAAGAAGGACCCAAAACGGTGTCAGTTATACCATCGGGCGCGTTGCACGCGGTGACCCATATCCACCTGTTCTCCATATAATCGGGCTGCAGCCAGACGTGTTTGGCAATAATGTTATTTCCGGTCAGCTTGACAGCATCTTTTTTTTTTTTTGCAGCGGGATATCCCACGTAGAAAAGACAAGTCTGCAAAAATAGCGACCAGATATCTCAGCTGCTCGTTGTAGTTCATCGAAAGTGTCCCGTATCAGCGTGGTCAGCCTCCTGGTCTTCAGGTTAGAAACCAAAAGGACAATTTCCTCGGCTCTAGGGGACCTGTGATGTCTGGGATGGGCAGGATCATGTTGCCGCGAAAATATTCCTCGAATCTGCCCTCCCGGTCTTTTTCATACTCCTCGAGGCTTCTGGGCTCCTGTCTTTTCGAATAATCTGGGTTGACGGCGGGAGATGTTGGTGGTGATCCTTTTATCGGTATGGTCGGTGTAGCGACAAGAGTGGTGGCAGATGAAGCTGGAGAGACCGTTAGTTCGGGCCAGTCTCCCTTTGTAGCGAAGAGGCTTCATTTCGTCCTGCTGCTCATTTGTGGGTCCAGTTTGAACTATTTTGGGGAGTCTTTCGGTAAATTCTTTTTGGAGTCCTTTTGTACGTTTTTCTAGGATCTTGTTTGTTCTGCTTTGGGACCTTCCCTAGCTGCCAATAGCTACCAGGAGGGTGGCACTGCGTCTTTGTGACAATCCAACCGCTTAAAACAGTTGGGTTGTCAGGTGGTTGTCAGGTGGTTGTTATTGTTCTAATTTAGGTGGTCGTCGACTTCCACAAATCTTCAGCAAATTGTTGTTGAGAAAAAACAAGAGAACGTGCTGGACCTAGACTGGGTAGAAGCTATTAGGAAAGTAGTCCATTTTATTTACAGACTTGCCAGTCTGCAGCAGTCGCAGTAGCAGGAGATACTCGCAGTGGACTTAGCCAATCAGCAAGGACTAAGAACGTATACGATAAGATGCAATTATCCTGATTACTGTTCTACAGTTTTCTGAGGGTAAGGCGTATCTTTTGTATTAAGAATGTCTGAACTGAAGTACAAAATATGTTACCTCGAATTCTAACCAGCTAATCCCCCAATACCGATTAAAAATACTTGCTTAGAAATTGAATTGCTTGAAGAGCAATTCGCAAAGCAATGAATGAATAGTAAAAAGGTGATGTTGAGAATCCGGGCATCGATCACATGAAAAACGAGTGCTCTACCTCTTGCGGAAATCGCCCAAAATATCAAGAAATTATTCATATCAAAGTTTCCAAAGAGCGTCGAAAACGTAAAAGACATGGAGAATCCGGGTATCGATCCCGGTTCCTCTCACATGCAAAGCGAGCGATCTACCACTTGAGCTAATTCCACACAATATCAACAAACTGATTATATCAATCAGATCGTAATTTCCAAAGAGCATGGAAAATAGACGAAGAAATGGAGAGTCCGGGTATCGATCCCGGTGCCTCTCACATGTTAAGCAAGCGGTCTACCACTTGAGCTAATTCCCCCACGCCCAGCTGCCCTCAAAAATATTTGCCTAGATATTGAATTGCATGGAAAGCAATTCGCAAAGAAATAAATGAAAAGTAAAAAAAAAAAAACATAAATTTGGAAAATACACCTTTCCACAAATCTACAACATCCATCAGCTAATCCACCAACTGCCTTGGAAAATACTTGCAGAGATATTCAATTGCCCGGAAAGCAATTTGCAAAAAAAAAACGAGTGAAGAGTAAAAACCAATCTGCTGGAGAATCCGGGTATCGATCCCGGTACCTCTCACATGCGAAGCGAGCGCTCTACCACTTGAGCTAATTCCCCCACGTCCAGCTACCCTCAAAAATATTTGCCTTGATATTGAATTGCATGGAAAGCAATTCGCAAAGAAATCAATGAAAAGTCAAAAACCATCAATTTGGAAAATACACCTTTCCACAAATCTACAACATCCATCAGCTAATCCACCAACTCCCTTGGAAAATATTTGCAGCACAGATATTCAATTGCCCGCAAAGCAATTCGCAAAGAAACCAAGTGTAAAGTAATGCTATCGAGAAATCTACAACATCAGCTAATCCACCAACTCCTTTCGAGGATCACATTTAAAAAACAAAACCAAAAAAAAACTGATTAAAAGAGCCAATAACGGCATTCGCAACAGAAGTACAGACAGAAAAAAACCACAAAAATTGAGAAACAAAAATGGGAAAAAAAAATAACTGTATAGATATTTCGAGCGACAAACTGATGAAATCTTTTAAATTGACCAGAAAATCCAGCAAACACTGCGCGCGACATACGAAAACCACTAGAAAGCTGTTTCGGCCTAAGTAGGTCTCATCAGCAGTGTATACCGTGGTCTTCCTCATTGGAGATCGAAGCAGCGACCACAGAATGCAGAGCCGAATTTCTACTACTCATGAAATCTTGTAGGTGAAGACCTGGATATTGCTAAGAAAGGAAAAGAAACTGAATCCTTTCTAAGAGCAGCAGAAAACAACGCCCTAAGGACAAATTATATCAAAGCGAAACTGATAATACACAAGAGAATTGCAGATGTCGATGACGTGCAGAAAGAGATGCAACAGGTAATCACACAATAAAACGAAGCAGCAAATTAACATAAAAAGATAATAAGAATGTGTATGATTTGATATGAAAGGTGATCTGCAGGGAATTATGCAAAATATTGAAATTGACCATATTTTTGTAAGCACAAATCAGAATCAGTCTCAGAGAATGAAACCCATAGAATTCTCCACGATTTTCAGATACAAACGAATCCCATGATTCCGGATAGAAGACCAGACCTAGAGATGATAAACAAAAAGAGAGAGAACGAGTCAGAAATAGAGAGAGTCAGAAAGAGAGAGAGTCAGAAAGAGAGAGGGGGAGAATTTACCATATTGTGGATTTACCCGTTCCAGCGATCGACATTGTGAAAATTAAATAAAACGAAAAGAGGGACGAATATTTGGACCTTGCTGCGGAACCGAAAAAGTTGTGGAACATGAGTGTGTTGGGGTTATAAATGGTTTGGTATTTTTTCTGAGAACTAATGTCAGAAGAAAGGAGACGATACCTTATAAATCTTAACTTTATTTCTGGGATCAACAACCATTCTGTGGATGAATAAACTTCTTCCTGAAACCAATGGAAATGGTTGTATCTCCCAGACAAGGTCTTAAAATATACTAGTCGCTCTCGGTGGTTGATAAGTCCAACTTGGTGTTCATAGGTTGCTTGTTTCGGCGAGTAGGCTCGCGAGCAGCAGACATGGTGTCAGGCTACTAAACCTAATCAACCATGTATTCGCTGCTAATAGCCACTTGAAAGAGGGTTCGTTCTGTCTCAAGGGTACCGCTGAAGTGAGAGCGAATTCCTCTTTTGTGCAAGGATCGTCCTTTTTCCGCGCATGTGTTGCCCCTACTTCCTGTCTGGGGCTTCAGGGGATTTTAACACAGATAGAACGTATCTTATTTTATTTATTTTCTTTTTCTTTTTCTAACCCTACAAGTGTGACGGTGGTAACTTTTATAGTTGGTGTGGTTGGAACGATCCCTTGGACCCAGATGAAGAGACAGGAGGAATTGTAAATCAGTGGGAGGATCAAAATTATCCAAACTATAGAATTGCTGAGAATACTCTAAAGAGTCCAGGTCACCTGAGGAGACGTGCAGTCACTGAGACTCCAGTGAAAGACCATCAGCTAACGCAGGTATAAAAAAAAACCTGGCAGAGTAAAATAATAATATTTTGGTTGTATGATCAACGTACAAGTAAACGAAATTCGACCATACAACCAAAATCTTTCCTGGAGAATGAGAAGCATAAAATTCTTTGGGATTACCTAATCCCAGCCAGAAAAGCAGACCACGTGATCACTAAAAAAACGAAGAGAGTGCTTACTTTGCCGTCGCAGAAAACCACAGAGTGAAAATCAAAGCGAAAAGAGTGACAAGTACTAAAACATTGCCGGAGAACTAATAAAGCTGTAGAACATGGAGGTGACGGTGATACCAATTGAAACTGGCGCACATGGAACGGTTCCCAAAGGTTTGGAAAGGGACCTGGAAGAGTTGAAAATTAGAGAACGAACCGAGAACATCTAAACTACTGCGTTATAGGGATCGCCCAGAATACTCGGGAGAGTCCTGTAGACTAGAAGAGACTTGCTGTCACTCAAACTCCAGTGAAAGACCATCAGCTAATGCTGGTGTGAGAAGTAAAATAATCATTTAACTAACTTCGACGGATGGCTAAATTTTAAAGGAATACAAAATAAAATAAAAAAAAACAGCCTGTGAAAAACTAGACTCTTATTATCATTATTATTATACTCCTTTGAGAGTTTTTTTCACTAATTGAGTAGATGGTTTTTCACAGGAGTTTGAGTGACAGCAAGTCTTCTCAAGTCTCCAGGACTCTTCCGAGTATTCAATAATGTTGTAGTTTTGACGGTCTCTACTCATCCTCTTATTTCCAAACACTGGAGTCTGAGTGACAGCAAGTCTCCACAAGTCTCCAGGACTCTTCTCAGTATTCTGGCCGACCATAATAATGCTTTTATCTGGATGGTCACTCTAATTTCCAAGTTTTCCAGTCCCTCCATCAACCATTTGGGGATTGTTGTAAATGTACCAATTATAAATGGAACCACTGTCTCCTTCATGTTCCATAGTTTGTTTCTTTATTCAGGTAATTAACAAGTTCATACAATCACTTATTATCATTATCGTTACTCCTTTGAGAGTTTTTCTCGTCAACGTGAGCTTATGGCTTTCACTGGAGTCTGAGTGACAGCAAATCTCAAGTCCCCAGGCCGTTCTCAATAATGCAGTAGTTTTGATGGTCTCGATTTGTTCTCTGGTTTCTAAGTTTTCCAATTCCTTTACCTAGCCTTTGAGGACTGTTCCGAGTGCACCAATTACAACTGCTATCACCATTACTGTCATGTTCCGTAGTTGTTTTTTAGTTCAATTGCAAGGTCTTCATATTTACCTCCCTTTTTGCTTTCTTTTGATTATTATTATTATCATTATTATAATAAAGAAACAACAACAACAACAATAATAATAAGTAAAGTTGGCGACCGTAGTCGACGGTGACCCGAAGTTCCCCTTTTCAATAGCTACTACACAGATGTGTAAGGGAGGGCGCTACTCCATTCCCTGGATTGCTCCACTTTACCCTTGATCCTTTCCTTATAGCGCTGTGTGCTAAACAAGGTGGCATTAAGTACCATTTTTTGAGTTTTGGTATGACTCGACCTGGGATCGAACGCCGGTCTCCCTGACGATTGGCGAATACTCTAACCATTATGCCAGTGGCCTGGTTGTTAATAATAATAATAATAATAATAACAACAACAACACACGGATCACCTAAACTCGGCCGGTAAACCAGACATTATAATAATCAACAAAAAAAAAAGAGAATTTGCAAAATTGTCGACTTTGCTGTCCCAGCTGGCCATAGAATAAAACTGAAAGAATGTGAAAAGAAGGATAAGTACCTCGACCTTGCTAGAGAATTGAAAAAGTTATGGAACATGAAAGTAACGATTGTACCAATTGTGATTGGTGCTTTTGGCACAATAACTAAAGGATTATTAAAAGGCCTGGAAGACTTGGAAATTGGCGGACGGGTAGAGACTATCCAAATGACAGCATTGCTGAGAACGGGCAGAATCCTGAGACGAGTCCTGGAGACTTGTGGAGACTTGCTGTCACTCAAACTCCAGTGAAAAACCATCAGCTTACACTGATGTGAAAAACTCTAAAGGAGTAAATAATAATAATAATATATGCACAACCCTGCACCTGTCCTAGAAAATAACACACATAAACTCCTATGGGACTTTGACAGACAGACAGATCACCGAATCTCGGCCAGAAGACCAGACCTAATAATAATCAACAAAAAAAAAAAAAAAAAAGAAATTGAAAAAACTCCAATGAAAAACCATCAGCTAATACTGATGTGAAAAACTCTAAAGGAGTAAATAATAATATTTATGGCCCAGTTTTTCACTGTTTTTTTAACCACCTGTCGGAGGTGAGTAAATTAAAAAAAATGAAATTGTAATTAACAGACGGTCACATAAATTGCTTTTGCTGTGATTTGTTTTTTGTTTTGTTTTTATTTATTTATTTATTTATTTATTTATTTTGGAGGGGGGTCTTGTCTTTTTATTTTAAACTTGCAGCTTGGAAAACTCAACTCAAGTCACAAGACACCTTCACACGTATGTTACGCAGGTAATCATGAAAAATCAATATATATATATATATATATATATATATATATATATATAATGTCGTCAATAGCAGAAACGTGCGTCAAAAAAGAGAAAAAGTATGTGTCTGTTTGTTTAGACATTGTACTGAGAACATCGCCACTGCAACAAAGAAGTCGAGGTATAAACGAAGGAAAATACACGGAGAAAAGCCACGGTTTGATTTATGTTGACTATTTTGCGGGGCTGGGGAGACGTTATTGTTGACAAGTCTGCAGCAAAGTATCAGTGACGTATTTAGAAGCTTTAGCTTTGCCAACAATTCACATCGGCTGGAAGATGTTGCGGGCTGCCTCCAGTCTTCAGCCTAACAGGATTCGGATATGGCTGACTGCTGCGGTCACGTACGCTGTACTCGGGAGACAACACGTGGACTATTGTTTTGCTAGGGTTTTTAAATAGAAATTACAGTTGTCGCTGCAGTCTTTCTATACATTATTATTGCTGTTTATAGTCAATGTGTTTTCACACCAGGAATATTTAGCCGGCTCCTACTGAAGATCAGGTGACGTCAAGTCTTCTCAAAAATTGAGGACTCTCCTCAGTATTTTTTTCTCATTTGTCCTTAGTTGTGCGTGTTGAGTAATGGTTTATATTCTGGACGAAACTGCTTGCGTTTCCCGTCGGTTTATGCGTTAATTTTGAATTACTCGGATGGAAGAGGTCACATGGCATTGTGGTTAACGTGATGGACGGTGACATCGTAGTAAGCGTGTTCGATCTCCACTCACGGCATTATGTTCACTTTCAGACTAATACCTTTGGGAAAAGCATTAACCAAATTATTCGTCTCAGCTATGGGTTAAATAATACCGCTACTCTTCTCCTACAAAGATGGCTTTGACTGTAAATAACCCATAAAAGTTGATATGCCATTAAACAAAGCAAACAAACCTAACGAAATTAATTGGGTGTGTCAAACGTTTTACAATATTTTGGTAACATGAGGCCCAGTTCGGCAGCTCCAAATGCTTTTAAATCGTGAAGGTGACGAACCACACTATGCTGAGCTCGCCTGATACTCCCCTGATGCTACTCATCAGATTTGCCTATGGCTTGGAGCACCGCATGGAAATCCTCGGTTTTAGGCTATACTTAATTTTGCCTGATCAGCAAAGTTTGATTCAAAAGAAAGTTTTATTTATTTTTCTCCAGGCATTCTTTTACGGTTGCCCAGTTGGTTAGGGCTGTAGAATACACCGGCTGCACCTCTGCAGAGGGGTAAAACCCCTCCCCCACTCAAAGAGTGTCCTGCATATGATACTAAAGAATCTGATGGTGAGGTTCCAGTAATGCTGAGGCTTTGGGGAATGTGGAGCACCCCTTCATTGCCATTGCTCCCTGGTCCACTCTGGCCCGGCGTGGTAGCACCTGATAGGGCCCTATCTATATAGAACTGACGGCATACTTATGCTAATCTGAATTGTTTGACTAAACTGAATAGCTTGAAATAATAATGTTTTTGATAATTAAACCGTACTTACATTTATACTGCGTGCTAATGGTAAACTGAATTATTTGAAATTGAACTGTTTTTAGCATTGAAAATCTACTTACACTAAACTGATTTGTTTAATATAGAACTGTTTTGACATTTAACTGGGTGCAAACAAAACCAGTACTTATACTAAACTGAATTATCTGAATTAGAATTGTTTCACTTAAAAATAAACTGTGTACTTAAGTTTAAACTGCGTGCTTATGCTAAACTAAATTATTTGAAATGTAACTGATTTCTGGCAATGAAACTCTACTTACATTAAACTGAATTGTTTAATATAGAACTGTTTTGACATTTAACAGTTTGTAAAGAAAATATGTACTCATACTAAACTGAATTAACTGAATTAGAACTGCTTGACTAAACCGAATAGCTTGAAATAGAAATGGGTAAATAGTAGGGCAGACTAGGTTCTTCAGCCTTGGTTAGGCAACTAGTCTAGGAGAAGGAAAACACTAAATTCAAACCTGTTAAATTCCGCTTGAAAATTGACCTTGTGTCATATCCTGCCCGAGCGGAGGGGTTGGTAAATATGGAAATAGAAATGTTTTTCACATTTAAACTGCGTACTTATGCTAAACTGAATTGTTTGAAATAGAACTATTTTCAAAAAATGAATTTAGCGTTAAATAACTTACAAAGGTTGATATGCCATGAAACTCAACCAACCAACCAACAAACAAACCAACCAAACACTCTTTTACGAATATAATAAAAGATTCTATCAAAATAAACAAGTGTTTTTTGTTTGTTTGTTTTATAAAGCCTGAAAAAAAAATTACGTGGTGTCTTCCATAAGTTTCCAGACCTTTTTCGTATGGGCATTTAAAATTGGCGTAGACTCTTGAATTGCTATTCATCTTATGAGATGACTGACTAATCTTTATGAATTCAGGTTCAAATGAACAGCTACAGCAGCAATTGGAATACACCCTACTAAAGCCTGATTGTCACAGCTGGTGAATTTCAAAAATGCATCAAGACAGTTCCTCAGCCTCCTTATAGTCCAGACGTTGGTCCCTGTGACTTTTGGTTATTCCCTAAGCTCAGAGCCTGTCGTTATGAGACAATTAAGGAAATGAAAGAGACTGTGATGAAGGTCATTGACACGCTCACACAAGAGGACTTCCATGGGGCCTTCCAGAAGTTGTTGTAACGGTACAACAAGTGCATTGCAGCCGGAGGAGATTACTTCGAAGGGGACTAGAGTTTCATGTGTGTACTATCAATAAAAGTGCCCACACGAAAAAAGTCTGGAAACTAATTTAATGATCCTCGTATATATTTGAATAAGGGATACCGCGCTTTCTTTTTTGAAAACTTATTGTTGAACGAAAGTGAAAAAGACAAAGATCATAAACGAAGGATCTGGAAGTCAACTGTTGAGTGTTGACACTGTTTTTTTCAGAGCTGATCTTCTGCAACATCCGAGCCAATCCAAAGCCGCCATCACCCTGACGACATGGGGCGGGGGTTGAATACGCCGATTGCCCTACTGCAGAAGGGTAAGACGACCCCCATGGGTATGATTCTAAACTGCATCTGATCTTGAGACTCCTGTCCAGGAGTTTTTAGAAATATGGAATACCCTATCATTCTCATTACTCCCAGGTCCACTCTGACCTGGATCTATAGAACCTGGGAAAGTCCAAACAGAAAGGTCAAATAGAATTGCTTAATTATTTATAAAGGATTATTATTTGTAGTTCTTTGAAACCATGCAGCTGTGTGCAAATTATTTGTATTACATAGGAATACTTGATCAATAGAGGGGGTGTCTTCGTGGTGTAATGGTTAAAGCGATGGACTGCGGAATCGTAGTACGCGAGTTCGTACTCCAGTCGCGCTATTACGTTCACTTTCTGGCAGGCAATACTCTTGGGAAAGGTATGAACCCCCTTATCCTCCCAGCTATGGGTTGAATAGTACCACGACTGTTCTTCTAGGAGAATAGCTTTGGCATTAAATAACCTACAAAGGTTGATATGCCATTAAACAAAGAAACCAAACCAAACCTTGATCAATAGAATTACTAATGCTAATCTACAATATTTGAAACAAATTTGGTTTGGTTTTGGTTTTGGTTTGGTTTGGTTTTGGTTTTGTTTGGTTTTGGTTTTGGCTTTATAGCTAATCAATCAATCCTCTTTATACAAATGTTATATATATATATATATATATATAGTTTACAAACCTAAGTCAACAAAGAGGAAAGTATTGCCATGTATCACCAACAATTCAAATAAACATCAGCCACCTGTTTACACGCAGTAAAATGATCAAACAGTTCTATTTCAAACAATTCAATTCAGAATAAGATAACAAAGTTAAATCGTTCCAAGTATTGCTATGTATCACTAACATTAAACAGCAGTCATTAGTTTACACATAGTTAGATAATCAAACAGTTCTATTTCTAACAATTCAATTTAGAATAATTGATTTGTTTGTATACAGTTTAAATGGATTAAATATTTGGTTCTGTTCGAGGTTCGACATGACACACATGAAGAAGCTCGAAGGACGCATCAGCCGAAGCATTATGTCGATGAAGACAATTATCCGAATATTCAAAGAGATAAAAATTATGAAGCTTTAGAAATCTAGACAAATAAAATCGATATCAGTGTTGTTGTTTTTTTTACATACAACGTACGATTGCACGTGATTTACCCTATCCTCATCGGCTGCCAATAAGGGATAATGCCACAGTTTGTGGGGCTAAGGCGCGACTGTTATCTCAGGCACCACCGGCAGCTTTGACCACAAGACGGTGTTAATTTGTCTTATCTGTAGTGTCATGCATATCCTTATCTCTTATTTCCGCTTATGATGAAATGTCGAACATGTAGCGCCCTATTTCCTTTGAAGATTGTCCTTATTTTCTCTTGAGATTGTCACATTCTCATTCGAGAGTACACAAATGTGTACAATAATCCAGTGTTCTGATTGTAGGACCTTTGAGATGGTTTGTAAGTACTGATGAAAGTAACTGATCAAATAGCTCTCTGCTTACTTTCATGCAACTGAATTTTTGGCCAGTTCGGAATTTCATACGGGCACTTATGATCCAAATGAGACTATGAATAACGTGGGAGTAACCCGAATTCGTCATTCCACCATTGGATTTACTGTCTTCTATCAGAATATTACGTTGCTTGCACCAGCGTGTGTAAGTCAAATCGATATGGAGGTGCCCGTGGTGTAATGGTTATCGTCGTAAGAAATGGACACGGCGACACGAGTTCAAATGCTGGACGAGACTGATTGCATTTTATATAGTACTAATACCCATGGGAAAGGTATGAATCCAATTATTCTCCCTCCAGCTATGGGTAAATAGTAGGGCAGACTAGGTTCTTCAGCCTTGGTGAGGCAACTAGTCTAGGAGAAGGAAAACTCTGAATTCAAACCTGTTAAACTCTGCTTAAAATTTGACCTAGTGTAATATCCTGCCCGGGTGGAGGGGTTGGTAAATATGATATCAGTGATAATATACCAAGACCTCAATTTCTGAATAAAAAAAAGATCATTTTACCGAAGGAAATAAATAAACTTTTTCCTATTTTTAAGGTAGATGCTTACGCGTATGATCTTCTGTTCGAAAAATTGTTGATTTGGTTTGGTTTAATTTCTTTGTTTAATCGCATAGCAATCTTCGTGGGTTATTTAATGCCGAAGTCATCCTTGTTGAATAAAAGTAATACAAGGTGGAACGATAAAACTGTCGTCCGAAAGAAAACAACACTACAGCTTTATTTTAAAACTTTTATTGAAAAAATCAATTCAGGTAATGTAGTAGAGCTGACATCTATTCAATGTAGCCGCCTTCAGCCTCAATCACCACCTCGATACGGATCCGGAACTGGGAGCCTGCCTTTTCCACAAGCGCCGGCGGGAGCTCGGCGAATACTCGGCGGATGGCGGTGATCAGGCTTGCTTTGGTGTTGTGGGAGGTCATGTTGGTGATGTTCTCGACGTATGACCAAACAAAGTAGTCCAGCGGGTTCAGGCCGTGAGAGGAGGGGTCGAGTGAGAGAAGGGTACAAAGTCGCAGCACTCCTTCTGAAGCCAAGCCTGGGTTTCTTCGGATTGTGGGCCGACGCCGACTGCTGCCACACCCAGGGTCTGCCACCGGCCAGCTGATTGCACCAGGCCATTACCACACTCTTCAGCACACCCAGGTACACTTTCGTGTTGACTTTCAAGCCGACTTCGAAGATGTGAGGTGGCATGATGTGGCTCTCACTTGAAACCACACCAAAGACCATAACCGTAGCCGGAAACTTTGTTTTCATCACTCTGGGTACGTCCCTGTTATTCGTGGCAATCCAGATTTGCATTTTAAGGGTGCTGGCAATGGTCCTGTTGTCATAACTTGGAACGGTAGAGAGCATGAGTTGTACAGCGGCACATCTCCGATCTCGCTCGTTGAACATTGTGTCACTTTCAGACATGATAGAAGGCTCCTATCGCTCTTGGGATTTGTACACAACTGGCCAACTAGTAGATGGTCTGCAACAAAAAAAGAAAATCGGTTTTCATTAAATGGAAATGGAATCATGTCGTCTTTTCTAGGGCGACAATTTTATTGTTCCACTCTGTATACCACGAGGACGCATCTCGTAGACGGTTGAGGCAGCTTTAACGAAAAATTACCTTGATCTTTTTTACTAGTGTTGCATATTGATCTTTAGACAGCTGGTTATTGTGGATTTCGCAAAAAGAATGTTGCACCTGTGTCTCAGGTAAACAAGTAACAGCGAAAATGAATCACGTGATATGAGCGAGAAGAGAAAATGTGTGGGCGCCCAGAAAATATATGATGCAGAAGTTTTTCGAAACCATAAAGTCAGCGCAGAATCTGAGAGCAGTCAACAAGTAGATACGTTAGCCCGGAGAGAGGTCAGGTGGACCCGGGATGAGAACCGGTCCAGTATTAAACCTCCCGTCAAAGAAGTAAGGCTCTGAATATGTACCTCTACGTGGTGTCAATCATAGCAGTCCTCCATCCCTCTCTCTCACTCCAATACACACAACTGTCATGTCGTTTCCAATAATGGTGTTTATATTTTTATAAAAATGTATTGTTGCATTTGTACCCAAGCTTCACACGTGATATACATCAATAGTACGACCCGCCGAATGAAGAGCCATGTTTCATGCGACACACTCCCCGAAAAAGGTTGCCCATGGCTGCTCTAAAAAAATGAACCAGTAAAAAGACGCCTCGACTCTCAAACTGAAAATATTGAAGAGAAACTGGTTGGTTGGTTGGTTGGTTTTTAGGTTTTGCAACTGCTTGTTGGGTAATATGAAGACGAACCCATAATTATAAAATTAAAGTCTCCTATATGATGAAACTTAACCCCTTCTGATAATGAAGCTTCAATCTTGGAGTTTGAGGAATAGGAAGTAGCACTTGATTACCATAATTGGTGTAATGGTTATCGTCGTAGCAAATGGATACGACGACACGAGTTCAAATGCTGGACGAGACTGATTGCATTTTACATAGCACTAATACCCTTAGGAAAGGTATGAATCCAATTATTCTACCTCCAGCTATGGGTAAATAGTAGGACAGACTGGGTTCTTCAGCCTTGGTGAGGCAACTAGTCTAGTAGAAGGAAAACTCAGAATTCAAACCTGTAATTTAATCTAGTAGGAGTACCTGTTAGGGTCCTATCTATGGGTCAAATAGAACTGTTTAATCATCTGTAATACTTGAAGCCATTTGACAGTGTGCAAACAAATAATGTTGAATTGAATTATTAGCTTTAGCAATATTTGAAACTATCTAGTATCCTGGATATGACATCTAATTGCATCGGATGGTGAGGTTCCAGTTTTGGAGTTTAGGGAATATGGAGTACCCCTTCATTGACATTACTCCCAGGTCCACTCTGACTCAGAGTGGTAGCACCTGTTACAGTCCCATCTATAGGTCAAACAGAACTATTGTTCTAGTTATGATACTAGACTTCATCTGATGGTGAGTTTCAAGTGCGGGAGCTCTGAGGAATAAGGAGTACCCCTTCAATGCCATTACTCCTAGGTTGACTCTGACCCGGAGTAGAAGCACCTGTAACGGTCCTATATATGGATCAAATAGAACTGTTTAATCTTTTACTCGGGGTTATTATAAATATTAGATAGAATTATTTGTACTGAATAACAATGCTCCCTTTTTTTTTTGTTTAACACTAGGTCTGGTTTGTGCATGATAAGTAAGTAAAGTTGTCTCCCTTTAGTCGAGGATGACCCGAAGGCTCCCTTTTCGATAGCTACTACACCAAGATGTAGGGGAGGGCGCTACTCCTTTCCTTGGATTGCTCCTCCTTGATCCATACCTTATAATGCTGAGTGTTAAGCAAGGTAGCATCAAGTACCATTTTTTGAGTCTTTGGTATGACTCGACCACATAGAGTGTTCCCCAATGGTCCCGGAGACCGGGGTTCCAGCCCGTGCAAAGTAACATATACAACCAAAATATTACGAAACTTTTGTTTCACCTAAGTAATAGCCCAACTGCATTTCTGCAAAGAGGCGGTTAGCCCCCTTCCAACGATTGTCTTAGATATGAAACTACCATTTTTTGAATCTTTGGTATGATGCGACCTGGGTTTGAACCTAGGTCTTCCGGACCATTGGCAAACACTCTAACCATTATGCTATTCCCACTGGATCACCTGTCCTACCCAATCATGCATAGTTTTGCACTCCTTCTGTGCTAGTTTGCTGCATCTATTATTATATGATTAATCGTTTTATCGTTTTTTTCTTGCTTAATAAACACTTGTTAGTATGTTGCGTTTAATCAATTTTCGCTTTAACTTAATTGGTCCTCATGGCGTTGTTTTGCGCTACAATTAGAAGGACTTCAGCTTCTCCCTCCAGATTTTCTTTTCGTAACCATATTCCCATCTTCTGGTGTGTAGTTTCGCCAACTTGTCACCAGAAATTAAGTTATTTTTCTTGTTGAGGTCTTGATGGTCTGGATTCTTCTAATGTCCAATTCTTCTAGTTCCTTTTTCCACCCTTTGGGAACCCTTCCAAGTGAGCCAAGAACAATTAGTATCACCGTCAAGTTTATTTTCCACAGCTTACATAGTTCTCTGGCAAAGCGCGGGAATATTTCTTTTATTTTTCACGTTCTTGTAATTTTATTCTGTGATCCACTGGAATGGTAAAGTCCACAAGACAGCAACTCCTCTTTAATTTTCTGTTAATTATCCCTAGGTCTTGACTTCTGGCCGAGATTAAGGGATCCGTTTGTATCTCAAAATCCCAAGAATCTCACGCCTTTCATTCTCCAGGGTGGATCCTGGTCTGTGCATGTACTATTTGGCTGTAGGCACAAATTGCAGTTTCTTGCATAGTTCTTTGTGGATCACTCATACAGTCTTATACAAATGTGCACTATTTTGCTGCGTTCGTTTATTATGTGATTGATCCTTTTGTCTCTGTCAGCACATAACCTTCACTTCCTGTTCTTTTGCGTCTTATCTAGTCTTGTTTTCATATAATTGAGCTGCTTGTAGAAGATATTCAGTTTCTCTCGTAAAGTTTCCCTTTCTTTGCCATGTCTAGATCTTCTCGTGCCAGATTTCATCAGTTTGTCGCTTGAAATATCCATACAATTGTTTTTCTTCCAATTTCTGTTTCCTAGTTAGTATTGTTTATATTTAACCCCATTGAAAGTTTATCACATCAGTGTTAGCTGATGTTTTTTTTCACTGGAGTTTGAATCTCCTCATGTCTTCAGGACTCTTCTCATTATTCTGGCCGATCTTAATAATGCTATAGTCTGGATAGTCTCTTTTTGTCCTCTGATTCCTAAGTCTTCTAGTCCCTGTATCAATCCTTAGACGAGTGTTCCAAGTACACCAATTATGACTGGTATCACCGTCACCTTCATATTCCATAGTTTTTTTTTAGTTCTCTTGCAAGGTTTTAATATTTATCCCCCTTTACGTTTTCTTTTTTTTTTTTTTTACTTTTACTCTGTGGTCTGCTAGAACGGAAAAATTCACTATTCGGCAGGTTCTCTCTTTTTGTTTGTTTGTTTGTTGACTATCACTAGGTCTGGTCGTCTAGCCGAGATCAGATGATCCGTTTGTATTTTAAAATTCCCGATCAGTTTGTGTGTCTCATTCTCTAAGACGGATTTCGGGTTATACTCCTTGTTCGCATTGTTAAATTTAAATTTCTTGCACAATTACCAGTAGATCGCCTTCCACGCCCAGTCGTGTTTACTCTTATACTCTTTTTGCGCTAATTTGCAGCATTCGCTTATTATATGATTGATCATTTCGTCTCTACCACCACATAACCAACACTTGCTATTTTGTTGCATCTTATCTATTTTGCTTTAACGTAGTTTGTCCTTATGGCGTTATTTTGTGCTGCTACTAGAAGAGATTCACTTTCTCTCTCAAGATTTCCTTTTATTAGCCCTGACCAAGTCTTCTCATGCGAGATTTTATCAGTTTGTCGCTTGAAATATCCACAATTACCAACCCCTCCGCTTGGGCAGGATATCACACATGGTCAATTTTTAGCAGAGTTTAACAGGTTTGAATTCAGAGTTTTCCTTCTCCTAGATTAGTTGCCTCACCAAGACTGAAGAACTCAGTTTGTCCTACTATTTACCCATAACTGGAGGGAGAATAATTGGATTCATACCTTTCCCAAGGGTATTAGTACTATGTGAATGCTATCAGCCGCGTCCAGGATTTGAACTCGTGTCGCCGTGTTCATTTCCTACGACGATAACCATTACACCACGGGCACCTCCACACTTGTCACTTGAAATATCCATACAATTGTTTTTTTTTTCCCCATTTCTGTTTTCTACCAAACAAAATCATACGTATTTAATATAGGCGTATAAAGAGGATTTGGCATTAAATAACCCACAATGTTTGATATGCCATAAAGCCGAACATGAACGCCACAATTAAATTTATAATTGCTGAATTTCGTACTAGTATAAATGTTGTATAGCCATAGCGATAATGATATCAATCACAACAGTGATTGATATCATTATCAATAATATATGATATTATATCAATACATATAAAAACACAGGCATATACAAATGCAGGCGGATATATTGATGGACTGTTTCAGATATGAATGCCGTTATCAACTTCTGATTTCGGTTCTTCGACACGAGGAGAGAGACACAATTCTTAAAAGCTTATGCTAACCATACTATCTGAGCCCATTTCAACGCGCGGCGCATCTTGTGATGTTTAAGATCTCTATCAGTAGAGATCCGAAGAACCCAACTACGTCTTTCAACGGCCGAAATCTAACTCTATGCCTCAATGGCAGAATCTCAACTGACTCTTTTCAAAATTCTCAAATTCTCAGGACCATCTCTTCCGGGCATGACGTCATTCACACTCCAGCCTCATTTCCTGTCTTGGGTTTATTATGACAATGGTGATTGTAATATCCTTTGCGCGCAAGCGTAAAACTGCACCCAATGACTATGCCCTGAACTAAGAGACTCGAATAGTTCAAAGCCTTACCAAACTGAATGATAAAATATAATTAACGAAAAATGATTAATTAAAAAAATCATTCCTTAATTATATAACATAAATCCTTTCCCTCGTCTCATTTTTTGGTTTTATTTCTTTGTTTAAAGGCATATCAACTTTAGTGGGTTATTTAATGGCAAAGCCACTCTTGTAGTAATGGTGATATTATTTAACCCGTAGTTGGAGCGGAATAAAGGGAGTCAATACTATTATATCATGAAGGACTCCTTCTTATATTTTATATATTAATCTGACATAATAAAAAAATTGAGAAAATATTTTTTCATTTTATTGTTTATAGATGAGTGAGCCAGTGCGTGTTGAGCGTTTGGATATACGTGATGCATTTAATAAATTTCATTACGTTTTTTGTATAGCCATTTAAAATTGTCATCGCCTCTTGAAAATTCAGTGCGTAATTGCTATACATCTTATGAGATGACTGACCAATTTTTATGATTTCAACTTCAAATGAACAGCTACAGCAGCAATTGGAATACACCCTACTAAAACCTGATTGTCACAGCTGGTGAATTTCAAAAATGCAATCTGGACGTGAGGACACTTTAGAAGATCGATATGCAAAAAATTCTGTTTTAAACTTGGAGAACATGCCACAGAAACGTATGGAATCCTTCAGACTGCTTTTCTACCATCTTGCATGAGTCGAGCATCAGTTTTTTGAGTGGCATAAGAGATTCAAGGAAGGCAGGGTGTCTGTGAGGGATGATGAGAGGTGTGGCAGGAAGTCAATACACCAGAGTTGATTGGCCAAAGGGTTAGGGCTAGGGTTACTATGTTGAGGTTTTAAGGGAGTTCAGCAAGAGATTCCTAGGGAAGAGGACAGCACTCTTCAAATCGGGTCAGTGGCATTTCCACCAGGACAATGCACCAGTCCACAACTCCATCCTTGTCATAGATTATTTGACCAAGATGGGCATCAAGACAGTTTCTCACCGTCCCTATTGTCCAGAGCTTGCTCCCTGTGACTTTTGCTTATTCCCTAAGCTCAGAGACTGTCGTTATGAGACAATTGAGGAGATGAAAGAGGCTGTGATGAAGGTCATTGACACGCTCACACAACAGGACTTCCATGGGACCTTCCAGAAGTTGTTGAAACAGTACAAGAAGTTCATTGCAGCCGGAGGAGATTACTTCAAAGGGGACTAGAGTTTCATGTGTGAACTATCAATAAAAGTATCCATACGAAAAAAGTCTGAAAACTTATTTAATGATCCTCGTATATCGTGATTAACCGAATAAAGCCCAAAAGTGAGAAGATACTTAGGAAGAACCAAAATGGCTTCCGGAGAAATCGATCCACGACATAACAAATTTTGACTATCCGCCGAATTCTAAAAGATGTACGTGCAAAAAACCTTGAAATAACATTATTTGTAGACTTCTCCAAGGCCTTTGACTCCATTCACAGAGGGAAGATGGAGCAAGTACAACTCGCCTACAGCCTACCCAAAGAAAACGTCGCAGCCATAATGACGTTATATAAAAACGCGAAAGTAAAAATCCGCTCCCGGATGGAGACACAGACTACTTCGACATTGTAGCAGGTGTGCTGCAAGGAGACACGTTAGCCCCATACCTGTTTATCATCTATCTAGACTACGTGCTTAGAAAGTCTATAAATATAATGAAAGATAATGGTTTCAAGCTGACAAAGGAAAGAAGCAGAACCTACCCCACACAAACAATTACGGACGCGGACTACGCCGATGACATAGCGCTTCTAGCAAATACATCCGCCCAAGCCGAAACCCTGCTGCATGGTCTGGAACAAGTAGATGCTGGCATAGGCCTCCATATCAACATAGACAAGACAGAATACATGTGCTTCTAATCAAAGAGGCGACATCTCAACACTAAATAGTAGCTTTCTGAAACTAGTGGACAAGTTCACCTACCTAGAAAGACGTCAACACGTGACTAGCAAAGGCATGAACAGCTATCGATAGTCTATCGGTCATATGGAAGTCAGACCTGACCGATAAAATAAAACACGGTTTTTTCCAAGCGGCGGTCGTGTTGATACTGCTATATGGATGCACTACATGGACGCTGACTAAACGGATGGAGAAAAAGCTTGAAAACAATTATACAAGAATGCTGCGAGAAATGTTGAACAAGTCCTGGAGGCAACACTCCACAAAACAACAGCTATACGGCCAAAAAGTATGAAAAGGGCACTCAGTGAGTCTCAAACTCATTTGTGAAGGTTTGCTTGTTTAGCTTGCTAACCATTACACCACAAGTGGTTAAAATATATATATATATATATATATATATATATATATATATATATATATATATATACACACACACACACACTCATTTTCAATTTATTACCTATTCTGACGGTGTGGAAAAACCCAAATGATAAAATTTGTAAATAAAAATATTTTACAAACATATCTGGGGAAAAAATTCCTTTATAAAAGAAAGACTAAAAGTATTCGTTCTGTCTGAAAATAATTAACAAATATCGCAATGCCTAGTTAAAAGAAAAAAACAAAACACCGTCAGAAAAATTTACGCTAGAACGTAAGAGTGCTTAATACACGAAGTAGAGCCAAATACAATATATATATATATATATCTCAAGAGAAAACTAAGTTTGACCATCCCACTTCTTATGCTAGAGGTGGTCTATACAGTATATTGATAATTGCTCGAATTAAAACTATGAATATTTTCTGCTCAATTTCTATTTTAATATTTAATTGAATAACAAGATATAGGTTATACAAATCACAAAAACTTCCACGAACTTTGGGTCCCGTTGAATTAGATCTTTAATGAAAACTTTGTATTTGTCTAATAATTTCTTGTAGATCGGACACGTCCTATGTACTTCGGTGAAGTTGTTGCATTCTTTCACGCAAGATTCAATCATTTTTCTAGCCTCAAGGAATGTTATGCTCCAGGAGTTCCCTTTCTTTTTGTATATTATCCAAGATCTTGAAAATATTTTTCTTTGTAAGGAAACAAATTTGATTAAGACGTTCCTTGTCCTTAACATACAATCGGACAAGTTTGAGAAGCAAAAAAGAAAAAAAAAAAAAAAAAAGCGGCCATATATCAGACTTTTTAAAAAATGGAACAGTCTAGTTCCTTCTAAAAAAAGTCACATGTCAGTGTACTTTGTCCTGATAATTAGACTGTCTTAGAAACGTTTAATTAGTAGAAAGGCAAGAAAACCAACATTAAAATCTTCGTTGATAACGGGACAGTGTTGCGAGTCAGTATAGATTAATAAAAAAAAAATGGCTTGGTATTTAGGGTGATATAAAAGGAGAGAGACAATCGATAGTATTTTTTAAAATACACATTTACCTAAAATACACAGTCATGGATGGATAGATAGAATATAAAAAACTGCGATACACATTCTCTGAGAGTGTCTCCAAAAATAATTTACATGCAGAATCACTAAAAATAGATTTTGATTGATAAGAGGTTTTGTTCAAAAATTTCTAAAACTCAACTCGTAAGAAGAGCTGTAGCTGAACATTTTTGTTGCAGCAACGAACTACAACTTATAAAACTAGAAAAATCTTAATTTTTCAAATCTACCAATGCTTTAAGTTGTTCGTCTGAATAGACGAGACGTCTTCATTTAAATTTTAGAGACGAAAAAAAAATATTAAAGCTTTTATCTTAAGACGAATACCACAGTGCTTATTTTACTTATTTTGTGAGGGTTGCCTTTTTTTTTAAAAAACCACTAATCATTTCAAATTAAGTTTCTTAAACGAAATTAGTTTTCGCCGATTCTAATTGCTTCATTCGAATAACAACCCTGTCTACAGAAACTGAGGAATAAGCCGACTTATGTGAAATGAAACATTTCCTGGCTGCTGGGCAGGGACACACTTCGGTCGGCTATATTCACAGGCACACTGATCAGGTCGGGTGTGTTTTGGTTCCGAGAAGCCGGTATTCACGTCACACGCGCAAAGACCGGCATCCTGGAGCCTCAGGTGGCCATCCCCTCTGGCTCTAACCCTCCCCAGAAGGGTTTAGTTCTATCGCTTGGAGCCCCTTTTTGAGAAAATGCCGATGCGGCCTGATACATTTTTGGGAATGCCAAGCGTGTTTTAGCTATGATTCTGCACCCGGACCGACCTTAAAAAAAGGCCTTGTGTCACACTCACTCGTTTGGTGTGGTGCGCGACAAATAACTGTTGAATAAGTTGACTGCATTTCTGCAAAAGAAGAAGACCCCCCCCCACAATGAGTATCTTCGGTTTGACACTAAACTGCACAGGATACTGAGGCTCCAGTCCAGGAACTTTGGAGTCCCCTCTCTTTTCGATTACGCCCAGGTTCACTCCGTCCCATTTATAGAATAGGAAATGTTCGCTCTTTTATTCCGGATAATAATTAGTTATTTGAAACAGTCATATGCACATTTTTTATATTGCATAGGAATATTTGATAAATGAAATTACTAAATGTAAAATAGCAATACCATTTAACTATGTGCAAACAAACGAGTTCTTACAGTGCAGTTGAAAATAAAGTTACCAAAAAACTATATGCTTATAAATCCTATATCCTCCGGCGGATTGGCAAAATGATTTGAGTGTTTTAGCTTATAGTAGACCGGGGTTCAATCCCTGGTTGAGTCATACCCAAGACTCGGTGGGGGGGGTACTGAATACCTTTTTTACTTATTTTTTATATCCTTCGGTATTGGCATTTGATAACACGCAGGGGTTGATATCCCATAAAGTTGGCGTTGATCCCCAGGAAAAGCAGATGTTTGACCACATGGAATAGGTAGCGTTTCCAACGGTGTGTTTTCCGGTTTGCGAGACACTCAGATTGTGTTTAGTTTATGATGATTATTTTAAAATCAGATTTTTTAAACCTCGTGGTTCCCTGTAATTCCCCTTGCGTATCCAGTGGGGGTACGCGTACCCCAGTTTGAGCACTCTTTATCATGTAGATACTTCCGTTACAGTATTTCTCTCAACCTCACACATGGGTTTAGCTTCTGTAGAAAGTCTTCTGGCTGCTCTAGCAAAATCAAGGACCACAAATGATTGAGTTATAAAAAATTAGATTTATTGAAAAGTAAACGGATAACGTTTAAGGATCTGCAACCATTTAGTCACAAATATGAAGCCAAATGCAAAAAGGAGCCCAATACCCTGATGTCTGCAGCTTGCAAAGTTGTTGCTAACGCATGCATTTTCCTTTTTAGTAATCGCTTAAATCTTCTTAGTGATGGCTGCCTTCAATGGTGCGAGGATTTTCTTGATAGATGTTGTCCTTGATGAAGCCACCGAGGAAAAAAAAAAATCTAGGGGTGCGTGTGGTCTTATATTTAGGTGGTCAAAACCACTTGTTTGTAGACATGTATGACGATTTCTTTCTGTTAAGAGGTTATCATCGTAACAAATCTGTTATTTGCACACACCTGTCTGGTTTAAATGAGATTATCTCATTCACTATAAATACTCGATGACACATCCAGTAAAAAAAAAAAAAAAAAAAAGAAAAAGAAAAAGAAAAGAAAAGAAAAGAAAAGAAAGAAAGAAAAAAAAAAAAGAAGAAGAAGAAAAAAAGAAAAGAAGAGTAGTAAGGCGCTTCTGGTGGTGTAATGGTTAGCAAGCTCGACTAGCAAACCTACACGAGTGAGTTCGAGTCTCATTGGGTGCCCCTTTCATATGGCCTTGTGCCACATCTAAGCAAAAAGCTTAGTAAATTATCGGCAAATGTGGCTAGCTAGGTTCCCTTAGATTTCTTAGTTAAAGCATGACCGCTCCCTTTCCCCCCAAAAAACCTTAAGGCCTTGTGCCTTCTTTGTAATATACAAAGAAATAAAGTAACTAACTAACAAACAAACAAAGTAAAGAAAAGTAAAAAGAAGTATAAGAACTACGGGTGCTTCAGATGGTGTGACCGGTTTGGGTTTTCTGGCATATCAACTTTTGTAGGTTATTTAATGCCAAATCCATTTTTATACAAATAATTAATTCTATTTCTAACAATTCAGTTTAGCATAGGTACACAGTTTAATTGTCAAAAACATTTCTATTTCAAGCTATTCAGTTTAAGCAAACTGTTCTAATTCAAACAATTCAGTTTAGTATAAGTATACATTTTGTCAACACACGGTTAAATGTCAAAACATTTTTTTTCACACAATTCAGTTTTGCATAAGTACGCAGTTTAGTTCCATTTGACCCATAGATAGGGCCGTATCGGGTGCTACCACTCCGGACCAGAGTGAACCTGGGAGCAATGGCAATGAAGGCGTTCTCCACATTCCCCAACACTCCAGCATTACTAGAACCTCACCATCAGATTGTTTAATGTTCTGATTCAGGACACATAGCGTAACGGTTATAGCCGTTGGTTCCGTAAGCTTCTTAGGAGACAATTATCTGGAAGTTGCAGGTTCAATCCTGACTGCAGGCGAATAACAATACAAGAATACTTAACACTTGTACCCGGTTATGGCTAACGGAATCAGAACAGGCGACCCCCGTGGATTTAATAAAAGACGTAGTTCGAAGTTCCGTGTAGGTTCCCAAGTTCGACAAACACCGGAAGAAGGCTGGAGGATCTATCGGCCGAAACGTTGTGGAAATATTAATAAAGATGAAGGCAAGCGTCCGAAAACGCTTAATGATAAAAAATCATCAAACTTCGTCTTAGAAATTCAGACAATTAACACTGACAGTTTCGTTGTATCACAACTCTTCAGTTGGGCTAGACATGCGGGATTCTCGAAAATGGGATCGAAAACCGACTGACTTTTCCGCTCGCCGGAGAATTTAATGCACAGACACAAGGAAACTAAACGTAAGCGAAGGGTTTTAAACACATATGTATCACTTTTGTTTTGTCTACGTATATCCGCTTAACCGAGAGTTCAATTCATTCGATAAGCATTGCATAACATAAGTTGCAACCGTTCATTCACTCGTTGACTCGCAAAACTGCAAGAGTGAGTTCGATTCTCATTGGGTGCCCCATTCAATCGGCCTTGTGCCACATCGAAGCAAAGAGCCTCGTAAATTACAACCGTTCATTCCCTCGTGTGTGTGTGTGTGTTTAATGGTTTGTAAACTAGACTAGCAAACCTTCACGAGTGAGAAGCTGGGGAGATAAGAGTGTTTATAAATTTCCCAAGTATATCAAGGTTTGGTTTCGTTGTATAATGGCATATCAACCTTTGCAGGTTATTTAATGCCGAAGCCATTCTTCTAGAAGAATAGTAGTGGTACTATTTAACCCATAGCTGGGAGGATAAGAGGGTTCATACCTTTCCCAAGGGTATTTGGCCGAAAGTGAAAGTAATTGCGCGACGGGAGTACGAACTCGCGTACTACGATTCCGCAGTCCATCACTTTAACCATTGGACCCACCTACAAGTATATTAGTTCGAAAGTGAACGTTATTGCGTGACTTGAGATCGAATTTGTTAACTGCGATGTCGCAGCCCGGTACATTAGCAAAGGCGCCTCTGGTGGTGTAATGGTTTGCAAGCTCGACTTGCAAACCTACACGAGTGAGTTCGAGTCTCATTGGGTGCCCATTTCATATGGCCTTGTGCCACATCTAAGCAAAAAGCTTAGTAAATTTTAGGCCCCGGGGCCTGTTCTGGATTTCGGTCCGGAGCGTGGCCCTGGAAAAGGAATAATGGCAGACTTGGGGCCTTTAATTAGGCACCTAGTTTCGACTAGGCTACCTTCGGGTTGGCGAGCTGCATCTTTGTCTCCTTTGTCCCCCTTGTACGGCACTAGACCATGCGTCTAGTTTAAGCCGCAAACTGGCATACGTGCCCGGACCCACATTTGGGTTCGTGAAACTGCTTGCCTCATCAGGCTCACATTGCACTAAGTGAGCCGATGAGCAGCACAGACAAGCAGGGTTCGAGTCTCGGCTCGTTCCCGACCTTCCCCTCCCCTTTATCCCCACTTTAATTGGCCTTCGGGCTTTTGACCTTGTGTCAAGTCGTGTCTGGTGGGAGGCAGCGACAAATACCGCCCGGTACATTAGCAACTACTGCACAAGAATTCACACACACACACACACACACACACACACACATATATATATATATATATATATATATATATATATATATATATATACAGATGCACACACACACACACACACACACACACACACACATATATTAATATATACACAGATACACACGCACACATACATATATATGAATAGTGATACACCAACCACCAACATACATATATATATATATATATATATATATATATATATATATATATATATATATATATATGCAGATGCACACTCATATAAATATATATGCAGATACACGCAGACATATACGGATACCCACACACATAAAGATACGTACACACACACACAGAGAGAAACACACACACACACACACACACACACATGTATATATATATATATATACTCGTGTCTAGCCAAACTGAAGAGTAGGGATACAACGAAACAGTCTGTTTGTGGATGACAATATATATATATATATATATATATATATATATATATATATATATATATATATATATATATAAGCTTTTAAGCTCCTGATCAAATATTAATGATGTTCTTGTCATGGAAATCATTTACCTGTTAACAATCGTACATCGCTTTTATTTCTTTTCAGATTAATTGTGCTTGTTCAGCTCTTGAAAGTCATTTTATTTCAATCATGCATATATATATATATATATATATATATATATATATATAGTGTGTGTGTGTGTGTGTGTTGTTTTCTACTTGTTGAATCAGGAAGCTATAATAAGAGACTCATTAACCTTACGTAAGTGAAAGTGTCCCCTTCAATTGCTTTCAACTTGTCATCAGCTATAACAGCGACAAAAATTCTGCTATTAAATTCTTCTCATTAATTGCGCCAAAAATAATCAAATAAAACGAAAAATAAAATAACGGCCGCCATTTACTAAACCCTCAAAGGTCATAAAATAAGTCAACCGTCTCGATTTTCTCAAGTGTAAAAAATTACTTAATCAAGGATGCTCAAATCGCATTACAAGTCCGTTTTTCATCCTCAGATCAAAGACAGGATTAAAACCTTTCATTTTTTTTATATAAACATAGTACCCATCAAAAATACTGGCATTATTTACCTCGAGATCGGCCCTTCTTCCAATGACACTAATTTCTGTCTCTGTCAATGATTGATTGATTTTAACGGCATGCCAAACTTTCTAGGGTTATTTTATGCCTAAACGAAAAGTACGTTTTACATTTATATCTACGTTTTTTATGTTGTTGTTTCTTCGGAGATTTTGTACACAGAAGATTCCAAATATTTCTGTCAAATGCTAAAAATTATATCATTTCTCTTTGATAGTTGTCATTTGCTTGCACACAGTCATCTAGTTTCATGTAACTAATGATCATCCTTAGTAAACAATTAAAGCTTCAAGTAACTATTTTTAATATAAATAATTTACAATTTTATGACAGCTCAGTCGGCTGGGGCTGTAAAATATACCGATTGCGTCTCAGGTAAGACCCCCCCCCACCAACGAGTGTTCTGAATACGTCATTGAACAATCTGATATCGACGCTCTAGTCTTGGAGCTTTGGAGGAATAACCCTTCATTGCCATTTCTTCCTGGTACACTCTGACAGGGGGTGGTAGCACCAGATTGAGTTCTATCCATGGGTTAAATTGATGGGTTTTAAATAAAAGTAAAGTTGGCGAACTTAGTCGAGGGTGACTCGAAGGCTCCTTTTTCAGTAGCTATTACACCAAGGTGTAGTGGAGGGCGCTATTCCATTCCCAGGATTTCTCCTCTTTACCCTTGATCCTTACCTTATAATACTGAGTGTTAAGCAAGGTGGCATCAAGTACCATTTTTGAGTTTTTGGTATGACTCGACCTGAGATTGAACCCCGGTCTCCCGGACTATTAGCGAACACTCTACTCATTAGGCCAATTGAAAATGGATTTAACTGAGTGCAAACAAATGAATTGCATTAAAGTGAGTTGTTAGAAATAGAACTGTTTGAGTATTTAAGGGTGTGTTAGCAAATAACTGATGTTTAAATGAATTGTCTGTGATGTATAGCAATACTTTGAGCAATTTAACTGTAATGTGGAATAAAATTATTTGTGTTGATAAGCAATACGTGGAACTCTTTCACTGTGCGCCTAAATTTAATTGTTAGCGCTACATAGCGGTGCTTGAAACCATTTAACTGTGCGTAATGAATTATTTATATTAGATTGTAATCTTTGATACTTGAAATCATTTAACAGGGCGTAATTGACTATTTATATTAGATAGTAATCTTTGATACTTGAAACCATTTAACTGGGCCTAATTGACTATTTATATTAGATAGTAATCTTTGATACTTGAAACCATTTAACTGGGCCTAATTGACTATTTATATTAGATAGTAATCTTTGATACTTGAAACCATTTAACTGGGCCTAATTGACTATTTATATTAGATAGTAATCTTTGATACTTGAAACCATTTAACTGGGCCTAATTGACTATTTATATTAGATAGTAATCTTTGATACTTGAAACCATTTAACTGGGCCTAATTGACTATTTATATTAGATAGTAATCTTTGATACTTGAAACCATTTAACTGGGCCTAATTGACTATTTATATTAGATAGTAATCTTTGATACTTGAAACCATTTAACTGGGCCTAATTGACTATTTATATTAGATAGTAATCTTTGATACTTGAAACCATTTAACTGGGCCTAATTGACTATTTATATTAGATAGTAATCTTTGATACTTGAAACCATTTAACTGGGCCTAATTGACTATTTATATTAGATAGTAATCTTTGATACTTGAAACCATTTAACTGGGCCTAATTGACTATTTATATTAGATAGTAATCTTGGATAGTTGAAACCATTTAACTGGGCGTAATTAACTATTTATATTAGATAGTAATCTTTGATACTTGAAACCATTTAACAGGGCGTAATTAACTCTATATGTTGGATAGTAATCTTTGAAACCATTTAAGTGAGTGCAATCAAATGTTTAATACTAGATCGTCATCTAAGACTATTTAGGACCATTTTACTTGTGTGCAAACAAATTAGGTCTGACTCATTTAAAAAGTAAGATTACCTACAAATTATTAACTTTAAAAAAAAAAGATGTATAACCATTTAACTGCGTTCAAATAAATCAGTTCTCGTTCATCTAAAAACGACATCTACAAACTATGCGTCTACAAATCATATATAATATTGTATATAGAGGACTTGGCATTAAATAACCTTCAAAGGTTGATATGCCATAAAACCAAACCAAACCAAAGATACTGGCATCATTTACCTAGAGACCGGTTCTTCTATTAATTATTCAAATTACTCTCTCTCTCTCTCTCTCTCTCTATATATATATATATATATATATATATATATATATCTCATTGATTGATTTTAACGGCATGTCAAACTTTGTATGGTTATTTTTTGCCCAGTCGGCTGGGGCTGTAGAATACACCGACTGCTTCTCTGCAGAGGAGTAACCGCTCCCAACAAGTGTCCTGGATATGACTCTAAACAATTATGTTGGTTGGTTTGTAGGGTTTTATGGCATATCAACCTTTGTAGGTTATTTAACGCCAAATCCATTTTTATGTAAATAATCTGTTCTATTTAAAACAATTCAGTTTAGCATAAGTACACAGTTTAATTGTCAAAAACATTTCTATTTCAAACTATTCAAGCAGTTATATGTAACAATTCAGTTAAGTGTAAATACAGTTTTATTGTCGAAAAACAAATCTATTTCAAATAATTCAGTTAAGCATAAGTACGCAGTTTAAATGTAAGTACGGTTTAATTGTCAAAAACATTTCTATTTCAAGCTATTCAGTTTACTCAAACAATTCAGTTCAGCAAAAGTATGCTGTTAGTTCTATTTAACCCATAGATAGGACCCTATAAGGTGCTACCACTCCGGGCCAGAGTGGACCTGGGAGCAATTGCAATAAAGGGGTACTCCGCATTCCCCAAAACTACAGCACTGCTGGAAACTCACCATCAGATTGCTTAGTGTCATATTCAGGACACTCGTTGGGGGGCGGGTCTTACCCCTCTGTAGAGGTGCAGTCAGTGTATTCTACAGCCAAAGCCGACTGTGTAAACTAAACAATCAGATGGTGAGTTTCCAGTAATGCTGGAGCTTTGGGGAATGCGGAGTACCCTTTCATTGCTATCGTTTACTCTGGTCCGGAGAGGTAACACCCGATAAGGTCATATCAATGGGTCAAATAGTACTAAACAGTGTACTTATGTTAAACTGAATTTTTTTTAAATAGAACTGTTTATATGTATGAAAAAAAAGAAGCATAAACAATTACCGACGCCGACTACGCCGATGACATAGCGTTACTGGCAAATACACCCAACCAAGCCGAAACACTACTGCATAGTTTGGAACGAGCCGCCGCAGGCATTGGTCTCCATATCAATGCATACAAAACTGAATATATGTGTTATAACCAAACAGGCGACATTTCCACACTAGACGGAACTTCTCTGAAACTAGTTGACAAATTCACCTACCTAGGAAGCAGCGTCTCATCAACCGAAAAAGACATCGACACACGACTAACGAAAGCATGGACAGCTATCGATAGGCTCTCGATCATATGGAAATCAGACCTGACCGATAAAATGAAACGCAGTTTCTTCCAGGCAGCGGTCGTGTCGATACTGCTATATGGATGCACTACTTGGACGCTAACTAAACGGCTGAAGAAGAAGCTAGACGGCAATTACACAAGAATGCTGCGGGCAATATTGAACAAGTCCTATTGGCAACACCCTACAAGGCACCAACTATACTGCCACCCGCCTCCCATCACGAAAACTATACAAGTTAGACGAGCCAGACACGCAGGACACTGCTGGAGAAGCAAGGACGAACTAATCAGTGATGTATTCCTATGGACCCCCGCATATGGCCGAGCAAAAGCAGGACGACCAGCTCGAACATACATACAGCAGCTCTGTGAGGATACGGGATGTAGCCCTAAAGACCTGCCAGAGGCGATGAACGATAGGGAGAAGTGGCGAGAGAGAGTCAGGGATATCCGTGCTAGCGGCACGACATGATGATGATGATGATGTTATGTATGAAAATAGATTTGGCATTAAATAACCTACAATGGTTGATATGCCATAAAACCAAACCAAACCAAAGGAAGGGTGGTTTTATGCATAGATGATTGGGAATCGTGGGCTCTTTACATCAATATTTACAATTTTTGTGTAGTTGTTTCTTGAGAGATTTTGTGAACAGTTATATGATATCTAGTATTCCTATCAAATACGAATAATTTGCACACAGTTTTATGATTTTTCATGTAATAATAGTAAATTCATTAAATCCCAGAGATGACCGTGGTGCCTTCCATAAGTTTCCAGGCCTTTTTGTACAAGCATTTAAAATTGTCGTAGACTCTTGAAAATTCATTATGTTATTGCTATACATCTTATGAGATGACTGAACAATTTTTATGATTTCAGGTTCAAATGACTAACTACAGCAGCAATTGGAATACACCCTGATTGTCATAGCTGGTGAATTTCAAAAATGCAATCTAACACTTTAGAAGAACGATATGCAATAAAATTGTTTTAAACTTGGAAAAAATGCCATGCGATGAAAACTGGATCTACTGCTATGACCCAGAAACCAACAGACAGAGTTCCCAGTGGAAACATGCTGGCTCTCCCAGACCCAAGAAGGCCAGACAGAGCAAATCCACCCACAAACTTTTGATGATCCCTGTTTTGACAGTAGTGGCATGATATACATGCACTGAGTTCCCACTGGACTGACAGTCAACAAGGAATACTGTTGAGGTTTTAAGGGAGTGCAGCAAGAGATTCCTTGGGATGAGGCCAGCACTCTTCAAATCGGATCAGTGGCATTTCCACCAGGACAGTGCACCAGTTCACAACTCAATCCTTGTCACAGACTATTTGACCAAGATGGGAATCAAGACAGTTCCTCACACTCCCTATAGTCTAGACCTTGCTCCCTGTGACTTTTGGTTATTCCCTAAGCTCAGAGGCGGTCGTTATGAGACAATTGAGGAGACGAAAGAGACTGTGACGAAGGTCATTGACACGCTCACACAAGACGATTTCCATGGGGCCTTGCAGAAGTTTTTGGAACGATACAACAAGTGCCTTGCAGCCAGAGGAGATTACTTCGAAGGGGACTAGAGTTTCATGTGTGTACTATCAATAAAAGGGCCCATACGAAAAAAGTCTGGAAACTTATCGTATGCAACTTGTATGTCTATCTTATTTTCGCTCTATGGTCCATTGAAACGATGAAATTTTCTAATTTACCTTGTGCGTTTGTTTTATACAAGTTTTAACTTTTGGAATCTCACTGGAGTCTGAGTGACAGTAAGTCTCATCAGTTCTCCTGAATTCTGTGTCATCTGAATCCTGTGTCATCTGGATGGCTTGGATTCTTCATCTGATTTCCAGTCTTTTTCCCAACTTTGGGGAGCATTACAAGTGCACCAATTACAACTGAATTCATTGTCACCTTTATGGGTCACAGCGTTTTCAGTTCTTTGGCAAGATTAAAGTAATTGTGTATTATTTTGCTTTTTTGAAATTTTGCTCTGACCGAAACAGGAAAATCCACTTGACGGACGGATCTCTTTTTTTTTTCTTTTTTTTTTTTTTTTTGTTAATTATAACCTAATCTGGTTGTCTGGTTGGGATTAGGTGATCCGTTTGGATCTCAAAATCACAGAGATTTTTATGCCACTCATTTCCAAGGAATGATACTGAATTTTCCATATACGATTTGGTAGTAAGGTTAAATTTCAATTTTCCCACCCAATCATGCCAACTATTGTACTTTTTTGGCGCAGGTTAGCTGCATTCTCTTATAATGGGATTAATTGTTTCGGTTCTTTCTCCACATAATCTACTCTTACTATTCTGTTGCGTACGATCGATTTTGGCTTTAATATAATTGTTCCTTATAGCGTTGTTTTGTGCTGTTATTAGAAGATTCCGTTTCTTTCTGTTAACCTTTCTTCGCAATGTCCGTGTCAGTTAGAGCACAGTCTCCCCGGTTTGTCGCTTGAAATATCCATACAGTTGTTTTCTATTTGTACTTCTGTTGTCAATGCTGTTGTTGGCTGCTTTAATTAGTCATTCTTTGCTCTTTCTAATGTTGTCCTCGAGTCCTTGTATTGACGAATCTACACAATCCACAATACTGGGAAATTCTGCTCCTCCTTCTTTTCTTGACACATAAAGTCTATATCTTCAATTTTCTTGTCCTCTGGTCCATCTGTCTAAGTTCCTCTCTTATGCATTTCAAGAATAGTCCCGAGTATTTTCCAAAAGGGACATCCCAGGTGCTAAATCTTTTCATATGATTTTTGCTGCAGACTTTGGTTTTGATAAGTTTTTCTGTGATACTCTTTTCTGGCTTTGTCTTTCATTTCTGTTTGTCAGATGGTGTCCACTTGCAATATTCCCAAGTTCTTGTTATTTTTATTCTCTCCATGCGGTCTGATGCTTTCCTGATTTGGCAGATTTATTCCTTCTATTGTTTCTCTTTTCCTTATTTTCATCATCAGCATTGCACATTTTTCAATTCCAAATTCTATTCTTATAGGGTGTCTCAAAATAAATGCAACCTATTAATATGGTAATCATTAATAACTGAGATAAGCGCAATGGCGATCATTTGGAACACGTTCTGTAAAAATGCATCCTTTGGCCTAGGGACATCAAATCAATGTTTTTTTAATTGTTATTATATCAGCTTCCAGGACATGAAATCTTTTTAGGAGTTTCTTTTCTCGGTAATAAATCATTATCATATAAATGGATTGCGTCTATTTTGAGAGTTTTGAATGATTTTGTCTCCAAATAAGTTGTAAGGCAAAATATTTTTCCTCTCTTGTCCAAGGCATTGCGATCGAGGATTAATAGTTGTTATAGTATACAATTTTCAAATCTCAAACAAAAAAAACATTATTTTAGTTGAATTATTAGCAATCACATGGATCCCATGTATATTGAGAAACCCGATAGTATACTATTTTCAAGGCTGAAACAAGAAAGAACACATCACTATTTTATTTGGGTTATGAGCAGTCACATGGGTCATGTATATTGAGACACCCTATATCAGTAGTCACATGGGTCCCATATATATTAAGATACCTTATAGGTACCTGGCTGTATATTCTTATGGTTTTTATCTGGTTTGTTAAAATCTTTATCGTCATTTTGATCTTTTGTTCACAGAATTCAATGTTGGTAATCCTAGTTTGTAGATTTCCCCCGGTGTTAAAATCAAAAAGGTAGAAAATCCCGGCAAAAAGTTCAATTCGCAATTAATGGGGATATTTGAGGATAAATGATCTTAAATGCTTTCTGTCCTCGTCTCTGATTGGCTATTTTTACCGGAAGTGTTTGCTGTTGCTGGTTTAGCCGTATTTCCCTCTGAAACTGGTTGACAAATTCACCTACCTAGGAAGCAGCGTCTCATCAACCGAAAAAAACATCGACACACGGCTAACGAAGGCATGGACAGCTATAGATAGGCTTTCGATCATATAGAAATCAAACCTGCCCAATGAAATGAAACGCAGTTTCTTCCAGGCAGCGGTCGTGTCGATAGTGCTATATGGATGCACTACTTGGACGCTGACTAAACGGATGGAGAAGAAGCTAGACGACAATTATACGAGAATGTTGAGAGCAATATTGAACAAGTCCTGGCAGCAACACCCCACAAGGCACCAACTATACGGTCACCAACCACCTATTACGAAAACTATCCAAGCTAGACGAACTAGACATGCCGGACACTGCTGGAGAAGCAAGGACGAGCTCGTAAGTGATGTGCTCCTGTGGACCCCCCCGCATATGGCCAATCAAAAGCAGGACGACCAGCTCGAACATACATACAGCAGCTATGTGATGATACGTGATGTAACCCTGAAGACCTGCCAGAAGCGATGAATGAAAGGGAGACGTGGAGAGAGAGGGCCAGGGATATCCGTGCTGGCTGCACGACATGATGTAGGATGTAACGTATGTGTGTGTGTTTACGTTGAGTTATTTCCTCGCTAAGTTTGTAAGGTAACAAAGGAAGGATGACGAAGTAAGATGCTGATAGTCGAAATGTGTTTAGGAATAGTTTTTATTTGCAGCATGGAATATTGGGTTTGCTTTTTGTGCTGCAAGTCTCGTAGGAAAGGTTGTGAGTATAGAGACGAAATGGAGATATGAGGAAGTTGAGAAAGGCAGCGCGTATCGTCGGACGTGCGAGTGATTGTGTTCGCCATAGTTTAGCGAAAGCCATGTTGCCGTTGGAGGAAATGAACTTTGGAGTCACCGTGAGTTTCGTGAGTTTGGTATTTGGGGAGAGTGTGCGTTGTCTCCATTAAAGTGGCCCTGGGGTGAATTGAGAGCTAGGTGTCGAGAGCTTAATTGTGCGTCGCATAGACATAGCCAATTTTGGGGGTGACATAAAGTTGTTCCTGTGGGTGTCATGTTGAATGTATCTAATTTATATTCAACTGGGATTCCTTGCAAGGAATCCGTAAATTAGATAGGTTCCCTCATGTGACCATGCTGTTGCTGCTATTGAATAGCCGCCAGTGAGACGTCTGCACTGGACGGTGTTGTCCAGCTAAAGAAGCTGTGTTTGGCAGCTTACCCAATTTCTGCTGCCCGGAAAAGGAATTCCGGCTTGAATAGGATAAGTCATCCTGATTAGGTGAAATTATGCGTCGAATTAAATTGCGCGCCAAACCAGAATACCTTCTGCTACACTGGGAAAGTTCATTGGTAGAAATGACAATCCTGCGTATAGCCAAAACCCCCACAAAAAAACTTTTTTCTATTAGTCAACAATTGTTTTTTTTTATTAACTTATACCAAAGATAATCTAACAAGGTTTCAAGTCTTTTTTATTCTCGGCATATATCTTGATACCACCTATTTACATGAAGTGGGGTTTTATTTTCCTGAGATTTTGTAAATTTGTAGCTCCCTGTGCATTTCGCAATAATGGTGGCGAAAGTCTCCTTGGAGAATGCCTCTTTGGATTTTCACCTCAGCTAAGGTTTCTTCACTTGCGGCTAATTCTACTTTCTAGTTTTCAATGGCATTCAGGATGAAATTTAAGAGTTTGTCGGATTTTTGTACATTTTCAAGCATTTTACCATTATCTATGTTTGCAGGACCTTTTATTATCAACCCATGCCAGATCTCCATTTTTCCGTTTGGTTTTAATTTCCTTCGAGATGTATTGATATGTATGTTGTAGATCATCTGTTATTCTTGGTCCCTTGTGGTATCTTTTCTGTTCAACCGGAAATAGTTCACGGTTTACAAGCGAATAATAAATTTCTTCTCTTATCCTTAACATAAGACATTCAGTAAAATTATTTGCAATAGATTTGCTTTCTTCATTCACCATTAAGAATGACGTAATGTTTGTCGTCTTTCTTTCTCCTTCTTATGTTAATCTAATTCTTTCTTTCTTTCTTTCTTTCATATGTTAATCTAATTCTTCCTTTCCTTCCTTCCTTCTTTCTTTCTTTCTTTCTTTCTTTCTTTTCTTTTCTTTCTTTAGCTATTTCTTCCAATCTGAATCGAATTCTTTCTTTCTTTCTTTCTTTCTTTCTTTTCATTTCTTTCTTTAGCTCTTTCTTCCAAACTAAATCTAATTCTTTCTTTTTTTCTTTCTTTTTTTTTCTTTCTTTCTTTCTTCAGCTATTTCTTCCTATCTGAATCTAATTCTTTCTTTCTTTCTTTCTTTCTTTCATTCATTCTTTCTTTTTTTCTTGCTTTCTTTCTTTCTCTTATCTTCAACTCTTTCTTCCTATCTGAATCTAATACTTCCTTTCTTTCTTTCTTACACTATTTCTTACCATCGTAATCTAATTCTTTCTTTCTTTCTTTCTATCCTCACCTAATCTATTTCTTTATTTATTTATTTATTTATTTATTTCGTAATCTAATTCTTTCTTTCTTTTTTTCTTTCGTAATCTATTTTTTCTTTCTTTTTTTTTCTTTCTTTATTTCGTAATCTAATACTTTCTTTCTTTTTTTCTTTCGTAATCTAATTTTTTTCTTTCATTTTTCTTTCTTTTTTCTTTCTTTCTTTCTTTATATCGTAATCTAATTCTTTCTTTCTTTTTTTCTTTCGTAATCTATTTTTTCTTTCTTTTTTTCTTTCTTTATTTCGTAATCTAATTCTTTCTTTCTTTTTTCTTTCGTAATCTAATTTTTTTTCTTTCATTTTTCTTTCTTTATTTCGTAATCTAATTCTTTCTTTCTTTCTTTCTTTCTTTCTTTCGTTTTTTCTTTCTTTCGTAATCAATTTTTTCTTTCTTTTTTCTTTCTTTCTTTCTTTCTTTCTTTATTTCGTAATCTAATTCTTTCTTTCTTTTTTTCTTTCGTAATCTATTTTTTTCTTTCTTTTTTTCTTTCTTTCTTTCTTTCTTTCTTTCTATCGTAATCTAATTCTTTCTTTCTTTCTTTCTTTCCTATTTCCTCCGCTCTCAATCTAATTCTTTCTTTCTTAAGTTATTTCTTCCTAACTTTATCGAAAGTTTTTCTTTCTTACTTAATCTAATTCTTTTTTCAGTCAAGCGCAACTTAGCTTAGTGAGGTAGTTGAACTCATGCCGTCTTTGATTTCTGCGAAGTTCACTTTTCTGTGTCAGCTAATTAACCGTGTAAGCTACAAGAGCAATGGTATTGCATTTGTCCAAATAACATACACTCGTTTGTGATTTGCTGTTACTATTTTTGGGTTGGTGTAGTTTAATTCTTCAACGGTATATGAATCCCATAGAGGTTATTTAAAACTAAAATTTAATTAATTCTTAATCTTTAATATATAATCACAATCATTCATATTTTAAAGCTTCTCTTCCTGTACAGGGGTTGAATATACTATACACAGTGGTCTGTGGAATGACAATGAACAGAATAGATGGATATTTCTAAAATGAATAAGTTTATTGGTCTAGTGGGTAGAGTGTTCGCCAGAATACTTGGGTTCAATCCCAGATCGTGTTATACCAAAGACTTTAAAAATGGTACTTGATACCTCCTTGCTTAACACTCAGCAATATAAGGTACGT
>OY757941.1:53945624-54000624 GCA_963585895.1 Sepioteuthis lessoniana | reverse complement strand
ATATTACATAATGAATAGGTTGCTTATTAAATTTCCTAAGCAAGTGTAGAATTTAAAATATATGAATTCCAAAATTAACTGGTAATTCGTTAGAAGAAGAGTCATAGAAATTAACCAGTGATATAACAGACATAACTTGACCCATGGCTGATCTTTTTAGCAGTTCTGTCATTGGTTGGTTTATTTGTGTGAATGGGGTCAGTTAGTTTGAGAGAGTTTGAGTAGTCCAAGCGCCGTAACGAACAGGCGCCTAAAATGGCTAATTCTCCAGCCGTACGGTTGACGTGGGAATTTGGGTGAATAAGACATCGACAATCAAACACAGTTTTTGTGTCCATTTATAAGAATAGAAGTGTATACGGAGACCAAGATAAACCCAAGACCCCCCCAAGAAAAAGAAGTCCCTAATAGAAAACCAGAGAATATGGCAAGGTAGATAAATACAAGAAAAATAATAAGGAGCTTACAATATTGATCGATACAGCATCTAGAGGTTTAGGTGAGAATTTTGAGCAAAGAATCTTGAGGTGAACTTATTTGCCAGATTGATTTGTACATCAGTTTGCCGTATAATTGACATTATTTATACATCATCATCATCATCATGGTCGTGCCGCTAGCACGGATATCCCTGACCCTCTCTCGCCACTTCACCCTATCGTTCATCGCCTCAGGCGGGTCATCTGGGCTACATCCTGTATCCTCACATAGCTGCTGTATGTATGTTCTAGCTGGTCGTCCTGCTTTTGCTCGGCAATATATGGGGGTCCATAGGAGTACATCACTTGTGAGCTCGTCCCAGCTTCTCCAGCAGTGTCCTGCGTGTCTGGTTCGTCTAACTTGGATAGTTTTCCTGATGGGAGGTAGTTTTCGCAATGGGAGGTAGGTAGCCGTAGAGTTGGTGCCTTATAGGGTGTTGTCGCCAGGACTTATTCAATATTGCTCGCAACATTCTTGAGTAATTGCTGTCTAGCTTCTTCTCCAGCCGTTTAGTAGTGCATCCATACAGCAGTATCGACACGACTTCTGCCTGGAAGAAACTGCGTTTCATTTTATCGGTCAGGTTTGATTTCCATATGATCGATAGCTTATCGATAGCCGTCCATGCCTTCATTAGCCGCGTGTCGCTGTCTTTTTCAGTTGATGAGACACTGCTTCCTAGGTAGATGAATTTGTCTATCAGTTTCAGAGAGGTTCCGTCTAGTGTGGAAATGTTGCCTTTTTGATTAAAGCACATATATTCAGTTTTGTGTGCATTGACATGGAGGCCAATGCCTGCGGCGGCTCGTTCCAAACTATGCAGTAGTGTTTCGGCTTGGTGGGGCGTATTTGCCATTATCGCTATGTCGTCGGCGTAGTCGGCGTCGGTAATTGTTTTTGCGGGGTACCTTCTGCTTCTTTTCTTTGTCAGCTCGAAGCCGTTTTCTCTGATTTTATCAATCGATGTTCTAAGCATGTAGTCTAGACAGATGATAAAGAGGTATGGGGCTAGCGTGTCCCCTTGTAGTACTCCTGCTACAATGTCGAAGTATTCTGTGTCTCCATCCGGTGAACATACTTTCACTTTGGTGTGGCGCATAAAAGACATACTCATAAAAACAGCTTTCGCTGCTGCCTCTGCAAACATTTTTGTGAGAGGTCTGTCACAGTGCAACGAGTTTTAAAGCAAAGTTCTTTCTCAAGCAAATACTTGAAAGTTTCTTCACGTTTAAATAGGTGAGACAGTATTTTCTTTCTGCTGAAATAGTAGATCTGTCGTTTGAATAGTAAAATTCTATAATTTTTATTTATACTTTCACTCTGTGAGTTGATTTTTTCCTAAAAGGTGCCTGCGGTTTAATGGTTATCGTCGTAGGAAATGGACACAGCGACACGAGTTCAAATCCTGGACGAGACTGATTGCATTTCACATAGCACTCATACCCTTGGGAAAGGTATGAATCCAATATTCTCCCTCCAGCTATGGGTAAAATAGTAGGGCAGACTGGGTTCTACAGCCTTGGTGAGGCAACTAGTCTAGGAGAAGGAAAACTCTGAATTGAAACCTGTTAAACTCCGCTTAAATATTGACCTTGTGTCATATCCTGCCCGAGCGGAGGGGTTGGTAAATTTATGTAACTTAATTTTTCCTGTTCCAAAGATTACTTATCAGATTATCTGACAAATGAAATAAAAAGATCAAATAAAAAACAGTGTAGCTATGATTTTTTAAAATGTGTCAGTCTTTTGTGGGCCAACCTATACTTGTAAAATCAGTGGAAATTTCACAGATCTTATGCATGAATTCGTTTGTGTTACGGACTTGTTGATTCACGATTCGTCTCTGTTCGCTTAAAGAAGAAAGTTCAATTCATTTTTTTAGATAATCGTTTCTTTTTAGGCATCGATTATATTCGTAGTGTGGACTTTAAGGGAAAACTTCAAAAGCGAAACTGAATACGTCTATTCGTTACCAGCCTCAGAGAAAGAGAGTCACAATTTTGATATGCTTATGACGTCATCTCCCGAGATTTTCCCGGTCGCCACATGAATATGTCCTTTTAGTGTTTTCACGTACAATCATTTTTGTTATCATTGACTTTTCCATCTGTGTACTTCAAATCTACACACCATAACTTCGCTTCACCTGTACTCAGTTCAGTCCTCGTGACCCTCAACGCATGCGTTATATAACATTTGTTTGTATTGTATAGTCAGTTGGTGACCCTCCTTAGTTTTTTCAAAGAAAAAAGCTGGGCACTATAATAAAAAATAATATTTTCTACTTCATCTTATCCAGACTTTCTTCCGGCATAGAGTTTTGCGTAAAAACCAGGATAACGAAGGATATACTTTTTACTTTAACAGCATTGGGTGAAGCTTTAAAGAAAAAAGTACATATATATATATATATTATATTAAAACAGTGTTGGTTGTCACTTTGTGGGTTTGTGTCGAACCAAGTGCAATATAATATGGAGAGTGCTCAATATCTAGGATAGAGCTATTACATAATAATAAATAAATAAATATATATTAGATATATATATTTAATTCATGGAATTTAGACTGCGACCCCTGGGTTTCATGAAGTTTTTTGCAAAACAACAATCATCAGGCAGTTAAGAAAATGAAATTAATCGAAAATTGAAAAAATACAGTCAAAAAACCGTTGAGATTTTGCGGAAATCTTTACGTGTGGTTGTAAGTATGTGAGTGTGTGAGTGTATGTGGGTGTGTGCGTATGCTTGTGTGGGTTATAGTTGACTCGTGAAGGTTTTCTAGTCTAGCTTGCTAACCACCCCACAGACCAAGGATGGGATCGGTGTAATGAACAGAGAATGGAATGAGACTCGAACTGACTCCTGAAGGTATTTCTAGTCTAGCTCGCTAACCACCCCACAGACCAAGGATGGGATCGGTGAATTGAATAGAGAATTGAATGAGACTCGAACTGACTCGTGAAGGTTTTTCTAGTCTAGCTTGCTAACCAGTGAAGGTACATACGCAGCGCGTCATTTTATCCGGATGTAAATTTGTCGGTGTAGCTTGATTTTTTTTCTTTATTCATTCCCCTCGACATGCAATGATGATGTTTTGTTCCTTAGCTATAGTCACCTACACATACAGCAATAAAATAATGCAGCAAAAAATCAAGATACGTCGACGAATTTACATCCAGTAGTATATATATATATATATATACTACTGCTTTCAATAAGTTTCCAGACTTCTTTTTTGTACAGGCATTTAAGATTGTCGTAGACTCTTGAAAATTCATGTTATTGCTATACATCTTATGAGATGACTGACCAATTTTTATAATTTCAGGTTCAAATGAACAGCTACAGCAGCAATTGGAATACACCCTAGTAAACCCTGATTGTCACAATTGGTGAATTTCAAAAATGCAATCTGGACGTGAGGACACTTTAGAAGAACGATATGCAATTAAATTCTGTTTTAAACTTGGAAAAAGTGCCACAGAAACGTATGTAATGCTTCAGACTGCTTTTCGAGCATCTTGCAACTTTTGTGTGGCATAAGAGATTCAAGGAAGGCAGGGAGTCTGTGAGGGATGATGGGAGGTGTGCGAGGAGTAAGAAAGTCAATAGACCAGAGTTGATTGGCGAAAGGCTTAGGGTTAGGGTTAGGGTTACTATGTTGAGTTTTTAAGGGAGTTCAGGAAGAGATTCGGACGGAAGAGGCCAGCACTCTTCAAATCGGGTCAGTGGCATTTCGAGCAGGACAATGCACTAGTTCACAACTCCATCATTGTGTGTTCCTTGTATATATATATATATATATATATTGGAGGTGCTTTGTTTTACAAGAAAAAAAATATTAGCAATGTTTTTCTTGTCAGTACTGGTGAGTTCTAGCTGCATCAAAATGGTATATCTTGGTAATTTGACTCCCCACCCACTGATCAGTAATTTGCTAAGCTTCTTTTTTTTGCTTAGATGTGACACGGAGCTGTATGAATAAGATTGGAACGCACTCGTGAAGGTTTTCTAGTCTACCTTGCTAACCACCCCACAGAGCAAGGATGGGATCGATGTAATGAATAGAGAATCGAATGAGACTTGAACTGACTCGGAAAGGTATTTCTAGTCTAGCTTGCTAACTACCCTACAGAGCAAACATAGGATCAGTGTAATGAATCATGGTCAAGTCATGTTGGCACCGGTTTTAACGGCTTAAAGAAACTATCGTAAGTAACCCTAACCCTAACCCGCTGAAAAGAAAACAAATAAACAGGAAATTACCATGTTATTCCTCTTTTCCTACCGAGGTAAAAGCCTCACTTCCATAGCCGCTAAGATCGAGAAAGTTCTTTGGATGAATCAGAATGGTGTGTGTGTGTGTGTGTGTGTGATTTGTAAACGGATCGTCTGTACGTAGTGTAAATGTAAGAGTTTGGGTTTCAACCGGTATAGTTTTTTAGATTGAACTTTGCCTCCCGCACCGGTCACTTCCGGGTGGAAGGTGCGAGAGGAACTTCCGGCCTGAACATCGGCTGGCGGGAATTCGGACTTTTTCAAATTGACCGGCATGCGAGACGGACGTTTTTCTTTGTGGTCACTAGCAAGGCAAAAGGACATGAATTCTCTTGAATTGATTCGATTTAAATCCTCACTTCCGTGGCGTGTTTCCTTTTTTGGAACATTTACGAGTGCATTTGTTTTGTTTCAGTTTTCACGTTGGAGAATGTGTACGCTTGTTTTTTTACGCTGAACACGTGCGCAAATAAAGATATACTTCTTCATCAGTACGAGACTCGTGTCTTTCTTTGATTTTCGGCCCCAGTTGTTGATGTTAAAGGTAGAATTGTTTTTAAACTAGCTAGAACTATTTTGTTTGCACACAGTTAAATGGTTTCAAGTTTTTCTATTTAACACTAGTAATTCGATTCAACATAAATGGTTTCAAAGCAAATAATTGATTAAAAACTTCAACTTGACCCCTAAATGGGACGCTAACAATTATTACCATTTCGGGTGAGAGTGGACTTGGTGGATTGGTTGATTCGTTTGGTTTTATGGTTCATCATCCTTTGTAAGTTATTTAATGTCAAATCCTACTAATATATATCCGTCGCATTTTAGAAGTTCGTGCAAAAAAACTCGTTTTGATACTCTTATTTATTGATTTCTCCAAGGTATCTGTCCCCATACATAGAAGAAAGATGGAGCAAATACTTCTAGTCTATGATCTCCCCAAAAAAAACTGTCATAGCCATAATGACGCTCACTAAAAACACGAAATAAAAGTCCGCTCACCTGACTGAGTCACAGATTTCTTTGATATTTTTGCTGGTGTTTTGCAAGGGGATACATTAACCCTATTTATGTTCCTAATCTGCCTAGACAACGTACTTCGAACGTCGATTGATCAAATGAAAGAAAATAGTTTTACTCTAAAAAGAAAAAGGCAAGAAGCAGACGATACCCCGCGCAAACTATTACGGACACAGACTACGGAGATGACATAGCGCTCCTGTCAAATATACCAACCAAAGCCGAATCTCTGTTGCATAGTTTGGAGCAGGCAGCAGATGGCATTTGTCTCCATGTGAAAGCAGACAAAACGGAGTACATGTGTTTTAATCAAAAAAGAGACATTTCCACACTAAATAGTGGCTCTTTGAAACTAGGGGACAAATTCACCTACCTTGGAAACAGCATCTCATCTACTGAAAATAACTTCAATATACAAATAGCGAAGGCATAGACTGCTATCGATAGGTTATTGATTATGTGGAAGTCAGACTTGACCGATAAGTAAAACGCGATTTTTTCCAAGCGGCTGTCGTGTCAATTCTAGCGTATAGAGAAAAAACTAGAATGCAACGGGCTATACTGAACTAATCATGGAAGCAACAAAAACAGTAACTGTGCGGTTACCTACCTCCCATCTCTAAAACTATACAAGTAAGACGGACAAGACATGCAGGACACTGCTGGGGAAGTAAAGTAAGGACGAGCTCATAAGCAACGTTCTCTGATGGACATCTTCACACGGAAGCGCAACTGTTAGACGACCAGCCAGACAAAAGGGATTACATGTGTTTTAATCAAAGAGGTGACATCTCCACAGAAAATGGTGGCTCCTTGAAACTAATCGATAAATTCACCTACTTCGGAAGCAGCGTCTCATCAACTGAAAATAACTTCAATATGCGAATAGCAAAGGCACGAACAACTATCAGTAGGTTATCGATTATATGGAAGTCAAATTAAGACCTGCCGGAAGTGATGGAGACAAATAGCGAGAGAGAGAGAGAGAGAGAGAGAGAGAGAGAGAGAGAGTTAGGGAAATCCTTGCAAGCAGCACATGATGATAATATATATATAGGTTTGTTGTGAAGATTCATGTGGGTCATTTAATAAAAAAAGATGAGTTTTATTTAAGAGGTTGACAATAGGAAGCACTGTTTACATCTGCTACATTTTCAAGGAACAGCGCCCAGAACTTTTTCGTTACAGGAGAGTGAGGATTTTTTTTACTCCATGGACTGTCTTTTTAACTCAGGCTCATAGCGGTAAACACATATCTAGTTCAATTTTGACGATAACATGCTTCTTCGTACACATTAAACATAATTTAATTATTTAACACGGTTTGCAGTCCTCAGCCACCAATATTTGATGGCAGACCTCTCTTCAAGCCTTGAATACTCTGATTTGCAACCATTTTGAATAGCCTCAAAACAAATAGTTTGCGAGATTTAATAATTTTTGCGGTAAACCAATTCCAAAAAATGCTGAGTTTACAATTAAAGAAACATTGGAAGTTTTATAAAAAAAAAAAAAAACAAACATGACTGAAAAGAAAATTATTTTGCCATCCCCTAAAAATAAAAGCCCATTTGGCTGGGGCTGTAGAATATACAGACGGCATCTCTGCAGAGAGGTAACCTCCCACTAACGAGTGTCCAGGATATGACACTAAAAAATCTAATGGTGAGGCTCCAGTAATGATGGAATTTTGAGGAATCCAGAGTACCCCTTCATTGCCATTGCTTTAGGGTCCACTCTGGCACGGAGTGGTAGCACCTGATAGGGTCCTATCTATGAGTTAAATAGAACTGTTTGACATTTAAACAGTGTGTAAACAAATGATTTATGCTAAATTCACAAGTTAGAAATAGAACTGTTTGATCATTTATCTGTATATAAACAAATGACTGATGTTTAATTGAATTTTTAATGGTAAAGAGCAAAATCTGGAACCATTTAACTGTGTGCAAACAAATGATTAATATTGAATAGAATAATTAGTGTTAAACAGTATTACTCATAAGTGATGGACTCCTATGGACCCCCACATATGGCCGAGCAAAAGCAGGAACACGAGCTCGAACATACATACAGCAGCTATGTGAGGATACGGGATGTAGCCCGGAAGACCTACCAGAGGCGATGAACGATAGGGACAAGTGGCGAGAGAGGGTCAGGGATATCCGGGCCTGCGGCACGACATGATGATGATGATGAGTATTACTTGTAACCACTTCATTGTGTTCCAACAAATGATTGATATTAAATAGAATTATTTGATTTCGATCGCAATACTTGAAACCATTTAACTCTAGAAACAATAGCAATACTTTTAACCACTTCACTGTGTGCCAACAAATGATTGATATTGAACAGAATTTTAAAAGTTTAATAGCAAGATCGGAAACTATTCAACTGAGTAAAAAAAATTAGCTTAGGCTCGTTAAAAAATGTTATCAGCAAAATGTATTTAAAAATCACATATATTCAATATATATGTATAAGAGGATTTGGCATTAAATGACCAACACTATTTGATATGCCATAAAACCCAATTAAACCAAATCATATATATTCAATATATCTGTATAAAGAGGATTTGGCATTAAATAACCTATAATACTTGATATGCCGTAAAACCCAACTAAACCAAATCATATATTTAATATATATGTATAAAGAAGATTTGGCATTAAATAACCTACAATATTTGGTATGCCCCAAAGCCAACTAAACCAAATCATATATCTTCAATATATATGTATAAAGAGGGTTTGGCATTAAATAACCTACAATAGTTGATAAGCCGTAAAACCCAACTAAACCAAATCATATATATTCAACATATATGTATAAAGAGGGTTTGGCATTAAATAACATACAATGGTTGATATGTCATAAAAACCAAACCAAACGAAATCATATATATTTAAGATATATGTATAAAGAGGATTTGGAATAAAATAACCTTCAATAGTTGACATGCCGTAAAACCCAACTAAACCAAATCATATATATTAAATATATATATGTATAAAAAGGATTTAATATTAAATAACCTACAATAGTTGATATGCCATAAAACCCAACAAAACAAATCCTATATATTATAATAGATATGTATAAAAAGGGTATGGCATTAAATAGCCTACAATGGTTGATATGCTATAAAACCCAACTAAACCAAATCCTATGTATTTAATATATATGTATAAAGAGGTTTTGTTATTAAATAACCTACAATGGCTAATATGCCATAAAACCCAACTAAACCAAATCATATATATTTAATATATATGCATAAAGAGGGTTTGGTATTAAATAACCTACAATGGTTGATATGCCATAAAACTCAACTAAACCAAATCCTATGCATTTAATATATACGTATAAACAGGGTTTGGTATTAAATAACCTACAATGGTTGATATGCCATAAAACCCAACTAAACCAAATCCTATGCATTTAATATATATGTATAAAGAGGATTTGGCATTAAATAACCTACAATGGTTGATATGCCATAAAAACTACACCAGACAAATCAAACCAACCAAATCTAATTAATCAAGTCTGTAAGAAACCGAAAAAAGTAATTAAATTATTGAACTCTCTTAATAAGCAACATCACCGATTTAATTCATACTGGAGTAAAATTTGCCACAGACAAAATAAGTATACAACTAAGGAACATAACCGGAAATACAGTTGCTGAATGGGAAATGAGGCTTGGAGAACAAATAAAGAAACTACGAGAACATTCTAAAGAACTCAGGAAGGAATAATATGTTTGGATACATCATCATCATATCGCGCCATCAGCACAGATCTCCCTGATCCTCTCCTGCCATCCTTCTTTATCGTCCATCGCTTCCAGTAGGTCTTCAAGACTACATCCTGTATCGGCACAGCGCTGTTGTAAGTAGGTTCTAGCTGGTCGTCCTACCTTTGCTCATCCATGTGAAGAGGTCCACAGGAGTATGTCACTTATGTGTTCGTCTCTACTTCTCCAGCAGTGTCCTGCGTGTCTGGTTCGTCTAACTTGGATAGTTTTCGTGATGGGGGATAAGTGGCCATACAGTTGTTGCTTTGTGCTCTCAGGACTTGTTCAATATTGCTCGCAACATTCTTGTGTAGTTGTCGTCAAGCTTTTTCTCGATACGTTTAATTAGCGTCCACATAGTGAGTTTTAAAAAAAGGGTTAGTAATTTATTGTCTTTTACAATAAAGTAAAGTTGGCGACCGTAGTCAAGGGCGACCAGAAGGATCCCTTTTCAATAACTACAACATCGAGATGTAGGGGAGGGCGCTACTCCTTTCCCTGGATTGCTCCACTTTACCCTTGATACGTACCTTATATTGCTGAGTGTTAAGTGTCAAGTATCATTTTTAAAGTCTTTGGTAAGATGCGACCTGGGATTGAACCCAGGTCTCCTGGGCCATTGGCGAACACTCTAACCGCTGGGCCAATGTCCCGGTTGATATATATATATAGATAGATAGAGAGAGAGAGAGAGAGAGAGAGAGAGAGAGAATGCTGTCTATACATATATATATATATATATATATAATCCGTGGAAAATAGTCAAGTAATAAATCAAGGGGTAGGAATATCCAGTTTGAGTGCTCAATGCCAACGGCTATCGAGTGTATAATCAATTGCAGATTTAAAATACCGTCTTTGGTAAGATGCGACCTGGGATTGAACCCAGATCTCCCAAATCTTTGGTGAACAATCTACTCACGAGGCCAATGAATGATTTTATTTTTTTTTTTTTTGTAAAATAACTGCTGTATACTATCTGTGCTTTAAATGCCAAGACAAATACTGTATTTCCAAGTAACAATTGAACCTGGTCAAAAGAAGCTGATACTATTGGACTATATTAGAAACTAAAAGCCTAAGTTAGCGTAAAAATAGAATAACTATAAAGATGCAGAGAACCATAAATAAGGACGTCGATGAAATTTATAAAGAAAGTACGAGGTGCATACAATACGTTTCCGGACTTTTTTCGTATGGGCATTTAAAATTGTCATAGACTCATGAAAATTCCGTATATTATTGCTATACATCTTATGAGATGACTGGCCAATTTTTATGATTTCAGGTTCAAATCAACAGCTATAGTAGCAATTGAAATACACCCTACTAAAGCCTGAATGCCACAGCTGGTGTATTTCAAAAATGCAATCTGGACGTGAGGACACTTTAGAAGAACGATATGCAATAAAATTCTGTTTTAAACTTGGAAGAAATGCCACAAAAACGTATGGAATGCTTCGGACTGCTTTTGAAGCATCTTGCATGAAGCGAGCATCAGTTTTTGAGTGGCATAAGAGATTCAAGGAAGGCAGGAAGTTTGTGAGGGAGGATGAGAGGTGTGTAAGGAAGTCAATAGACCAGAGTTGATTGGCCAAAGGCTTAGGGTTGGGGTTACTATGTTGAGGTTTTATGGGAATTAAGGAAGAGATTCCTTGGGAAGAGGCCAGCACTCTTCAAATCGGGTCAGTGGCATTTCCACCAGGACAATGCACAAGTCCACAACTCCATCCTTGTCACAGACTATTTGAGCAAGATGTGAATCAAGACCGTTCCTCACCCTCCCTAAAGTCCAGACCTTGCTCCCTGTGACGTTTGCTCATTCCCTAAGCTCAGAAGATGTCGTTATGAGAGAATTGAGGAGATGAAAGAGGCTGTGACGAAGGTCATTGACACACTCACACAAGAGGACTTCGATGGGGCCTTCCAGAAGTTATTGGAACGCTAGAACAAGTGTATTGCAGCCGAAGGAGATTACTTCGAAGTGGACTAGAGTTTCATGTGTGTACTATCAATAAAAGTGCCCATACGAAAAAGTCTGGAAACTTATTTAATGATCCTCGTATATATATATGTGTGTGTGTGTGTGTGTGTGTGCGTGTGCATAAATGTCTTTTGCCATAGTCCGATGAAAAAAAATTTCATCTCTTAAAAGTTCCGAAATCACCCACCTTGTCTATCTGTCTCTGTCTTTGTTTCTCTCTCTCTCTCTCTCTCTCTCTGTCTTTGTCTTCCTCGGTCTCGCTCACTCTCTATCGCTCTCTCGCTCTCTCTCTCTATATATGTTTACCCCTCCCCACAGGCAGTATGCGGCGCAAGGTCAAATTTTAGAAGAGTTTAACCGGTATCAATACAGTTTTCCTTCTCCAAAATTGGTTGCCATACCAAGATTACCCTTCTATTTACCCATACCTGGTTGGAGAAGAACTAGATTCATACCTTTCCCAAAGATATAAGCGCTATGTGAAAAGCAAAGAGTATCGTCCAGGCTTTGAACTCGTGTCGCCGTATCCATTTCTTACGACAGGAACTATTACACCACGAACGTCTCTCTCACTCTCTCTCTCTCTCTCTCTCTCTCTCTCTCTCTCTCATATATATATATGAAGTAGTGATTTTATATATCATTTACATGACGAATGGCAATCGGGACAATTGAACGTTAAATTTACTCAAATACACAGATGGAGTTACTTATGATCGTGACGTAAATTTCCCCTCAAGCAACGTTTACGCGGAAAAATTGAGGGCGTGGACACAGGTGTGCTCACAGAAATACATTTGTGGACATAATGTGTACACAGAGGCAAACGCACATACACACTAACGCACACAAGTGCTCGTGTACGCGGTCAAACATTTAATAAATAATACCATCAACTTTAGGGGAGATCGTGGACTGCTTTTTGGGTATCCTATCATTGGATTTGGCATTTTCACTAAAAATATACAATTATACAAAGATTTTTCATTTAATGTTCACGTCTTGGGAGATCTAAAAACCTGATCACAATCATCAGGGTGGATTTGAGACATATTAATTGATATATTCCACTGGTTGCTATGTGCCCGACACTTTTTTTACATAGCAAAGTTTTTCTTGAATTTATAACCAGAAGTCGCAAGTAAAATGACTGTGAAACACAACTCTAGTATATATATATATATATATATATATATATGCGTGTGTGTGTGTGTGTGTGTGTGTTGTTTTGTTTGGTTTTGCTTGGTTTTATGGCATATCAACCATTGTTGGCCATATAATACAAAATCCATTTTTATTCATATAAACAGTTCTATTTCAAACAATTCAGTTTAGCTTAAGTACACAGTTTAGTTCTATTTAACCCATAGATAGGACCCTATCAGCTGCTACCACTCCGGGACAGAATCGACCAGGGAGCAATAGCAATGAAGGGGTACTCAGCATTCCCCGAAGCTCCAGCATTACTGCAACCTCACTATAAGATTGTTTAGTGTCACAAACTGGATACTCGTTGGAGGAGTCTTACCACTCTGCACAGATGTAGATGGTATATTCTACAGCTCCAGCCGATTGGGCCATATATATATACGCTCCCCCATGGGGGTTGAGCACTATGGCGAAGGAATTGTCGGCCGCCGCTAGCGTAATGCAAAGGTCTTCGAAAGAATTGATCACTCTGGTAGCCGATAGGGTATAAAAAATGTAAACAAAGGCTGCTGCTAAATAAATACCTTAAAAATTCCCTCGCTTGGTGGCCGAGAGGTCTGAAACTTAGTCTAACGTAAAGTTGGACGGGTTTCGATCCCGGCTTCGAGCGTCCTGCGTGTCTAGCCACACAGATAGACGAAACAGTCTGTCTGTGGATGACAATATATATATATATATATATATATGCGTGTGTGTGTGTGTGTGTGTATAATGAAAACGAAATTTACCCGATATAAAAATGGAAAGATAACCGTGAGTCTTACTAAAAAAATAGCTCATTACGTACGATAAACGGTTTTCGAAAACTGAATTAGTAACAAAAACTTGCAACCCAGGTTTCACTGAAAAGTGTCTTCGAAAAATCGGAGCGATCAGATTCTCATAATATATAATGTTTCATATATATATATATATATATATACATATATATATATATATATCAAATACTCCAAATAGTTTTGACGGCAGATGCAATTTGTGCTTAGAAGAGAAAATATATATTTTAACACATAAATGGCCTGATAAGTTATTAAATAAGAGAAGTGAATTAATAGCTAGATGTAGACATAGGACAAAATTTAAACTATAGACTAAAAATATTTTTAAAACATAGAAATAAATAGTGAAACCAGACAAAAAACGTATCCAACATACACACTAGGAAAAAATAGGTAGCTAAATAAATAACATCGAAATTAACATAAGCATTAATATTTCTCTTAAAAGTTAATTATCGAACTTAACATGAAAAGAAAATAAATTAAACGAATAAATAAAAAAAGTTAAATTACCGTAATTATAACTGACGGAAGAATTTTGAAAATAAAATAAATAGGTAAATAAAAAAACGGAAATTCAATAAAACGAGGAGGTAACTCCTTAATCTCTTCTCTCTCCCCCTCCACCCCAACGTGTCTATTCTGTTTTATTTATCCATTGGATAAATAGTCCTGTTATATTTTTCTTCGTGTTTTTAGTTCACACCAGAAACTGAAAAACAGGATGGAAATAAATTTATAAACCTAAATTAACCGGTCTTTGGTTTTTTCTTAAAGAAATATTGCTCTGTAAAAAAATTACATTGAGCTCTCCACCAGGAAAATTTAAATGTTCAGCTCCTGAATGATTTTCTTATCCTGAAGGAATTACTCCCAACTCTGGTTTAACTGGACCGAATAATACTTATATATAGAGATAGATAGATAGAGAGAGAGAGAGAGAGAGAGAGAGAGAGAGAGAATGCTGTCTATATCATCATCATCATATCGTGCTGGCAGCACGGATATCACTGACCCTCTCTCGCCACTTCTCCCTATCGTTCATCGCCCTAGGTAGGTCTTCAGGACAACAACCTGTATCCTCACATAGCTGCTGAATGTATGTTCGAGCTGGTCGTCCTGCTTTTGCGCGGCCATGTGTGGGGATCCATAAGAGTACATCTCTTATGAGTTCATCTCTGCTTCTCCAGTAGTGTCCTGCATGTCTGGTTCGTCTAACTTGAATAGTTTTCGTGATAAGGGGCAGGTGGCCGTGCAGTTGGTGTCTTGTGGGGTGTTGCTGCCAGGACTTGTTCAGGATTGCACGCAGCATTCTTGTGTAATTGCCATCTAGTTTCTTCTCCAGCCGTTTTGTTAGCGTCCATGTAGTGCATCCATATAGCAGTATCGATGTGACCGCTGCCTGGAAGAAACTGCGTTTCATTTTATCGGTTAGGTCTGATTTCCATATAATCGATAGCCTATTGATAGCTGTCCATGCTTTCGTTAACCTCGTTTCGATGTCCTTTTCGGTTGATTCGACGCTGCTTCCTAGGTACGTGAATTTGTCTACTAGTTTAAGTGGGGTTCCTTCTAGAGTGGAGATGTCCCCCGTTTGGTTATAGCACATATATTCCATTTTGTGTGCATTAACATGGAGGCCTATGCTTGCTGCTGCTCGTTCCAAACTATGCAGAAGTGTTTCGGCTTGGTCAGGTGTATTTGCCAGTATCGCTATGTCATCGGCGTAGTCGGCGTCGGTAATTGTTTTTGCGGGGTATCTTCTGCTTCTTCTCTTCGTCAGTTCGAAGCCATTCTCTTTAATTTTGTCAATCGATGTTCTAAGTACGTAGTCTAGACAAATGATAAAGAGGTACGGGGCCAGCGTGTCCCCTAGTAGTACTCTTGCTACAATGTCAAAGTATTCTGTGTCTCCATCCGGTGATCGTACTTTTACTTTAGTGTTTCTATAGAGAATCGTTATTGCCGCTACGGTTTCTTTAGGTATGCCGTACGCTAGTAGGATTTGTTCCATCTTTCCTCTGTGAATGGAGTCGAAAGCCTTGGTAAAGTCGACAAATATTAATGTCGGTTGTAGGTTCTTTGCCCGTACACCTTCAAGGATTCTGCGGATGGTTAATCCGTGGAAAATAGTCAAGTAATAAATCAAGGGGTATGAATATCCAGTTTGAGTGCTCAATGCCAACGGCTATCGAGTGTATAATCAATTGCAGATTAAAAATACCGCGAAACTGACGTGCAGAGCGAAAATATCTTTTAGGAAATTGAAAGAAAAAAAATCAATTTTGTGGTTTCATTGTAAATTTATCTAATGAGTGACCTTTTATAGACCCAAAATGAATTTATAATGAAACCACAAAATTGATTTTTTTTCTTTCAATTTTATACATATATATCATCATCATATCGCGCTGGTAGCACGGATATCCCTGACCCTCTCTCGCCACTCCTCCCTATCGTTCATCGCCCCAGGCAGGTCTTCAGGACAACAGCCTGTATCCTCACATAGCTGCTGAATGTACGTTCGAGCTGGTCGTCCTGCTTTTGCGCGGCCATGTGTGGGGATCCATAAGAGTACATCTCTTATGAGTTCATCTCTGCTTCTCCAGCAGTGTCCTGCATGTCTGGTTCTGCCTAGACTACTTTACCCTTGATCTTCACCTTATAGTGCTGAATGCTAAGCAAGGCAGCATCAAGTACAATTTTTTGAGTCTTTAGTATGACTCTACCTGGGATTGAACCCCGGTCTCTCCAACTATAGGCGAACATTCTACTCATTAGGCCAACAATGTCCCTTTTTTTTTTGGCTATGGGAACGCGTGAGCATATTATGTCTATTTCATATGTAAACCGCAGACTATATCGAGTAGATGATATGAACTCTGTTTTATCTTTTTTTTTAATCATATTTACCAACCCCTCCGCTCGGGCAGGATATGATATAAGGTCAATTTTTAAGCGGAGTTTAACAGGCTTAAATTCAGAGTTTTCCTTCTCCTAGACTAGTTGCCTCACCAAGGCTGAAGAATCTAATCTGTCCTACTATTTACCCATAGCTGGAGGGAGAATAATTGGATTCATACCTTTCCCAAGGGTATTAGTGCTATGTGAAATGCAATTAGTCTCGTCCAGGATTTGAACTCGTATCGTCGTGTCCAATTCCTACGACGATAACCATTACACCACGGGCACCTCCTTTATTATTTTTTTTTATGCACACCTTCATTCTTGTATGCGTGCATGCACACCAACCTTTATGGTTGTTACGTTACATGAATTGTCTTTGTATTTTATTCTCCAACAAATATTCCCTCTGATGACGAAACAGTGTTTGGTATTTTTGTATTTCTTCGTTTTGTGTTGGTAATAGGCTCCAGTCTATCATTTGTTTATGAAAGAAAATGTCTTTACACACACACACGTAGAAGTATGGAAGACAAGGAATTTCGATGACTTACTGCTCCGATACTGCAACGTCATACATAACCAGATGTAATACTACAGAGAAATTGACAACAGGCTTTTCCCCACTTTCCCCAAGAAAGGTGGCCTCGGAATTGCCAAGAACTACCGGGATAAAAACCTTACTTCCATAGCGGCTAAGCTTTATAATACTTTACAAATCAGAAATAAAGAGAGTTCTTGGGAAGAATCAAAACGGATTCTGACAATGCGTCGAATCTTTAAAAGAGTTCGCGCTAAAAATCTCGAGGCGGAACTCTTATTTGTAGATTTAATGAAAGAATATGGTTTTATATTGAAAAAGGCAAGAAGACGATACCTTGCACAAACTATTACAGACGGAGACTACACAGATAACATAGCGCTTCTGGCAAATACACCTACCCAAGCTGACTCTCAGTTGGATAGTCTGGAGCAGGCAGCAAGTGGCATTGGCCTCTATGTCAATGCAGACAGAACAAAGTACATGTGTTTTAATAAAAAAAATGTGGTTCTCTGAAACTAGTGGATAAATTCAACTACCTCGGAAGCAGCTTTTCATCTAGTGAAGATGCCATCAATAAGCGACTAGCCAAGGCATGAACTGCTATCGATAGGTTTTCGATCATATGGACGTCAGACTTATTTGAAAGAATAAAATGCAATTTTTTCCCTGCTGCGGTCGTGTCAATTCTACTCTATAGATGCACCACATGGGCGTTGACAAAGCATATAGAGAAAAAGCTAGACGTGAATTGTACAAGAAATCTATGAGCTATATTGAAGAAATCCTCTAAGCAAAACCCCACAAAAAGCAGCTGTATGGCCACTTACCTCTCATCTCTAAAACCATCCAAATAAGACAAACAAGTCATGAGGGTCACTGGAGGAGACGTAAGGACGAACTCACAAGTGACGTTCTCCGATAGACATCGTCACACGGACGTTTGACGACCAATTAGAACTTATCTGCAACAGCTGTGTACGGACATAGAATGTAGTCTTGAAGACCTGCCGAAAGCGATAGAGGATAAAGATGGATGGCGAGAGAGTGTTAGAGAGAGAGATCTGTGCTAGCAGCACGACGTGATGATGATGAAGATAGATAGATAGATAGATAGATAGATAGATAGATAGATTTCATACATACATAAAGTGACTGAGATAGATAGATAGATAGATAGATGTAAACAGAATGAGATAGATAGAGAGAGAGAGAGAGAGAGAGAGGGAAAGAAAGAAAGAAAGAAAGAAAGAGAGAGAGATACATGTAAACAGAATGAGATAGATAGATAGATAGATAGATAGATAGATAGATAGATAGATAGATAGATTTGAACAAAACGAGATAGATAGATAGATAGATAGATAGATAGATAGATAGATAGATAGATAGATATAAACAGAACGAGATAGATAGATAGATAGATAGATAGATAGATAGATAGATTTCATACATACATAAAGTGACTGAGATAGATAGATAGATAGATAGATAGATAGATAGATGTAAACAGAATGAGATAGATAGATAGAGAGAGAGAGAGAGAGAGGGAATGAAAGAAAGAGAGAGAGATTCATGTAAACAGAATAAGATAGATAGATAGATAGATATGAAGAGATTGAGATAGATAGAGAGAGAGAGAGGGAAAGAAAGAAAGAAAGAAAGAGAGAGAGATACATGTAAACAGAATGAGATAGATAGATAGATGGATAGAGAACGAGATAGATAGATAGATAGATAGATAGATAGATAGATTATAATGGGTAATTGAATGAACTTAGATTGATATACAATTTTCATTAATTGATCAAATTTTGATTGATAAAGATATATGTGTTTGTGCGTGTGTATTTATTCATTCATATATAGAGGATGAGTGTGAGAGAGAGAACATGGAAAAGAGAGAGAGAGAGAGAGATTACATGAGAAAAAAAGAGAGAAGTTTATTGAAACTTTATTTTGAAATTGCAAATTGGCCTTGTGGGTTGAGTGTTCTCCAGTGGTCCGCGATACCTAGGTTCAATCCCAGATCGCGTCATACCAAAGACTTTAAAAATGGTACTTGATACCTCCTTGTTTAACACTCAGCAATAATAAGGTACGTATCAAGAGTAAAGTGGAGCACTCCATGGAAAGGAGTGGCACCGTCCCTTACATCTCGGTGTAGTAGCTATCGAAAAGGGAGACTTCTGGTCGCCCTCGACAAAAGGGGGCCGACTTTACTTACTTTATTTAGAAAACATTAAAACGTCTTTCATAAGATAAAATAAAAAATGACAATTCGGCTCACCTTTCTGCATTTTCGTGTTTTTTTGGAGGCTGGCTGTTAAATTAAAAGAAAGAAAAACGTCGAGCAAAGCGAGTTGTTTTTATTATTTGTATACTGGTTTTTATCTTAATTTGTTCTGAAGGCCACACACCTGTACGCATGCGCAAATGGTAATCTATTGTTTTGTTATATACGTGAAGGCACGTGTATCAGTACACGTGGATGGCATACAACGCAGGAAGTGGCGCCTGGCCGCTGATATTCACATCGGTACAGCCTAAAGCTGAATAAATTACACACACACACACACACACACACACACACACATATATATATATATATATATATATATATATATATATAAACTGGGGGTGTTGTATTATGTAAAAGACTCCTTAAGCATCACGCCGATGGATTAAAGTTTCCTATACAATTTAGCGATTGTAAGAAGCGTATTATGACACCATACTGCACCAAAACAAGTTTACTATATATATATATATATATATATATATATATATAGTAAGCTTGGTTTGTTGCAGTACGGTGTCATAATACGCTTCTTACAATCGCTAAATTGTATAGGAAACTTTAATCCATCGGCGTGATGCTTAAGGAGTCTCTCTCTATATATATGTATATAAGAGTTTGTTTCTTTAAAAGCTGCGAGATTTTGGGGGCCTGTCGGATGCCGTATCGCTTGCAGAAATGTACGATCCCCTCAAAAAGAGAGTGTGCTGCGTCCGATGGTGAGGCTGCAGTTGTGGAGTATCCCTACATTGACATTACTCCCAAGTCCACTCTAACTTGATGTGTTTGTATCTGTCAGAGTCCCGTTTATGGGTCCAAGTAGATCTGTCTGAAAATCATTTATATTAGATATGAATACTTGATACCATACAACTGTCTTTTCCACCATCTTTGCTCCTTTTCAATTAAATATGTATTTGAATTTGACATTTTCTGTATCAATAACTTTTATGACATTCGAACATCTCACATATATATGTGATTTTCGGGGTTAACATTCACTTGGTACCTCTCTCTCTCTCTCTCTCTCTTGCACACACACACAAATAACCACACACACACACACAAATATATATATATATAATTTCCAGGGTTTACATTGACTTTGCACCCCCCTCTCTCTCCCCATCTCTCTCTCTCTTTCTCTCTGACTCTCTCTCTCTGTCTCTCTTTCTCACACACACATACACATACACACACATATATGTATCACCAGATGGAGACACAGAATACTTCGACATTGTAGCAGGAGTACTACAAGGGGACACGTTGGCTCCGTACATCTTTATCATTTGTCTAGACTACGTACTTAGAACATCGATTGACAAAATCAGAGAATGGCTTCGAGCTGACGAAGAAAAGAAGCAGAAGATACCCCGCAAAAACAATTACCGACGCCGACTACGCCGATGACATAGCGATACTGGCAAATACACCCGACCAAGCCGAAACACTACTGCATAGTTTGGAACGAGCAGCCGCAGGCATAGGTCTCTATGTTAATGCACACAAAACGGAATATATGTGCTATAATCAAACGGGGGACATCTCCACTCAAGACGGAACCCCTCTTAAACTAGTAGACAAATTCACTTACCTAGGAAGCAGCGTCGCATCAACCGAAAAGGACATCGACACGAGGTTAACGAAAGCATGGACAGCTATCAATAGGCTATCGATTATATGGAAATCAGACCTAACCGATAAAATGAAACGCAGTTTCTTCCAGGCAGCGGTCACATCGATACTGCTATATGGGTGCACTACATGGACTCTAACAAAACGGCTGGAGAAGAAGCTAGACGGCAATTACACAAGAATGCTGCGAGCAATCTTGAACAAGTCCTGGCGGCAACACCCCACAAGACACCAACTGTACGGCCACCTGCCCCCTATCACGAAAACTATTCAAGTTAGACGAACCAGGCATGCAGGACACTGCTGGAGAAGCAAGGACGAACTCATAAGAGATGTACTCTTATGGACCCCCACCCATGGCCGTGCGAAGGCAGGACGACCAGCACGAACATACATTCAGCAGCTATGTGAGGATACGGGATGTTGTCCTGAAGACCTGCCTAGGGCGATGAGCGATAGGGAGGAGTGGCGAGAGAGGGTCAGGGATATCCGTGCTACCAGCACGACATGATGATGATGATGATGATGACATTCACTTTGCACATCTCTCGCTTTCTCCGTCTCTCTCTCTCTCTCTCTTGCTCACACACACATACACATACACACACATATGTATATAATTTCAGGTGTTTACATTCACTTTGTACCTCTATCTCTCTGTCTCTCTCTCCCTCTTGCACACTCACAAATACATACACATAAATATACACCACACACATACACACACACAAATCATTTGGAAGAATCAAAATGGTTTTCGGAGAAACTGATCCACAACATCACAAATTCTGACTATCCAACGAATTCTTGAAGAGGTTCGTGCAAAAAATCTCGAGGTGACACACTTACTTGTAGATTTCGCCAAGGCATTTGATTTCATGCACAGATGGAATATGGAACAAATACTTCTAGCCTATGGTATTCCCAAAGAAACCATAGCAGCCAAAACGATGCTCGATAAAAACACGAAAGTAAAAATTCGCTCACTGGATGGAGACAGATTCTTTGACATTGTTGCGGGTATTCTGCAAGGGGATACATTAACCCCTTACCTGTTCATAATCTGCCTAGACTACGTGCTTCGAACGTTGCGAGATTTAATGAAAGAAAATGGTTCTACACTTAAAAAGGCATGAAGCAGACGATACCCTCCACACACTATTACGGACGCAGACTACGCAGATGACATAGCGCTTCTGGTAAATACACCTACCCAAGCCGAATCACAGCTGGATAGTCTGGAGAAGGCAGCAGGTGGCATTGGCTACCATGTTAATGCAGACAAAACGAAGTATATGTGTTTCAATCAAAATCAAACCAGAGACATCTCCACCCTAACAGGTAGCTCCTTGAAACTAGTGGACGAATTCAGGTACCTCGGAAGCAGCGTTTCATCTGCTGAAAATTACATCAATACACAACTAGCAAAGGCATGGTCAGCTATCGGTGGCCCATCAGTCATATGGAAGTCAAATCTATCCGATATAATAAAATGCAATTTTTTCCAAGAAGCAGTCGTATCCATACTACTATATGGATGCACTACATGGACGCTGACGAAGCGCATGGAGAAAAAGTTTGACTGCAACTCCACAAAAATGCTACTAGCCATACTTAATAAATCCAAATAGCAACATTCCATAAAACTGCAACAGTACGGCCACCTACCTCCCATCTCTAAAACCATTCAAATCAGATGAACAAGGTATGTAGAGCGTTTCTGGAGAACTAAGAGCGAGCTCATAAGTGACGTTTTCCTGTGGACTCCTTCACACGGACGAGCAGGTGTTAGACGTCCGGCTAGAACTTTTTCTACAACAGCTCTGTACGGACACATGATGAAGTCTGGAGGACCTGCCGAATTCGATTGACGATAGTGACGAATGGAGAGGGAGAGTCAGAGAAATCTGTGCTCATGTTACGACATGATGAGGATCATATAAATCTCTCTCTCTATATATATATATATATAGCTCTATCATATCCTCCAAAACATTGATTCATAGAAACAAATTCCCCACTGATCCTAATAAAAAAATAAAACTTATTATATACTATAATAAATTTAAAACCTCCAACTTAATCATTAAAAATAATTCCTCTCCCTCGATTGGAGTTTTGCGAAAAACCAACGTTATATACTATTTTAAATGTCCTTTCGGAGATTGTATCTCTGAAAATTACAATATATGTATCGGTTTAACCTCAACTACCCTATCGAGAATGCACCTTTCTGATACAAATTCCATAGCACCGCATTTAAAAAACATTCATGCCCAACAACAGAATTACGGAAAATTCTTAACGAAAACACAACATTCCAAGTATTGCTATGTATCACCAACAGTTCAATTAAACATCAGTCATTTGTTTACACACAGATAAGAGATCAGTTTTATTTCAAACAATTCAATTTAGCATAAGTCGTTTGTTTGCATATAGTTTAATTATCAAACAGTTCTATTTGACACATAGATAGGACCCTGTCATATCCAGGATGCTCATTGGGAGAGTCTTAATCGTTCGCTGTGATGCAGTCAGTGTATTCTACAGCCCCAACCGACTGGGCCACAGGACACACATTGGGAAGATCTTAACCGTCTGCAGTGATGCAGTCGGTGTATTCTACAGCTTCAGCCAACTGGTCCATAGCCATGTCAGATCATGTTGCTGTAGTTTTACTCTTTAGGAACTTTTCACTCTATGACGTAGCCTTTACTAAATTCTGAGCTTAATCAAGTCTTCTCGGCTCCCCAGGACTCTACTAGGAATGTGGTCGTTTGGACGGTCTCCTTTCGCCCATGGGGATTCAACCGTAGCACAGAGTTTAACCTGCTCTACAGTGACATCTTAGTATGCGTGTTCGCCCTCTAGCCGTGCTAGGGGGTGGTGTCCTCGTGAGATAATGGTTGAAGCGCAGGATTGTGGAATCGTCGTAAGCGGGTACGCCATCAAGACGTCCTGGGTGGAGGTCATCGTGGTGTAATGGTTAAAGCGATGGATTGCGGAATCGTAGTAAGCGAGTTCGCCCTCTAGACGTGCTAGGAGGTGTCATCGTGGGTTAATGGTTAAAGCAATGGACTGCGGAATCGCAGTACACGAGTTCAAACTCTAGTCATGCTATTACGACAAAAATCCCTTGGGAAAGGCATGAACCCTCTTATTCCTCCAGAAATGGGTTTAATAGTACTACTGTCCTACAAAAATATTTCGGCATTAAATAACCTACAAAGTTTCATATACCATTAAACAACAAAACAAACAAACAAATCCTTATTTGCCTTGAATGTCTAGTGCCGCCAATCTCTTTTCCGGGTTCTTTTGGATTTTTCCCATGACGTCATATCTGCTCAGCCCAGTCGACTGGGGCTGTAGAATACACAAACTGCATCTCTGCACAGGAGTAAGCCCCTTCCCCTAACAAGTGTCCTGTTTAAGATATTAAACTATTTGATGGAGAAGCTCCAGTCTTGGAGATTTGAGAAAGGTTGAGTACCTCTTCATTGCCATTGCTTCCCAGTCTACTCTAACCAGGAATGATAGCACCTGATAGGGTCCTATCTATGAGTCAAATAGAACAAACTGACTGATGTTAAATTGTGACTGTTATATAGCATTATTTGAAATTTATTTAACTGTGTGCAAAAAAGAGCGCAGGTTCGTTTAAAAAGGATGAATTTAGTCTAAAAGAAAGTCAACATTCTAACGTTTCGGTTCTAATGAACCATCATCAGGACTTGGAAGGATGATATCTAGTGATGTTAAATTACCGATGGATATTAAAATATATGTATAAAGATGATTTGGCATTAAATGACCAACAATGGTTGATATGCCAAAACAAAAAACAAAAACAACCAACCATATCTGCTGTTGATGACTTTTTACCAACGGGATCGAAGCGGACACCTAGATAGTGCAATGGTAAGCAAACCAGACTTGCAAACCTCCACACGTGAGTTCGAGTCTCATTGAGTGCCCCATTCATTAAAACTTGTGTCACATCGAAGCAAAAGAAACATTGTTCATTACTACCAATGAAACCCAAGCACTGCAACTTCCATGGAAGAAATCTATTGAATATCTTTAAAACTTGACCTTATTAGGTCACATTCCATGAGACTATTTCGGTCAACCATCTGATTTTTTCAGCCAATGATTGTATGTACTTGTAACTATTAGATATTAATTTATGTGGAATAATTTCTTTGTGTCCTTCTTATCAAAACGATCCGGCTAGTGTCGTCTCCTACTTTCTTTCGGTTAAGATTTCTAAAATTAGAATTATCAATATTATAAGTGTTTTCGGTATGTTTTCAAGATTTACTGTGTGCGGAAACAAAATATGGAATGATTTTTTAAAAGGTTTTTTTTAGTCTGATTCGTCAAAATTTAAAAAAAAAAACACGATAAATTTAAATTTTCATGGTTAGCTCTATCATTCAAACACTTTTTCCTTAAAATTCAACCGAATATGAGTGAGCAAGAAAAGAAACGACAAAGAATCTATGATTTGCTTAACGCCGAAACCAAACGAAAAATAAATTTCCGAAATGGTTGGTGTTTCTTTACGGCTTCCATCTAGCTTAGACCATATCCCCCTTGATTACGCTATATATGGAGGTTTTAGAAAACAAAACAAATGCAACTTCCCATCTAAATATTGGTTTGCTTAAGACTACTATTGATGAGGAATGGATTAAAATGTTGGAAGAACTTATTTTGAAGGCATTCAAATTGTTTCGAAGACATGTTGATACAATAATAGAAAAAATGGCGGCCATATTAAGTAAATTTACCATTTTGCTTCTATCTTTTTATTTTGTTGTTTATTTTTTAAATTAAAATTAATCTTGTTTTAAAAGAGTCGTTTATTATTATACTAGAATATTCCTAATTTTGTTTCTGCACCCTGTACTTACCAAGAAAGAAATAAATAATGAAAGAATTGTTAATTTTCTTCAACCTAGTTCCTTTTGCATCCAGCATATATTCCTGTGAGTCTACCATTGGTAGAAGCTCCCTAGAAATTCCTCCTTTGAAATGGTATTAAATTTATGAAATAATGGCCCATAACTGATTAGCCTTCGATTTATTCATTCTAGTACCTTCATGTCTATTGTTTTAATCCTAACGTTTCGGCTGCTCTATTCTCCTGCCTTCTTTCTATATTTACGTGACTTCAAATCATTAATATTAATTTTTGATTTATTCACTCTAGTATCTTCATGTCTATTGCTTTAATCCAAGCATTTCGACCGATCTAGTCTCCTGCCTTCTTTCTGTATAAATTTATGAGACGACAAGTCATTCATCGTAGCCATTGATTTATTCATATCAATCTTTGTTGTTTTATCACAACGTTTCGCCACTGAAATTAGTTCCACTCAATTAGGTCTACTGAGTAAATAATAAAAAATATTTTATTCATATAGGGGCGGAATAGAGGAGGGGTTTCTCCTACCGTCTCCTTCAGACAGGTAAATAATGCGACGGTTATCTCCCTGCCCCAACGTACCTCTTTCGTTTTGCGAGACTCCAGCTTCTTGTTAGTCAACACAGTGTGACGACTTGTCAGTCCTGTGATTCATCAAGTGTGACAATCAGTTTGCTTCACAACAAAGAAAAATCCATAACTGAGTCGTCATGTTGGCAGAGTGACCCCATCAGTGAGTCGGAGAGATTTGCTCTCCCCTTAGATCAGAACGATCAGTTCATTAACCTTACAGGATTTGCTATAAAGGATTCAGCAAAAGGGAGGGTATATTTGACAAACGCGTAAAAATTATACTACAATATTACTACAATTTATTACTCACGTTGCAACATAGTAATCAGACAACATTATTTAGTAGTTGAAATGATCGTGTCATGCGCAGGTCTCATTTGAGCATCTATTCCTCAATTGCTCGATTCTCTTACTTCTTGGCATAAAATGACACTATACTGGTTGATTAATTTCATTTGAGGTCACTGGAGGTCACAGAGGGCAAAAAATGTCATTTTTGGTCAAATGGAGTCAGATAGATTGACTGATTGATTTTAATGGCAGTTCAACCAATCTAGGGGTATTTCATGCCTGAAGGTTAAGGAATTTCGTTTATTCTACGTTTATATTTATATTTTTTGTGTATTTGTTTCATAAGAGCTGCTTTTTAAGAATTATATATCAAATATTCCACACAGTCCTATCGAATATGAATAGTATTTAAACAGATCTATTTGACCCTATATAGTTCGATATAGTTGAAACCCTAACAGGTACTACCACACCGGATGAAAGTGGACCTGGGAGTAATCGTAGAGCTGAAGCTTCACCATATGTACCCGGAACACCTCTTTGCGCTGTGATCTTACTCCCTTGCCGGGGATATAGTATACTCTAAGCACCACCGATAGGGTTATTACCTTTACTGCATAACCCAATACTAAGGAATGGATACACAATCATTTCACCAGCAAAATATTGTTTCTAAATATACATTTATTATATATGATAAATTACAAATATGTAAAAAATAAATTTAATGTGAAATGTCCTCAGTATACACTTCCCAACAAATTGACAATGCTGTCTTTGGGTGATAAATTCCGTGAAACTGGGCGTCAAGAGGAACAAAAATAGTCTGGTTGATTGGTTGGTTGGTTGTGCTTTATAGCATATCATCTCTTATTGCTTAATCAATGCCAAATCCTGTTTATATATATATATATATATATATATATATATATATATATATATATATATATGATTTGTTAATAAATAGTTTGTAGATAATAATTTTTAAACGAGTCAGGGCTTATTTGTTTGCACACAGTTAAATAGTTTCAAGTCTTACTATCTAACACTAATTATTCTATTTAATATAAATCATTTGTTAGCGCACAGTTAAATGGTGTCAAAAATTTCTAACTTTAATATGTTTATTTACACACAGTTAAATGGGTTCAAGTATTCCTATCAAACACTAATAATTCTATTCAACATCAATCATTTGTTTACACACAGTTAAATCGTTTGAAGTATGGCTGTTAATTACAAATAATTCAATTCAATATTAATCTTCTGTTAGCACACATTTAAATGGTTCCAAGTATTTCTATGTTTTCCTTTTGTTTTTTTGCTTTCTCGCTCAGTTAAATGGTTTCAGGTAAAAAAAAAAATGATTAAATAGTTCTATTTGACCCACTGATAGGATCCTAAGAGAAACAACCCGTCCAGGTTTTTGATCCAAAAACATTTAATGATATCGTGCGGTATTGAAGGGGTATCCCGGATTAACACTTGTTTGTTTATTTTTCATCTAACCCCTTCTACTGGGAAGGCGTTCTAGTAAAACGAATTTGACAAATGGCTGTTTGTTGTCTCTTCTTTATCAAGGCTAAAGAGCCCAATCTGTCCTATCATTTATTTACCGGGGTGGGATCGAGTTAAAAACATTTCGCGTGACTAGTGTGAGATATAAATAAATTGAATATTTATGTTTATTAATTGTGAAAATATATTCATAACATTTAATTAAAAAACTTTATAAGAATGTTCCATACGGAAATTACACAAGAATGTTGAGAGCAGTATTAAACAAGTCCTGGCGACAACACCCCACGAGACTCCAACTATACGGACACTTGCCCCCCATCACGAAAACTATACAAGTCAGACGAACCAGACACGCGGGACACTGCTGGAGAAGCAAGGACGAGCTCATAAGCGATGTACTCCTGTGGACCCCCACATATGGATGTGCAAAAGTAGGACTACCAGCACGAACTTACATACAGCAACTATGTGAGGACACAGGATGTAACCCTGAAGACCTGCCGGAGGCGATGAATGATAGGGAGAAGTGGCGAGAGAGGGTCAGGGATATCCGCGCTGGCGGCGCGACATGATGATGATGATATATATATATGTGTGTGTGTGTGTGGGTGTGTGTATTATTCGGTCCAGTTAAACCGGAGTTGGGAGTAATTCCATCAGGACAAAAAAAACATTCAACAGTGAACATTTAAATTTTCCTAGTAAAGAGCTCAATGTAACTGACATTACAGAGCAATAATTTCTATAAGAAAAAATGAAAACCGGTCACATTAGGATTATAAATTTATTTCCATCCTGTTATGGGTTTTGATATAAATCAAAAACACCAAAAGAAAAACTAACAGGACTTCTTCAGATCATATGGATAAAATAATTCAGAATAGACTCAGGAAAGAAGGGTCGGAGGGGATAGAAGAGGGGCGAAGAGTTTTCTCCTCATTTAGCCCACTTCCGGTTGTTTGTTTTTTTAATTTATTGCCGATTGGAATTATAGTAAATTATTTTTTTTTAAGTTCTAAATATATTTCGACTTAAAACTCCAGATTTAATACTAATTTAGATAAATACAACTTTCTTTAATAACTTTACGTAATGATACAGTAATAATATATATATATATATATATATATATTTGGTTTGGTTTGGTTTGGTTTGGTTTGAGTGGGTTTTATGGTATATCAGCCATTATAGGTTATTTATTGCCAGATCTTCTTTATAGGTATTACATATGATTTGTAAGTGCATATTTTATAGATATCATTTTTGAATCAGCCAGAGCTCATTTGATACTATTTACCTACCCCTCCGCTCGGGCAGGATATGACACAAGGTCAATTTTTAAGCGGAGTTTAACAGGTTTGAATCCAGAGTTTTCCTTCTCCTAGATTAGTTGCCTAACCAAGGCTGAAGAACCTAGTCTGTCCTACTATTTACCCATAGCTGGAGGGAGAATAATTGGATTCATACCTTTCCCAAGGGTATTAGTGCTATGTGAAATGCAATCAGTCTCGTCCAGGATTTGAACTCGTGTTGCCGTGTCCATTTCCTAGGAAGATAACGACTACACCACGGACACCTCATTTGATAGGATACAGTGAAACGGTTATTCGTATGATTTGTCAGTTAATCGTATTTTAAATGAGTCAGAGCTAATTTGCTTTCACACAAGTATTTCTTTTGTTTGCACACAGTTAAATGGTTCCAAATATTCTGGGGTGTCCTCGTGGTGTTAATGGTTAAAGCGATGAACTGCGGAATCATAGTAAGCGAATTCGTATTCCAGTCGCGCTATTATGATCACCTTCGGGCAAATGCCCATAATAAATAAAATTTTACTTTTAATAATCCGATTTTAAGATAACAACCCGACAAAAATGCCAATCTTTTGGGTAAAAAAACACTGAAATATTTTCTGTACATCAAAAAATATCATGAAAACCTCGTGGTAGAATTTACTAATATATATATATATATATATATATATATATATTAGAGATGTATATTCAATATATATATATATATATATATATATATATATATATATATATATATATTAGATATGTATATCTAATTCATGGAATTTAGACTGCGACCCCTGGGTTTCATGGAGTTTTTTTGCAAAACAACAATCATCAGGCAGTTAAGAAAATGAAATGAATCGAAAATCGAAAAAATACAAAGGAGAAAGCATATAGATGTTCGTTTAGAATATATATATATATATATATATATATATATATATATATATATATATATATATATATATATATATTCTAAACGAGTATCTATATGCTTTCTCTTTAAAGAGATTTAATTTCTTTCAGTATTAGCTATTTAGAAAACATCCATAATCAATTTTATTTAATTGCTAAATTTTTTAGGAAAGGTATGAACCCCCTTATGCGCCCAGCTATAGGTTAAATAGTACCACTACTCTTCTTCTAGGAGAATGGATTTGGCATTAAATAACCAACAAACATTGATATGCCATTAAACAAAGAAACCAAACCAAACCAAACCAAATATTCTATCACAAATAAGTCTATTAATCCTTTGTTTGATCTCAATGGTTTCAAATATAACTATCGAACATAAATAGTTTTATTTTTAGCAGTCCTCCCTATGTAACACTATCAATTCATTTTAGACCCACAGTAGACAAAGAAAAGAAGCAGAAGGTACCCCGCAAAAACAATTACCGACGCCGACTACACCAATGACATAGCGTTACTGGCGAATACACCTAACCAAGCCGAAACGCTACTGCATAGTTTGGAACGAGCCGCCACAGGCATTGGCCTCCATGTCAATGCACACAAAACTGAATATATGTGCTACAACCAAACAGGTGACATTTCCACACTAGACGGCACTTGAAGACAAATTCACCTACCTTGGAAGCAGTGTCTCATCAACCGATAAAGACATCTACACGCGACTAACGAATGCATGGACAGCTGTCGATAGGCTCTCGATCATATGGAAATCAGACCTGACCGATAAAATGAAACGCAGTTTCTTCCAAGTAGCGGTCGTATCGATACTGCTATATGGATGCACTACTTGGACGCTAACTAAACGGCTGAAGAAGAAGCTAGACGGCAATTACACAAGAATGTTGAGAGCAATATTGAACAAGTCCAGGCGGCAACACCCCACAAGACACCAGCTGTACGGCTACTTGCCTCCCATCACGAAAACTATCCAAGCTAGACGAGCCAGACACGCAGGTCACTGCTGGAGAAGCAGGGACGAGCTCATAAGTGATGTACTCCTATGGAGCCCCACATATGGCCGAGCAAAAGCAGGACGACCAGCTCGAACATACATACAGCAGCTATGTGAGGATACGGGATGTAGCCCTGAAGACCTGCCGGAGGCGAAGAACGATTGGGAGAAGTGGCGAGAGAGGATCAGGGATATCCGTGCTAACGGCACGACATGATGATGATCATATATATATATATATATATATATATATATATATTCTGAGCAAACATCTAAATGCTTTCTCTTTAAAGAGATTTATTTTCTTTCAGTCTTAGCCATTTAAAAAACATCGATAATCAATGTACATGCCAAATATGATTCTATTGTTCGAAGGAAAAATTCGAGTCACACTTTATATTTTCATTTTGTTTGATACGGCCAAGGTTTATTAATACTCCTTCTAAGTTTGGCTTTAGGTATTTTTTTAATTGCGCTTTTTAATTTGCACAGTGTCAATAATCTGAAAAATATCAAAATTCTTTTCAACATAGGGTCAATTAGTAGTCATCAATGAATTCCTGTAGAAATTTTGATCCATAAACATGTGCCCATGGAATAGTTCATTTTATTTTTTGATAAATTTGCATTGTTCAATCCAAATGGCCATCAGCCCAATCGGCTGAGGCTGTAGAATATACCAACTGCATATCTGCAGAGTGGTAAAATCCCCCATTGACTGTCCTGGATATGTCACTAAAGTATCTAATAGCGAGACTCGAGTCCTGAAACTCTGGGAAATGTAGATAACCTCTTCATAGGCATTACTTCCAATCTATTCTGGCCCGCAGTGGTAGTACCTGATAGGGTCCCATCTATGGGTCAAATAGAACTGTTTAATGATTCAACTATATGGAAGCAAATGACTAATTGAATAAAAGCCATTTAATGGTGAGTAAATCAAACTATGTTAACAAAACTTTAAGCTATCTAAGCGTGTGAAAACAAATGATTAATAGTAAACAGAATCATTCATTTAGATAGCAATAATGTGCAAAGCTATTAGGATGAGCAATTCTATAAATGTCTTCACTATGCGCGAACGAATGATTAATAAAATTATTTGTGTTAGATTGGAATACTTGAAACTATTTAACTGTGTGTTGGCAATAACAATATAATTACAATTCACTTACAAATCATTATACACACACACACACACACACACACACACACACACACATATATATATATATATATATATATATATACTAATCTAATATCTACCAGCATTCACGGTACCAGAAAAAAAAAACGAAAAAAAAAACCGCCTGAAACAAGAGATAAAAGTATCTCGAATCACCGCCCGGGGAAAAAAAAGAAAAAATTATTGGTCAAAAAGAAAGAAAAGACCAACCTCGTCTGACCCCTTGAAAAAATCAAGGGATACGCAGTCAGTTGGTCAAAAGAAAACTAAAATCCTTCCGCGAATCCTGCAATGCTACAATTACAAAAGTGATCAACACAAGTGGAGCCAATTATAAAATTAACTTAAATCGCGAGTTGGAAATCTACTAAAGTTTCACCTTATCGGATCATCAGGAAGCCTAACTCCAACTTCCTGATGATCCGATAAGATGAAACTTTAGTAGATGATTTCCCACTCGCGATTGAAGTTAATTTTATATGTATATAACCATTTAACTATGTGCTAACAAATGACTCATGTTAGATTGTTAGCATTACATAGCAAAGCTTGAAACCATTTAACTGAGTCCAAAATTTGAATTATTGGTTTTGCAAAACAGTTCTTGAAACCATTTAATTGTGTGCAAAGAAATTACCTCTGTTTTGTTTAAAAATGTAAAAAAACTATTTGTTTACAAATCGTCTATCAATATATATATATATATATATATGTGTGTGTGTGTGTGTGTGTGTGTGTGTGTGTGTGTGTGTGTGTGTGCTTGTACAAACAAGATATGGCAAGAAATAACTTACAAGGATTGATATGCCATCCAACCTAACCAACCAAATGGCCACGAAACAGATAATTTAGCACCCCTTCTCTGGTCCCGCAAATTTCAATATAGATCGAGCAAAGTACATATTAATATTATAGAAACATTGTCTATGTTGGTAGCGTTGTCGGTTAAAAGCAAAACAAACAAGAAATTTCAATCAAGAGAAAAAAATATCATTTTTAAGGCCTGTTGATATTTACACATGGTTTCACTTCAATAAAAACACAGACTGTGTAATTTGTTCTACAAAAAATAAAGATACCATGGCGTCTTAGCAAAAACGTTCATTTTTTTTAAATCTAATGCGTACCCTTAACCTATTTACACATTCATTGCTACCTAGGATATTTGAAACCTCATATTATTCATATTTTTTGTTAGAGTTACCATTAGATATTGTGATGTTCGACTGCCTAGGCTTTATTTTGTTAAATAGAATACAGTTTATTCATTTCTACCTTGGATATTTGAAACCTCATATAATTCATATTTTTGTTTGTTTGTTTGTTTGTTTGTTATAGTATATCAACCTTTGTAGGTTATTTAATGCCAAATCCATTTTTATACAAATAAACAATTCTATTTCAAATAAACAGTTTAATTGTTGGGGGTGTCCTCGTGGTGTGATGGTTAAAGCGATGGACTGCGGATTGTAGTTTAATTGTCAAAAACATTTCTATCTTAAGCAATTTAGTTTAGTCAAACAGTTTTATTTCAAACAATTTAGTTTAGAATAAGTATAGATTTTTGTTTACGCACAATTAAATGTCAAAACAATTCTATTTCAAAAAATTCAGTTTAGCATAAGTACAGTTTCAATGTCAAAAACACTTCTATTTAAAATAATTCCGTTTAGCATACAAAAACATTTCCATTTCAAACAATTCAGTACGTAGTTCAAATCTCAAAACAGTTCTATTTCAAACAATCCAGTTTAAAGGAAGTACGCAATTTAAATGTTAAAACAGTCCTATTTCAAGTAATTCAGTTTAGCATAAGTACACAGTTTAGTTTATTTGACCCATAGATAGGACCCTTACAGGTGCTACCGCTCCGGGTCAGAGTGAACCTGGGAGCGATGGCCATGAAGGGGTGCTCTGCATTCCTCAAAGCTCCAGCATTACTGGAACCTCATCATCAGATTGTTTAGTGTCATATCCAGGACACTCGTTGGGAAGGTCTTCCTCCTCTGCAGAGATGCAGTCGGTATATTCTGCAGCCCCAAACGACTGGGCAAATTTTTGTTTGTGTTGTATGGTTTCAAGTATTCTTATCTAATACTAATAATGATATATTTCAAACTAATTATTTCTATATTTAATACATAGTTGTTACAAAATCTTCTTCATATTTACATTTTTTTGTGTCGGTGTTTCGAAAAAGGTTTTTGCACAGTCCGATCGAATACAAATAATTTTGACTGATAGGTGGAACCCTATCAAATGCAACCAGCTTGAATTAGAGTATTCCTGGGTTCATTGAGTTATGTCAATTAAGGGTTACTCCACACGTCCCATATCTCTGGAATTGGAGCCTTACCAACAGATGCATGACAACCCTTTTTTCGGAAGGGGTCTACCTAACTGACAGGGCTAGAAGCAAGTTAGAGGTTATTGCATCAAAGGTTGGGTTTTGTGGAATATCAACCTTTGTAGGTTATCTAAGGCCAAATCTTCATTATACATATATATCAAATATATATGATTTGGTTTGGTTGGGTATGGCTTGGTTTGGATTTATGGCATATCAACCATTGAAGGTTATTTAATACCAAAGCCTCTTTATACATATATATTACATATATATGATTTGGTTAGGTTAGGTTTTATGTCATATCAATCATTGTAGGTTATTTAATGCCAAATCCTCTTTATACATATATTAAATATATAGGATTTGGTTGGGTTAGGTTTTATGGCATATCAACCATTGTAAGTTATTTAATACCAAATCCTCTTTATACATATATATTAAATATATATATATATATATATGATTTCTCAACACATTTTGTTGATAGCATTCTTAAACGAGTCTGAGCTCTTTTTTTGCTCTTATGATTTCAAATTTTATTAAGTATAACAGTCACAATTTCACTTAATTCATTTGTTTGCACAAAGTTGGTTCTATCTGAACCATAGATAAGACCCAATTATGTGTTACTGCTCCGGGTCAGAGTGGACCTGGGAGCAATGGCAATGAAGGAGTACACCCTATTCCCCAAATCTCCAAGACTGGAGCCTCGTCATCAGATGGTTTAATGTCATATCTTGGACATTCGTTGGGGGAGTCTTTCCCATGTGTAGAGGTGTAGTTGGTTTATTTTATTGCCTCAGCCGACTGGGCAATGCATGTAAGAACTGACCATATATATCTTTATATTCTCTTTTCATACATTATTTTTTTAAAGATTCAATAACATAAAACATTCATTTATAAATTATTTTAATTGTTACTATAAAAAGATAAAATCCCCAACATCGAATAGAAATTTATAAATCGTAATTTTTATATGATAATGTTTGTTTTGTTCTGTGAAAATGTTTTATTGAATTTAGTTAGATAAATATTTTCTTTTTAATTAAAGTAAAATACCCTTCAGAGATTTATTCATTTAGACATGATTGTTTTTTGGCCATGTTGTTACTGCAAAGTATGCAGTCTTGAAAAACTTCGTATAAAATAAATTAAGAGAAGAAAGAAAGACTTAGAAAGAAAGAAAGAAAGAAAGAAAGAAAGAAAGAAAGAAAGAAAGAAAGAAAGAAAGCCTTTGAAAAAAAGAAAGAAAAACTTAGAAAGAAAGAAAGACTTAAATAGATAAATGTTTAGAAAGAAAGAAAGAAAGAAAGAAAGAAAGAAAGAAAGACTTAGAAATAAATAAAAGCTTAGAAAGAAAGAAAGAAAGAAAGAAAAAGATTTAAGACTATCAAAACATTTAGTTAGGATATACAGACCAGTTATTTTTGCTGTTCTCTTGGGGTTGGGGGTTCGAATCTTTAACCCGAATCTTAAACGAAGTCCATACAAAGTCATCATAAAGATAAAACTGAATTTATAAAACCATTTCATCATTGTTGGTGGCAGCTGGTGTCAATTGTTTTGTAATTTATTCATTTCTCAGACCCCGACCAAACACCTCAATTAGTTTTACTGCGTTTACGTTCAACATCCAATCAACTTTGGATCAAGAACGATAAATGCGTCAATAACTTGGCGTTATATCAGTCAATCTCTTTGATCCAAATTATTAACACCTAATAGGTCTGCCATGGAGAAATGAGCAAGGGGAAAATAAAACAGAAATTATTGTAAATACTCTATTGCTTAATACGGCAAGATTCCCGGTTTCGAAAAGATTAATTCGAAGCATTTAAGCAGGATGCAACACAAGGTCAATTTTTAAACGGTGTGTGAATTCAGAGTTTTCCTTCTCTTGGACTGGTTGCCATGCGAAGGTTAACGAGCCCAATCTGCCCTTTCATTTACCTATAGTTGAAGGGAGAATAGCTTGATTCATATCTTTCCAAGGTTATTTAAGGTTATTAGTGTTCTTTGTTTAATGGTATATCAACTTTCATGGGTTATTAAATGCCAAAGCAGACTAGGTTCTTCAGCCTTGGTGAGGCAACTAGTCTAGGAGAAGGAAAACTCTGAATTCAAACCTGTTAAACTCGGCTTAAAAATTGACCTTGTGTCATGTCCTGCTCGAGCGGACGGGTTGGTAAATACGTAAACACAAAATCGTATTTAAGTAGAATGTTCGACTAATTCTAAACTTAAATTAAACTTTTGTTTCCACTGAATATCATAAACACAAAATATAACTTTGATAGAAATATTTTTTTAGAAATTCCATCTGATATTTACTTTAAATCAAGCGAAGAAGTATTGTTTTATAATCATATAATTGTTAGTATTAGATAAGAATACTTGAAACCACGCAACTGTATGCAAATTATTCGCATTACTTGATATCATATAAAGTCTGTACAAAAACCTCTTCAGAAACGAATAACAAAAAATGTAGAATATAAACGTACATTGTATGCGACTACCCAATCATTTGCATAAAATAACTGGTTGATATGCCGTTAAAATCAACGAATCAGTATTTCATTTTCTCTTCTATTCACAGAAAACTTTCTTCTTTTTTTCTTTTCTTTTTGTTGTTAATATTGTTGCATACTACTCGTAGCCATTATCATAATAATATCAATCCAATGGTCCATATACACTACAAATTCAAATACAGTCAAATACAAAACACAATACAGGCGGACTCTGTTGTTTCAGGTACGAACGGTTTATTAATTTCTGACTTCGGTTCTTCGACTCGAAGAGAGAGAGACACAATTCTTACTAATGTTGACCTTCCTATCTGACCCCTCCAACGCGCGGCGCATCTTGCGATGTTTAAGATCTCTGTCGGTAGAGATCTGCAAAATTCCAACAACATGTCTCAACGGTAGAGAACTCAATTCTCTTAGCCCCAGTGGCAGAAACTCAACTGTCTGCCTGCATGGTCCAATCTCAACTTCTCAACTGACTCGATTTCAAAATCCTCGAATTCTCAGGACCATCTCTTCCGGACATGACGTCATCCAAACTCCAGCCCCATTTTCTGTCTGGGTTTATTATGACAATCATCATTGTCATATCTTTTGCACATAAGCGTAAAAATGTACCCATTGACTGGGCACCTGAACTAAGAGCCGAATAGTTCAAAGCCCAACCAAACTGAATAATAAAATATAATTAACGAAAAATGATTAATATAAAAAAATCATTCCTTGATTATGTAACAATATCATTACATAAATATTATATTATATCATGTTTAATATTTTTATGGTAAGAAAATCGCAAATGCCATAAATACGAAGCAGAACACTTAACGAAAATAGTCAAAGATTTTTGGTTTTTACCAGATGATGACCAAAAATCCAAAATGTATCAATGGGGGTGGGTAGTGACTAACGTGCTGGACCGTGTGACTTCGGAGTAAGCGAGTTCAAACTCCAATCGCGCTATTATGTTCACTTTTGGTCTAATACCCTTGGAAAAGGCATGAACTCCTTTACTCCCACCAGCCATAGGTTTCACTGGTGTTCTTTTACAAGAATAGCTTCGGAATTAAGTAACCCACAAAAGTTGATATGCCATTAAACGAAGAAACTTAAACCAAAGAAGTAGTTTTTTTTTAAATTGCAATTTTTAAGAAGTGATTATGATTCTTATCAAATAAATGAATCCAATTTTTGCATAAAATGGCCCTTAAATGTGTTGATGGTTTTTAGGCATCTAAATTTCTTATATAATGAAGACAATTATGAAATCTGGATTGGAATCCTTTAGTCGTTCCGAAATAGGAGTGTCCTCATGGTGTAATGGTTAAAGCGATGGACAACGGAATCGGGGTAATCATGAACCCCTTATTCCCCAGCTAGGGGTTAAATAGTACCACTTCTATTCTTCTAGAAGGATGGTTTTGACATTAAATAACCTAAAATAGTTGATGTGCCATTAAACAAAAGAAACTAAACCTTCCGAAATAGCAGCATCAATATAATCAGGGACAATTCTAAAAAGAAGACCCCCTCCGGCAGATTCGTGGGTTTTCTTGTTTAAAAATTGACTTGGAGGGTCTCTGTAATTTAATGGTTGAACTAAGATGATGAAATAAACAAGTTCTAACCCCAATTTCGCAATGACGTTCACTTTCGGGCTAATGCCCTTAGAAAAGGTCTAAGTAAAGTTCGCAGCTGTAGTCGAGGGTGATCCGAAGGTTCCCTTTTCATTACCGACTACACCGAGGCGTAGAGGAAGGCGATATTCCATTCCCCGGATTCCTCCACTTTACCCTTGATCCGTATCTTACAATGGTGAGTGTTAAGCAAGTTAACACCAAGTACCATTTTTTGAATCTTTCGTATGACTCAACCTGGGATTGAACCCCGGTCTCCCGGACCATCAGCGAACACTCAACTTATTAGGCCAATGGCCCGGTAGTAAAGGTATAAACACTCTATTCTCCCGGCTATGGGCAAAATAGTTCCACTACAGTTCGTCTACTTGGACATGAAATAACTCACGAAAGTTGATGTGCCATTAAACAAAGAAACAAAACCCTTGACTGTCACTCTATCTATCTTCATTTCTTCTCTTTTTCGTTTTGTATATTTTTCTTATTTCATTATTGGCTGACGTTTTCCTCGTCGCTGGTGTCAATGCGCCTCTATTTCGTTCAGGATCTCGCTCTTCTTCATATTGACCCGAATCACTTGACAATTTCCTTTTCTCATCGTCGAGAAGATCTTCCGGTTTCATAGGTGGTTGTTTCCAGTCTCACGGGTAATCGTTTCCGGTTTCACGGATCCACTTGTCTGTGAATCTTACGATGTGCCCTGCCCAGCGGAATTTCTATTTTCTGTACTCCGCGATCACGTCCTTCACTTCATTCCGCTTCTGAATTACGTCGCTTCAGATATCCTCACATGCACGGATCTTTCCATAGCCGTCTATACCGTCACCAGTTATTGTTCTTCCTTCGTGATAGCTCACCTTTCGCTTACGTATAACATGGCAGGAAAAATAGTGCTATTGAAAATATTGGGACTTTGTATACAACAGTCATAATGATCTCGATAGCAACCATAATACAATACATACACAAATACAAATGGCAGATTCGAGGCCGAAAGGTCCCCAACTTCAGTTGGGCCACCCTCGGGTGGGCGAGCTGCTTTTTTGTCCCCGATGCACCCCTTGTATAGCACTAGACCTCACGGTCTAGTTCAAGTTATATTCTGGAATACGTGCCCGGATCTAGATTTAGGTCCGTGATACTACTTGACTCATTAGAGCCACATTGCACTTAGTGGGTCAATGACTAGCAGGGTTCGAGTCTCGGCTCGTTCCCGACCTTCCCCTACCCTTTATCCCCACTTTAATCGGCCTTCGGGCTTTTGACCTCGTGTCAAGTCCTGTCTGGTGGGAGGCAGCGACAAATACAATAAACAAATACAAAACACATATACAAAAACAGGCGGACACTGTTGTTTCAGGTACGAACGGTTTATGAATTTCTTGACTTCGGTTCATGGTGACACGAGGAGAGAGGCACAATTCTTAAAAGCCAATGCTGACTATACTATGCTGACCCCACAAACGCGCGGAGCATCCTGTGATGTTTAAGATCTCGATTCATCTCCGCCCGTCGGGACCAGAAAAAACTTAACCGCCAACTGCAACGGTAGAGAACTCAACTCACTGCCTCAATGGTCTAATCTCAACTGATTCTTTTTCAAAATCCTCAAATTCTCAGGACCATCTCTTCCGGGCATGACATCATCTACACTTCAGTCCCATTTCCTGTCTGGGGGTTTATCCTGACAACGGTGATTGTCATATCCTTTGCGCACGAGCGTAAACTGCACCAATTGACTATGCACCTGGGCTCTTAACCCGAATAGTTCAAAACCCAACCAAACTGAATGATGAAATATAATTAACGAAAAATGATAAATATAAAAAAATAATTCCTTAATTATATAACGGTAGAATCTTGTCCAGCTTCGCTTTGAGCATACTTTTTACTGTGGTAAATAACTCACACCCTGATCTTATTTTCCCCGAGATTACCGTATCCATATATCTCCGTATATTCATCATCCGTCCGAAGGAAACGTATTCTTTCACCTCCTCGATTCCATCACGTCTCACCTCTATCCGACCCTGGGGTACATCGTTGGGACGCATGAATTTAATTTTTAACCATTTTATCTTGAGACCAGCCTCCGAGCTTTGTTAAGATCTGTCCACATGAAGTGTATTTTATTATTGGGTTCAGTGATGAACACGATATCTGCGAATCGGAGGTAAGTCGTTAGCTCATCGTTAATGTTGATATTAACGTCACCTTCCCAGTCGATATCACGGATGAACATTTTGAGACATGCAGTGAAGAACTTCAGGAGGATTGTGTCTCTCTGTTTTACACCCTTACTGACTAGTGTTATATAATTAAGGAAGGATTTTTTTTATCTTAATCATTTTTCATTAATTATATTTTATCATTCAGTTTGGTTAGGCTTTGAACTTTTCGGCACTTTGTTCAGGTGCACAGTCATTGGGTACAGTTTTACGCACGCGCACAAAAGATATGACAATCACCATTGTCATAATAAATCCCAGACAGAAAATGGGACTAAATTATGGATGACGTCATGCCAGAAGAGATGGGCTGAGAATTTGAGGATTTTGAAAAAGAGAGTTGATGGTTGAGATAGGACAATGAAGGCAGATGGTTGATTTTCTGCCATGGAGGCAACGAACTGAGTTCTCTGCCATTGAGTTGAGAGTTGGATTTTGACCATTGAAGATGTAGTTGGGTTTTTTTGGATCTCTACTGACAGAGATCTTAAACATCACAAGATGCGTCGAACGTTGGTGGGGTCAGATAGTATGGTCAGCATAGTAAGAATTGTTTCTCTCTTCTCGAGTCGAAGAACTGAAGTCAGAAGTTAATAAAACTATTTGTACCTGAACAACGGAGTCGCCTGTATTTGTATTTGCCTGTGTTTTGCATTTGTAAATGTGTTTGTATCACAGTTGTTATTGATATCATTATGGGTTGGATTGGTTTGGTTTTATGGCACATCAACCTTTGTAGGTTATTTAACGCCAAATCCATTTTTTTTTGTAAATAACCAGTTCTATTTCAAGCAATTCAGTTTAGCATGAGTACACAGTTTGTCAAAAATATTTCTATTTCAAACTATTCAGTTTATTCAAGTAGTTATTTACTACAATTCAGTTTAGTGCAAGTACAGTTTCGATGTCAAAAACAGTTCAATTTCAAAAAATTCTGTTTAGCATAAGTACGCAGTTTAAATGTAAGTACGGTTTAATTGTCAAAAACATTTCTATTTCAAGCAATTCGGTTTAATCAAACAATTCAGTGTTGCATAAGTATGCCGTTAGTTCTATTTAACTCATAGATAGGGCCCTATCAGGTGCTACCATTCCAGGCCAGAGTGGACCTGGGAGCGATGGCAATGAAGGGGTATTCCGTATTCCCCAAGAGCCCCAGCATTACTGGGACTTCACCATCAGACTGTTTAGTGTCATATCCAGAACATTCATTGGGGGGTCTTACCTCTCTGCAGATGTGCAGTCAGTGTATTGTACAGCCCCAGCCGACTGGGCAATATATCATTATGGCTACGAGTAGTAGGCCAGATATAGGTCTTGATAGTAATGCTATATCGTTGGTACAAACTTAGGTTCGTCGCCACAAACAGTTTGGTTTATGCAAAGTGATGTACTCCTAGCGATTCGAGAGAACAGCCATTTTCCCCACAGCGCCACCATGAGACAGACAGAGAAACTAAGAGAGAGACAGAACATCTGAGGAAAAAATGATACAATAATCACAAACGAACTGTACGCAAATAGCACAAGGCTATTTTAGTATAACTGGGAATATAAAAAAAAGTTTGAGAAAGAACCAGATGTTTAGTAGTCTATCTTAAAAAGGGCGTATGCTTGTTCAAGAAATTGTAAATTGTGCCAGGAAGAAAAATATCATTTAATACGTTTTCTGGATTAGAATTATTTGCTGAATTTAAGATCAGAGTAAGTAGTCAAACACCGCCATGAAAATAAATATTTACTTAGCAATTTGGCGTCGGATAGAGAGATACGTGACTTATGCCAACAAGCTAATAGTCCCGTAACTCAAAAAGTATTAAAAAATACATTTGTTCTATTAAAAAGGTTGAATCCGAGCTCACGTGAGGATGAAGATCATGGAACTCAATTTCATGAGTGTTTATTTGAATACATCTTGGATTATCAAGAAAAACTAGAAGAGGTTACGTGGTCCATCAAAAAAAAAAAGAGTTTACGATGGTCGGGAAATTGTAAATTGTGCTTGGAAAAAACAACCAGATTATAAATTATCCTTATTCGAATAACTTGTAAAAAATTGGGTAATTTTTTTTGACATATCAACACTTGTGAGTTATTTATGGCCAAATCTTGTTTACACACACACACACACACACACACACACACGCACGCACGCACACACACACACACACAGAGTTACGTATATATATATTTTAGCCTAGTGGGCAGAGTGTTTGCCAATGACCCTGGAGACGAGGTTTCAATCTCTGGTTGAGTCATACCAAAGACCCCCAAAATGGTACTTAATGGCTCTTTGCTTAACACTCAGCTTTATAAAGTACGGATCAAGGATAAGAAGAGCAGTCCAGGGAAAAGAGTAGTACTCACCCATACACCTTGGTGTTGTAGTTAATGAAAAGAAAAGCCTTCGAGTCGCCCTCGACCACGGTCTCTCTCTCTATATATATATATACACCACCCTATTGGCATAATGGTTAGTGTTCGGAGTTCAGTCCCTGGTCGAGTCATACTAAAGACTCAAAAAATGGTACTTGATGCATCCTTGTATAACACTCAGGATTATGATGTAGGGATCAAGGATAAGTGAAGCAATCCAAGAACAAGAGTAGAGCCCTCCTTAACACCTCGGTGTAGTAGCTATTGAAAATGGAGCCTTCGGGTCACCCTCAACTACGGACGACCAACTTACTATATATATATATATATATATATATATATATGCGCATACACACGTACACATTTATATTAGCTTTCTTAAGAGTTACAAATATCAACGTCTTCCTACTTGAATTGTTTATTTGAAAGATACCTCAAAATCTGCAAATAAATACACATATATGAACAGAATAAGAAAGAAAGAAAGAAAGAAAGAAAGAAAGAAATGATTATGAGTAAAAAGAAAGAAAGAAAGAAATGATTATGAGAAGAAAGAAAGAAAGAAAGAAAGAAAGAAAGGATTATGAGTAGAAAGAAAGAAAGAAAGAAAGAAAGAAAGAAAGAAAGAAAGAAAGAAAGAAACGATTATAAGTAAAAAGAATAATAAGATAGATAGATCGAGCAAGAGAGAGAGAGAGAGAAAGAGAGAGAATAAAAAAGAATGAAAATATCAAAGAAAATGAAAGAGGAAGGGAAATAGAAGAAGCAGGAAAACGTCGCTGGAAGTAAAATATTAGAAAATGTAAGAGGATGAGAAGTTCGAGGAGGAGAAAGTAGCAAACAAAGAGAGAAAAAAAGAGAAATAAAAGCGAGAAGGATTAAAAAGAAAGAGGAAGTGGAAAAAGAAGAGTAGAAGGAAGAGAAAGGGTAGATGAACGAAGGAAAGCTTGATTTTTTTCTTTAAATTAAAGGGACATAACTCCAGATTCTAAAATGCCTTCAACTATTTTCTGTGTATTTATGTCTAAAATATTAATCAAAATAAAAACATCCAAAAATATATACCAGAAAAGGAAAAAAAGTTGTTTTTTTAATTTTCTTTTTGTGGAAAGTGTCCTTCGTATTTTTTTTTTATTTCTTTTCTTTTCTTTTCTGTTTTTTTTATTTATTTTTAAAATGGTGTTTAAGAAAACTAGACTTCAGTCTGGAGCGAACTTGATTTTTTATTGTTGTTTAGTTGGCTAGTACTTAATGGCATATCAACCCTTTTGGGTTATTTAATGTTAAAACTTGTATATATATATATATATATATATATATATATATATATATATATAAGCGAAGAATGTGTAGGTAAAAAATGTTGTTTTAAACGAATCGTTAGCTGTTTGGTGTTAATGGCATATCAACCCTAGTAGGTTATTTGATGCTAAATCTTATATATATATATATATGTGTGTGTGTGTGTGTGTATATATATATATATATATATATATATATATATATATATATATGCAAATTTCATTAAACATAATAGACATTTTATGCCTACATATTTTCTTCTGGATCCGTTCGAATTCCCGTATTACTTTTATCGTATTCGGGGGGAATTGATTTATGTATTGTCCATAGTTGTATGTATCCCGAGAACTTTCTGCCCGACTTTGGGCCATCATCAGGGGAGAATCTATTACAAAAGTGATGTAACTTTTGTTTTAGCAAATTAGTACTGTGTAAGGACGTCTTTGCCGTTGAAGATTATGGCGTTTGCTTTTAAATGTAATTTAACAACTATGGACAATACCTAAATCAATTCCCCCCGAATACGACAAAAGTAATACGGGAATTCGAACGGATCCAGAAGAAAATATGTAGGCATAAAATGTCTATTATGTTTAATGAAATTTGCATTAACGAAGAAATGCTGCCTAAATATACATATATATATATATATATGTGTGTGTGTGTGTGTGTGTGTGTGTGTGCGTATATATATATATATATATATATATATATATATATCCGACGGGATATGAATGTAAAGATATGAAAAAAGGTATTTCCCGGATGATTTAATTCAGAGTTGACTTATTTCCCACGTTGAACGCTTTTACATAAAACCATCATCAAAGCATTAAATGTGTGACGTTGTATTTTCTGAATTATATTTTATTTGATTTTTTATTTTCTTACCAGGAAATGAAAACATTCGGTGGCTTTTTTAACATTTTTCACACACACACACACACACACACATATATATATATATATGATTTTTATAAGAATAGTTTGTCGGTAACTATGTTAAAATGATTTAGAAATCATTTGTGTGCACACAGTCAAATGGTTTCAAGTATTCCTAATAATTATATTTCTGTCGAATATTAATCTTTTGTTTGCTCATCGTTAAATGGTTTCAAGTATTTCTATCAAACAGTAATAATTCTATTTAATATTCATCCTTTATTTACACAGCTAAATTGTTTCAAACATTTCTATCACCCACTAATAATTCTATTTGATATCAATCTTTTATTTGCAAACAGTTCAAAATGGTTTCAATTATTGCCATTTAAAATTGGTAATTCTTATGAACAAGTAAACCTATCTAATACGAATAATATGCATACAGCTGTATGGCGTCAAATAAATAATAATAATAATAATAATAATAATAATAATAATAATAAGAAGAAGAAGAAGAAGAAGAAGAAGAAGAAGAAGAAGAAGAAGAAGAAGAAGAAGAAGAAGAAGAAGAATTCTTAGTTAATGCCTGAACAGTTCTATTCTACGTATAAATAGGACTCTAACAGGTACTACAACTCCGAATCTGATTGATTGATTGATTGGGTTTTATGGCATATCAACCATTGTAGGTTATTTAATGCCAAATCCTCTTTATACATATATATTAGATATATAGGATTTGGTTGGGTTGGCTTTTATAGCATATCAACCATTGGAGGTTATTTAATGCCAAATCCTCTTTATAAATATATATTGAATATATGAGATTTGGTTTAGTAAGGTTTAATGATATTTCAATCATTGTAGGTTATTTAAAGCCAAATCTTCTTTAACATATATATCAAATATATATGATTTGGTTGGGTTGGGTTTTATGGCATATCAACCATTGTAGGTTATTTAATGCCAAATCTTCTTTATACATATATATTAAATATATATCATTTGGTTTGGTTGGGTTTTATGGCATATCAACCATTGTAGGTTATTTAATGCCAAATCCTTTTTATACATATATATTAAATATACATCATTTGGTTTGGTTGGGTTTTATGGCATATCAACCACTGTAGGTTATTTAATGCCAAATCCTTTTTATACAAATATATCAAACATATATGATTTGGTTTTGTTGGGTTTTATGGCATATCAGCCATTGTAGGTTATTTAATGCCAAATCTTCTTTATACATATATATTAAATGTATATGATTTGGTTTTGTTGGGTTTTATGGCATATCAACCATTGTAGGTTATTTAATGCCAAATCTTCTTTATACATATATATTAAATGTATATGTTTTGGTCTGGTTGGGTTTTATCAATCTTTAGAGGTTATTTAATGCCAAATCCTGTTTATACATATGTAAATATATGTGATTTGTGAGCGAATTGTTTGCTGTTGGCTTTATGGATTTTTACGTCATATCCTCAAACTCCAGTTGAAGCCTATTATCTGATGCAATTATGTGTCATACCAAGGAGACAACTGGCATTCATCTGGGTCCCGGGAATGTTCCACTTACCCTTGATCTGTATCTTATAATGTTAAGTGTTAAGCAAGGAATCATCAAGTAGCATTTTTATGTTATATATTGACCCACGACCAAGCTGTTAATCAAGAGATGCACCTGTGTAAATAAGCGGAAGAAGAGCGGAAGCAGGTGGACGTTAGGAAAGAATATAGGCAGGTACCCGCGGCGACGTCGGGTCAGTTGGGGACTGGAATGCCAACTTGCAGATTGAGGGCTACGGCCCACAGGGACCTCCGACTGAGCAACTCAAGCCAAGATGCGGAAGAAGCGTTGCTATGGTCAAGAGAAAAACCTGGGTCAATATAGCAGTCTGCCCCTGTCTCCACTCATCTTTCACACACAACAGACATCAACCCTTTCGAGAATAAAAGTGTGAGAGTTTATATATTTTTGTAAAGAAGTGTGTTCGTTCGTTTATTGAAGTCGTCATTATCGTTGACTATTTTTCCAGCTTATATTTACGTAAATGGCTATACAACATTTAGAGTCTTAGGTATGACGACCTGGGATTGAAACACAGTCTCCCGGACCATTTACGAACGCACAAACCATTATACATATGCGCCGGTCAGATCAAAGATCTGAAATATTGAATGTATGTAGACACAGAAATGAATGGCTGCTTGAAGTTTTCCACAAGATTCTTTCACTGAAACTGAGGAACTAAATTTCAGCAATTTCATTTACTTTAATGAATCTGATCCAGGCAAATAAAGAACATTTTTAGAATTATTCTTATTGTTTTGCGACTAATTCGACAATCTTTTTCTTTTCTTTTCTTTTTCATCCGAATTAAACACTTTCATTTTACAAATGAAAATTAGTCAGATAGATATATAGATAGATACGAAGAGAGAAAAAGAAAGAACTCGAGAGATATAAGTAGATGATATAACTTATATATATATAGAGAGAGAGAGAGAGACAGACACACACACAGACAGACACTGAGAGAGAAAAAAGGAATAGTGGTTTCCTGAGCTTCATCGTTCCATTATTTGGCAAGAAAACTTTGATTCGGGGCCACTTTAAAAATCAAACTTTTATTTACTCTTGGTGTGTTGGGTCCTTATACTTCTGCCCGAATGCCCATCCACTCAATCCACCTGTGACTTTAGTTTATTTATTAATTAACTTAAACGGGTTGTCAATACGTTTATTTGACGCCAAAAGGTTAGGGAGTTGTATTCATCGTACATCTATAATTGAATTTTTTGTGTAATTATTTCTTGCACACAGATTTTACCCTTGGTACGTACGTTATAAAGTTGAGTGTTAAGCAAGGAGGTATCAAGTACCATTTTTCGAGTCTCTGGTATGACTCAATCTGATCTCTCGGGCCATTGGTGAACACGGGTCGCCCTCGACCACAGTCACCGACAATAATTATATAAGTAATTATTTCTATGAAATAATAATCATTTGTTTGCACACAATTAGATGGCTTTAAGTAAATAATAATAATAATCCTGAATAAACAAGTATAGCTTCAAGTAACTATAAGTAAAGTTAACGACCGAAGTCGAAGGCGATCAGAAGGCTCCCTTTTCAATAGCTACTACACCAAGGTGTAGGAGAGGGCGCTACTTCTTTCCATGGATTGCTCCACTTTACCCTTGATGCGTACCTTATATTGCTGAGTGTTAAGCCAGGAGGTATCAAGTACCATTTTTAAAGTCCTTAGTATGACGTGACCTGGGATTGAACCCAGGTCTCCCGGACCTTTGGCGAACACTCAACCCACTAGGCCAATGAGCCGGTATCCTTAGTACACATAATTTCCAATTAAATGATTTCAAGTAACTTATAATAAAAAAGCGAGTTTGTACTCCAGTCGCGCTATTACATTCACTTTCGGGAAAATACCCTTGAGAAAGATATGAACCCCCTTATCCTCCCAGCTATGGGTTAAATAGTACCACTACAGTTCTTCTAGGAGAATAGCTTAGGGATTAAATAACCCGCAAAGGTTGATATGCCATTAGATAAAGAAACCAAAAACGAAATCCGTAAATAACAATAGCTTCAAGTAATTATTCTTAATACAAATAATTTACAGATACAAGGTGCATTCGATAAGTCTCCAGACTTTTTTCGTATGGGCATTTAAAATTGTCGTAGACTCTTGAAAATTCACTAGGTTATTGCTATACATCTTATGAGATGACTGACCAATCTTTATGATTTCAGGTTCAAATGAACAGCTACAGCAGGAACTGGAATTTACCATACTAAAGCCTGATTGTCACAGTTGGTGAATTTCAAAAATGCAATCTGACACTTTAGAAGAACGATTTGCAATAAAATTCTGTTTCAAACCTGGAAAAAAGGCCACAGAAACGTATGGAATGCTTCAGACTGCTTTTGGAGCATCTTGCATGAATCAAACATCAGTTTTTCAGTGGCATAAGAGATTCAGGGAAGGCAGGGATGATGAGAGGTGTGGGAGTAAAGAAGTCAATACACCAGAGTTGACTGGCCAAAGGGTTAGGGTTAGGGTTACTATGTTGAGGTTTTAAGGGAGTTCAGGAAGAGATTCTGTCGGAAGAGGCCAGCACTCTTCAAATCGGCTCAGTGGCATTTCCGCCAGGACAATACACCAGTCCACAACTGCATCCTTGTCACAGACTATTTGACCAAGATGCACATGAAGACAGTTTCTCAGCCTCCCTATTGTCCAGACCTTGCTCCCTGTGACTTTTGTTTTTTCCCTAAGCTCACTGGTTGTCGTTATGAGACAACTGAGGAGATGAAAGAGGCTGTGACGAAGGTCATTGACACGCTCACACAAGAGGATTTCCATGGGGCCTTCGAGAAGTTGTTGGAACGGTAGAACAAGTGCATTGCAGCTGGAGGAGATTAGTTCGAAGGGGACTAGAGTTTCATGTGTGTACTATCAATAAAAGTGCCCATACGAAAAAAGTCAGGAAACTTATCGTATGCACCTCGTATTTTGTATCAAATATCCCTATCCAATACGAATAATTTTCAAACAGATCTATTCGACCTTTGGATCGGATCCTAAGAGCTACAACTTTTCGATGTCAGAGTGGACCTGGGAGTAATGGCAATAAAGAAATGCTCAACACACAGCAGAGCTCCAGAGCCTCTCCTTCAGATTCTATTAAGTGCTATTTCCTGAGCACCTCTTTTTTTCTAGTGGGGTTCTTACCCCTCGTAGGGGATTCAATACAATAACTTTTACACTGTATGACACTATGTAAGTTTGTCAAGTATTTCTAGCGTGTTGAAAAGAGTAGTGTCCTATGAATCAGATTAAATACATTTATTGCTCTTCTAAGATGTCTCGATGTGGCATGTCAGGATACCATCGAGTGACCTTGCTTTACAATAAGGTCAACAGGTGTGTCATAAATTTAAGCAAGGAAGAAAAAAAGAAGAAAAAAAGCATGTTTAAATGGTTGATATTTTTCACCTGGCGTATTATCTGAGACAGACCTTTTCTAAAGCTTAAAACATTATTCAAAATCGGAAACCAGGACAAGAAATAATTAAGAGAGTTGATTCAAATCAATTCTAATTCTTATTGCCAAGGGGTATAAAATGTCTGATACTGCGATCTCCTGTCCAACACTTTACCCTTGACAAAAAGACAAACAAAGAAACACCAAATAAAGAATAAATTAAAAACAAATATAATCAAATTATTTCAAATGGATCTGGTCTGCCAAACACATAACCTTATTTACAGACGAATTTAATAATACCAGCTGGATATACAGAGGTATATGTAATAAAAATTTGTTCCAAATTTTTGGTTGGCTGATTTCTTTGTTTAATGGCATATAAACCTTCGTAGGTTATTCATTGCTAAAGTCATTCTTGTAGAAAAACAATGGTGGTACTATTTAACCCATAGCTGGAGAGGGGATAAAGAAGTTCATGCCTTCTCCAAAGGTCTTAGTCCAAAAGTAAACGTAATAGCTCTGCTGGGGCTCGAACTTGCTTACTACAATGTTGCAGTCCAGCACGTTAGAAACTGCGCCATGGGGTCCCTTCCTTTGTTAATGTACTCTCCCCAAATAGGTTCCAAAATAGCCGGCTAGTTGTATTTTTATCTGGATCTGTCTGTTCCAATTTTAAGTTCATTTTGGTTATCTTTCTTTCTCCCTCCCCCTCTCTCTCACTCTCTCTCTCTCTCTCTCTCTCTCTCTCTCTCTAAATATATATAATTATATATATATAGTTCCTGACTCACTAAGTAATTATCGTTACTATTTTGCTCTACTTAGTATTGAGCACTTTTTGCATTGTAGCTTAGCAGCCCTAACGGTGTTTTTTTTTTTCTTTTGACCAACCGATTGCGTGTCTTTTGATTTTTTTTCAATTGGTATGACGAGGTTGGCCTTTTCTTTTTTTTTTTTTTTTTTTCCAATATATATTTTTCCCCTTGACAGTGATTCGTTGTATATTTTCATCTTCAAATCACTTACCGGGTTTTTTTCTTACCATAAGGGCTATTATTTAATAATTTATTTAATATATATATATATATATATATATAATATTCAATCCAGTAAATCCAGAATAGGGAATAATTGCAATCAGGCCAAATAAAATATTCAAAAATGTAATATTAAATTTAAATATTCCAGGTCGAGAGCTCAATGTAAATAAAATCCACAGAGCAATTTTTTATTATCCTAATGTGACCGATTGTTGTTTCTGTAATATATATATATATATATATATATATGTGTGTGTGTGTGTGTGTGTGTGTGTTCATAATTACTGGAAAATTTTAATGTGGGTTAATAACTCATAATTACGATTGTCGTGTGAGTTTATGATGACTTAGTGAGCTGTGGATGACTAATTCCACTGATGGCCCAGTTGGCTGTGGCTGCAGAATATACCAACTGCATCTCTGCAGAGGGATAAGACTTCCCTAATGAGCTCCCCGGATATGACGCTAAACAATCTGATAGTGAGGTTCCAGTAATGCTGGAGCTTTAAGGAATGCCGAGTACCCCTGCAATTCTATCACTTACAGAGTGGTAGCACTTGATAGGGTCCTATCTAGGGGTCAAATAAAACTAAACAGTGTACTTATGTTTAACTGAATTGTTTGAAATAGAACTGCTTATATGTATAAAAATGGATTTGGCATTAAATAACCTACAAAGGTTGATGTGCCATTAAACCCAAACAACCAAACCAATCTGCTATAAAATCGAAATTGTTTCGACTCCTATTCATCCGGAAGAACTTTGAAAAATATATATTTTTCTTTTTAGTCTTTTCTTTTTTTTTATTGAATTTTTCCAGTTTAACGCAAAAGATATTTCCCGAAAACCTCAGTTGCTCGCCAATTAGCCAGCAGCATCAAACTAAGGAAAAAAATGTTTCATAAATGTCTGTTCACCAATAGAAAAAGGCTCATTTCAATAAATTTGGGTCTCTGAAGCAACAGCAACATTCTCTGTGGCTAAAAAAAAAAATTTGTTTTTTAAAACTATATCTATTACCTCCTCTTGCGTGCAATGGATTCATTGTCAACAAGTTGTCTCGGAACAAAGAAGCAGAGTTAAATCACTTGTTAAAACCATTCAGAGTATCATATATATATATATATATATATATATATATATATATATATGTGTGTGTGTGTGTGTGTGTGTGTGTGTGTGTGTGTGTGTGTGTGAATGGCTATATCTATGTGAGCGTATATATATATATATATATATATATATACAGTGTCTGTGTGTGCGTCTGTGTGTGTGAATAGCCGTGTGTATGCGAGCGTATATACATATATATATATATAGTGTGTGTGTGTTTTTGTGTGTCGGTCTGTCTGTCTGTGTGTCTGTCTGTGTGAGTGTCTCTCTCTCTCTGTGAATGGCTGTGTCTATGTGAACGTATATATATATATATATATATATATATATATATATATATATATATATATTGTGTGTGTGTCTGTATGTGTGTCTATGTGAGTATATATATATATATATATATATATATTTGTCTGGATACGTTTGCGTGCTCGTCCATGTGCGTATGTATAGATTTGTATATGTGTGAGCGAGTTCCTGGCTCTCAATGTGTGTGTGTGTGTGTGTGTGTGTGTGTGTGTGTGTGTGTGTGTGTGTATAACTACATGTGTATGTTAATATACATTTATGTATATATATATATATATATATATATATATATATATGTGCATGTGTGTCTCTCTATCTCTCAATATGTGTGTGTGTGTGTTCATGCATATATAAGAATGTATATGTGTGTATGTGTGTGCGTGCCTGAGTGTGCGCACGTGTGTGTGAGTGTGTGCGTTTTTGCACGTATGTCTGTGTGGATATATATTTGTTTGTGAAAATGTGTGTGTGTGTGTGTGTGTGTGTGTGTGTGTGTGTGTGTGTGTGTGTGTGTGTGTGTGTATCAGAGTAGCTTAAAATCTATGGGAGAATTTTTGCATCTCCCCTTCTGTTAAGGCCCTTAGAAAAGCTATGAATCCATATCCACCCATATATAGCAGAAAACAAGGGGTTCTTTAGCGTTACTTAGACAACCAGTCTACAGGGTGCGGAAATAAAATTAGGAATATCCGAGTATAATAATGAACGACTCGATTATAAAACAAGATACGAGCTGCATACGATAAGTTTCCAGATTTTTTTCGTATGGGTACTTTTATTGACAGTACACACATGAAACTCTAGTCCCCTTCGAACTAATATCCTCCAGCTGCAATGCACTTGTTCTACCGTTCCAACAACTTCTCGAAGGCCCCATGGAAATCCTCTTGTGTGAGCGTGTCAATGACCTTCGTCACAGCCTCTTTCATCTCCTCAGTTGTCTCATAACGATAGCCTCTGAGCTTAGGGAATAACCAAAAGTCACAGGGACCAAGGTCTGGACTATAGGGAGGCAGAGCAACTGTCTTGATGCCCATCTTGGTCAAATAGTCTGTGACAAGGATGGAGTTGTGGACTGGTGCATTGTCCTGGTGGAAATGCTATTGAACCGATTTGAAGAGTGCTGGCCTCTTCCGACGGAACCTCTTCCTGAACTCCCTTAAAACCTTAACATAGTAACCCTAACCCTAACTCTTTGGCCAGTCAACTCTGGTGTATTGACTTCCTTATTCCTCCCACACCTCTCATCATCCCTCACAGACTCCCTGCCCTCCTTGAATCTCTTATGCCACTCCAAAACTGATGCTCGATTCATGCCAGATAGTCGAAAAGCAGTCTGAAGAATTCCATAAGTTGCTGTGGCATTTTTTCCAAGTTTAAAACAGAATTTTATTGTATTTCGTTCTGTGTCAGATTGCATTTTTGAAATTCACCAGCTGTGACAATCAGGCATTAGTAGGGTGTATCCCAATTGCTGCTGTAGCTGTTCATTTGAACCTGAAATCATAAAAATTGGTCTGTTATCTCAT
>OY757941.1:53918124-53940624 GCA_963585895.1 Sepioteuthis lessoniana | reverse complement strand
CTGGTAATTTAAATTATATATATATATATATACAGGGTGTCCTAAAAAAATGTATACACATTAAAAATAATTGTAAATTAGAATTTTATTATTTTAAATGTGCAAAAATATTTTACAAGTATCATTTTATTGTTTTTTCACAGCCTGTTCTCAAACTGACGCCCATTTTGATCCAGACACTGCTGACAACACTAAGCAATGGAATAGCACACATCATGAAACAATTCCCTTGTTATTTGGGCGCATTCATGCCTCTCTTAATTCAGCGACTGTTGCAGGTTTTGTAGCGTAGAGAAGACTTTGAAGATGAAGAGTTTTATTTTCAGCAAGATGGGGCACCCCCACATTACCATAGCGATGTTAGGTCCTTCCTTGATGAGGCCATGCCAAATAAGTGGATTGGACAATGAGGTTTTATTGAATATGCTCCCCGTTCACCAGACCTCACACCACTAGATTTTTTCTAATGGGGATACCTGAAAGACAAAGTTTGCGCTTTAAAACCTGCAACAGTCACAGTTTTTACACTTTTGAAATAATAAAATTCAAATTAAACACTACGTTTACAATTATTTTCAATGTGTATACATTTTTTTGGACACCCTGTATATATATATATATATATATATATGTGACCCTGGGTTTCATGCTTTACGCGTTTGTCAGATAAAGTGAAAGGTTTTTAAAAAAGACCGATTAATTGGGTTTATTTTTTTTGTTTGAAGGGGGATTTTGTTTGAAGGGGGATTTTGTGTGCATGTATGTCTAAGCTTGTGTGCTTTTGAATGTTAGTGTGTTTGTGTATGTGATGTCACTCGCACATACATATATACGTTTATTTGCGCATATAGTGGCATGCATCTTTACATATATACACATATTTCCATTGTCTGTTGTTTGGAAGGAAACCAATGGTCACAGACACTACTATATATATATATATATATATTATAACAGTGTTGGTTGTCACTAAATCACTTTGAGGGTTTGCGTCGAACCAAGTGCAATATGATATGGAGAGTACTCAATGGCTAGAACAGAGCTATTATATAAAAATGATAAATAAATATATATTAGATATATATATTTAATTCATGGAATTTGGACTGCGACCCCTGGGTTTCATGGAGTGTTTTTGCAAAACAACAATCATTAGGCAATTAAGAAAATGAAATGAATCGAAAATCGAAAAAAATATAGTTAAAAAACCGTTAGGATTTTGTATGATTCTTTACGTGTGGTTTTGAGTGTGTGAGTGTGTGGAGGTGTGTGCGTATGCATGTATGGGTTATAGTTGCGTATAAATGTGTGTATTTATCTATATATATATATATATACGTTGTGCATTCAATAAGTTTCCAGACTTTTTTGTACCGGTATTTAAAATTGTCGTAGACTCTTGAAAATTCACTATGTTATTGCTATACATCTGTTGAGATGACTGGCCAATTTTCATGATTTCAGGTTCAAATGAACAGCTACAACAGCAATTGGAATACACCCTATTAAAGCCTGATTGTCACAGCTAGCGAATTTCAAAAATGCAATCTGGACGTGAGGAAGAACAATATGCAATAAAATTCTGTTTTAAACTTGGGAAAAATACCACAGAAACGTATGGAATGCTTCAGACTGCTTTTGAGCCATCTTGTATGAATCAAGCCTCAGTTTTTGAGTGGCATAAGAGATTCAGGGAAGACAGGGAGTCTGTGAGGGATGATGAGAGGTATGCGAGGAGTTAGGAATTTAATACATCAGAGTTGATGGGCCAAGGGGTTAGGGTTAGGGTTACTATGTTGAGGTTTTAAGGGAATTCAGGAAGAGATTCCGTCGGAAGAGGCCAGTACTCTTCAAATCGGGTCAGTGGCATTTCCACCAGGACAATGCACTAGTCCACAACTGCATCCTTGTCACAGACTATTTAACGAACTTGGGCATCTAGACAGTTCCACACCCTCCCTATATTCCAGACCTTGCTCTATGTGACTTTTGGTTATTCCCTAAGCTAACAGGCTGTCGTTATGTCTCATAACGACAGCCTGTGAGCTTAAGAAATGAAAGAGGCTGTGACGAATGTCATTGACACGCTCACAAAAGTGGACTTCCATGGGACCTTCCAGAAGTTGTTGGAATGGTACAACAAGTGCATTGCAGCCGGAGGAGATTACTTCGAAGAGGACTAGAGTTTTATGTGTGTACTATCAATAAAAGTGCCCATACGAAAAAAGTCTTGAAACTTATTTAATGATCCTCGTATAACGGCTCATCATGATGATATTTCTTATTAGAGCAATGCACTTAAGATTTGAGAATAAAGCAATTTTGTGTCCATTTTCTAACCGTATGCTGTATGTTATTTTTTATCATCCCAGTTCCCGATATATCGGATGATAACTTCAAAATACTTATTAGAATCTTTCATTCCTTCCCAAATAATCATTCTGTCGATGGAGTTCAGAATACGCTCTCTGCATCCCCTGCAGAAGGGTAAGATCCAACTCAAATTGTTTTCCTGGGTATGTCACTTAACTGTATTTGATGATGAGACTCCAGTCCTGAAGATTTGGAGAATGTGTAATGACCCTTCATTGTTTTTACTCCAGGTCCAGTGGTAATAATACCTGTTAGGTTATTTCTATTATAGGCCAGATAGATCCGTTTAAAATGTCATCCGTATTCGTTAGGAAAAAGGAACTTTAAGCAACTAGTCAAAAAAAGGTAAATTTAAATGTACAATGTACGCGATTCCCTAACCCTTGAATTTTTACTTGTTTATTTGTCAAATATAACTATATAATCATTTACTATGCTTGAAACCATTTAATTTTGCGCAAACAAATGATTAATATTAATTAGAACTATTAGTGTTAGATAGGAATACTTGAAACCATTTAACTGTGTGCAAACAAATGATTAATATCAATAAGAATTATTAGTGTTAGATAGGAATACTTGAAACCAGTTAACTGTGTGCAAGCGGATAAGGTCTAGCTCATTTAAAAATGTTACCTACAAACTATTCGCTAACAAATTATATAAGTGAGTGGGAGGCATTAACTGGATTTGGCATTTAATAACCAATTAGGTTTGATGTGCCATAAAATCCAACCAATCAAACAACCAAACTTTATCATTAAAAATATTTGCATGAAGCCATGTAATTGTGTATAAGATATTACTGATTGATTTTAAAGGCATATCAACCCATCCTGGGATATTTTATACCTTGAGGTTAGGGAATCGCGTTCATTGTATATTCATGTTTACATTTTTTGTATAGCTATATCGGAATTTTATTTATTTTTTTTATTTTTTTTATTTTTTTGGTACACGGTCCTATCGAATATAAATAATTTTCAAACATCTATTTGTCCGATAGATGGGACCCTTATAGGTACTACCAATTCGGGTCAGAGTGGACATGGAAGTAATAGCAATGAAGGGGTAAACTACATTCCATATATCTCGAATGCCATCATCAGATGCAGTTTAATGTCAAACTCCCAACAAATTTTGGCGAGTGTCTTACCCCTCTGCGAGAAATACAGTCAGTCTATTATAAGCCCAGTCGACTGCACTCGAATGAAATTGTTGTCTTAGACAGGAATCCTTGAAACCATAAAACAGCGAGCAAATTATTTGTATTTGGTAGGAATACTTGATATTTAATTTGGTGCAAAAAATAAGAAATAAGTACACAAAATTGTACATACAAATGTACAATGTATGTGATTCCCTAACCTCTAGGCATGAAATAACCCAAGATTGATTGACATGCCATTAAAATCGATCAATCAGAATACTACAATGGTAGCAGAGTAATTCAGCATTTTGGGGGGATGGGTTCACAGTACGTGGAAAGAATAGAAGCTTGTTATTTTTTTCTTAATTTAGAATGTATTTTTAGTTGTTTTTGTTTTTTGTTTTTTTTTGGTGGGAGGAGAAAAAAATTAGAAAAATATCAATTATAAACTTTACACATTTTTTCTGCACGTTTTCATTTGCACAGTTTGCCTCGATATTAATTTATCCCTGTTTTATAAAAAATAAATCAAATAAAAATCAAAGTGTCAGAAACATAAAGATTAAGAGTTTTTTTTTTTTTTTGTTTTGTTGTTGTTTTTTTTCATTATGGCATATCAACTTTTGTGGGTTATTTAATACCAAAGCCATCAAACTAGAAAAACAGCAGTGATATTATTGAACCAATAGCTTGGAGGGGGAATAAGGGGGTTCATACTTTCCCCTAGGGTATTCGAAAGCAAACGTACTAGCGTGACTAGAGTTTGAACCCACTGACTTCGAGGCAACAGACTTGTATTTTAGCCATTACGCCACGAAAAAAAAAAGGGGGGACTACTTTTAATTAGTAGATTTAGTTAACAAGAGTTAATAGAACTGTTGCATTTCAATGATCGTCACGATGAAAGTTTTTCGAACGGAGACTGCTACAGACCCTTTCTCTTCCTCCTCCTTCCTCCTGTATAGAGAACACCTAAGGCTCGACGCATGCGCACTGACTTGAACATTGTTAAATGGAGGGAAATGCAAACTAATTTCTCTTCTTTTCGTCGGGGCCCCAGTCCGTCCGCGCAAAATTGAACGGGTTTCCCTCAGCCTAAAACCCGCTCCGCACAGACGCAAAAACGGAAGGGCTTTTCAGAAAGGAAAAAAAAAGTAATAAAAAAATTATAAAGCCAGGGATTTCTTTTCTTTAAAAAAAAAATTGATAGAATAGAAATATAAAAACCTGAAGAAATGTTTTTCTCATTAACAAAAATAAAAATTAAAAAAAGAGACAAAAAACCGGGTGTTTTTTTTTTTTTTTTACTAACGCTAGACGAAAGTGTTAGGGTTTTGAGTGTTTAATGTGAGTTGTGGCCTGGCAGGCTTTTTTCTTCTTCTTCTCTTGCAGCTGCCAGTAACTTTTGAACAATCTATAATTCTAGTGCATTTGAAGCTGATTCAGGCCCCGTATACCACCTGGGTGGAGTGGTTTGTTTCAAATGTTGTCAACCAGCGAACCTTAAATGAATCCCAGATCTTCTGTCGCCTGATAAGTCACGTGTTTAACTGGTGGGTTATTGGACAACTCGCCCCATTATTGTTTATTTGTACGATGCCTCCCATCTCCTTTTCAAGTAAGATGTTTACCATTTATTCAAAACCTCGAGTTAATGGTAGTCGTCATAACATCTGCTTCCTAGTTGGATTCAGACAAATACGGTATATGGGGAGGGAATACAGACGAATAATCTAAAGAAAAAAATAAAAAGAAGCTTTTTGCTATTTTTATGTAAAACAGAAAATAATTGACAAAAAAAAAAAAAAAGAAAAGAAAAAAAATGACCGTAACCTCTACTCAATATCGTGTTGCATTTGTGGCTTAACTGATTAATTTAGAAAATTTACCCCTTCCTTCTTTTTTTTTTTAGTTTTATATTCGCTTTTTTCTTTCTTTTTGGTTTTTTTAAATTCATATAAAAAAAATGTTTGCACCTCTTTTTTTGCCAGCTGAAAGTTATTCGTGATTACCTCTACAGCCGCTACGAAGCGGTATGTCTTTCCTATCAACAAAGAGAATAGAGAAGGAAGAATTGAATCGAAAGCGAATACGTCGTGTAGGACTAGTTATTAGGCGGGTATCCCATACGGGGTACAGCGTCAAACCCACCCCAATACGACGACAACATAAAGAACTCGTTTGAAATTAGTGAAAGGTTCATTTGATTATGATTTTCTTCCCTTTTGTGCAAAGAAATCAGTGTTTCCATTTTCACCTTTTTGAAACTATGAATTGGTAATTTATTTTTTATTTTATTTAATTTATTTATTTTTACATGGAGACCCATTCGACACGAACGCAACTAGCCCACTTAAAAAAAAAGAGAGAGAAGAAAAGCTTATCTTGTAAAAACACACGCTGTGGGGATCACTTAGCAGACTTTCCTTTTTGAAAGAAAGAATTTTTTTTCTTTTTTTGTTTCCTATTATTTATTCTACTCAAATGTTTAATAAAATGAAATAAATGGTATAAACTAAGTGTTATATTTAGATACTAGGGCTTTTTGTTTTTATTCACACCTGTGTTAGACTTGTAATTTTTTCTCTCTCTCGTAACCATCCATTTTCCTTGTTGATCCAGGCGTCTGGGATTTTTTCCTCACTCTCGCCCAGTTCCACGTCTTTTATTTATTTCATTCTTTTTCATAAAACGTTTTCGGGACTCTTTTCTACAGTCTTTAGATTCGCGTTTTATTTAGTAATCATAAAAAATGGGTAAAGAGGGAAGAATAGAAAAACAAAATTTAAGTCTGGTTTGAATTTTTTTTTAAATCACCAAGGGAAACTTATTCAAATGACTATAAAGAAATAATTACTTAAAAATGACTAGAAGAGGAGAAAAAAAAATCTTATTGTCTTCCTTCGAATTTCTTTCACGGTAGAGCAGAGTTTGTTTGTTTTTTGCCTTCAAGGACGATAATCACATCAAACTTTTTTTGGCAACCGTTTGATTTACCAATATTCAATTATTTTTCTCTTCTTTCTTTTCCTTCCCCCCCCCCATGTGTATTTTGTTAACGATAGCTAAATATTTCCTAATCGCCTCAGAGCACTACTTTTAAAAGCATTATTTGAAATTTTCTTTTTATTTTATTTTCCGCTCGAGCCTTTTCTTCTCGTTTTCAAAGACTTAATCCAAACACTCGGTATTTATGCCCCAGATCTTTTAATATAATTTTTCCTTCATCTCTATTTTAATAATTCACAGCTGTTGACTGTTTTTTTTTTTTTTTTTTTTTTTTTCGTGGGGCCAAAAAATATAATAAAAGAAAAATATGAACGCAATCATTTGAGAAAAAGAAAAGAAAATATTACAACCAGCTGCTGAAAGCTTAAAGGAAATGTTGGCCTTTTAAGGGTACCTACGCGCAAGTGGCTTAAGAGCTGGTCTCGCTTTTTTTTCTTTCTAAGGAAAAAAATCCAACCTTCGCCTATTTGGTGTTGTGCGCATGTCAAGACTCTAAAGTCTCTCTACCTAAAAAGGCGCCTTAAATCTTTAGTATATTTTAAACTCTTTCTCTCCTCCTCTTTCTCTTGCGTGTGTTCAGAGCGTTGTCATCCTCTTTACTATCAGTAAAGTTGACGTGCTGTCATCGTGATATGATAAAAAATTAATAAAACATACCGGCCGTGTGTTGCAATCAAAGTTATCGGGTTCAAACCAACTAAACACCTTTTTTCAGCAGCTGAAAAACAAAAACAAAAAAAAAACGTATCGTTTAAGGATAGAGTCGGCTGACAGTACGCTGTCTAACAGCAGGGTTCTTCGACGAAAGGTCTCCTAATTCTTCTGAGAGAGCGGGGAAAAGTATGTTCTCACGGCATTAAACTTTTCCGTTGGGTTTCATTTTCGACACGTCACCATAACCCCTACTTTTCTTTGTCTTATTTTCTTCGAACCAATTCTTTTTGTTGTTGTTTTGCCAAGGTAAGCGTTTCTTGGGGATTGTGTGTATATATATATATATATATATATATATATATATATATATATATATATATATATATTGATTTGTGTTATTTATCATTTTGATGGAGTTCTTTTAAAATCTTTCTAAAAAATATTGCTTCAATTTTTTTTATTTTATCCTCAGTACTTGTTTTTATTTAATTAATTTTTAAAGATATCTTTTAAAACAAAGAAAACATTTTAATTTCTTCTGAAATTGCATGTTTATATATTTTACTAAAGCTTTTTTCTCAGTATTTATGTATTTTGTATTGTTTGATACTGAGAATATTTTCTTTATTCTAAAACGGAATGTATTTTTATAAATTGCCCCCCCCTTTTTTTTTCTTTTTTTTTTTTTTTTAAAAGTTTAAAAACAAAAAACAAAACACTTTCTTCCTATGAAAACAAATCTTTGATTTGATACTTTAGAATTACCTACCTTAACCAAACATGACGTATTTAAAATGACACGTTTCTCCCTTTTTAGTTTCAATATTTCAGACACCATTTTTTTTTTTTTTTTTTTTTTATATATATTTATTTCTGACATAACACACGTCAGCTGATCACACCCTTCCACCGATTTTTCACCAATCTAAACTTTTTAACACTACGGCTGTTAAAGTAGTCATATTCTTATATATTTCTAGTCTGCCTGCTAAGGAAAACTTTCCCACACTAACTCCCAGCCGACGGGTCACAACATAACCCTTACCACCCAAAACCAGACGCAGCAGCAGCACCTTTTTTGCTTTTTAGATAAACCTTTAAAACAACTTTTTTTATTATTTTAATCATTGTTTCTAAATTTCTACACCTCTCTCTCTCTCTATACATCAATTTTGTTTCTCAACTTTTTCGGTTTTAAATTGTCCTTTATTCATATGAATTGTTTAAAACATTAGTTTTTGTTTTTAAGTTCGAATTTCACGTTCACACGCCTGTCTCTCTCTTCAGTTTACTTGATTCTAATGTTTATTTTAGAGGGGGGGGGTTATAATCTCAAAACTTCTCCAAAGTTTAAAGGACTCGGTATGCGAGAGTCATTGTCGTGCGCCTGGAGTGTGTACCGGCGTCTCTGGTGAGGGGAAAATTACCCCTGAGAAAGGCAAATGGTGAGACTAGTGCAGCTGTTAGGCTAAGTTCCACCGTACCCAACAGTGGGTTGGTCAGGCAATTTCATTTATATTCAATGTGTGTGCGTGTTTTTTGTTGTTTTTTTTTTTTTTTTTAGTCTAAAGTTTTATTCCAAACAAAGGGAAAACTTTTCATCGTCTATGAACTGTTCTTTTCTTTTCTTTTTTCTTTTAACAAAATAAAACTTTTTACATAGTTTTTATCTGCTATATCACCCAAAAATATTTCTCGCTGTTAGGTCATGAAACTTTTATAGTACATAATTGATTTTTGTTTTGTTTTGCTTTATGGGTAGGTATTTAATTAAATTTTTAAAAACTTTACAATTTTAATTAAGAAAATATCTTTATTTGTTTATTAGAATGAGTTTTTTCTTTTAAATCAAAACAGAAGTTTCTTTTTCATAACAATTTTTTTTACGCGAAACAGGTTTATATTCTAATTTTTTTATAGTTTATTTCATTCCCTTGTTTTAAATTGTCTATCTAATTGTTAAAATCTATGAAATAGTATCTTAATTTTGATTTTATTGATATAAATCGCTGCATCGATGCGAAATTCAAACCAATTTGATGCAATTTTTTGACGCACTGAGAACTAGATTTTTTTTTTTTTTTCAAATTGTAATCCGAAATGTTTCGAGGGAGACAACCCCATCCAAGACTTAAGATTTGCCATTCGGCATCATCTCCCTTGTTTTCCCGCCTGCTCGTCTACTACCGGCAACTAAATGTCGTCTGCTAGCAGCTGCTTCCTTACCCACCAGCCCTTTTGTTTGCTCGCGTTTCTTAAACTGTACATCCATTTTAAAAAAGACAACTTACCCAGTTGTATTTAACGATGGAAACTAGTCATGCTAAGTTTAAAATTAAATTTAAAAAAAAACTTAAATAAATAAATAAAAAAAGAAATTGAAAGTTGAGACTCCAACGAGATCCATCATGGAGGTCGCGCCAGCAAGGTGTGATTGGTAAGTTTGTTTGCTTTTGTGGGGGATTTGTTGTTGGTTTGTTTTGGTTTTAGACTTTTTTTCTTTTACACAATTAATATTGTGTGGTTATCTTATTTTTATTTTGATTGTTTGTTTTTTTTAATTTAGATATCTTAATAATTTGTATTACCTATATATGTATAAAGTGTATATAGCTACTTCACGATGAAATATATCTTGTTTTTTTTCTTTTCTTTTTCAATAAAAAAGTAATTTGATTTCAACGAATTTAAAATCAAATGAATAAATATTCTTTGTAGCTACGAGAAAACTTTATTTTTGAGTCATTCACTGGTACCCAAACTTTGTTTTGGTTGTTGTGGCGCAATTTATATAACGTGCCTTGGGCAGAAATTGCCTTGAGGATTCCATTCCTAAGTCAACAACTGGTTTGAATTCAGTTTTTCTATTTACTCATAAATGAAAGAATTGTTGAATCCGAACGTTTTCTAAAGGTATTAGATCTATGTAAAAATGTAAACGGCCTTGTTTAAGTCCAATTCAACGACTTTAGCCCTTACGCCACAAGTACCTAAGAAAGAAAAATGCCAAAAGTGTACACACACACACATATATATATATTATATCGATTGTGTTTTTCTGTTCGCTGATTTTTTAAATAATATTCAAATAATGATTTGAATATCTAAGTGTTTAATAATCGTGTTAAAAACATGAATGATTTGAAATCAAAATAAACAAATCACTTTCTTTCATTTAAATGCTTAAAAGATCATAACTTTATTTTTTAATTTAAAATGATGGGCAAAATAAGTTATAATTAAAATAATGTTTAAAAAAAAAAAAAGTAACCAGTTATACTTGATTTATATATCAATTTGCAATTTCAAGCTCAAAAATAAATAATTCAATCTGTTATAAAAATACTCGGAAAAATTCTCATTTCAACAAACTGCATTTCGAATAAATTTCGCTGAATTTCTTTGCCTCAAACTTTTTTCCCGAATTTTATCAGTTTTTGGAAACTTATCAGCTATGTTTTTAAAGAATGCTAAACTGAGCTTCAATTTTTGCAATAAAAAAGAATTATCTTTAGAATACAATTTTTCATTAAAATATTTTTTCTGAATAGTGAAAAAGTTCGATTAAATTTTATGCAATCCATATTTATAGTAAAAGAAACTAATCTAGACAGTTCATGCAAAAATGACACATTGTTACAATCAGATAAAAATGACTTCTAGCTATGAAAATTTTCAATCTTCATAATACATAAGGCTTTTTTTTTTTTTTTTTTTTTTTTTTTTTTTTTTTTTTTTTTACACGCCCAAAATTCCTTGTGCAGGAGTCCTCAGGGCACAATGGCGAAACTTCTAGACTGCAGCCTCAAAATAAGTGAGTTCGAATTCCAGTCTCGCTATTATGTTCACTTTCAGACTACAGACCTTTGGAAAGGTAAAGAACACCCTCATTCACTCAGCTATGGGTTAAATAGTATCACTGATATTCTTCTACACGGAAGGAAAACAGTGATACTCTTGAGTATCCCACAAAGGTTGATATGCCATTAAATAAAGAAACCAAGCCGAAATACACACCGTATCTCTACAGAGGGGGTAAGACGTCCTCTTCACCCCCCCAAAAAAAACGAATGTTTTCTATACGGTGAAGCTCCAGTCATGAACCTTTAGGGAATGTTGAGTACCCCTTCATTTCCCAGGTTCACTCTGACCCGGGCTAGTTGTAACTGTTAGGATCCCATCTATTGGTCAAATAGAACTATATCATTTATTTGACTTGAAACCATTTCTTTTAGATAAAATTGCTCGTGTCAAATAGCAATACTTGAAACCATTTAACTGTGTGCAAACAAATAAGCTCTGACTCATTTAAAAATTAGGTTACCAATGAACAATTCATTTACAAATCATATTAAATAACCTAAAAGGGTTGATATGCCATAAAATGCATCCAACCAACTAAATGGCTAAAAAAAAAAATTCTCGCACATTTTTTTTTCGCAAAGTTAAGGTATCAAGAAAACAAATGTCTACTCGGGTATCCGAGAACCTAAACCTCACCTTTACTCCATAAAACTAACATTAAATGAAAGTGGGAGGGAGTCTACAGGGGTAGTGGCTCACTATTACGTTCACTTTAGGACTAAAACCCTTAGGAAAGTGATGAACTCTCCATTGTATCGCTGTATGAATGACTTTGGTATTACATAGCTCATAAAGGTTAATATGCCATTAAATAAAGAAATAGAAACCAAAGAGTAAGGTAAGCATTTGCGATCATTCTGGAAAAATAAAGTTTTCAACTTGTTCATAGACAGAGAAAAAGAACTTTTTTTCTTAAAACGCCATTTTTTATTGCTCTTTCTCCTTCGATGGTAGAAATCTTATGAAGTGAAAACAGAATTGATGGAGCGGGGGGGGGGGTTGAAGCAGGTCATGACTTTTTTTCTTTTTTTGTTTTTCTTTGCCTGTTTATGATATTGCTTTTTTTTTTTCTTTTATAAGATACGCGATGGAGAAAGGGCGCTTAAACGTGTTAATTACTCTTCAACAGTGGGGTGTGTCGGCAGCCCAACCCCACCCGATAGACAGGCTACCTCCTCTATCACGCACAGCTTCTTAGTCATAGACAATACCCGGCCTGAAAACTTTTTCTTCTTCTCCACTCAGACAATACCAGGCATTAGAAACGCGCCTCAAAAGTTATATGAAACGAATCTTCGAGAAGCTCTCTCTCTCTCTCTCTCTCTAACTTAGTTTCTCTTTCTCTTTTTGTATGTATCTCCCCGTATTTGTTTGTTTGCGTGTATATCTCTGTATTTTTCTCAATATCAGTCCCCGACATTCTCTCTCTCTATCTATATATATATATATATATATATATATATATATTATTTTTATTTATTTTTTTTTTTTGTTATCTATATCACTCTGACTTAGTTTCTCTTTCTCTTTCTCTCCGTATTTGTTTGTTTACATGTATGTCTCCATATTTTCGTCAATATCACTCCCCGACATTCTCTTTCGGGTGCTCTCTCTCTCTCTCTCTCTCTCTCTCTCTCTCTCTCTCTCTCTCTCTCTCTCGAGTTTGTCTGTTTGCCTCTGTCTCTCTTTGTCTGCATCTTTATTTCTCTGTTTTTCTCAGTCACTCTTTGACTTTCTCTCTCTCTCTCTCTCTCTCTCTCTCTCTCTCTCTCTGTGTGTGTGTAAAACAGAAAATATACTTTTTTGTTAATCAACAAACTGCCTTCCTTAAAGTTTTACTTTAACTTCGACGTGTGGAACTTCATTTAAAGGCCGACAACTTTTCCTCTAAAAACCTACGTCAGGTAAATAATATATATATATAAATATATATAAAGTGAAAAGCATAATTCTCACTTCGAATCTTGGAGTACCTACCCACTCCCCTTTTTCACCACTTCTAGTTTCACGTTTATACGATCCTTGCTAAGTATAAATTTGAAAAATGTTAAATTTTTTTTTTTTATTTACTGTCTCTTGAGCGTTCGGAACATTTTAGATTTGACTGTTGACTCGTAACGACTGATGGTGATTAAACCCGGTAAACTTTGATATACACACACACACACATATATATATATATATATATATATATATATATATACTGAAAAGGTGGATAAAGCGAAACACTGACAAACGGATTCAAAATATTTTGTTTTCTTTTTTGTTTTTAGTGGGGTTTTTTTGTTTGTTTGTTTTTTTTTTTTTTTTTTTTTTTTTTTTTTTTTTTCGGAAAGACTTCAAGACGATTTACGTCCTGTCAGATTTACCAAAACTATTATTTCTATGTGTGTGTGTGATATATATACACACACACAAACATTGACCGACTTAAAGCTGTTATCAAAACTGACGCAATATCAATAAGATCTTACTTTATATATAATTATTTTGTCAAAGCGTTTTGTCTCCTGGGTCTCGCCAAATAACTTACCAGGATTTGTAATTTTATCCTTGATTTCAATATAATTGAATGTTAATTTCCACACAACTAGTGTCAGTATTCTAGGCGTGTCACGTGATATAATGATTAACGAACTAGGCCGGCAGATCACTTTTAGTGAATTCGATTCTTACTCGGCGCTCCGTATTCCTTGCCTTGTGCTAAGCTTAGTATATGAACGTGTTATCCTCGCGAAATTACTTTTCAGTTTTAAAAACTGTCATATAATTTTGTTGAATCTGATTTTATACATGAGAGAGAAAAAAGAAAATGTATTATCAAATAAGCAATCTTATTTTTGCCTCAAAGATTCGCCCATTAAACCAAAAATACAAGAGGGGAAAATAATGATCACTCTAAGATTGTTGCTTACCAAGATTTTAGAATTCGAGGGGGAAAAAAAAAATATATATATATATATATATATATATATATATATATATATATATATATATATATATATATACATACACACACACACACACAAGAGTATATGGTATCAGATTCGTAAGAGTGTCAAAGCGTACCTCTTGCCTTGTGCGTGTGTGTGTGCGCGCGCCCGCGCCGGGTGGGGCAGGTGCTTCTAAGGCTGCATCTGCCGCAAACTTACCCCCTCGTGGCAAATTGCATGGATGTATCTATGTCCGCCTCAAACATCTGTCTTTGTAAAGTAGAAAAAAGTTTGTTTGTAGCCATTCGTTCCAGTAAGAGGCTTATTTATGATTCTCTCTCTCTCTCTCTCTCTCGTAATAGTTTAACTGAAGATAATTATTATTATTATTATTATTATTATTATTACTATTATTATTATTATTACGACCCTGAAATGTTAGCTTATTTAATGTTCCCCACTCCTTGCAAAGTCGTTGCCTTGTGTCATTTTAAACTAAGCAGTTAAATATCTGAGTGGTGTTCTGTGGTAGATAAAATCCTATCCGAATGTTTTTCTTTGTAATGTACACAACGCGCGAACTGAAAATGTCTACGCATTTTTACCACAACACTCTCGGAGCACTTAGAGGGGCAGTAAAGTTATAGAATACGTAATTAGTCTTCAAGACACTTCGGGGTTACACACACACACACACACACATATACATATATATATATATATATATATATATATATATATATATATATATAATCTCGAACTTGATGCTTCTTACTTAACACTCGGTATTTAAGGTACGGATCAAGGGTAAAGTGAAGAAATCCAGGGAAAGGAGTAGCGCCCTTCCATACACCGCGGTGTAGTGGGTAATAAAAAGAAAGCCTTCGAGTCACTCTCGACTTGTGTGTGTGTGGAACGGCTGCCACCCGCGTAATGAAAAGCTCTTCTAACGAATTGAGCCCTCTGATATCCGATTGCGCAAAAATGTAAACAAACGAAAGCTAATATATATATATATATATATATATATATATATATATATATATATATATATATATATATATATATATATATATATATGTGTGTGTGTGTGTATTATATATCCTGACTGATGTATGCCGTCGAAATGGCGGAGCGGTTAGATACCATGTCTAGCGTAAATTTACGCGGGTTTCTATCCTATCTTGAAGCGTCTTACGTGTCTAGCCATACTGAAGAGTCATGATACAACGAGACAGTCTGTAGATGACATTTTATTTATATATATATATATATATATATATATATATATATATATATATATATATATATATATATATATATATGTGTGTCAATTTTAAGCGGTTTTAATTCAATTTTCCTTATCCTTGACTGGTTGCTATATCAACCGTAAAGAAGTTAGTGTTCCGTACTATTTACTGATAGCTGGCGGGAGAATACTTGGAGGTTATCCTTCTCCCAAATGTAGGCGAAATGCAAACAGTATGGTCCAGGAATTGAACTCGGGACACCGTGTCCATTTTCTACGACGGTAACCATTACACCACGAGTCTGTTATCACACATAAACAATTACACGGATATGTACAAAATATAACCCAATATATTTATAGGTTTCATGTACGTACATTATGTATATGCTTTTTCCAGTATGTATTTTGTTTGTTTCTCTGTGTGTGTAATATATATAATGATGAAAATGGAAACAAATCCGACGCTATTCGAAAATTAAAAACAAGATATTCAGAGATTGTATTTATACATGAATTTTATGCCAATGTTTCGTTTTTTTTGGGGGGGGTTGTATTTTTTGTTTTGTTTCTTTAACAATGTTTTGGACGTGTATGTCGCATCAACTTTCAAAAATGGAAAAAAAAATTTTTATTTCAATTATTATTTTTATTTATTTATTTGTTTATTTAATTTATTTATTTTTAATTTATTTCTTATTTTTTTAGAGGGACATAGCATTACGTACTAACATCGCCCTGTAGATGGTTAAAAAAAATAAAACTGAGACGTTTAACATGGTCATAATAGAAGCCTGTTTTTGTAGGATTCTATGAAGAATGCAATGTAATCCGGGGGAATATAGTGAGAGGATCGATGAAATTTCGATATGGCTTCTTAGTATATTGGCTCTTTTACCAAATTATTGGGGATTACGTTGGAATTTTTATGGAATCCTCTATAAACAAACTGTAATTTTCTGAAAGTTCTACTTTCAAACCAAAATACTACGAAAAAATAGAAAAAATTTATGGATCCTCCCACCATATTTTTCCGGATTACATTGCATAGGCGTAGGCGCCTTAGGTAGTGTAATGGTTAAGGAGATTGATTTGCAAACCTACAAGAATGACTTTACGTCTCATTGGGTGCCTCTTTCGTTTGGCCTTGTGCCATATCTAAGCAAAAAGATTAGTAAATTACTACATTGTATGGGCATATTATGCATATATCATAAATACCATTTTTTTTGTGTGTGTATATATATATATATATATATATATATATATAGTATAGTTGACTGACAGTAGTTTCCATTTTTAATAGCAATATACTAAGATGTAGGGGAGGGCGATCAATACCTTATAATGCTGAGCGTTATGTAAGGTGGCATCAAGTACCATTTTTTTTTTTTTTTTTTTTTTTTTTTTTTTCTTTGGTATGACTCGGCCTGAGATTGAACCCCGGTCTTCCGAACTATTGGTAAACAACCTAATTACATAATATATATAAAACCGAGCCATTGGCCTAATGAGTAGTGTTTGCCAATGGTTCGAGGTTCAATCCATACCAAAGACTCAAAAAAATGGTACTTGATGCTGCCTTGCTTAACTCTGCATTATAAGGTAAGGATCAAGGGTAAAGTGGAGCACTCTAAGGAATGGAGTAGCGCCTTCTCATACACCTTGGTGTAATAGCTATTGAAAAAGGAGCCTTCTGGTCACCCTCGACTAAGGATATATATATATATATATATATATATATATATATATATATATATCCAAGCATTTTGCAGCTATGTTGTTTTAAAATGGATAATATTTTATATCCAATTTTGTTTAACTTAAAAATCTTAATTCACACAACTTGAAATTATTTCCACTGTACAGAATAAATGTTTTGATAAATCCATACCATTTGATTTTTATATTAAAAACGTGTGGCACCTAGTGAGAATCGAACTTCCCATAGTTTTGTAGATTAGTTCGTTAACCATTACTTCACCTCTTTCTTTTGTGTTCAGGTCTTTTTTCTATCCCCCCCTCTCTCTCTCTCCTTTTTATTCTTTCTTCTTTTTTTTCCTTTTCCTTCTTTCCCTTTTTTTGTTCTCCTTTTCATTATCCAAGATCTAGAATGAGGGATTATTTTTAATCCAGTCCCGCAGCATTTTTCTCGGTTCATTATGGGATTCAAACTTTCCCTGTGCTCCCAAACACTTGGGAGTAATGGGCCTTATACTACCACACTGGTCAATGACTATATGCTAATAAAGTCTTAAAAGAAAAAAAAATTAAGTCTGATAATTTATTTATAGGAAAGATAATTTCTTTTCAATTTTCATAGTTAAAATTATCAGATTTTTGTTATAAATTTTTGATCTAAAGAGAGAAAAAAAATTAAATATTTTTTAATGAACTGGTTCACATGGAAATTTTTTTAAATTATTCATTTTACTCTTACACGTATTTCAAGCTTTGCACTCACTTCAGGGAGTCTTTAGAGTAGTGATTGTTTTCATAGGGTTATTGTTCCTTTTTAATTCCGTGATAGATTTTCATTTCAGCAGATGTTGGTTCTTTTTCCTTTTACAAGAGTGTACACTATGTGTTTGTGAGGGTGTACTTCTATTCCTTCTAATTAGTCTTTGCCCAGTTGGCTGGGGCTGTAGAATGCACCTTTGCAGAAGGTTAAGACCCCCTACCCTCATGAGTGTCCTGTTTATGACACTAAGCAATCAGATATGGTGATGTTTTAGTGATACTGGAGCTTTGGGGAATGCGGAGCACCCCTTTATTACCATTGCTCCCAGGTCCATTCTGGGCCGGAATGGTAGCACCTGATAAGGGTCCTATCAATGGGTTAAATAGAACTAACTACATATTTATGCTAAACTGAATAGCTTGAAATAGAAATGTTTTTGACATTGAAACTGTACTTACACTAAACTGAATTGTTTAACATAGAGCTGTTTTGATATTTAACTGAGTGTAAGCAAAATCTGTACTTATACTAAATTGAATTAGTTGAATTAGAACTGTTTGAATAAACTGAATAGCTTGAAATAGAAATGTTTTTGACATTTAAACTGTGTACTAATGCTAAACTGAATTGTTTGAAATAAAACCGACTATTTGCATAAAAATAGGTTGATATGCCATAAAACTCATACAACCAACCAACCTATTTAGTCTATGATAGTTGACTTGCCATAAAGTTTATTGGCCGTCATCTCAGGGTGTGTGTATGTGTGTGTGTTTATTTTATTTTATTTTATTTTATTTTTTATTAAGTAACACAGGTCTGATCAGGTGTTTTACCTTACAAAACTAAAAACTTCTGTTCAGTCTGAGACTCGAACTCTCTACTATCAATCTATATACAAAGCGCGCTTAGCGTCTTAGGAAATAAAATCGGTACTCAGAGTTCAAATCCTGGACGAGGTTGTTAGCATTTCACTTCGCGCTAATGCTCTTCGAAAAAGCATCGACACATCTGATTTCCTTCACCAAGCTACGGGTGAATAGAACTGCCTAGGTTATCAAGCCTTAGTTAGCCAACAAAGCTTAAAGAAGGAAAACTGAATCCAAATCTGCTTTAGTCTATTTGAAAAATGACCTTGAATCACATCCTGATCAAGTGAAGTCGATGGGTAAATATAATCTAGACTAGCTTGCTAACCCCTTTTTAGTGTATTAAGCAAGACTGGTACAAGGACATGAGTTATAAGTATAGGGTTTCTCAAGGCTTTATAGGAGCCTGAGCAAAATTTACCGGCTCATTCGTTTACTGTCGTAAACCATATTAATATCGATGAAAATACTTTTTATTGCATATGTTGTGATAAATCAAATTTAGTGTGTTGGGCTTTTACTAGCAGCCATGGTGCTCCCCCCTGGAGAATGTAAGCACCCCCTTGTGTACAATGGGTTCCTAAGCAGCCATTTACATAAGCTGTAGATTACACCAGGCCTGAATATTTAATCACACGAATATACGTTTCTTCTGACTGGGGAGATTTTGAACTCTTTAAAATCAACCGTTATTTGATGATAAACCTCGAATATTTTTAAGGCAAAGATTATTTTTTTAAATTTGTATGATATCATCAGTCACCATCAATTTTTGTCTTAAAAATCAGTTTTTTTCAGCATTCGACCAATACATGATATTGACGTTACTGCTATGGAGTAAGGAGATGTCTTTTGTATACTTCGTCGCTACCGGTTGTCTTTTTGAATTCAGCGTGTAAAAATTCCGACTACGACCCTTGGGCCAGGAATTGCTCCACTCTGCTTGCCAGAAGCTTCTTTCTCCTTCTGGAACTGGTCCAGCTTTTACATCCATCGCTGAGGTGCTAGAATTCTCTAGAATCTTCAAGACAATTCCACAACATTCGAGAAATAGCAAGGGTATGGTCATTTCCTGTTTCTTTGTGCCCTTTTCCTGTTGATGGTCTCATGCTTACATAGAGTCAAGGATCCCATTTCTGCTCAGGGACCAGCCTAGTCGGCTGGAGTTTTAAAATACACCAACTGCATCTCTGCAGTGGGGTAAGACCCATCGACAAAACGAGTATCCTGGATATGATGCTAAACTGCATCTGATGGTGACTCCAGTTATGGAGTTTTAGGGAATGCTGAGTACCTCTTTATAGTCATTACTCTCAGGTCCACTCTGTTAGGGTCCCATTTATGGATCCAGCAGAACTGCTAAATCATCTTCTATACTTGAAACTATTTGATTGAGTGATATTAAAATGAGCCATTAGTGATTGATGAAAATACTTGAAACCGTTTAACTAAGTGTGAAAATTGAATTATCGGTATTACAAAACAATAGCTGGAACCGTGTGACTTAGTGCAAATGAATAGTGTTGAACAGAATTATTTGTGTTGGATAAAAATAATTTAAACCATTTCACTGTGTGCAAACAAATGATTAATATTAAATATGATTATTAGTGTTAGATAGGAATACTTGAAACCAATTCACTGTGTGCAAACAAATGAGCTCTGGCTCGTTTAAAAAGTATCTACAAACTATTCATTAACTAATCATTTATATTTAATAAATATATGGATAAACAGGATTTAGCTATAAATAACCTACAAGGGTCAACATGCCATAAAATGCAACCTACAAATCTTCTCTGTGATTCAAATTCCTATATATATATATATATATATATATATATATATATATATATATATATATATATATATATATACTTTCTTTAAAGAAAAAAACCAAAGACCGGTTATTTTAGGATTATAAATTTATTTCCATCCTGTTTTGCGTTTCTGATGTGAACCAAAAACACGAAGAAAAATATAACAGGACTTCTTCAGATCTTGAATGATTTTCTTGTCCTAAAGGAATTACTCCCAACTCTGGTTTAACTGGACTGAATAATACTTATATATATGAGAGAGATTCCCTCAAACTAAAATCTAGATGCCCTATTATGTTACAAGTAAAATAAATTTATTTTGGGGTCCCCCCCCAGAAAAGCTTGAAATAATTAATAGATCCATTATATTCTGATGAGAGCAGAAATCTTTTTGCTAGAACAGTTCCATATTTGAATTAAAGAAATCATTATTTACGTAACCGAGCTGGATAGTCGGTGTGTAGCATCCAGGGATTATTTAATCATCCAGGGTTATTTCCCTTGCACAATTAAAATGAGATTTTTTTTTTTTTTTTTTTTTTTTTTTCGTAGAAAAATATCCTTCTTTCCTAAGCAAACACTTTTGAAGAAACATTTTATTCTTGGAAAAATGAAAGAACAAACAGATTGAGCTTAAATTGTGAGCGATCGCATTCATTTTTTTTTTTTTTTTTTTTTTTTTTTAAATCATCACGGATTTATCGGTTAAAATTAAAACACATTTGAGCGATTCAAATGTTTCGCAATAGTTTACATGCATATGGTAGTAAAAATTGGCAAGCGTAGTCGAGGGCGACCAGAAGGCTCCTTTTTCAAAAGCTACTACACCGAGGTGTAGGGGAGGGCGCTACTCCTTTCCCTGGATTGCTCCACTTTACCCTTGATACATACCTTATATTGGTGAGTGTTAAGCAAGGAGGTATCAAGTACTATTTTTAAAGTCTTTGGTTTGACACGAACTGGGATTGAACCCAAATCTCTAGGACCATTGGCGAACACTCTACCCACGAGGCCAATGGGCGAGTACCCAAGAAATAATAAGCATAAGAAAGAATTTTAAAAATATATAGAGGAATTGCTGATAATAAATGGCAGAGGGTAGCACAATCAAAATAGCCATGAAAGCGACTGGGGGAAAGCCTTGCTTCAGCAGTATATACAAAATGGCTTATGCTGATTTTCATATACCTAAACCTAAGCAAAATCTGTTGATACTGAAAAAGGTTGTTGAATTAAAATTTTAAAATAAATGAAAAGTAGGGGGGACACCTCCCCATACACATATGCTAAATACAAGAATAGGTAAGTCTGTAGCGTGATAGAATTATTAGCTCTATTTTGATGGTTTGGTTTGGTTTCTTCGTTTAATGGCATATCAACTCTTTTTAGGTTATTTAATGCCAATGCTATTCTCCTGGAAGAACAGTAGTGTTACTATTTAACCCATAGCTGGGAGGATAAGGGGGTTCATACCTTTCCCAAGGGTATTTGCCCGAAAGTGAACATAATAGCGCGACTGGAGTACGAACTCGCGTACTACGATTCCGCAGTCCATCGTTTTAATCATTACACCACGAGGACACCCGCTCTATTTTGATCAAGTATTCTACAAGATTAACAAACAAAAATGTTTTGTCTGTATTGTAGTACAATTTGTTAACTTCAGATGTTTTACAGACGTGAAGATAACGAACCACACTGAGCTTTTTAGCTAGGCCGTCAATCATTCATGCCGGATGAATGAAAATCAATTATAAATTCGAGACCGAATGGCCCCTGGTCCGGGTTGGCCATTTTCAGGGGGTCCTGGAGTCATTGACAGCATTGTACTAAACCTTCGAGTCTAGTTGGTTGGTTGGTTTTATTTTGTTTTACAGCGTATCAGCCTTTTTCGAGTCAATTAACAGCGAACTAAATTTCAAACAATTCATTTTAGCATAAGTACGCAGTTTAAATACCGAGACAGTCCTATTTCAAGCAATTCAATTTAGCAAAAGTTCAGTTTAGTTCAATTCGACCCATTGATCGGACCCTATCAGGTGCTACCACTCCGGGCCAGAGTGAACCTGGGAATGATGGCAATGAAGGGATACTCCTCATTCCCCAAAGCTACAGCAT
>OY757941.1:53900624-53913124 GCA_963585895.1 Sepioteuthis lessoniana | reverse complement strand
AACTATTTTATATGATGAGGTAGTTGTAATTATTAAAAAAATTCTAAAACCGTAATTTTCCCAGTCTGCTGGGGCTGTAGAATACACCGAATGCTTCTCTGCAGACCCTCCCCCAATGAGTGTCCAGGATATGACAAACTATCTGATGTTGAGGTTCCAATAATGCTGGAGCTTTGGGGAATGCAGAGTACTCCTTCATTGCCATCACTCCCGGGTCCACTCTGGCCCGGAGTGGTAGCACCTGATAAGGGTCCTATATATGGATTAAATAGAATTAATTCGTGGTTTCGAGTTTACTGATTTTTGCATTTAAACTGTGTATTTATGCTAAACTGAACCGCTTGAAATAGAACTGTTTTGACATCTAAACTGTGTACTTATGCTAAACTGAATTATCTGAAATAATACTGTTTTGACATTAACTGTGTATTGCCCATTCGGCTCGGGCTGTAGAATACACCGACCGCTTCTCTGCAGAGGGGTAAGACTCACCCGCAATCAGTGTCCTGGATATGACACTAAATAATCTGATGGTGAGGTTCTAGTGATGTTGGGGCTTTTGGGAATACGGAGTATCCCTTCACTGCCATTGCTCCCAGGTCCACTCTGGTAGCACCTGATAGGGCCCTATCTAGGGGTTAAATAGAATTAATCTGCATACTTATGCTAAACTGAATTGTTTGAATCAGAAATGTTTGACTAAACTGAATAGCTTGAAATAGAAATGTTTTTGATAATTAAATTGGGTACTCATGCTAAACTGAATTGTTTGAAATAGGTCTGACTTTTTGCATAAAAATGTATTTGGCATTAAATAACCTACAAAGGTTGATATGCCATAAAACCTAACCAACCTAAAACCGTCATCCTCATTGTCAACCTTGGTAGTGTTTAATTAACTTGGGACAGTGTGTTAGCCGGCAATTACTTGCCTGAGGTTAGTTTGAATTAAGGATCCATTAAAACAAGCAAGGTAATCTCTCTTTTTCGGAGGGTGTGAATGTCTGAGCGTATATGCAATGTCCCTCATAATAAATAGAAAAAAAAATTACGGTTAAAATTTAGCTGTTAAGTTGAAACAAAAAACTTCTTTTGAAAAACAAGAAGTAAAATAAATTAGAGATTTTAAAGATTATTTTTATTATTACAGCAAGAAATCTATTTATCTGACACGTATTGTTAGGAGGATTTTTTTTCTGGGTGATCAGAGTGGGTGGTTATTTTCGTGGGCCTGAAATGACCAGCTACGCTTTTGTATTTTTTCTTTTTTTGTTTTTTTGTTTTTTGTAACACTATCAGCAAAATGTAAATACGTAGGGCCCTCAATAAGTTTCCAGACTTTTTTTGTACAGACATTTAAAATTGTTGTAGACTCTTGAAAATTCAGTATCTTATTGCTATACGTCTTATAAGATGACTGGCCAATTCTTATGATTTCAGGTTTAAATCAACAGCTACAGAAGCAATTGAAATACACCCTACTAAAACCTGATTGTCATAGCTGGTGAATTTCATAAATTCAATCTGGACTTTAGAAGAACGATGTGCAATAAAATTGTTTTAATCTTGGAAAAATGTCCTGTGATGAAAGCTGGATCGACTGCTATGACCCAGAGACCAAGAGACAGAGTTCCCAGTGGAAGCGTGCTGGCTCTCCCAGACCCAAGAAGGCCAGACAAAGCAAATCCACCCACAACCTTTTGATGATCCCCTTTTTTTTTTCTTTTTTTCTTTTTTTACAGCACTGGCATGATCTACATCCACTTGGTTCACACTGGGCAGACAGTTAACAAGGAATACTATGTTGAGGTTTTAAGGGAGTTCAGGAAGAGGTCAGCACTCTTCAAATCGGGTCAGTGGCATTTCCAGCAGGACAATGCACCATTCCATAACTCCATCCTTGTCACAGACTATTTGACCAAGATGGGCATTAACACAGTTCCTCACCCTCCCTATAGTCCAGACCTTGGTCCCTGTGACTTTTGGTTATTCTCTTAGCTCAGAGGCTGTCGTTATAAGACAATTGAGGAGATGAAAGAGGCTGTGACGAAGGTCATTGACACGCTCACACAAGAAGACTTCAGTGGAGCCTTCCTGAAGTTGTTGGAACGGTAGAATAAGTGCATTGCAGCCGGAGGAGATTACTTCGAAGGGGACGAGAGTTTCATGTGTGTACTATCAATAAAAGTGCCCATACGAAAAAAGTCTAGAAACTTATTTAATGATCCTCGTATTTAAAGGTTTGAAATAAAAAGATATAAACGTTCGTCTGTTAAAAAAAAATTATGATGGTTCTTGTCCTGACGTCGAGTCCGACTAAAGTCAAGGTCAACTGACTCGTTCTGAGAGGATTTTTATTGCTTTGAAATAGATTTGAGAGAATAGCTCTTCAGATTGAGTCCAAAATATATATATATATATATATATATATATATATATATATAATATCCCATTTATGGGTAAATAGTAGGACAGAGTAGGTTCTTCAGCATTGGTGAGGCAACTAGTATAGAAGGAAAACTCTGAACCTGTTAAACTCCGCTTAAAAAATTGACCTTGTGTCATATCCTGCCCGAGGGGAGGGGTTGGTAAATATAAATATGATAGGCCTCTCCGCTGGAAATTGGAAACAAACATTGTATAATCATAGGCATTCTTTCTCCAATCCATGACTTAAAAACCAGACTATCAAAATATTTTTGGAACCTTAAAGATCAGGGACTGAACCCTCAAATTAAGTGGAAAATAGTCAGGCAGTCTTTTACCGCGAATAGCTTCAATGGTTGATGTAACTTATGTATAGATGAGAAAATTAGTTGAATTAATTTCAGAAATCGCAGACTACTGTTAAACGAAAGAAATGAACTCTTCTTTAAATGTAGACAGAGAGGAAAATTCAAATTATCCTGACTGAGAGCCACTGAGGCAACGATGAGGATTTATTGGAAATTAGTAATGATGAATTCAGTCGTTGATTTCATCAGGGCGGGAAGAATTAAAGATGGATGATGATTCGGTGAACTTCGAATATTGATCCAAAAAATAAGGTCTTTGTCTCGGGAGTAGTTAATTCCCCTTGACCATTTCTCGGGTTGATTAAAGGCACATGCTTCCTACGAAAAAAAGTTTTTTACCTTTTATTTAATTTATCTATCTTGTTTTTAATTAGATAAAGGGGAATATCTAAGATCACAACGGCTGAGATAATTAACAGATGTATTAGGAATAAATGAAGAATATATATAGGGATAGTAATTTAATTTGCGATCTCAGATAGTTTAGAAAATCCCATCCGCTACGGGATTCCTGACATGTGCTCAAATTAGGATAGGTTGACCTACAGAGAAGCCCTACTCCTGTTTCTTAATGTTTTTAACATCTACTGTTTTGACCCCCTCTGCCCTCACCTGAGAATATTCTTTTTATTTATTTTTATTTATTTATTTATTTATTTTTTTTACATATGAACTGTAATTTCACATTTGCTGTATAACATGTAAAATGTCATCTGACGAGACGGAGAAATAAAATTTTTATGACATCTTAACCAGGTTTGAGTTTCTATCTAATTACACACACACACACACACACATATATATATATATATATATATATATATATATATATATATATATGCTCCCCTACCCCCGTAGGGTTGATCTCTCTAGCGAATGAAGTAATCGTGTTGCCATTAGCGTTTGTGCAAGGCTCTTCATATATGAATTGAGCTTTCGGTTGGCGTTAAACGGATGTATGTAAACAATAGTAATTGTGATTCATAACCGTTTAAAATTTACTTCGCTGCTAGTTACTCGTGGCTTAGGGGTAGAGTCTTGGATTGGCATTTGAGTCAACCGGGTTTCGATCCCAGCTACAGGAAGCTTGTATGTTTAGACACACTGATGAGTTATGATAGTCATCCACAGACAGATCTGTTTCATTCTATATATATATATATATATATATATATATATATATAAAATATTCTTTTTTTTTTTTTTTTTTAATTCTGTAAAGAATTGATATAAACCTCAGATTATACACATTGATTTTCGGTAACTTAATAGAATTGCTACATGAATAAGATTAATTTTCAAACTTTTCTATTTGAATTATCTCCCCTAGTGCGTAGAGTGTTCGCCAATAGCCCAGGAGACTGGGGTTCAATCCCTGGCCGAATCATACCAAAGACAAAAAAAAAAAAAAATGGTAATTGATACCTCCATACTTAATACTCTGCATTATAAGTGACGTATCATAGGTAAAGTGAAGCAATCTTGGGAAAGGAATAGAGCGCCCTCTATACCTCGGTCCTTTGGGTCACACTCAACTTAGGTCATCCTATTTATTTTGTATTTCTATTTTATATCTCTGTTCTGTCTGGGTTTTTTTTCTACTGTCTGTCTGTCTCTCTGTCTCTGTCTCTCCGTATCTATGAAACTAAACAGGATTGAGATTAAATATTAAATTAAATTTTAAAGATTTATAAAATGCGTGAACAATCACTTTTTTCACGTAATTGTATGGTTTCTGGTTACTAATCTTGATACATGTCATTTGCAGTTGTATAGTTTCAAGTATTCTTATCTAATACTAAAAATTTGCACAGAATTCTATTATTTAAAGTAACTATCACAATTTAATACTTATAATAATAATAATAATAATGGAGGTGCTCGTGGTGTAATGATTATCGTCGTAGGAAATGGACACGGCGACACGAGTTCAAATCTTGGACGAGACTGATTGCATTTCACATAGCACTAATACCCTTAGGAAAGGTATGAATCCAATTATTCTCCCTCCAGCTATGGGTAAATAGTTGGACAGACTAGGTTCTTCAGCCTTGGTTAGGCAACTAGTCCAGGAGAAGGAAAACTCTGAATTCAAACCTGTTAAACTCCACTTAAAAAACTGACCTTGTGTCATATCCTGCCCGAGCGGAGGGGTTGGTAAATATGATAATAATAAAAATGTCTTTAAAAATCAGATGCCAGTTTTCATGATTCACTTATTTTCATTTTTTTTTTGTTTGTTTACACGTTTTTTAATATTTTGAATTGCCATTACTACTGACTTCATTTCTCTTGACAGATGTCCTCTGCGTAGCCTTTCCAGCTTATTTTTCTGCAATAATTCTTCATGAATTTTTTTTTCTTTTTTATTGGATAGTTTTTGACGATTATTTCAAGAATTTTATCATGCTAAAAATTGTTTTATTCTGTGAAAGTTTTTCACCGAAGTCGGACAGCAAGTATATTCAGATTTCCTCGACTCTTCTAAATATCCAGGATGATTTGGGTAATGCTTTAGTTTAATTTCTTCCACTGATCTCCTGTTTCAACCGCCTCTTTGCCAGCTATTTGCTTGGTGGATATGGCTTATCAATCATTACAGGTCATTTAAATCCAAATCCTTTTTATACATATATATTGAATATACGATTAATAATTATAAACGACACTGAACTCATTTTTTTTTTTTTAGCATTTAAATGATTTCACTCATTTCTATCTTATACGAATTTACAGTTAGATGTAAAAATGGTTTTATTTCAAATAATTTAGTTTACCCTGTCAAAGTTAAATGTAACGGTTATCGTCGTAAGAAATGGACACGACGACATGAGTTCAAATCCTGGACAAGACTGATTGCATTTCACATAGCACTAATACCCTGGGTAAAGGTATGAATCCAATTATTCTATCTCCAGCTATGGGTAAATAGTAGGACAGACTAGGTTCTTCATCCTTGGTGAGGCAACTAGTCTAGGAGAAGGAAAACTCTGAATTCCAACCTGTTAAACTCCGCTTAAAAACTGACCTTGTGTCATATCCTACCCGAGCGGAAGGGTTGGTAAATATATATGTGTCTCAAACAATTCAATTAAACATCAATCATTTGTTTACACAGTTAGATATAAAACGGTTCTATTTCAAGCAATTCAGTTTAACACAACTACGCTTTTTAGTTTTATTTTACCCATAAATAGGACCCTATTAGGTGCGACCACTCCGGGCCAAAGTGGACCTGTGAGTAATGACAGTAAAGGGGTGCTCCGGGTTCCCCAAAGCTCCAGCATTACTGGAACCTCACCATCAGTTTGTTTAGTGTCATATCCAGGACACTGGTTTGGGGAGTCTTACTCCTCTGCAGAGATGAGTCGGTGTATTCTACAGCCCCGGCCAACAGGGCAACAGATATTTGGGGAGCGCTGCAGGGGCATTAACTCCTATTCGTGACACCATCACCTTCCATAGCTTTTAAGCTCTCTTGAAAGATTCAGATATTTGTTGTTGTTGTTGTTTTTGTTTTTTTTGGGGGGGGTATGTTTTTTTTCGCTTTCTTCCATTTTTATTCGAAGGTCCGCTGGACCGGTAATATCAACTGAATCACAAATTCTTTTCTTCTGGTTAACTAACACCACGTCTGGCAACCCGGTCAGTTGGGGCTGTAGAATACACCGACTGTACCATCCGGCAGATTATAAAGTTACGCCAAAGGAAAGTAAAAACTTGTTTTAAAAAGTTGTGTAATATGAGGTTGACAATAATGCCAGTCATAGTCGGAGTACTCTGAACAATCTCCAAGAACCTAGAAAAGAAAAGGAGCACTAGAAATCCAAGGAAGAATTGAGACTGTCCAACACTACTAAAATCAACAAGAATACTGAGAAGAGTCCTGGAGAGCCGAAGAGACTTGCTGTCACTTGAACATCAGTGAAAAAACAACCAGTTACTACTGGTGTGGAAAATTGCAAAGAAATAATTTGTTTCACACATCCTAGAATTATATTTAACACTTTGAACTTTTTTTTTCTTAAAATATGTGCACTTCGAAGAATTGCAGACATTTTGAGAGTACCAACGCTGTATTAAATATCTGGCTAATTGAGAAATATCTTGAATCTTTTAGATATGGTAACCGAATGCCCTAATGAGGAAAACCTTAGTGCTGAGTCTCCAAACTTGTGGAAGTTCAGCATGTTTTATTATTATTAACTGAAAAAAAACTATGGAACATGACAATGACTGTGATATCAATTATAACCAGAGCCCTCGGAACAATCTTAAAGAGCCTGGAAAAGATACTGATGGAACTAAAGATCTGAGGAAGAATTGAAACCCTCCAGATTGTTAAGATTGTCTAGAATACTGGTAAAGGTCCTGGAAAATGAGGAGATTTGCTGTCACTTGGGTTCTAATTAAAACCACCAGCAAGTAGTGGTAAATAATACAAAACAACCTTTTTATACAAAGGTGTGAATACACGAAGTAAAAACAATTTTCTTAAAGGGCGTCTTTGATGGCTTTTAATCTCAATGTCGAGACAGATTCTACAGTTAGTATTTGATAGTTATCTCCCATAAGTAATTGTAAGGATAGGGCTGTGAGGCAGCAATAGACTTAAAAATTGCTTTATCATTTAAGTTGAATTTTTATACGATTGGTCAAACAAAAATCTCGCTATAATGTGCCATTTTTGCTTGGTTACGGTAAGATACTGAAATCAGGTGTTTACATAGGAAATAATGTCTATTTTGACGGAAAATACGATATATACACAAGAGTTGTGTCCCTGTGGCGTTGTGTCTAAAGTGTTGGTTTGGGACATCATAGCGAGTTCGAACCCCAATCGCGTTATTACGTTCACCTTTGGACTAATACTCTTAGAAAATTTATGAACCACTTTATCCCCCAGCTATGGATTAAATAGTATCACTGCGGTTTTTGTACAGGGATAACTTTGGGATTAAATAATCCACAAAGGTTGATATACCATTAAACAAAGAAATCAAATAAAAAATTGGGATTTTGTTTCTGTTTTAGTTTTGTCAATTTTTTTTCAATCTTGGAGTAAAAATTTGAATATTTAAATCGAGTGGGTTATTTTTTAAATTAGATATTAATTACTTAATCTTTAAATCTAATGTATACGTTAACAATTTTTTAGGGTATTGTTTTCTTTATAGGAATGAACTTCCTTATCTCTCCCAGCTATATTGCCCAGTCAGCTGGGGCGGTAGAATACGCTGACTGCACCTCTGCAGAGGGGTAAGACCCCCCGCAACGAGTGTCCTGGATATGACACTAAACAATTTGATGGTGAGGTTCCAGCAGTGCTGGTATTTTGGGGAATGCGGAGTACCCCTTCATTGCCATCGCTCCCAGGTCCACTCTGGCCCGGAGTGGTAGCACCTGATAGGGTCCTATCTATGGGTTAGATAGAACTAACAGCATACTTATGTTAAAATGAATTGAGTAAACTGAATAGTTTGAAATAGAAACGCTTTTGACAATTAAACCGTACTTACACTTAAACTTATGCTTAACTGAATTATTTCAAATAGAACTGTTTTTCAACATTAAAATCGTATTTACACTTAACTGAATTATTACATATAACTGTTTGAATAGTTTGAAATGGAAATGTTTTTGACAATTAAATTGTGTACTTATGCGAAACTGAACTGTTTTCAATAGAACAGATTATTTACATAAAAATGGATTTGGCGTTAAATAACCTACAAAGGTTGATATGCCATAAAACCAAACAAACCAACCAAACCAAACCAAACCAAACCATCTCCCAACTATGGATTAAATAAGACCACAACTGTCTTTCTTCTACAAGTATTGCAATGGAATTGAATTAAATAACCCACAAAGGTAGATATGCCATAAAACAAGAAAACCAATAAAATCACCACAGTAATGAACAAGTATAGAGGGTATGGAGAGTGAGAGAGGATGGGAAGGAAAGGAAGAGAAAGAGCAAAGAGAACGAACGAGAGAGCGGAGTTTTAAAAATAGATAATGAAGGGAGAGAAATAGTTGATTTGTCGCTGCCTCCCACCAGACAGGACTTGACACAAGGCCAAAAGCCCGAAGGCCAATTAAAGAGGGGATAAAGGGAAAGGGAAAGTCGGGAACGATCCGAGACTCGAACCCTGCTAGTCATTGACCCACTAAGTGCAATGTGGGTCTAATGAGTCAAGCAGTATCACGGACCTAAATCTTGATCCGGGCACATATGCCAGAATATAGCTTGAACTAGACCGTAAGGTCTAGTGCTATAAAAAGGGGTGCATAGGAGTCAAAAAAGCGGCTCGCCCACCCGAAGGTGGCCCAGCCGAAACTAGGGGCCTTTCGGCCTCGAATCTGCCATTGATCGATCTCCAATCTGGCACGAATGCCAGACGGCCCAGCCAAAAGGGAGAGAAATAGTGCAGGGGGAGAGACAGCAAAGTAAGCGAAAGAGTGAATGAACGTAAGAGAAGGGAAGAAATAGTAAAGGAGGGAAGAGATGGGGGAACTATTAAAGGGGGGAAAAGTGGGAAAGTAAGCGGGGTTCTTATTTTATGAACTAGCAATCATACTCGTGATCCCTTTTTTTTTTTTTGAGGGGGGTCTTGCTTTTCTTCAGGGTGTGTTGTTGGCGTATTCTAAGCTCGATCGACAATGCAGGGACTTCAACATACGTGGTCGCCACCATTGGCGGTTCATTGTCGCCATTTCGTACCACTTACAATTTCCATGGAAACCAATAAGAAGCAATACTTTTGGGGCAGCATGTGTAATGTTTGTATGATTATTTATTTTTTTAACATAAGGGAAGCAACAAATAATAAACTTTATGAGATATTAAGTTATGTCCCTTTGTTGCACCCCACTCCACCTAAAAAAAAACACACTTGAATTTAAATGTACGGCAATCTGCCATTTCGAAAAATGCAGCTCTCTCTGTCTCTGTCTCTCTCGCGGATACAGTCATCGAGAGAGAGAGAAAGAGAGAGAGAGACAGAGAGAGGTAAGACTCTCCTAATCATGGGTTTGACACTAACCTGGATTTGGTGGTGAGGTTCCACTTCTATAGAGTGTAGAAACACTTCCACACTTATTCAGAATGATAGCCTGTTTAGGACAATTATCTGTTTGAAAATTATTTGTATTTGATAGGAGTACTTGATAACCATTGGAGAATGTCTATGATGCAATGGCTAAAGTACCAGACTGCGATCTCTAAGTAAGCGAATTCGAATTTCAATCCCCGTCTTAAATTCACTTTCGAACAAATACTTTTGGAAAGGCATGAAAATATTCATCCCTCAACAATGGATTAAACATTATCACAGCTGTTTTTCTAAAAGGATGTCTTCGGCATTAAATAACACATAAAGGTTGATATGCCATTAAACGCAAAGAAATCTTCATAACCACTTGAAAACAACCTTTTTTTTTTAATTAAGATTATCATTAATAGTCTTATCTTTTATTGTATCGTTTCTTATATAACGTTAGGCATTTAAATCTCCTTTCTCATCAACTTTAGATAAAAAAGATTTTTCGTAAAAAATACGGTATTGATGAAATATTTGTTTACAGATAAAATTCTGGCAAAAGTACTGGACAGTGATATCGTACTGAGCGGGTTTGAACTCGAGTCACGCTACTACGAATACCGTTGAGAATGGTATGAATCCTTTTATCCACGATTATGGGATAAAGAGTATGATTGCTGTCCTTCTCCAAGAAGGACTTTGGCATTGAATAACCCACAAGAGTTGATATGCAATTTATAATTGGTTTAGTCTCTTTGTTTTAATGGCATATCAGCCTTTATGGCATTGAATAACCCACAAGAGTTGATATGCAATTTATAATTGGTTTAGTTTCTTTGTTTTAATGGCATATCAGCCTTTATAGGTTATTTAAAGCCAAAGCCGTCCTTGTCAAAGAAAATAAGCGATACTATTTAATCAATTGCTGAGAGTATAATGGGTTTTCTTGCCTTTACACAGAAAGGCGGCAGTCAAGCACTAATTGTTGTATACTCATATACAAGCAGGTGTAAGCAGAAACATATTGACGACTTCAATGAACGAACGAACACATTTCTTTATAAAAAAAAATATATATATATACCTCTCTCACTTTATTCCCGAGAGGGTTGCGAAAGGGTTGATGCTGGTTATGTGTGAGAAGTAAGTTGGACACGGAGACAGACTGCCACATACTGACCCCAAGTTCCTCTGACCATAGCAGCACTTCTTTTGCATTCTGGCGGGGCTGCTCAACCGGGGGTCACTGAGGTCCCAAGCCCTCTGTCTGGAGTTGGTTCTCACTCCGCGGGCATTCTATCTCCAACTGCGACTGGAACTCACTGCTTTGAACTGACTAACTCAAGCCGTCTGTGGCACCTGGTTATATAATTGTTTGACATCCACCTGCTTCCCGTGGGCGTACGCATCACCGAATTCAACCACGTCCACAGGTCAAGGTGATATTCCGATATGTTCGACCGGAAGCACCTGTTTCCGCTGTTCCATTGCTTATTTACACAGGTGCATTTCTTGATTGACGGCTCGGTCGAGGGTCAATATGTTACATAACTATTACGCTACGAGTTCTTCCCCAGTAATGGTTATATTTGTCCAATCTCAGACCAGGTAGGATTTGACAAGAGGTCATTTTAATGTGAGGGGCCATTCACGAATCGAGACTCATGCGCGACTTGTCCCAGTTGGTTGGGCAGCAGAAGACACCGACTAAATCTCTGTAGAGGGGTTAGACTCCACCAACGAGTGTCTTGGATATGATACAAAACAATTTGATCGTGAGGATCCAGAAATGCTGGGGCTTTGGGGAATGCGGAGTACCTCTTCATTGCCATCACTCCCAGATCCACTCTGACCGGGACTGGTAGCACATGATAGGGTCAAATAGAACTAAACGGTGTACTTGAGCTAATGTGAATTGTTTGAAATAGAAATGTTTTGACATTTAAATGTGTAAACAAAAAATATACTTATGCTAATCTAGTTTGAAATAGAACTATTTTTGAAATTTAAACTGAGTACTTATGTTGAAATGAATTGTTTGAAATAGAACTGTTTATCCATTTAGTTGTGAGTAAACAAAAGGCTGTACTTATGCTAAACTGAATAATTTGAAATAGAACAGTCTATATGTATAAAAATGGATTTAGCATTAAGTAACCTGCAATGGTTGATATGCCATAAAATCCAACCAAACCAAATCATATATATTTAATATATATGTATAAAGAGGATTTGGCATTAAATAACCTACAAGGGTTAATATGCCATAAAACCCAACCCAACCAAATCATGATATGCCATAAAACCAAACTAAAATAAATAATGCACTCCTGTCACAAAAATGCTTATTATCGTCAGCATTTCCAAATTAGGGCGCCGTTGGCGCAAAGCAATGAATTCGGCCTTGCAAAGCAGGTATTGTCTGGCGGCGAATTAGACGAAACACTCTGTACTACCAACTCGGAGCTTACCCGTAAGGATGGCATATTGCATTCTGCAGAAAGAGGAAGCCCACAAAGACCTGTAATACAAATGAATGGGTACTCTACTCTCCTTAGAACTGGAGCCTCACCATCAAAAGCACTTTGTGTCATACCAAAAAATACAGTTTTGGCTGGAGGAGATCGTACTCAATGCAGGGGACACAATCAGCGTATTC
>OY757941.1:53790405-53897924 GCA_963585895.1 Sepioteuthis lessoniana | reverse complement strand
CCACGAGGACACCCCCTGTATTCTTCAGTCACAACCGATAAGGCAGACTTTGTAGGGCGGGGAGTCCTAAGTATCGATGTAGATTTGAGGAAAGTCATGCTAAGAGACATATATATTTTCACTTTTTTTTTTTTTAAATTATTTATTAAAGAGGTATGTTATACCTTCGCGGGTTACTTAAAGCCGAAATCCGACTTTCTTCAAGTAACCTGTCATTCTTTAACAGCTATAGCTCTAGTTGTAAAGTTGACGACCGTAGTCGAGGGCAACCAGAAGGCTCCCTTTTCAATGGCTACTACACAGAGGTGTAAGGGAGGGTGCTACTCAATTCTCTGGATTGCTCCACTTTATCCTTGATACGTACCTTATATAGCTGAGTATTAAGCAAGGAGGTATCAAGTACCATTTCTAAAGTCTTTGGTATGACTCGACCTGGGATTGAACCCAGGTCTCCCGGACCATTGGCGAACACTCTACCCACTAGGACAATGAGTACAAGTATACATAGGCTTCGAGTTATTGATCATTTAATGCCAAATCCTGATTGGTTGGTTGGGTTCATGGAATATCAACATTAGTAGGTTATTTAATGCCAAATCCATTTAAATACAATAACCACTTCTATTTCAAACAATCCTTTATAGCATACGTACACAGTTTAATTGTCAAAAACATTTCTATTTCTAGCAATTCAATTTAGTCAAACAGTTCTAATTCAAAAAGTTCACTGTAGCATAAGTACGCAGTTTAGTTCTATTTAATCCATAGATAGGACCGTATCAGGTGCTCTCACTTCGGGCCAGAGTGAACCTGGGAGCGAAGACCATGAGAGTACTCCACATTCCCCCAAAGCTCCAGAATTACTGGAACCTCACTATCATATTTTTGAATGTCATATCCAGGACACTCGTTGGGGGTGGGTTGGATCTTACCCCATCTGCATAGAAGCAGTTTGTGTATTCTACAGCCCAACTCCAGGCGACTGGACAAGTTAAATCCTGAGATATATATATATATATATATATATATATAATATATATATATATATATATATATATATATATATATATATATATATATATATATATATATATATATATATATATATATATATAGTGGAACGATAAAATTTTCGCCCTAGAAAAGACGACATGATTCCATTTCCGTTTAATGAAAACCAGTTTTCTTTGTTTTTGGTGCAGACCATCTACTAGTTGGCCAGTGTGTACAAATCCCAAGAGCGATAAGAGCCTTCTTTCATGTCTGAAAGTGACACAATGTTCAACGAGCGAGATCGGAGATGCGACCCTGTACAACCCATGCGCTCCACCGATCCAAGATATGACAACGCTGGATTGTCACGAATAACAGAGACATACCCAGGGTGATGAAAACAAAGTTTCCGGCTACGGTTACGGTCTTTGGTGTGGTTTCAAGTGAGGGCCACATCATGCCACCTCACATCTTCGAAGTCGGCTTGAAAGTCTACACCAAAGTGTACCTGGATGTGCTGAAGAGTGTGGTTATCCCCTGGTGCTATCAGGTGGCCGGTGGCAGACCCTGGGTGTGGCAGCAGGACTCGGAGCCGGCCCACAAGTCCAAAGAGACCCAGGCTTGGCTTTAGAAGGAGCGCTACGACTTTGTACCCTTCTCTCACTGTACTCTTTGACCCAACAATGAGAACGTTTTAGGGAGGTGCCCGCGGTGTAATGGTTATCGTCGTAGGAAATAAACACGGCGACACGAATTCAAATCCTGGACGAGAATGATTGCATTTCACATAGCACTAATACCCTTGGGAAAGGTATGAATCCAATTATTCTCCCTCCAGCTATGGGTAAATAGTAGGGCAGACTGGGATCTTCAGCCTTGGTGAGGCAACTAGTCTAGGAGAAGGAAAACTCTAAATTCAAACCTGTAAACACCGCTTAAAAATTGACCTTGTGTCATATCCTGCCCGAACGGAGGGGTTGGTAAATATAGATATATAACTTTTTACGTGAAAATTAATAAAATGATTAAATATTTCGATTTTATTCACTAGCTCACATTGGAACTTGAAAATAATAGCAATGAAGGGTTTCTCCACATTCCCCAAAGCTCCAAAACTGAAACTTCACCATTAAATGCAGTTTCGTTTGAATATGTGGGCGGTTAACCTCCATCATAGAGGCAGTCAGTGTATTTTACAACACAAGCCAACTGGGCTGCATCTAATACAAATAATTTGCACACAATTATATGCTTTCAAGTACGTGGTGCATTCAATAAGTTTCCAGACTTTTTATACAGGCATATAAAATTGTCGTTGACTCTTGAAAATTCACTATTTTATTGTTATACATCTTACGAGATGACTAATTTTTATGATTTCAGGTTCAAATCAACAGCTACAGCAGCAATTGGAATACACCCTACTAAAGCCTCATTGTCACAGCTGGTGAATTTCAAAAATGCAATCTGGACGCGAGGACACTTTACAAGTACGATATGCAATAAAATTGTCTTTTAAACTTTGAAAAAAAATGCCAAAGAAACATATGGAATGCTTCAGATTGCTTTTGTACCATCTTGCATGAATCGAGCATGAGTTTTTGAGTGGCATAAGAGATTAAAAGAAGGTAGGGAGCCTGTGAGGGATGAGAGGTGTGGGAGGGGTAAGGAAGTCAATACACCAGGTTTTAAGGGAGTTCAGGAAGAGGCGAGCAGTCTTCTAATCGGGTCAGTGGCATTTCCACCAGGACAATGCACCAGTCGACAACTATCCTTTTCACAGACTATTTGACCAAGATGGGCATCAACACAGTTGCTCTGCCTCCCTAGAGTCCAGACCTTGCTCCGTGTGACTTCTGTTTATTTCCTAACCCCAGAGGCTGTTGTTATGAGACAATTGAGATGAAAGAGGCTGTGACTAAGGTCATTAACACGCTCACACAAGAGGACTTCCATGGGGCCTTCGAGAAGTTGTTGGAACGGTACAAGTGCATTGTCGCCCCAGGAGATTACTTCGAAGGGGAGTAGAGTTTCATGTGTGTACTATCAATAAAAGGGCCAATACGAAAAAAAGTCTGGAAACTTATTTAATGATCCTTGTATGTTAAGTAATCACATAGTGGCAAGTAAGAAATTATAATCCTAAGTTAACAATCACAGTTTGTAGTAATTTGATACGAATAATTCGCTCAATTAAATGATATCACGTTTTCTTATCTCATTATTTTTCCAAGTTTATCTTACTCATAAATAGGGCCCTAAAAAAATGTGCTACCTATCCCAGAGAAAAACTCCATATTCCTCAGAACTGGAGTCTCACCAACACATGCAGTTTGGTGTCGTACTCGTAGCACCTATTTTGGAGTAAGGTATAACTTTTCTGTAAGGGATACAGATGGCGTTTTCTGAACCCCCGTCGACAAGGGCGTTTTCTGACGGAGTATACTTCTGAAAGAGATACACGGCCAATAAAGTGGATTATATATATATATATATATATATATGAATCCTATATTTGTAAGTCATCAAAATATTCTATTACAAAGAGATAGATAGATTGAATAATGAGAAAATTCGTTATTATGGTAACATGAGTCACTCGAAACGAGCAAGCGTCGTGTTACCATCACAACAACAACAAAAAAAAAAAAAAGGAAGAAATTAAAAAGCTTCTACTAAATACATGTAAATACTTACCAGTTTGTTATTTCGATATTTTTTTCTAAAAACATATCACCTCATAGAAATTCAAACATATCCATGGATACTTACTTGACGTCCAATAACTTGTACATATGTAGATGCCCGTATGTATATGTAAATAATTTTGCTTATACATTTAATGCATGAACGAGCAAAAGCATTTGCATACAGATACACGCATGCGCAGAACGAGAATATGAGTGAAATGGTAGATTTTGGTGAATCTGAAAAGATGATAAAATATGTGGAGAGAACGGGTTTTGTGGTAATATTTCGTTCTTGATTCACAGAAGAACTTCTTCAGATTAAAACTGTTTCTTCGCAACCGACTCCTATAAAAATAAGCGTGCTTTTCTGTAGAAATGCACTGAGGAAAAAATAATACCAATTTATTTCCTCCTATATTTTATCTATTTCCTCAATTGCTAAAGTGTAGAGAAACGCAAAAAATCTTTTGTCTGAAGAAATATAAAATCTATGATAGTGAATATATATTACGGTGTTCGGTGACTGTCAGTTTCTCACCTACAGTGAGTTGCGCTTGTGTTCACATGGGCTCCTGGCTCGAATTGGATACTATATGCCATCCTCACGGGTGTGCTCCGGGTGAGTGATATTAGGTGTTTTGTCACATCCGCTTGGACTTAAGAGCCTGTCCTCCTAAGCGGTACCTGCTTTGCAAGGCTGAGTTCATGGCTCGGTGCATGAGGCGTCCCAATATAAAAATACTGACGGAACAGAGATTTTTTTTGGTCTGACCGCGCATAGGTTTTGATTTAAACGATTTTGTGTCGCACTATGACTTGGTGGGGAGTTAGTTGAATATCCAGTTCTCGCCAACGCATTGGACGAACGAGAGAATAGACGAAAAACCCAGTTACCCAGCAACGTTGATAATATCAACGCTCTCCCAATGATATTGAGCCCTGTTTACTCATATATCTTTAAGAAAAAAACAGTCACATTAGGATTATAAATTTATTTCCATCCTGTTATGGGTTTTGATATAAATCAAAAAAAAAAAAAAAAAAAAAAAACCTAACAGGACTTCTTCAGATCTTATGGATAAAATAATTCAGAATAGACACAGGAAAGAAAGGTGGGTGGGGGATAGAAGAGAGGTGAAGAGTTTTCTCCTCATTCAGCCCACTCCCGGTTTTTTTTAAATTATTTTTTGCCGGTTGGAATTATAGTAATCTTTTTTATTTTTTAATTTCTAAATACATTTCGTCTTAAAACTCCAGATTTAGTACTAATTTAGATAAATACAACTTTCTTTAATAACTTTACGCAAGGATACAGTAATACTAATATTAGATTAAATTCAAAATTAAATTTCTTTTTAATTTTTAATTTTATTTTCGTACCTATTAATTCAGTGACCCTTTCATTGAAGAGTACGTATACATCATATGGTTTCTCATTTTTTTTTTTTAATTTTATTTTATTTACCTTAAATCTAAATTTAATCCTTTGTTGTTGTTTTTTTTTTTTTATTTAAGAATTATGATAATTTGTTTACAGTTTAAATTTATTCCTATGTCTACAGCTAGCTATTAATTCACATTTGCGTTAATAATTTTTCAGTGTCTAGGTTAATAATTTTTCAGTGTCTAGGTATATTATTTTTTATATTTTTATTTTATAAATAAAAGAAAAAAATTGTATTTTATAAATTAAAAAAAAACATAGGATTAAATTAAGATTTAAGGTAAATGAATAAAAATAAAATAATAAAAAAATAAGAAACCATGTGACGTGTACGTAAAGAAATTATTGTTCTGTAATGTCAGTTACATTGAACTCTTTCCCAGGAAAATTTAAATGTTCACTTTTGAATGGTTTTTTGTCCTGGTGGAATTACCCCCAACTTTGGTTTAACTGTGTGTGTGTGGTGTGTGTGTAAACCAATTTTTTTTAAATCATGAAAGTGCTTAAATCCTGACCAGTTGAGGAAAATGAAACCTCAAGTGAATAAATCATTTTCTTGCTTTGTCAATATCAATATTCTTTGTTTCGTGTATAGGAAAAAAATACCATCTATCTTAAAGAGTGGTGAATGTTTGAATTTAAAATTTTAAAAAATAATTTTTTAAAAGTGCTTGAAACAAATAAACGATAATTATTTCGAGCTTTTATATATTTCTATGGCATACCAACCATTGTGGGTTACTTAATCCCAAATCTTTATACATATACATTAAATATATGATTTGGTTGGGTAGGGTTCTATGGCATATCAACTATTGTAGGCTATTTAATGCCAAATCCTCTTTACACATATACATTAAATGATTTAGTTTGGTTTGGTTTCTTGTTTAATGGCATATCAATTCTTTAGGTTATTTAATGCCAAAGCAATTCTCCTAGAAGAACAGCAGTGGTACTATTTAACCCATAGCTGGGAGGATAGGTGGGTTCATGCCTTTCCCAAAGGTATTTGTCCGAAAGTGAACGTAATAGCGCGACTGGAGTACGAACTCGCGTACTACGATTCCGCAGCCCATCGCTTTAACCATTACACCACGTGGACACCCCATTAAATGATTTGGTTAGTGGGTTGCATTTTATGGCATATCAACCCTTGTAGGTCATTTAATGCCAAATCCATTTTTATAAAATGGACAGTTCTATTTTAAACAATTCAGTTTAGCATAAGCAAAGTTTAATTGTCAAAAGCATTTCTCTTTTAAGTTATTCAGTTTAGTCAAACAGTTCTGATTCAAACTATTGAGTTTAGTATAAGTAAAGTTTTTGTTTAGATATAGTTAAATTCCGTTTAGCGTAGTACAATCAAAAACTGTTCAATTTCAAGCAATTCAGTTGAGAATAAGTACGCATTTTAGTTCTATTCGACACAGAGATAGGACCCTATCAGGTGCTACAACTCCAGGACAAAGTGGGCCTGAGAGCGATGGCAATGAAGGGGAGTACTCCGCATTCCCCAAAGCTCCATCATCACTGGAACCTCACCATCAGATTGTTTAATGTCATATCCAGGACACTCGATGGGCAGGGTATTACCCTTCTGCAAAGATGCAGTCAGTGTAATCTACACCCCCAGCCAAATGGGAAATAAATATGATGCGGTTAGGTTTTATGGCATATCAACCACTGTAGGTTATTTAATGCCAAATCCTCTTTATACACATGTATTAAATATACGATTTATGAACATTTTATTGTTAACATTTTGAAACGAAACAAGATCATATTTTGCACAGTTAAATGGTTTCAAGTATTGCTATCTAATAGGAATAATCTTATTTACTAATTATCATTCGTTTGCACAGTGCGAAGTGGTTTCAATTATTGCTATTTAACACTAATTATCCATATTCAACATTAGTCATTCATTTGCACACACAGGGTTGCAAGTATTGCAATGTATCACTAATAATTCAATTAGACATCAGTTATTTGTTTAAACAGTTAAATGATCAAATAGTTCTATTTCTAACAATTATATTTATCATAAGCCATTTGCTTGCACCCAATCTAAATGTCAAACAGTTCTATTGGACCTGTTCATAGGGCCCTATTAAGTGCTACTACTGAGTCAGCTGACCTGGGAGTAATGGCAATGAAGAGGTACTCCACATTCCCCAAAGTTCCAGCGTTAATGAAATCTTACATTCAGATTGCTTAATGTCACATCTCGGGTGGGGTCTTCTCCCTCTGCAGAGATGCAGTCGGTCTATTCAACAGCCTCCGCCAACTAGACTGTTAAGTATTTGGAGGGAAAAAATTTAAACATGCCAGGTTTTAGTAGCGTTTAACAAACTACTTTGAGAGTTGCTTTGAAGCTGCTCTTGTCGTTCATATGTAGCTAAATTGGCAATTTTAAAGTTTTTTTTTTTTTTTAGATTGAAAATGTGGGAAAAAAATGATTAACCATACAACGAAGATATGTTTATTATTCTTTCCTATTTATGTTCAGACCAACGTGTGTGTGTGCGAGTCGTTAATATTAGGCTGAAAATTCGCGGTTTTCTGATGGTGCTGCCACCTAGGGAGAAATTAACGAGATCGGTGCATATGAATAAAGCCTTATCTATTTACAAAAATATCCCACCCATAGTCGTTGGAAAGGGCTACTTTTCATCATTTTCTACACACAGGCATATATATATATAAATTTACATTACTGTAAACAATACTAGATTATTAGAAAGTTTTTAAGATTACGACTAAAAGCCCTCTTTTATTGAAGTCGCTTAAACTTTCATCTTTCTTAGAATTTCACAGCGTATGATAAGGATATTTCGTAGAGATTTGGCTTGAACATTGTAAAGTTCTAATAATAAATAATAATAAATAATACCACCGTAAAAATGAGCAAATGTTTATTTTTCATTCTTTTACTATCTTCTCACATCAAACTTTGAAATAAAAAAAATTCTTTTCACAGGACAGACACTATTAATACAATGTCTATACACAGAACAAGTTTCGTCTGTTGCCCAGTCGGCTGGAGCTGTAGAATACACCGACTGCTTCACTGCAGAGGGGTAAGACCCCCCCCCACGTGTGTCCTGGATATGACACTAAACAATCTGATGGTGAGGTTCCAGCAGTGCTGGAGCTTTGGGGAATGCAGAGTACCCCTTCATTGCCATCGCTCCCAGGTCCACTCTGGCCCGGAGTGGTAGCACCTGATAGAGCCCTATCTATGGGTTAAATAGAACTAACAGTATACTTATGCTAAACTGAATTGTTTGAGTAAACTGAATAGCTTGAAATAGAAATGTTTTTGACAATTAAACCGTACTTACATTTAAACTGCGTGCTTATGCTTAACTGAATTATTTCAAATAGAACTGTTTTTCGACATTAGAATTGTATTTACACTTAACTGAATTGTTACATATAACTTCTTGAATAGTTTGAAATAAATGTTTTTGACAATTAAACTGTGTACTTATGCTAAACTGAATTGTTTTAAATAGAACAGATTATTTACATAAAAATGGATTTGGCGTTAAATAACCGACAACGGTTGATATGCCATAAAACCCAAACTAAACCAAGTTTCGTCTGTTTGGTTTTTATGGCCTATCAACTTTTGTAGGTTATTTAATGCCAAATCCATTTTTATACAAAATTCTATTTCAGACAATTCAACTAAGCAAAAGTACACAGTTTGTCAAAAACATTTCTATTTCAACTATTCAGTTTAGTCGAACAGTTCTGATTCAAACAATTCAGTTTAGATTTTAGTTTTATTTGTCTCTGAGATAGGACCATATTAGGTGCTACCATTCCAGGATAGAGTGGACTTGATGGCAATGAAGGGGTACTCCGCATTCCCCACAGCTCCAGCATCACTGGAACCTCACCATCAGATTGTTTAATGTCATATACAGGACACTCGTTGAAGGGGTCTTACCCCTTTGCAAAAATGCAGTCGGTGTATTCTACAGCCCCGGCCGTTTGAGCAAAGTTTTGTTTAGAACTTCATTCTAGAGTTCCCAAAAATGCCCTCAAATTTTTTTTTTTTAGAAATGTGATCTGAACTTTTTTCCATGTTATTGCTGATTTTGATCAGATTAAGAAATTTGTTTCCAAAATATATTCTATTTACAATTTTTTTAAAAATCCAGTTGGCCTTTGAAAATTTTCTCGACAGTAAATTTATAGTTTGACGAGAAATATTGGAAAAAAATAAAATAAAAAAAATAAATAAAGTCAGGCATAATTTAAAATGCTATGAATTATTTTGAAAGTTTACAAGGTAAATTTTTACCCTTTAACCCTTCGGATTTTAGCAAAAACTAAAAATCAGATTCATTTTTTTTTTTTTTTTTTTTGGCGAATACCTGTAAACAACTTGAAAAAATATCCGCAAAGATGAAATTTTCAAGAAAACGCCAATATTTTAGAATTTGGAGTGGGAGGAGAACACCCTCTTCCGGACCAGCAAGCATTATTGACGACCAAAAGGTAGCGGCAAAGGGACGTGTAACCAAATTATTTGTTTTTATAGGGAAATCAGGAAATTTTTTTTCTGCTGAAAAAAAAAAAAAAAAAAAAAAAAAAAAACGCCCATGTTTCGACAAAAAAAAAAAAAAAAAAAAAAAAAAAAAAAAAAAAAAAGACAAACTGTAACGGGGGTGGGAGTCTTTGCATTACTTATAAAAAAATTTTTAAAAAATCCCCACCCCAAATTAGTTTAGTTAACACCTCCACCCTCTCCAACGAATTCCCCACCACCACCACCAAAAAAAATTGCTAACACGTCCCTTTGTCGCTATCTCTGGTCGTCATTAATGCTTCCTGGTCTGGAATTGGGTGATCATTTTATGTTAAATTTATATAACAAAGTGATCCCCCACCAACACATCCTAAAATATTGGAGTTTTCATCAAAATTTCTTCTTAGCGGATATTTTTTCAGGTTGTTGTTTACATGTATTATTATTGAAAAAAAAAAAAAAAAAAAAAAAAAAAATTTTTAGTTTTCGTTAAAATCCGATGGGTAAAAATTTACAGTTTACAACAACTTTCTGTCTTTCTCATAAATTATTTAATCCTTATTTCTCTATTCCTTCTCTGTAACTAATCTTTTACTTTTTTTTATTTTTGTCACTCTTCCTTGTGTTCCCACCGATTTCCATGTCTAGACACTGTAAACCATATCTGTGGATAATAATATGTGTGGTGCCTTTGATACAATACACGAAATATGATCGTCAACATTATATGTAACAGCAAATTCAACCCCAAGATCACATTTCTCGTTTTCCCTACGAGAAAATATAAGTTGAGCTTGCTGTTCAACTTATATTGAAATTTAATAGTTTTTTTTGGATCCAGTATGGATATTTTTCAATATTAGTTTCCAGATATCTTCCCAACATGGCAATTTATTCAAATCTATCTTTTGATAATGGCCAGATATCTGATTTTGCTTCATTAGGTTTGTTTTCTTTGTTTAATGACATATCAACCTTTGTAGGTTATTTCACGCAAAAGCTATTTTCTGAGAAGAATAGTAGTGATACTATTTAACCCATACCTTTCCCAAGGGTATTTGCCCGAAAGTGTACGTAATAGCGAGACTGGAGTTCGAACTCGCTTACTACGATTCCGCTTTAACCATTACACTACGAGGACCCCCCCCACTTCATTAGGTATATCATTTATGAATATAAAAAAAGGTCCCGATCCTGATCTGAGGAAAACCGGTGGACATATTCTGTGTGTTTCAGAATAATTTTTATGAATTTCTACTTTCATGATTCGGTCATTAAAAAAAAAAAAAAAAAAAAACTTAGAATATTTATAGTTTTTTTTTTCAAAGAAATAGCTAAGTTTTTAACTTCCACTAGTAAACAACAATGAAATAATGTATCAAGTGCTTTGTTCAACATCCAAATGTACAATATCTGCGTAATCCCCTTCCATCAAATATTCATTTATTAAAAGAAAAAAAAAATGTTTTCCAAAATACACGATGAGATAGTAATTTATCAGAAAACCATTGATGACCTCAAAATAGTCCCATGTTGTAAAGAATTTAATATTTATTAAAACTTCTGATTTTTAACTTACGAAGATAAGGAGTAGCTTTCTGTCATCCGCTTCATTTTTTACAGAAAATTTATATTTACAAAACTAAGTCTTCGACTTGCAACAGTTCAACTATATTTCTTTAGTTTTTCCATTCACTAAACACGAAGAAAATGGGGACTTACGACTAATTGCTCCACGTACTAAAAAAGTAACTGTTCAGTAAAAAATGAAGCAAATGACCGAAACTTACTTTTATTTGGATGGTGAATGGAAGTACTACATTTCAATGACTTAAATTTAATTATTTAGTTTTAAAAAATTAAAAGAAGCAAATAATTTAAAACTTACCCTTAACTAGATTGTGAAAATAAATATTACATTCTCACTCCACACACACAATGCTTTTTTTTTTTTTTTTTTTTTTTTTTTTTAAATCACAGTAGACTGTTCAGCAAAATGAATGATGGAAATGACTAAAACTTACTTTTATCTGGCTAATGAAGATATTTCAACAATCATTTTAAATATTACTGCAGACTGTGGGGTATTTTGGACAAATACCAACAAGTCATTCTCTTCTTCGTTGAACCGAAAAAATTTTAACACCTTGAAGTAAACCCTGAAATCTCAAACAAGAAATTCACACTTACCTTCCAAGTAAATTTCAAAATTGAACCAGTAAAATCTTAAATAAGCCCAACTTTCTCAAAGCGATGTGACCCTTTTCTTTCTACCGGGAAGAGGTATTTATGTCGTCCTACCAAATCAGATTTTACATGTAATCATTTTATAGTGGGATAAGCAAGAATCAAGACACGTGAGGGACTGTCAATGACTTTTTAGCAACGTTTTTAAGTTTACTGATCAAATGTTCAATTGCTGTTGAATTTCGACTATTTTTCGAATAATTATATGTTTTATAAACCGGAAGTGGATTGATATTGAACTTAACGAGCGCATGCGTCGATCTTTGAAAGAATCTAACATCAATGAAAAATACATAATATAAGAAATAAATAAATGCCTAATTAAAATATAAAATACGAAATTATATTCCAAACACATTCAGGGAATTAAAAATAATTTCTGGCTCATTGGCCTAGTGGTGAGTGTTCGCCAATGGCCCAGTAGACCAGGGTTCAGTCCCTGGTAGAGTCATACCGAAGACTCAAAAAATGGTACTTGATGCTGCCTTGCTTAACACTCAGAATTATAAGGTACGTATCAAGGGTAAAGTGGAGTAATCAAGGAAATAAAGTAGCGCCCACTTCTATACAGCTCCCATTCTGTTTACCATAACCGGCTACAAACATTAAGTTACTCTAAGTATTCGTAGCGGCTATGGAGATTGAACCTGTAACTTCTCGATGATTTCTTTCAGAAACGTTTTCCGACCAAACACCTTACGCTATGCACCATGAATCCTTGCCGGACAAATCAGACTGAATTTTTTGGACTTATAAACCTAATGTCCCCATCAACTCCTGACATGTTCAACTCTGCTGTCATATCAGATTTTTTTTTACCCAAGTTCATATCGTATTTTTTATCAAACCTATAATAATAAGGCTATTCTGTGCGCGGGAAATTCTTCCTGAAACCAATAGATATAGTCACGTTTCCAAGACAAGGTGTTAAAATATATCAAGAGTCATTTTCGGTGGATTTTATGGAGTTGAAGTTTGTGGTATGTCCAGTAGGTGTTTTTTTTATAAAGACCGTTGCTACAGAAGACGCAACCTGTCACAAAATACGAAACTGGGGGAACACATGCTCTACCTGCTGGTGTAATTTCCCGCCTAGAGAATAGTCGTTAAACCATTAAAGAATGTATGGAGTTGAAAGGTATCTTGGTTTCTTTCCTTCCTTCCTACCGTCCTTAAATTCGCTTACAGCCTTCTACAGACAAGTTAAATGGGGTAAGAAGAACAAAAGGAGTCAGATACTTAAACCCAAAACCAACAACACGCGAAACCAACCAAATAAAAATACCTAATAAATCTTCTTTTGCGCCATACAACTCATTTTTTCTAATAAAAAGAAAATCTATTACTCAGGGTCGGTAGGTTGGTTGGTCGTGTTTTATGGTAAATCAACCTTTGTTGGTTATTTTATGTCAAATCCTGTTTATACAAACATATTTTCAAGTGAATAGTTTATAGGTAACTGCATTTTTAAACGTGTTATAGATGATTTGTTTGCACACAGTTAAACGGTTTCAAGTATTCCTATCAAACACTAATAATTCTTATTGATATTAATCATTTGTTTGCACAAAGTTTAATAGTTTCAAGTATTCTTATCTAACAGTAATAATTCTATTTGATATTAATCATTTGTTTGCACACACTTAAATGGTTTCAAGTATTTCTATCAAACACTAATAATTCTATTTGATATAAATCATTTGTTAACACACAGTTAAATGGTTTCAGGAATTAGTATTTGACAATAATAATTCGATTTAACATTAATCAATTGTTTGCATTTAGTCAATTGGTTTTAAGTATTGCTATCAAACATTAATAATTTTATTTAATATTAATCATTTCTTTGCACAAAATTAAACGGTTTTAAGTATTCCGATCTAACACTAATAATTCTATTCAATTTTTAAAATAATCCCCAGTAAAAGATTGAAGAGTTCTGTTTGACCTATAGATGTGACCCCAACAGGAACTTCCATTCCACATTGCAGTTTAATGTAATACTACAGTCAACCAGAGTGGACCTGAGAGTAATGGTAATGAAAGAGTACTCCACATTCCCCAAACTCTAAGACTGGAGCCTCACCATCAGATGCAGTTTGATTTCATACCCAGGTCACAAAAATTATTAGTATGTATTATATAGGAATAGATAGTCAAAATTAAATCAAGTGTGATTACATAAAAAATTGAATTATGATTGAATTATTTTAACGGCATGTCAGCCCGTCTAGGGTTATTTATACCGAGAAATTAGGGAATTACGTACATTGTATGTTTATAGATACATTTCTTTGTTTAGTCTCTTAATTTCTTAGCAGATTGTTATAGCGTATCGAGCGCTCCAATCTACACAGGAGTCTCCTTGGTGTAATGGCTAACGGATTGGACCTCGGCCCCAGTCGACTGGAGCTTGAGAGTATAACGACTGCATCTCTGCAGAGAGGTAAAACTCCTCCAATGAGCGTCCTGGATATAACACTAATAAATTTGATGGTGAGGCTCCAGTAATGCCGGAGCTTTGGGGAATGCGGAGTACCTCTTTAATGCCATCGCTCCCAGGTCTATTCTGGCCCGGATTGGTAACACCTGATAGAGTCCTATTTATGGGTCAGTGTACTCATGCTAAACTGAATTGTTTAAAATAGAACTATTGATATTAAAACGGTGTACTTATGTTAAACTGAATTGGTTGAAATAAAACTGTTTATAAGCATAAAAATGGATTTGGCATTAAATAACCTACAATGGTTGATATGCCATAAAACCAAACCAAACCAAACCGTACTCGAGTGTGATCTTAAAGTCAACGTATTCGAATTCCAGATTTGCTGTTACGTTAACTGCCGAATTAATACACTTCTAGGGGGTGTCATACCCCCTAGAAGTGTATTAATTCGGCAGTTGAAATAGATTGAATAGTACCACTGCTGTTTTTCAACAAGCTGGTTTTGGCATTAAGTAACCCACGAAGGTTGATATGGCCTTAAATAAAGAAACCAAATCTATCTACATTATTTACTTGTGTAATGAATAAACAGTTTTTTCTTAAAAATTCATTATTTACACAAGTATACATGCCAATGAAGTAAAGGTTGGTTATCGTCGTAGGAAATGGGTACGGCGACACGAGTTCAAGTCCTAGGTGAGGCTGGTTGTATTTTCTATAGCACTATTACCCTTGAATCCGATTATTCTTTCTCAAACTCTGGATAAATAGCAGGACAGACTGTGTTATTCAGCCTTGGTTAGGCAATCGGTTTTTGAGAAGAAAAACTAAATTCAAATCTATCAAACACCGCTTAAAAATTGACCTTGTGTCACATCCGACCCGTGGAGAGGTTTTTGGTATATACATATATATGTTAATACAAATAATTTGCAAATACATCTCTTTGATACATAGATGGGAACCTAACAGGTACGACCGCTCCGGGTCCGAGTGGGCCAGGGAGTAATGGCATTGAAAGGATAGTTTATTTTCCTCTGAGTTCAAGAATTAGATCCCAGTTTAATATCATCCGTTTTTAGGAGGTACTTACCCCACGTTCATCATTGTATTTTATGTCTCACTGACTTGAGTAAAATCAGTTACTCGAAACGGTGTGATTGTTTGAAATGCATGATACCATTTAAACGCCTACAAATTATTTGTATTAGATAAGAATACTTGAAACAATATAAATTTAAAGAAATTATTTGTATTAGATAGGAATACTTGAAATATTATAAATGTGCACAAAGTGTTTGTATTAGACAAGAATACTATATAAAAGAAAACTATATAAATTTACATAAATTATTCGTATTAGATAGGAATACTTGACACCATATAAATGTATGCAAATTATTTCTATTAGATAGGAATACTTGACACCTTATAAATGTATGCAAATTATTTCTATTAGATAGGAATACTTGGCACCTTATAAATGTATGCAAATTATTTCTATTAGATAGGAATACTTGACACCATATAAATGTATGCAAATTATTTGTATTAGATAGGAATACTTGAAATATTATAAATGTATGTAAATTATTTGTATTAAGAATAGTTACATGAACTTCTAATTATTTACAAGGGATTGTTATTAGCTACTTGAAATCATCTAACTGCGCAAATTATTCGTATTTAAAAAGATTTGATAGGAAAGGTTAATAGGAACATTTGAAAAATTAAATCAAATGTAATTACATCTGAGCCTCGACAAAGTGATTTTTAAAAAAAAGAATTACTATGGAACGTCGAAAATGTCAATAGCTATAATTAAAATCCCACATTTATAAATGAATCAACTCTCGGCATTGAATAACACATAAGACGTTGAAATGCTGTTAAATAAACCAAAGCAAACCCACCCACGGACACTTGGCTCAAAAATTATGAAACTTTAAAATACTTGAAACTATATCATTTTGAGCAAATTATTAGTGTTTGATAAGAATGCTTGAAACTATAAAAATGTCTTTAGATTATCAAGGTTAAGAATAGTTACTTGAAGCTCTAATTGTTTATAACTGATTGGCTCATTGGCCAAGTGGGTAGAATGTTCGCCAATGGTCCGGGAGACCTTGGTTCAATTCCAGGTCGCGCCATACCAAAGACTTTAAAAATAGTACTTGATACCTCCTTGCTTAACTCTTAGCAATATAAGGTACGTATCAAGGGTAAAGTGGAGCAATCCAGGGAAAAGAATAGCAGCCCTCCTCTACACCTGGGTGTAGTAGCTATTGAAAAAGAGCCTTCTGGTCGCCCTCGACTACAACGTTGAACAATTGTGTACAAATGATTAGTAATAGATAGGAATACTTGCAACCTTATAATTATGCGCAAATTATTAATATTTGATAGAAATACTTGCCCGTGGTGTAATTGTTATCGTCGTAGGAAATGAACACGGCGACACGAGTTCAAACCCTGGACGAAACTCATTGCATTTCACATAGCACTAATACCCTTGGGAAAGGTATGAATCCAATTATTCTTCCTCCAGCTATGGGTAAATAGTAGGACAGACTAGGTTCTTCAGCCTTGGTTAGGCAACTAGTCTAGGAGAAGGAAAACTCTGAATTAACACCTGTTAAACTCCGCTTAAAAATTGACCTTGTGTCATATCCTTCCCGTTGGAGGGGTTGGTAAATAGGATAGAAATACTTGAAACTACACAACTGTGTAAAAATTATTGTTTACCACTGATTATTATTAGTTACTTAAACACATACTAAGTTATAATCAAATGTTTATAAACTAATCGTGTTTCGGCATTGAATAATTCATGAAGGATTGATATGCCGTTATACAATATAATAATATGTAGTAATTCCATATAAACCTTTTTTTTATATCGACTACAAGAAGGGAACATTTTTATGTTCAAATGTTCACTGTAATTTATAGTCGGCTAAAAATTAAAATTCTAACTTTACATAAAATGCGCGTCTTTACACTTTCGCCAGTCTTAAAAAATGTCTCAACAGCAAGTACATAGTCTGCACCGGTCTAAACTATAATTGTATTTGAGGAGAGAGAAAGGTTAGTCGGTTATCTTTTACGGCATATCAATTCCAGTTGATTATTTAATGCTAAATCATGTTTATACATATATATTAGATATATATTTAGTTTATAAATGAATAGTTTGAATTTAACATGTGCTAGAACTCAATAATTTGGACGCACCGGCTCATTGGCCCAGTGGGTACAGTGTTTGCCAATGATCCGGGAAACCTGGGTTCAATATCAGCTCGCGTCACACCAAAGACTTTAAAAATGGTATTTGATACCTCCTTGCTTAAAACTCAGCAATAAAAGCTACGTATCGAGGGTAAAGTGGAGCAATCCAGGGAAAGAAGTAGCCCCCTCCCCTACACCTCAGTGTAGTAGCTATTGAAAAGGGAGCCTTCGGGTCGCCCTCGACTAAAGGGAGACAACTTTTACTTTACTTACTTAAATAGTTTCACTCTCCTTCAGGTCACCCATGACTAAGGTCGGCAACTTTTAAATCGTTTCAAGTATTGCTATCTAACCCAAATAGTTTATTTACACAAAGTTAAATGTGTTCAAGTATTGCTAACACTAACAGTTTTATTTGCACACAGTTAAATGATTTCAAGTATTGCTATTTAACACTAGGAATTATATTCATCATGAACGGTTTCAAATACAGAAAGTGATTGAATATTTCTTTTTCATCCATAGATGGGAACTGAACAGATATTACGACTCCATGTGAAAGTAATAGCAATGAAGGGGTGCTTTGCATTCCCCAAAGCTCCAGGACTGAAATCTCACCGTAAGATAGTTTAGTGTCATATCCAGGCTCCTCGTTTGGGGGTAGGGGTGTCTTACCTCTTTGCAAAGATACAGTTGGTGTATTCTACAGTCCTAGCTGATTGTGCTGGATAATTTTTTAAAACATTTTCAGACATTTTTTATTATACGAATTTTAAGTTGATAATACTCAATAAATTCTTTTGTTGTATAGTCACAACCAACTATACGTATGATATATATACACATATACAGGCGGAAATATAGTCAACACAATAATGACGCACGAAACACAGTTCTTTAGAAAAATATACCTCTCACACTTTATTCGAAATGGTACTAAAGGATTACGAAAGGGTTATGTGTGAGAGGTGAGTTGGAGACTGAACAAAGATTGCAACATATTGACCCCCAGCTCTTCTGGCTATAACAGCACTTCTTTCCCGTTCTCCTGTGCTACTCAACCGGGGCCTATCTCTCTGCAGGGTCTGGTTCTCACTGGTTCGAACTGCAACAACTGACTCCAAACTCTGATCTCCAACTAACTGACTCCCTGTCGCACCGGGTTATATAATTATTTGACGTTCACCTGCTTCAGTGAGCGTCGCATCTGCACCCAACTCAACCCGTCAAGATTATCCCCTGATATCTTCGACCGGATGCACCAGTTATTTACACAGGTGCATTTCTAATTTGACAGCTCGGCCGGGTCGGAGGTCAATATGTTACACTTTGTTTTGCTTAGTTTCTTTGTTCAATTGCATGTTAGCCATCCTGTATTATTTATGCCAAAGCCTTCTTTGTTGAAATTCAGCAGTAGTGCAATTCAACCCATAGAGGGATAAAGAGAGGTTCATATCTTTCCAAAAGGGTATTAGTCCTAAAGTGAAAGTGATAGCTTGCCTGGAGTTCGAACTCGGATGTAAAATTGTCGGAGTCTACCATGTTAAACACTATGCTACGGAGACTTACGACCTAAAATAAAATTAATAGATGCAGCTCATAAGAAGTTTGATTTGGTTAGGTTTTATAGCACATCAACCATTGTGGGTTATTTAATGCCAAATCCTCTTTATACATATATACTAAATATATATGATTTGGTTTGGTTTGGTTTTAGGGCATATCAATCATTAGAGGTTATTTAATGCCAAATCCTCTTTATACATATAGATTAAATATATATCATTTGGTTGGGTTGGGTTTTATGGCATATCAACTATTTTAGGTTATTTAATGCCAAATCCTTTTTATACATATATATTAAATATATCGGGTTTGGTTTGGTTTGGTTTTATGGCATATCAACCATTATAGGTTATTTAATGCCAACTCCTTTTTATACATATATATTAAATATATAGGATTTGGTTGGGTTTTATTGCATATCAACCATTGTAGGTTATTTAATGCCAAATCCTTTTTATACATATATATCAAATATATATGATTTGGTTTGGTTAGGTTTTATGACATATCAACCATCGTAGGTTATTCAATGGTAATTCCTGTCTTTCAAATATATATGATTTGTAAATACATTTTATTGACAACATAATTAAACGATCCTAAGCTCATTTTTTTGCACACAGTTAAATAGTTTCAAGTATTGCTATGTATAATTAATAATTCAATTAAACATCAGTCAATTTTACACACAGTTAAATAATCAAACAGTTCTATTTCAAAGAATTCAATTTAGCATAAGTCATGTTTGAATAGTCCAGGAGTTCTACTTGGCCCATAAATAGGAGCCTATCAGATGCTACCACTCTGGGCCTTAGTGGAACTGGGAGCGATGGCAATAAAAGGGTACTCCGCATTCCTCAAACCTCAAAGGCTGGAGTCTCACCATTAGATTGTTTAATATCATATCTAGGACACTTGTTCGTGGGGGGAGTCTTACCCACCAGCAGTGATGCAGTCAGTGAAATCGACAACCACCCCTGAAAAAGAAAGGAAAAATTATTGGGTTTTTTGTTTTTTTTGCGAGAAAACATCACGTTCTGAAATTGAGGAGTTCACTTACAAAAGGATGCAAAACTGTATTTGATGGTTGAGATGATTCCCAACCTTTGGTCTTGATGTACGAGGATCATTAAATAAGTTTCTAGACTTTTTTCGTACGGGCACTTTTATTGATAGTACACACATGAAACTTTAGTCCCCTTCGAAGTAATCTCCTCCGGCTGCAATGCACTTGTACCGTTCCAACAACTTCTTGAAGACTCCATGGAAGCCCTCTTGTGTGAACATGTTAATGACCTTCGTCACAGCGTCTTTCATCTCCTCAATTGTCTTATAACGACAGCCTCTGAACTTAGAAAATAACCAAAAGTCACAGGGAGCAAGGTCTCGACTATAGGGACGGAGAGGAACTGTCTTGATGCCTATCTTGGTCAAATAGTCTGTGACAAGGATGGAGTTGTGGACTGGTGCATTGTCCTGGTGGAAATGCCACTGACCCGATTTGAAAAGTGCTGGCCTCTTCCCTAGGAATCTCTTCCTGAACTCCCTTAAAACCTTAACATACTAACCCTAACCCTTTGACCAATCGACTCTGGTGTATCGATTTCCTTACTCCTGCCACACCTCTCATCCTCCCTCATAGACTCCCTGCCTTCCTTGAATCTCTTATGCCACTCAAAAACTCATGCCCGATTCATGCAAGATGGTCGAAAAGCAGTCTGAAGCATTCCATACGTTTCTGGTGCATTTTTTTCCAAGTTTAAAAGACAATTTTATTGCATATCGTTCTTCTAAAGTGTCCTCACGTCCAGACTGCATTTTTGAAATTCACCAGCTGTGGCAATCAGGCTTTAGTAGGGTGTATTCCAATTGCTGCTGTAGCTGTTCATTTGAACCTGAAATCATAAAAATTGGTCAGTCATCTCATAAGATGTATAGCAATAACATAGTGAATTTTCACGAGTCTACGTCAATTTTAAGTTCCTGAACAAAAAAAAAGTCTGGAAACCTATTGAATGTACACGTACCTTTGAGTCACCATGGAAGCATCGTTTCAGACAAGATCACTTTTGTTAAGAAGATTGGTTACCACCCAAAATAAAGGGCACAGAAAAAACATCGGTGTCAATTCGGACAAATAAAAACACATAAGCAGGAATCAGCCGGTTCGAAGTTTGATGAAAAATAACGTTCAGAGCTTTGCATGCCAGACTAAACAAATTTTAGAAAAAAATAACATCTGGAAGACTGCGTGCCAGACTAAGCAAATTTTAGTAAAAAAAATAACATCTGGAAGACTGCGTGCCAGACTAAGCAAATTTTAGTAAAAAAAAATAACATCTGGAAGATTGCGTGCCAGACTAAGCAAATTTTAGTAAAAAAATAATATCTGGAAGACTGCGCGCCAGACTAAGCAAATTTTAGTAAAAAAATAACATCTGGAAGATTGCGTGCCAGACTAAGCAAATTTTAGTAAAAAATAACATCTGGAAGACTGTGTGCCAGAATAAGCAAATTTTAGTAAAAAAAAATAACATCTGGAAGTCTGCGTACTAGATTAAGCAGATTTTAGTAAAAAATAACATCTGGAAGACTGCGTGCCCGAAAAAGCAAATTTCTGTAAAATAATAACAGCCGAAAGCTGCGTGCGAGACTAAGCAAATTTTAGTCAAAAATAACATCTGGAAGACTGCGTGCCAGACAAAGCAAAGTTTAGTAAATAATAACAGCAGAAAGCCTGCGTGCCAGACTAAGCAAATTTTAGTAAATAATAACGTCTGGAAGACTGCGTGCCAGAATAAGCAAAGTTAATCTAATAATAACAAACTGAAGCCTGCGTGTCAGACTAAGAAAAATCAAGTAGAAGGAAATTACTTAATACTTTTTGGTGAGTATCAATTACTTATTTGATAAGTAAGTATTAAGTTTGCGTGCCAGACTAAAGAAAATTTAGTTTCTAACAACCAAAATCCTGCTGGCCAGACTTAATAAAGTTTCATAAGTAATATCAATCTGGGACCTGCCTGAAAGAATAAGTAAAGTTTAGTAAAAAAAAAAAAGAACAAGCTGAAACATGCGTCACAGACTTAAGAAAGTTTTGTAAATAATAACAATCCGGGGCCTGCGTGCCAGACTTAGCAATTTTTAGTGGATAATAACAACCTGAAATCTGCGTGCCAGAATGAATATTGCTTCGTAAATAACAGCAGAATTCAACCTGCTGAATTTACTTACCAAGTCATGTGGCCACAACGTGTGGATGATGGAAAATTACCCCAGGGCAAAGCAATTAATGAATCGTTTAAATCCAAATTTTGCAAAAAAATTTAAAAATAAAGAGAAATTCAAAGTCAAAAAACGGAATTTGGAATTTGCCCAACGGTCACGTCTGATGTAATAATTTGGTAAGTTAATTAAATTATCGAAACCAGATTTTAATTAACTGCATAAAACTTTTTTCTGCCTCTTAAGAAAAATGTTCAAGAAATTAATTTTGCGGTATGACTTTTTGGGGGGTATGTCCTTTTAGAGTTCTTTGTAAATGTGCCAAAAATCTTGCACAAATAACAAAACAAACCCAGAAGGATCTGCGAATCTAATTAGATTGTTGCTAAATATGACTATAAATTATGGATCCCTGTTGCATAATCCTTATTTCAAAGGAGAAGGGATTAAAACAATCCTTTGGATTCAAGTACTTGATTCCAATTATCTGAAAGCTAATCTTTGTACAAGATACACCATGTAATTTGAAGCATATAAAAAAAGTCGGAAGATGTTAATGATCATAGCATACGGGATACAGTACATGGGGTCTCGTTTTCTTCAGTTTTTCAATATCTATTAGGAACATGTTTTCTCTTCTATAAGTAGATCACCTCTACCCAGATCGCCTTCAACTTCCGGCTAATCAATCTTCTTTCTCGGTAAATCAATCTCCCCTCCCTGCTAATTACAATTCTCTCCCCCCCCCTCTCTCTCTCTCTCTCTCTCTCTCTAACCACCCCCACATTCTTGCTAATCACTCCAGGATCTCTTAGGCCATCCTACAGCTCACTGTTTAGGCTGTAAATAGTCCCTTGTTAACGAGTTCAATTCTCAACGAGTGCTCCATACTTTCTTTGTTTGTTTAATGGCATATTAACCTTCTTGTGTTATTTAATGCCAAATCCATCCTTCTAGAAGAACAGTAGTGATACTATTTAACCCATAGCTGGGAGGATAAGGGGGTTCATACCTTTCCCCAAGGTTATTTGTCCAAAAGTGAACGTAATAGCGCGACTGGAGTTCGAACTTGCGTACCACGATTCCACAGCCCATTACACCACGAGGACATCCTCCTGCTCCATACTTCTGGCCCTGTGCCACACTTAGGCAAGATTAGTTAGTGAATACGGATTTACGTTTTCAATAATTAATTTAAGCTTAACATTGTTCTTAAAAAGGGCAAATGAAGTGAAATAAAGGTAAGATTATGTAGTGCCAATTTTGCAAGCGAAGGAGAATCTATGCCGAGAATCGACGATGAATTGTTAAAGTGTCGTATTAAATTAATTTGGTATTTTATATGACCCAATGAATTTAAAGCGGAATGTTTGGCCAACCTTTTAACAGGAGTAAGCAGGCAATGTGCTTTATTTTTTTAAAATATTTTTGCTTAGGGGAGTACAGTATATGGACAAAAGGTATACATCTGAATCCTCAACCCGCTAAGAGTTGTTGATAGCATAACGGTTACGGTAGATGAAAATGAATTTGAAGAACAGGGTTCACAATTCTGGACGAGGGTGCGTTGTCTTGATAATATCAAGTTTCTTTATAAACAAACGACATATAATTAGAACACACACACACACGTACGATCTCACACATAAACAACACACACACACACACACACATAGATAGATATGAACAGACTGAGATAGATAGATAGATAGATAGATACGTGCAAACTCACACATAAACAACACACACACACACACATAGATAGATAGATAGATAGATAGATAGATAGATAGATAGATAGATATGAAAAGGCCATTATTGATTATTAGATATGAACTGACAACGGTGATAGATAGATAGATAGATAGATAGATAGATAGATAGATCAAGAGAGAGGAGGAGGAGAATGACGAGTAAGTTTATTTTAAACAAACTGAATTTCATTAATTGTGATTCTCCCTTAAAACCAAAACCGGTCATATTTCCCAATTAATCATTCACGGCGTCAACCCTCTCCTTTCTCCTTTGAGTTTAAAGTGTCTGATTTTTCCAAGCTTTTTTTTTTAATTCTTTGGCAAACGAAAACACAAACAACATTTTGTTTTTGCTCCAAGATGAAATGACGTCAGGAAAAGAAAAAAGAAGAAAAAAAGCCGGCACAGAACAAAGAAAATTTGAGCGGGGAATGTTATTTACCTTGATAATTCATTTGACGGTTTGTCTCAAACAACAATAGCTCAAATGTACAATAGATTAAAGATTCTCTGCTCTTTCTTACACGACTTAAACAGACGCCTAAAACTTAGATAGAAATGAGAGTCTAAGGTTCAAAGATCTGAAATAACCATTCCGATTGGCTGTAGACTAAAAGGAATTTTTATCGGAATTTCTCAGACGAAACATTATCATTTTATTCATTTGAGGTTTCTTTCTTTGTTTTAATGGCATATCAACCTTTCTCGGTTATTTAATGCCAAGGCCATTCTCCTAGAAGAACAGTGGTGGTACTACTTAACCTATAGCTGGGAGGATCATACCTTTCCCAAGGGTATTTGCCCGAAAGTCAACATAATAGCGCGACTGGAGTACGAACTCGCTTACTACGATTCCGCAGTCCATCGCTTTAACCATTACACCACGAGGACACCCCCTTATTCATTTGAGTGTTCTTCAACCAGTGTTAGCTGATGATATTTCCACTGGATTCTGAGGGACAGCAAGTCTCCTCCAGTCTCCAGGACTTTTCTCAGTATACTGGTCGATCTCAATAATACTATAGTTTGGTTTGTCTTCACTCATCCTCTTATTTCTAAACACTGGAGTGCGAGTGACAGCAAGTCTCTCCAAATCTCGAAGACTCTTCTCAGTATTCTGGCTGATCACAGTAATACTATAATTTGGTTAGTCTTCTCTCGTCCTCTTATTTCTAAGCACTGAAGTCTGAGTGACAACAAGTCTCCTCAAGTCTCCAGGACTCTTCTCAGTATTCTTGCCGATCTCAGAAATGATGTAGTTTGGATGGTCTCCACTCATTTTCTTATTTCCAAGTCCTCCAGTCCCTGTACCAATCCTTTGGTGAGTGTACCGAGCGCACCAGTAACAACTGGTATAACCGTCACTTTAATTTTCCATTGTTTTTCAGTTCTCTAGCAAGGTGTTGGTATTTATCTCCCTTTTCGCTCTCTTTCAGTTTTACCAATGGCAGAGTCCACTCTTCGACAGGTTTTCTTTGATTTTTGTTGAATATCACTAGGTCTGGTCGTCTGGCCGAGATTAGGTGATCCGTTTGTACCTCAAAATCCCAGAAAATGTTGTGAGTCTCATTTTCTAGAACGGATTCTGGGTTATGCATATACCATTCGTCCATATGGTCAAATTTAAATTACTTGCACAATTCCCTGTGAATAACTTTCCCCACACAGTCGTGTCTAGTCTTTTTACTAATTTACTGCTTTCGCTTCTTACGTGATTGGTCGTCTCGTCACTATCACCACATTATTTTGATTTTTTTTATCATTACAGCTCTTTGCAAGTTTTTGCATCATGAGCGGATGGTCTTTCACTGAAATCTGAGTGAAAGTAAGTCTTCTCAAGTTTCCAGGACTCTTCTCAGTATTCTGGCCAATCTTAACAAAACTGTAGTTTGGATGGTCTCGGTTCGTCTTCCGGTTTTCAACTATTCCAACCATTTTATCAAGACTTTGGGGATCGTTCCGAGTGCACCAATTACAATTGGTATCACCGTCACTCCCATTTTCCATTGCTTTCTTAGTTCTCAAGCAAGGACTAAGTACTTGTATCTCTTTTCGTTTTCTTTGATTTTCATTACATGGTCAACCGGAACGACAAAGTCCGCTATTCCACAGTCTCTCTTTTTTCTTGCTGATTATCTCTAGGTCTGGTCTTCTGGTCGGGATTAAGTGATCTTTTTATATCTCAAAATCCCAGAGAATTTTATGCGTCTCATTCTCTAAGACAGATTCTGGTTTGTTCCTTTACCATTTAGTTGTATGCTTAAATTTCAATTCCTTGCATAATTCCCAGTGGATTACCTTCTCCACCCAGTCGTGTTTAGTCTTATATTCTTTTTGCTTAAGTTAGCAACATTCGCATATTATTTAATAAATGTTTTTTTCTCTTTCACCACATAACGTACACTTGCTTTTCTATCACGTATTATCAATTTTTACATTCATATAAGTAGTTCTAACGGCATTATTCTGCGCTGCTGTTAAAAGATAATCAGTTTTTCTCATAAGATGTCCTTTTCGTAGCCATGTTCAAGTCATTTTATATCCATTTCGGGAGTCGATTGCTTGAAATATCCACACAGTTTTGATGAGGGTGAGGCTGGAGAATATGCCGACTGCATTTCTGTAAAGGGGTAAGACCCCTTACCCCAAACGAGTGCCCTGATATGACACCAAACAACCTGATGGTGAGGTTCCAGTAATGCTGGAGCTTTGGGGAATGCGGAGTAACCTTTCATTCCCAATCGCTCCCAGCTCCATTCTGGCCTGGAGTGGTAGCATCTGATAGGACCCTTTTTATGGGTCAAATAGAACTAAACTGTGTACTTATGCTAAACTGAATTACTTGAAATTGAACTGTTTTGACATTTAAACTGCGTACTTATGATAAACTGAATTGTTTGAAATAGAACTGTTTGACTAAATTGAATCGCTTGAAAAATGTTTTTGACAATTAAACTGTGTACTTATGCTTAATTGAACCGTTTGAAATATAACTGTTTTTTATAAAAATGGATTTTGGCATTAAATAATCTACAAAAGTTGATATGCCATAAAACCCAAACAAGCAAATAAAATCCACACAGTCATTTTTATTGGTTTTTTTCTAGTTTTTGTTGTTTTTCTGTTTGTTCTTCGGCCATTTCTGTTTCTTGCCGCAGTGATTAATGTTTCTTTACCATTTTAGTGCATTCTTCGAATCCTTGCATTGTTGCATCGACGCAAACCTCCTTCTTTTCTTGGTACATAGAGTCTGTTTCTGTCATCTGTCGGAAGTAAAGTCTTGTATATTAATTTTAAAAAAATAAGATAGTAACGGTGATACCAACTGTAGTTGGCGCACTAGGAACGTTTCTAAAAGGCTTGAAAAAAATGGAGAAATTGGAAATCAGTAGAAGAATCGGGACTATTCAGACTACAGCATTGTTGAGATCGGCTAGAATACTGAAAAGTGTCTTTGAGAATTGTTCTCACTCAAAAACTACCAACAAACTCTGACATTGAACGCTACAATAATAATAATAATAATAATTCGACCATACAAACAAATAGTATATGCACAGCCCAGCACCTGTCCTAGAAAATGACACGCATAAACTCCTATGGGACTTTAACATACAAACAGATCCCCTAATCCCGGCCAGAAGACAAGACCTCATAATAATCAACAACAACAAAAAAAGAAAATTTGCAAAATTGTCGACTTTGCTGTCCTGGTGGACCACAGAATAAATCTGAAGGAAAGTGAAAAGAAGGATAAGTACCTCGACCTTGCTAGAGAATTGAAAAAGCTGTGGAACATGAAAGTAACGATTGTGCCAATTGTGATTGGTGCTTTAGGCACAATAACTAAAGGATTATTAAAAAGCCTGGAGGACTCAGAAGTTGGCAGACGGGTAGAGACTATCCAAACGACTGCATTGCTAAGAACGGCCAGAATCCTGAGACGAGTCGTGGAGACTTGAGAAGACTTGCTGTCTCTCAAACTCCAGAGAAAAACCATTAGTTAACACTGATGTGAAAAACCATAAAGGAGTAAATAATAATTAAAGAAACTTTAAGAGAGAAACAGAATCTCTCCGAATGGCAGCACAAAATAGCGCCATAAGAACCAATCATATCAGGGCGAGGATAGATAAGACGCAACAAAATAGCAAATGTAAGCTATACGGTGACAGAGATGAAACCATCAACCACATAATAAGCAAATGCAGCAAATTGGCATAGAAGGAGTACAAGGCTAGACATGACTGGGTGGGAAAGGTGATCCACTGGGAAATGTGCAAGAAATTTAAATTTGACCATGCCAACAAATGGTATATGCACAACCCAGCACCAGTCCTAGAAAATGACACACACAAAGTCCTATGGGACTTTTACATACAAACGGATCACCTAATCTCGGCCAGAAGACCAGGCCTTATAATAATCAACAACAAAAAAAGAAAATCAGGAAAATTGTCGACTTCCCTATCCCGGCTGACCACAGAATAAAACTGAAAGAATGTGAAAAGAAGGATAAGTACCGCGACCTTGATAGAGAATTGAAAAAAATATGGAACATGAAGGTGACGATAATACCAATTGTGATTGGTGCTTTTGGTACAGTAACAAAAGGATTATTAAAGGGCCTGGAGGATTTAGAAGTCTGTGGCCGAGTGGAGACCATCCAAACAACAGCTTTATTGAAAACGGCCAGAATATTGCGAAGAGTCCTGGAGACTCGAGGAGACTTGCTGTCACTCAATCTCCAGTGAAAGACCCTCAGCTAACGCTGATGTGAAAAACTCTAAAGGAGTAAATAATAATAATAATAATAATGATAATAATAATGGCACAAAACGATGCCATAAGGACTATATGAAAGCAAAAATAGACAAAACGCAACAAAACAGCAAGTGTAGGTTATGTGGCGATAGAGATGAAGCGATTAATCTCATAATAAGCGAATGCAGTAAATTAGAGAGAGAGAGAGAGAGAGAGAGAGAAAGTTTAAGACAAGACACGACTGGGTGGGCAAGTTGATCGATTTGGAACTGTGCAAGAAATGGAATTTTTAATATACGGATAAATGTTATATGTATAACCCAGAATCCGTCCTGAGATATTGAGATACAAATAGATCACCTAATCTCGGCTTGACGACAAGACCTAGTGATAGTCAACAAAAAAAAAAAGAAAGAAAACCTACTGAATAGTGGGCTTTGCCGTTCTGGCTGACCACAGAGTAAAACTTAAAGAAAGCGAAAAGAGAGATAAATACCAAGATCTTGCTAGAGAACTGAAAAAAACCATGGAACATGAAAGGAACAGTGATACCAATTGTAATTGGCACACTCGGTACACTCACCGAAGGATCGAAACAGGGACTAGAGGATTTGGAAATAAGAGGACGAGTAGAGACCATCCAAACTACATCATTTCTGAGATCGAACAGAATACTGAGAAGAGTCCTGGAGACTTGAGGAGACTTGCTGTCACTCAGACTCCAGTGCTTGGAAGTAAGAGGATGAGTGGAGATCATCGAAACTACATCATTTCTGAGATCGGACAGAATAGTAAGAAGAGTCCTGGAGACTTGAGGAGACTTGCTGTCACTCAAACTCCAGTGCTTGGAAATAAGAGGATGAGTGGAGATCATCCAAACTACAGCATTGTTGAGAATAATGAGAAGGGTCCTGGAGACTTAAGGAGCTTTGCTGTCACTCACACTCCAGTAAAAAAAAAAAAAAAATCTGATAACACTGGTGCGAAAAACTCTTAAAGGAACAATTATAACAATCGTAATACGGAGTAATCAGACAGAGTCTTTTAATGTGTACGTAGAAGTAAAGGTCTGTGAAGAAAAATACTTTTGATGGACATTAATATTTTCGCAACGGTCTTGACACTAGTATGCCTCAAAGGTTGATTTTAACCACAGAAGAGACGCTTCTCAATGGTAATAGTCACATAGATTCACATTGTCTGATAAAAGCTTCGCCAGAATAGACTAGGTATTTATACGATAAAATTTTATGGAATTAGTATTGTTTGTTTGTTTGTTTTTTTAGGGTTTATGGCATATTATCCTTTTTGGGTTATTTAATGCCAAATCCATTTTTATATAAATGAACAGTTTTATTTCGAGCAATTCAGTTTAGCATGAGTATACAGTTTTAATATCAAAAACATATCTATTTCAAGCAATTCCGTTTAGCTTACAAAAACATTTCTATTTCAAACAATTCAGTTTGATATAAGTATAGTTTTTTTGTTTACAAACAGTTAAATGTCAAAACAGTTCTATTTCAAACAATTCTGATAAGTATAAAAACAGCTCAATTTCAAGCAGTTCAGTTTAGATTCAGTACACAGTTTAGTTCTATTTGACCTGTAGATAGGGCCCTATCAGGTGCTACCTGTCCGGGTCAGGGTGGACCTGGGAGTCATGGTAATAAAGAAGTAGTCTGCATTCCCCAAAGCTTCAGCATTACTGGAATCTCATAATTAGATTGTTTAGCGTCATATCCAAGACATTCGTTTGGGAGTCTTACCCCTCTGCAGAGAAACAATCACCCACCCCAACCAGCCGACTGGGCAAATAAAATCAGTCATAAAAGTATGGAATTCTGTTTCAGTGTTTAAATTACCATATAATTTTACCTAGATACATTCTCACATATATCCAGTTTTCCCTTTCTAAATACTAATTGGTAATTTCGGCATATATATATATATATATATATATATATATATATATATATATATATAATATGTATATAATATATATATGTATATATAAAATAATGTTTTAATTAATATATATATATATATATATATATATATATATATATATATATATATATATATTAATTAAAACATTATTTTAATTAATCTAAATTATAAGCCTTTGAACATACGTTCTCTCTCTCCCTTTCTGTATATATATATATATATATACACACACATATATATATACACACACATATATATATATACACACACACACACTCCCTTTCTGTATATATATATATATATATATATATATATACACATATGTGTGTGTGTGTGTGTGTGTGTGTGTGTGTATCCTTGCGGTAATTGAAAATTGAAACGGCCGGCTGAGTTTAAAGTTCGTCTGAGGCTGTTTCTGTTAGCCTTGCTCAAATGCCCTTGAGAAAGGCATGGAACTATCTCTCCCTGTATAAGCCATAATTTAGCGCAGTAGAATAAGACCCGTGACTAAAAGTGCTTTGCAATTCTTGGAAAAGACTCAAGTCTTGAAGTGACATTACAAAAAACTTATATGAAATGGTATAATGACGGAACATACATACATATATATATATAGTGCTTAGTATCGGTGTGAGAGCATATGTAGATCTAATTTAGGATAGTGTAGACACAGGATCAATGGCGATTGGTGACTGTCATTTTCTTGACTACGTGATCATCAGAGCATCAGTTCTCTGAAACTCTCTCACATCTGTCCCTATCATCCATCTCACCTGCTAGGTCTTCAAGAGTGCTTCCTGTGTTCGCACAGAGCTAATGTAAGTCCTTGCAGGTCGTCCATGTGTAGGGATCCATGGAAGAATCCTGCTTATGTGTTTGCCCTTACTTCATCAGCAGTCCCCAAAATTTCTTGTTTTTCTTACTAGGATGGTTTGTGTGATGGGCGGTAAGTTGCCAAACCGTTGTTCTTTTTATGGGGTGTTGCTTCCAGTTTTTGTTCAGGACAGCATGTAGCATTCTTGTGTAAATCACATCAAGTTTTTTCGCTATGTGTTTCTTTTGCGTCCATGTGGTGCCTCCATACAGTAGTATTGACACGGTCACAGCTAAGAAGAAATGCTGTTTTATTTTATCAGATAAAATAGAATTTTGGGGATCGATAACCTGTCAATAATTGTCAATGCCTTCGCTAGGTGTATGTTGACATCACTTTCAGCAGATGAAGCATCTGAACCGATTCACTAATTTTAAAGGCTTACTACTTAAAGTGGAGAGGGCTCCTTTTGGTTTAAAACACATATATTCTGTTCTATTTGCAATCACATAGAGGCCATTGCCTCCTACTGCTTGGCCCATGATGTGCAGAGAGGATTTTGTTTGGGCTGGTTAATTTGCAAGAAGCGTAAGATTATCTGCGTACTCAGCATCTCTTATTGTTTCTGCGGCATATCATCTGGTTCTTACCATTTTAACGCGGAACTATTATCTTTATTTATATATATGGACGTTTGAAGTCCGTAGTCGAGGCAGATCATGAAAAAATATGGTGCAAAAAGCTTGAGGCAACACAATTTCTTTGAGAAAAACATATGCAAGCAGTATTTACTCCATCTTTTCTCTGTGTATGGAATCGAATGCTTTGGATAAATCTATGAACTGTAATGTTGCCTCAAGCTTTTCTGCGCGTACTCGTTCGATCATTTCACAGATTTTCTGAATCTGTGATGTTTTGAATAGATTTCTTCAAAAACCGTTCAGATTTTTCTTCAAAATTTTATCAATTTCTAGTTGTATACGATTGAGAAGTAAGTGAAGTAAAGAAAGTTGGTGACCATAGTCGAGGGTGACCCGACGGCCCTTTTCGATAGCTACTACACCAAGGTGTAGGAGAGGGCGCTACTCCTTTCCCTGGATTTCTCAACTTTACCCTTGATCCGTACCTTATAATGCTGAGTGTTAAGCAAAGAGGCATCAAGTACCATTTTTAAAGTCTTTGGTATTACCGGACATTGAGAAGTAGAGTATTATAAACCTTACCAGCTATAGAAGTAAGAGTTATGCCTCAGTAGTTCTTTGTGATTCCGAGGTCACCTTCCTTGAGGAAGAAGACGAAGCCTTTCGTTGATTCCTCTAACGTATTCTGTTTATTGACAGCGTTGTAAAATCTAAGAAGCATGTCATCATCCCTGTCTTTCATACTTCTGGAGCTATTTCATTGAGGCTTGCGGTTTTTGCGTTTTTAATAATTATTTTTCAGTACAGCATCAAGTTATTCTTCCGTAAACTATCCTCGTTTGATATCAAATTGATTATAAATTATTTCATTAGGTTTATCAGTGGTTCTAGGAGGACTTCTGATCATAATCTTGAAATGTTCTTTCCATCTTTAAGGTCTTTCTTCTTGGCTGTCAGGTTTTACGTTTAATCTTGTGGTGCTTTTCCTTCGACTTACTTTATTTACTTTTAGCCATGTTAATCGTGATTGTCTATCTTCTATCGAATTTCTTATTTTATTGATGTGGCCTTGAATGTGTTTTAATTGTCCTTTTTGGTATCTTTCTGTTCTTTCTTGTTTTCCAAAGTTTTCACGCATTGGCATTTGTTGAGTTTCTTTTGTTAAGTAAGGATGCTTTGTAAATATTCTCTCGTTTTTCCCTAACTGTTATTGCCTCAGATGGAACTCTACACTTGGCTTTTGCTTTGGTTAGAACGCAACTAGATGCTGCTTCAGTATGGGAGATTACAATATTTCTATATTCGATATTCAGAGTATGTTGTTCAGAAATCTCTTGAAGAGTACCAAATTTGCGTCATACAGTTACCATATACTGCGATCGGTGAGTGATGACCTGTCACATTGTGAAGATTTAACTGTTTATTATTTCGCGTTGACCCTTTGATGAGACGATTCAGGAATCGAAAGGTACTCCTTCAAAAGAGGTGAATGTCTCAGTTCAAAGCGCTATTGTTATATAATTAAGGAATGATTTTTTTGTTTCAATAATTTTTCATTTATTATATTTTATCATTCAGTTTGGTTGGGCTTTGAACTATTCAGGTTAAGAGTTCAGGTGTGTTGTCAATTGGTGCAGTTTACGCTCGCACGCAAAGGATATGACAATCACCATTGTCATAATAAACCCTAGACTGAAAATAGGGCTGGAGTTTGGATGACGTCATGCCCGGAAAAGATGGGCTGAGAATTTGGAAGATTTTGAAAAAGATTCAGTTGGGGTCCAACCATGGTGTTGAGAAGTTGGGTTCCGACCATGGTGTTGAGAAGTTGGGGTCCGAATATGGTGTTGAGAAGTTGGGGTCCGACCATGGTGTTGAAAAGTTGGGTTCCGACCATGGTGTTGAGAAGTTGGGGTCCGACCATAGTGTTGAGAAGTTGAGGTCCGACCATGGTGTTGAGAAGTTGGGGTCTGACCATGGTGTTGAGAAGTTGGGGTCCGACCATGGTGTTGAGAAGTTGGGGTCCGACCACGGTGTTGAGAAGCTGGAGTCCGACCAGACAGTTGAGTTTTCTATCTTTGCAGCGGTGGTTAAGTTTTTCGGGTCCCGACCAGCGAAGATGAATTGAGATCTAAAACACCACGAGATGAGCCAATAGTTGGGGGTGTTGTTAGCATAATTTGATACGAAAGACTTTTAAGAATTGTCTCTCTCTCCTCATGTCGAAGAACTGAAGGCAGAAATTAATAAACGGTTCGTATCGGAATAACAGTGTCCCCTGTGTATTTGAGTCCCGCTTGTGTATTTGTATTGAGTGGTTTGCATATGTATACGTGTAATATACAACATTATTTATCTACTTCTTGTTCCTAGATAAACAATCTAGCTGTTTCGAGTAGGAGCAGGACTATAGTTTTCCTTTCCGTTTTTGGAATTAAGGGATTAGGCATGTGAGCCTATTCTCGAGCAAAAAATCTATTAGATATTATCAATTTCTGGTTGGTTAGTTGTGTGAGCCAAATTTATTATTTCTGTCTTTGCCTATTTAACATTCATGTCTCCACGTTGTGTTTAAGAATGTGTCGGACAAGGGCAGATAGCACGTTTAGAAGGTGGGGATATCTGTTTCATTACTAGCATTGATGGGACTGTAGCAAGAGACGATCGTTATGGAAGAGGTTGCCATTAAATGTAGCTGTTATAATTCTCAGTTTGTTTGGTTTGGTTTTATGGCATATCAACCATTGTGTGTTACTCAATGCCAAATCCGCTTTATGCATATATACTAAATACATAGGATTTGGTTTAGTTGGGTTTTATGGCATATCAACCATTGTAGGTTATTTAATGCCAAATCCTCATTATACATATTAAATATATATGATTTGGTTGGGTTGGGTTTTATGGCATATCAACCATTGTATGTTATTTAATGCCAAATCTTCTTTATTCATATATTTTAAATATATAAGATTTTGGTTTGGGTGGGTTTTATGGCATATCAAATATTGTACGTTATTTATGCCAAATTTTCTTTATTCATATATATTATATATATGATTTCCAAACACATCTTATAGATAATATTTTATAACGAGCCTGAACTCATGTTTTCCCATAATTCGAATACGAATAAATCTATTTTCTATTAATCATTTGTTTGCACACAGTTAAATGTTTTAAAGCATTGCTATGCATCTCTAACAATTCAATTAAACATCAGTTATTAGTTTACACACAGTTGAATGATTAAACAGTTCAATTTCAAACTCTTCTGTTGAGCATAAGTCAACAAAGTTAAATGGTTTCAAGTATTACTCTATATAGCTAACAATACAATAAAAAAAACAGTCATTTATTTAAAGGTGAAAACTCTTCTATTTCTAACAATTTAGTTTAGTATAAGTACATAGTTGTCATATGAAACAGTTTTATTTGACACAAAGATAGGACCTGATCAGGTGCAACCACTCCCGGCCAGAGTGGACCTGGGAGTAATGGCAATAAGGGATATTTGCATTTCCTAAAGCTCTAGTATACTGGAGCCTCACCATCAGATAGTTATTGTCATATCTAAGACACTTGTTGGGGGGCGTTCTTACCCCTCATAAAAGATGCAGTTGGTGTATTTTACGGCTCCTGTCGACTTAACAAAGTCTCAGTTTGGTTATCTCTATAGTATTGAGGGATTTTCGGACGCAAGGACTGAGAAGTATTCCTATAGCTCGTATGACGGTAATAACGGAGTTTTTCCTCGCAAATGCCGAGAAATGTTTATTCATTTTCTGCAGATCTTTTATGCTCTGGCAATAAATCAACAATGTTTCAACATTTTATTGATTTGAGCTCTGTAGCTGATTTATCAAACATAATGTTTAAATACCGCACACACTCGTGTATCAGTCGATCTCGTGTATAGGTCGACCGTTGATTTATGGTCAGAAAATCATTGATTTATGAAGCCAACGGTTTTTCCTAGTCGTTGCCATTATGTTTGAATACCGTACACACTCGTGTATCAGTCGATCTTGTGTATAGGTCGACTATTGATTTATTGTCAGAAAATCATTGATTTATGAAGCCAACGATTGTTCCTAGTCGTTGCCATTATGTTTGAATACCGTACACACTCGTGTATCAGTCGATCTTGTGTATAGGTCGACTGTTGATTTATTGTCAGAAAATCATTGATTTATGAAGCCAACGGTTATTCCAAGTTCTGATCATTTTTTCTCTTTTTTTCTTTATATTGGCAGCCCAATCTGCTGGTTTTATAGAATACGCCGACTGCATCTCTGTAAGAGAGCACTGACTTCACTGAGACTGCCTCTGACAGCAACGCCGCCATCTACAGTAAGAACTAAGTTTTATTCATCTCCTTGTATTTTCTCTACTACTACGTATCCATACACATACCAACCCTTTCATAAAAAATCACTTGGAATTACATTTCACCGTTCTCACATATGCAAATCTGTTTGTCATTTGACACAAACCCGAATAAAAAGATTTCCCACAATCTGAAGATGACAGACTTTTGCATCGGGTTTATTAGTTCGTGTGGCCTGGATATGGCGTTCAAGTGTATATGATGGAGAGGCTCCAATCTTGGGGTTAGGGGAACGTAGAGTACCCTTTCATTACCATTACTCTCAGGTCCACTCTGGTTGACAGGAGTATGACATTAAATTGCATCTGATGGTGAGGCTCCAGCCTTGGAGTTGGTGGAATGTGGAGTACTTCATCATAACCCTTACCCTCAAGTCCATTCTGACCCGGAGTGGCAGTACCTGTTAAAGTTTTATCAATGGATCAAATAGAACTGTTTAATCTTCTACTATACTGTATGCAAACAAATGATTCATATCAAACTGAATTATTTGTATTAGATAGCAATACTTGAAACAACTTAACAGTGTGCAAACGAACATTGAATAAAATTGTTAACGTTATGTAGAAATACTTGAAACCATTTAGTATCCTGGAAAGGTTCCTGTTTGGAGGTTTGGGAATGAGAAGTGCCCCAATATTTCAATTACTCCCAGGTCCACTCTAACTTTGACAAGTAGTGCCTGTGTTGTATAATCACAACCATGACCAACTATACAAACTCATATGCATGCGAAATAATAACAACGACACAATAAAACGAGCGACACAGTCTTTTAGAAAAATATACCTCTCACTTTATTTGGAAGGTTGTGTGTGAGAGGGAGTTGGAGACCGAACAGAACTAAAACATATTGACCTCCCCACTCTTATGGCCATCAGCCTTTTTTTCCCGTCCTCCAGGGTTGCTCAACCGGAGGCCCAGGGGCCCAGCTCTCTGCTGGGTGCTGGCTTTCTCTACCACTCTTGTCTCCGATCTCCAAACTAACTGACTTCCTTTCTTCACCGAGTTATATAATAGTTCAATCGCCCACTCATAACTGGCCATCGGAATGTGTCACTTCTGCAGTCTTTGGAATGGCATGTTTGATCGTCAACGAGCGGAAATAACTGTCATGCAGTTCACAGGTCAATCTCTTCCGGTGCATCAGTCTTTGAGTGTACCGTGGGATTTTAACCCTGTCCCACACCGTCAGCCAAGCTCGCCCACGCCAATGGAATATGCACTTCCGCCGTCTTTGGAATGGCATGGTTGGCCGGGTCGGGGGTCAATATACAACACCTGTTAGAGTGCACATTCATGGGTATTTTACTAAGGATTATCATTAATATTACATAGAATTATTTGTGTTGCAGAGCAATGCTTGAAACCATTTAAATATGTACGAACAAATAAGCTCTAGGTCGTTTAAAAATAAAGTTACCTCAAATAGTAACTGAGAAATAATAAATATATATTGTCATCCACCGACAGATCTGTTTCGTTCTATCAGAACTCATCAGTGTGGCTAGACAGGCAAGATTCACAAAGCTGGGATCGAAACCCGGTTGACTCAAACGCTAATCCAAGATTCTACCACTCAGCCACGAGGAAACCAACGCAAGCGAATGAAATTTAAACGGTTGTGTATCACAATTCTATTTGTTTACATATATTCGCTTAACGGCTACCGAGAGCTCGATTCATATGAAGAGTCTTGCATTACGCTAATGGCAACACATTTACTTCCTTTGCTAGAGAGCTCAAGCCTACAGGGGTAGGGGAGCATATATACATATATTGTCATCTACAGACAGATCTGTTTCGTTCTATTAGAACGATATATATATATATATATATATATATATTCGCGCGCACGCGCGTGTGTGTGTGATAGGATTTGACTTTAAATAATCATCAAGAGTTGATATGCCTTTAAACTAAATAACCTAACCTATTCTATTTACCATAAAATATATTTTGAGAAGTATCTTATTTGTTTTAGTGAGCATTGTTGTGTTAGTTTTAAAACGGACAGTAACAGTATTCATTTGAAAGTTACATATATCGATCCAGAAGAGGAATATTGATAGGAACTCAACTGATTTCAACACTAAAAATGTGTTGGATTTTTTTTTTTTTTTTTTTTTTTTTTTGTGCAAAGAAAAAAAAATGGCTCAAGAAGCTGTAATCTTTGATTCTGTATTTTAGCATTTGTTTTCCAATCGGCAAATCTTTTTTAAATTTCGAAATACTTCGCAGGAAACAATATTTGACTTGACGCGAAAAATTTCCAGGATCCAAACCCAAAATAACTTTAGAAATCTTTTCACTCCAAAAATATTAAGAATACAATTTCTTAGCCAATTTGATTCATAGACAAATCATCAATCTTTTTTAGTTCATTTCGAGCTAACCTAAATTGTATAAAGAAATGAAGAAATATATACGAGGGCCATACGATAAGTTTCCAGACTTTTTTTCGTATGGACAATTTTATTGATAGTACACACATGAAACTCTAGTCCCCTTCGAAGTAATCTCCTCCGGCTTCAATGCACTTGTTGTACCGTTTCATCAACTTCTGGAAGGCCCCATGGAAGTCCTCTTGTGTGAGCATGCCAATGACCTTCGTCACAGCCTCTTTTATCTCCTCAATTGTCTCATAACAACAGCCTCTGAGCTTAGGGTAAAACCAAAAGTCACAGAGAGCAAGGTCTGTACTATAGAAACTGTCTTGATGCCCATCTTGGTCAAATAGTCTGTGACAAGGATGGAGTTGTGGACTGGTGTATTGTCCTAATGGAAATGCCACTGACCCGATTTGAAGAGTGCTTGCCTCTTCCGACGGAATCTCGTCCTGAACTCCCTTAAAACCTCAACATAGTAACCCTAACCCTAACCCTTTGGCCAATCAACTGTGGTGTATTGACTTCCTTACTCCTCCCACACCTCTCATTATCCCTCACAGACTCCCTGCTTATCTTGAATCCCTGTGACTTTTGCTTATTCCCTAAGCTCAGATGTTGTCGTTATGAGACAATTGAGGAGAAGAAAGAGGTTGTGATGAAGGTCATTGACATGCTCACACAAGAGGACTTCCATGGGACCTTCCAGAGGTTGTTGGAACGGTACAACAAGGGCATTGCAGCTGGAGGAGATTACTTCGAAGGGGACTAGAGTTTCATGTGTGTACTGTCAATAAAAGTGCCCATACGAAGAAAGTCTGGAAACTTATCGTATGCCCCTCGTACGCCATAAAACAAACAAACAAACAAACAAATCAGCTATGAACCTAATTCAGATCACGCATTTGAGGTATGGTACAAACGCAGGGCGGGGGCTTTTCTCAATGAATTTGCTTGCAAAGACAATGCGTAGAAAATACGTCTGCTTCACAGAAAAATTAGAACAGTCGAGCATCAATGTTTTACAATATTTTTTTCTTTCCAAAACAAACCAAGGATTTAGACTTAACACAGACAATAAAGAAGCTGAGGGAAATATTCGCAGAACAGTTTTCTCTGTTCAACGTTCGTGATAACTGTTAACTAAGTCCGAAGCAGACAACAACGTTATTTTCGCAGGTTTCGTCAACCGCAAAAGCGAAAATTTTCAGCTGCAGTCGCTTAAGGAAGATCACTTAAAATGTTTTGTTTTTATCGTTGGACTTCAATCTCTTCACGACGCATATATTCGCACCCGTCATCTATCGAAACCTGAGCAAAAGGAAGACATTATCACAGCCGAATTCTAACATTTACTCAATCTGAAACACGACACTCAAATGGTACAAACATCGAGATTATCTACAACGAACAACATACAGAAAATACAACGAATGCGTCAAAAACCGGGATTCACGTTTTTTACAATTTAATAAACACCTGTGTCAGAAATGTAACCAGTATGGACACTATAAAGGCATATGCCACACTCAGAAACCTAAAACCTTCAACAAGCAAAATAATAGCTCCCACCTCAATTTCACTTGTGAACCCTTCCATAAAATGTCGTATCTCTCACATATAAATGCGAACTTAAACAGATGATTTTGAGCCATGTAGAAAATATATAACAGTCTTAGATAACAACATTCCAGACAGTTTTCAGCAAGACATAGCTTCAGACATAACTTTGATATTACGTTTCATTTAGATATGAATTGGTAAACGTGTTGTGGCGAAAACTAAGCATGTTGCTCGAAGTGCTTTGGGCAATATTATTCAACAGCTGTAATGTGTCTTTTAGCAACTACAAAAATTTGTTGGGCCATGCTATCGCACTGTTTATTCAGAATTTATCTTACTTGAACTTGACTGGAACAAGGAACTTAATCCTTTTAATCCTATTTACCCAACCCCTCCGTTCGGGCAGGATATGACACAAGGTCACTTTTTAAGCGGAGTTTAACAAATTTCAATTCAGAGTTTTCCTTCTCCTAGACTAGTTGACTCACCAAGGCTGAAGAACTCAGTCTGTCCTACTATTTACCCATAGCTGAAGGGAGAATTATTGGATTCATACCTTTCCCAAGGGTATTAGTGCTATGTGAAAATCCAATCAGTCTAGTCCAGGATTTGAACTCGTGTCGCTGTGTCCATTTCTTAGGACGATAACCATTACGCCACACATCTGAGTTAAACATATTACTGATTGCTTCCGCTTAATGGTCAGAGTGTTCGCCAATGGCCCAGGATACCTGGGTTCAATCCCAGGTCGGGTCATACCAAAGACTCAAAAATGGTACTTGATGGCTACCTTGCTTAACCCAGCATTATAAGGTACGGATCAAGGGTAAAGTGAAGCAATCCAGGGAAAGGAGTAGCGCTCTCCCCTACACCTTGGTGTAGTAGCTATCGAAAAGGGAGCCTTCGGGTCCCCCTCGACTACGGTCGTCAACTTAACTTTTACTTCTGCTTTAGTAATTGAAAAAAAAATCAGTAGTGTTTCCAGAATGGCATTTGATGTTGTACCTAGATCAAGGTAAGTTTAACGATAAAGAAAACTGAGAAACTGGTTTTCAGACCCAAACGTCCAAATTGGCCATTGTCGAAATTCATGGATTCTTATCGCAAACAACCAGAAAACACCGTTGTTGATGCAGTATCAGAGGAACCAAAAGTCCTTACAGTGTTGGCATCCGCTCAGATTACGGCGAGTTATTGCCGCAGTGATCTATAAAGTCATCATCTGTGATCCATAACTACAAAAATTTATCCATTTCAACGGCACATACTGACCAACAGTTTGTTCCGATCGATAATTTCAACCTTTCTATTAACGTCGATCCTCTGTTTAAAACCAATGGTTGTATTCTTTTCGCCAAATATGTGGGTGGTATTAATTAAAACAGTAACCAAAATAATTTCATTTAGGCATCAAGGAATCTACCTTATTAAGCCCTTAACTGGCAACTGTATTTACAGGTTTGATATGGACAAGTACTTAAATAAACTTTTACAGACTTGTTCCAATTGTCGACGAGCAACTAAGTTCTTCGGAAAATTAAATTGTCTATGGCTGGTTCCAGAATCTCTTTGGTCACGCCTCCACTTTAACTTTGCGGGACCTATTAAGGTCCAAAATCTTTCTATCCTTATTGATGCTTATAGTAAGTGACCGGAAGTATTCACCACGAATTACTCGACATCTGGAGAAACTAGAATAAAATGACAGCAAATTTTTAACAGATTTGGTTGGCAAGATATTTTAGTCTCGAGTAACGAGCATAATTTTCCGCCTACTGCTAAGAAAACGGCATTCAACACATCCGGTCTCAGCCATTCCACCCACAATTGAATTACCAAGTAGAGCGTTTTGAGGACACATTTAAAAGATTGTGGTTTGGTTTGGTTTGGTTTTATGGCACATCAACCATTGGTTATTTAATACTAAATCCATTTTTATATATATGAACAGTTCTATTTTAAACAACTCAGTTTAGCATAAGTACATGAAGGCGGATCAAACGACTGCTGATCGACCCACGCCAACCGTCGTATGAGCAGATACCTCAAAGGGGAGGTGTTATGTGGACTACCTTCTAACTAATCTACGATGAACTGCGGAATCGTAGTACGCGAGTTCGTACTCTAGTCGCGCTATTACGTTCACTTTCGGGCAAAATACCCTTGGGAAAGGTATGAACCCCCTTATTCTCCCTCCAGCTATGGATAAATAGTAGGACGGACTAGGTTCTTCAGCCTTGGTGAGGCAACTAGTCTAGGAGAAGGAAAACTCTGAATTGAAACCTGTTAAACTCCGCTTAAAAAAAGTGACCTTGTGTCATATCCTGCCCGAGCGGAGGGGTTGGGTAAATAGTACCTTCTAACTAATCTATTGGTTTTACATCCTTGTCTCGTGTCAATGAGATCATCCTGTTTAATATAAGTGTTGAGGAACACATCCAACTGAAGAAGGAAAAAAAATTCCGCCTCAGTTAATGTACTGGTAAGCGAGCTCGACTAACAGACCTTCACGACTGAGTTCGGGGGGGGGTCCTCGTGGTGTAATGGTTAAAGCGATGCCCTGCTGAATCGTAGTAAGCGAGTTCATACTCCAGTCGCGCTATTACGTACACTTTCGGGCAAATACCCTTGGGAAAGGTACGAACCCCCTTATCCTCCCAGCTATGTGATAAATAGTACCACTACTGTCTGGGGATGTCCTCGTGGTGTAATGGTTAAAGCGATGGACTGCGAAATCGTAGGAAGCGAGTTCGTATTCCAGTCGCGCTATTACGTTCACTTTCGGGCAAATACCCTTGGGAAAGGTACGAACCCCCTTATCCTCCCAGCTATGGGATAAATAGTACCACTACTGTTCTGGGGATGTCCTCGTGGTGTAATGGTTAAAGCGATGGACTGCGAAATTGTAGTAAGCGAGTTTATACTCCAGTCGCGCTATTACGTACACTTTCGGACAAATACCCTTGGGAAAGGCATGAACCCCCTTATCCTCCCAGCTCTGGGTCAAATAGTACCACTACTGTTCTTCTAAGAGAATGGCTTTGGCATTAAATAACCTAAAAAGGTTGATATGCCATTAAACAAAGAAACCAAACCAAATCAAATGAGTTCGAATTTCAGTAAGTGCCCCATTTATATTGCCGATATTTGTCTCTGCCCCCCACCAGACAAGACTTGACACAAAGTCAATGACCCAGAGGTCGATTAGAGTGGGGATTAGGGAAAGGGAATGTAATATAATGGCCGAGGGATTTCGGTTTATGCCTTTGGGTTTAGTTAGGCTGAGAACCTTTCGGCTCAGTACATGGGTTAGTTAGGTGCAACATTAACATAGGTGTTCACGCGCGAGCACGCGCGCTGAGCGGACGTGTCACTCAGAGATGTCACAATAGCCCGAGATGGGAAAGGAGGGAATGACGTCACGCACCGGAAGCGCGCGGAGGATTTTGGGAGATTTTGAAAAAGTCAGAGAGTTGAGATGAGACCTGCCTCGAGGGAAGACGGTTGGTTTTCACTTGCTCGCGGAGACCTTTGTGGCGGGTGCCCCACGTGTTTTGGGGGCAGATGAAAAAGCCAGACTAGAAAGAATGTGTATCTCTCTTCCTTATATCAAAACCTTTAACTCAAAGGTAATAAAAGGTTTCGTACCTGAACAAAGAAGTCGTCAAGTGTTTTTTGTGTTTCGAGATTTCTATGTTCTATGTATATATGTAATGAACGTCCCATGTACATTTCGCATATTCATGTATATGGCCATGGTACAGGAAGGTCAAGCACGAGCCGAGGCTTGAGCCCTGCTTGACTATACTGGTCATAGTTCTACTTAGTGCAATGTGGGCCTAATGAGCCTAGCTGGACATGGACCTAAATCTGCTTTGTGTCACATTTGAGCCAAAATCATTATAAATTACTAAAAGAAAAGGAAGACTGAACACATGTTGGTTTTTCTCAACTGGACAAACAATGGAGAAAGATAGCAGACACTAAGCGAAATGCACAACTATATATATATATATATATATATATATATATATATATATAGTAACCAACCCCTCCGTTCGGGCAGGATATGACACAAAGTCAATCTTTAAGCGGAGTTTAACAGGTTTGAATTCAGAGTTTTCCTTCTCCTAGACTAGTTGCCTCACCAGAACCCAATCTGCATTACTATTTACGCATAGCTGGAGGGAGAATAATTGGATTCATGCCTTTCCCAAGGGTATTAGTGCTAAGTGAAATGCAATCAGTCTCGTCCAGGATTTGAACTCGTGTAGCCGTGTCCATTTCCTACAACGATAACCATTGCACAACGGGCACCCCCATACACAACTATATATATATATATATATATATATATATATATTATATATATATAACATGTAATGAATGAAAATAACACCATGTGAAATTAATTATATTGTTACCAACATGTTTTTGACATATGTAGGAAGAGCTCAAACAAGAAGTGGAAGACAAAACAATATATATATATATATACATATTCTAGCAGCTGAGTCAGATAATATTCTGATTAGTGCAGTCAGCTTCTATTGTAGAACAGACTATTACTTTGTCAACGCTTGTTCTAAATCCTTTTTCTACGAAGAACATTAAGATTACCTACCGCGAATCGACACTTTTAAGGCTTTACCCTTCAACAAGCAAAATTTTTCTTTTTCAAAATTCCTTTTTTCAAATAGGCAAACATTTGTATCTGAACCACCTGTCTGAATGTACGTGTGTGCGTGTGCACGCGCGTGTTCCTGTGTGTGTGTGTGTGTGTGTGTGTGTGTGTGTGTGTGTGTGTGTGTGTGTGTGTGTGTGTGTGTGTGTTTTAAAGAATAAGAACCTTTGCAAAAGATGGTATGTCTCTGAGAGATAGCGGGTGGGCTTTGAAATACTTTTTGCAAAAGACTTATGTGTTTCTGTGACTGGAGACGAAATCTTCTTCTACTTGATGACTTTTTAGCTTATGACTTCAAACCATTTGATTTTTAAATTATGTCGTCTGCTCCTCATTTTCTCTTTCTTCTTTTCCTTCTTCTTCTTCTTCCTGTTACATTTTTTCTTTTTCTTCTACTTCTTCTCCACCTCTTCTTTCTCCTTCTTGTACTTTTTCTTCATGATTATTTTCTTTTCTTTCTTAAAATTATTTTCTTTTTTTCTTTTTCTTACTTCTTCGTTCCCGCCTTCCTTTTGTCGTTATTATTAGTAGTAGCAATATTTTCTTTTCATTTTTCTTCGCTTCTTTTTTTTTCTTATATTCTTTTTCCTCTTATTTTATCCTTATATTTCTTCTTCTTCTTCTCCTTCTTCTTCTTCTTCTTCTTCTTCTTCTTCTTCTTCTTCTTCTTCTCCTCATATTTTTCATTTTTATTATTTTCTTCTTCTTTTGTCTTCGTCTTTCTCCTCTCTCATTTTTCCTAACAAATTTTTTTCTAAATTTTAAAAATTTTCTTTTCTAATTTTTGCTCTTGCTCTTTTTTTCTTCATCATTCACCTTCTTTCTTTTTTCCTTTTCCCTCTCAACTGAACTCTCTATTCATCTCTCTCTTTTTTTTAAACCTCTTCTCTCTTTTTTTTTTTTTCTTTTGTTATTTTTCTTCATCTTCATTTTTCCCTTCTCTCTATTTTTTCTTTTCTTTCTTCTTCTTCAAATAACTTTTCTTTCACTTCCTTTTCTGCTTTCTGTTCTCTCTTTCTCCCTCCTTCTTTTTTTTCTTTTCCTTCTTTTTCTCTACTCTTCCTCTTCTTTCTGTTCTTCCCTCTTCGCTTCTCCAATTCGCTTTTCTCTCGTCCGTTCTTTTTTTTTTCTCTTCTTCAGCTTACTCTCCTTTTTTCTCATCCCTCTTCTTTCTTTCTTTCTTTCTTTCTTTCTTTCTTTCTTCTTACCTATATACATCTCACTTTTCTCTTTCTCCTATTCCCTTTTTACCTTTTTCCTTTTACTTCTCTCCTTCTTTCTCCCAATCTTTTTTTTATCTTATTTCATGCCTCGGTGTTTAATGTTCTCTTTCTTTCGTTCTTGTACACAACTATTTTCTGCGCTGCTGGTTTTTAAAAATTCCAATCGTTTCCAAAAAATAGCCCTCCTTTCCACCAGAAATAATCTTGTACAAATGAGGAAATGAATTATTATTTATTTATTTATTTACTCCTTGAGAGTTTTCACATCAGCGTTAGCTGATGGTATTTCACAGGAGTCTGAGTGACAGCAAGTCTCTTCTAGCCTCCAGGACTTCTCAGTATTCTGGTCGATCTCAATAGCGTACTAGTTTGGATGGTCTCCACTCGTCCTCTTATTTCCAAGTCCTCCAGTCTCTTTATTAATCCTTTGGTGACTGTACCAAGAGCACCAATTATAATTGGTATAAACGTCATTTTCATGTTCCACAGTTTCTTCAATTCTCTAGCAAGGTCGAGGTATTTATCCTTCTTTTCACTTTCTTTCAATTTTACTCTGTGGTCAGCCGGGACAGCAAAGTCCACAATTCTGCAACTTCTTTTTTTTTGTTGATTATTATAAGGTCTGGTCGTCTAGCCGATATTAGAGGATCCGTTTGTAAGTCAAAATCCCAGAGGAGTTTGTGTATCTCATTTTCCAGGACAGATGCTGGGTTGTGCATATACTATTTTTTCGTATGGTCAAATCACCTTGCTCACCCAGTCATGTCTAAAAAGTAGTCGAGGGCAACCAGAAGGTTCCCTTTTCAATAGCTTCTAAACCGAGGTGTAAGGGAGGGCGCTACTCCTTTCTCTAGATTGCTCCACTTTACCCTTGATACGTACTTTATATTGCTGAGTGTTAAGCAAGGAGGTATCAAGTACCATTTTTAAAGTCTTTGGTATGACGCGACCTGGGATTGAACCCAGGTCTCATTATTATTTTTTCCTTCATTACTTTCTTATCACACATCAGCATTGAGTGGTGGTCTTTCACTGGAATTTAAGATACAGCAAGTCTCCTCAAGTTTCCAGGACTCGTCTCAGTATTCTGGCCAATCTGAATAATGCTGTAATTTCAATGGCATCGCTTCATCCTCCTCCTCCGATTTCTAATTCTTCTAATTCTTTGCAAGCCTTTTGGTGACCGTTCCAACCGCACCAGTTACACCTCATGTTACTGTCACTCTCATGTTCTACGTTTTCGTTCTCAGGCAAGATCCAAGTACTTGTCTCTCTTTTCGTTTTCTTTGATTTTTGCTCTGTGGTCTGACAGGACAGCGAAGTCCACCCTACAGCAGGTTCTTCCCCCCTTTTTTGTTATTAATTTTCACAAGGTCTGGTCTTCTGGCCGGAATTAGAGGATCTGTTTCCAGAGAATTTCGTGTATCTTATTGTCCAAGACGGATTCTGGTTTGTACTATTTAGTAGTATGATCCAATTTCAATTCTTTGCACAATTCCCAGTGGATCACTTTTCCCACCCAGTCGTGTATTATTATCATTATTATCATTATTACTTGATTTTCAGCTTTATTTTCGGTTTCTTTCTATCCTTTAATAGATCTTTACCCAAGACCTTGGGCGAGGAAAGGCAATGATTATATGTATTTATAGGTTTTTCATTTTTTTTTTTTTGCTGCCTCTTTGTTATTATTATTATTATTAATGTTGTTATTCGCACTGCTTAGCACCTCCCATGGGTGTTCTTAATTTCTCCTTCACTTCAGCGCCCTCGTCGGCAGGATCAGGAACTACGGACGAGAACACCAGCAAACCCCTCTCCTCTCCCAAGTCAAGTCATTCAGTTGTGTCGATAGACGTGTACGGAGATATTCACATAAGTAATAAGGTCGGTGGAACGTTTTTAAAAAAAGAGAAAAAAAGAAAAAAAAAGGTTCCCATGACGTCATATTCAGTCAAGGATGACCTTCTGTTAGGTATACTTCCCCGGTCAACTGTAATGAGGAACTCGTAATATGCACAATTTGAACTTGTCGAGACTGACAATGGACGTAGCAGCTTTTGTTGTTACTGTTGTTATTTTTTATTGATTGATTTACTTATTTGTTTGTTAATCGGTAAGGTTAGGTTGACTTTTTTGAGCGTCATCATCATCACGTTGCACCATCAGCACGGATATCCCTGATCCTCTCTCGCCACCACTCCCTATCGCCTATTGCCTCCGGCAGGTCTTCAGGGTTACATCCCGTATCTGCACAGAGCTGCTGTGTGTAGGTTCTAGCTGGTCGTCCTACCTTTGCTCGTCTATGTAAAGGGGTCCACAGGAGTACATCAATTATGAGCTCGCCCCAACTTCTGCAGCAGAGTACCGCATGTTTGGTTCGTCTAACTTTGATAGTTTTCGTGATGGGTGGTAGGTGGCCGTATTATTATTATTGTTTTTTTTTTTTTGGCTAAATAAAATAATCTATCTATAGTAAACAAAAGAGCAGTACACTCAGTTATCTGGTTTTAAGTATTCCAAACTAATACAAACAACTTGAATAATTATGTTATATAACATATGACATGGATTTTCAGTTCGTTCCTAGTGACCCCGTGTGCTTTGACAAGCTCTCACGTTGAGATTAGTAAACAGGGGGGTGGCAATGCGTCGGGGCAGGCCGGTCAAGCAGGCGTGTAACCGGAAGGAGACCATGTGATATGAGAACCACGTGGTCAGATTTAGACAGAGTCCAGAGAATCGGGAGTCGAGCCAGGGCTAGACAGCCGATCAGAGGCGTCTCAGACGTCTCTGACGATACGGTTTGCAAGAGGGTACAAGCGTTGGCACCCCCCGGCCCCCGGAAGAAGATATGGGGCAAGAAGAAGTCCTCTCTCTGAGTATATGTCACTCCACCTATCTCTCAAACATACAACAAACTGTGTGCCCCTTTCGAGAATAAAATGAGAGATATATTTTTATATATACGTGTTCTTCGTTGTTCATAAAGACACAGCAGAGTATACAACACTTATACGGTGTCAAATAACTCTTCCTATATAACACCCGCGGTCGGCTTAGGTTGTAGAAGACTGCACCCCTTCAAAAAAGTGAAACCCCCTCCAAACAATTATCTTGGGTATAACCCTAAATTATATCTGATAGTAAGGTTCCAGTTCTGGAGTTTTAGGAAATATTGAATACCCCTTCGTAACCATTACTCCCAGGTCCACTCTGACTCGGAGTGATAGTACCTGTTATGTATTATTTGAAATCATACAACTGTGTGCAAATTATTTGTATTAGATAAGAATTCTTGGTAAATGAAATTACTTATGTGAAATAGCCACACTTGAAACCATTGAACTGTGTGCAAACAAATGAGACCGAAAAACCAGTTTGAAAACAAAGTTACCTACAAATTTTCCACTTAAAAATCATATATATATATATACATATATAAGTTGGTCAACATAAGTCGAGTATAACCCGAAGGTCCCCTTTTCATTAGCTACGAGAAAAAAGTGGAAGAGAAGACGCTACTCTTTTCCTTGGACTGCTCCACTTACCCTTGGTCCATACTTTATAATGCTGAGTGTTAAGCAAAGAGACATCAAGTACCATTTTATGAGTCTTTTGTATGATTCAACTTGGGAGTGAACCCAGGTCATCCCAACTTTTGGCGATCACTATATATATATATATATATATATGTACCATATTTGAAAATGAATAACCACCAAAGGTTGATATTCCATAAAACACTGATCAACCAATTTAACCATATTGTTTTGCACAGTTGTATGGATCCAATTATTCTGATCTCATACAAATAATGTGCACACAGTCATCTGGTTTAAAGTATTCCTATCAAATACTAATATTTTTCAAATAGATCTCCTTCGTGTTCCAGAACAGGAGCCTCACCATCAACTACAATTTATGGATTTACCCAATCCCTCACGAACAGAATGTGACACAAAATCAATTTGTAAAGCGAAGAAAAGTTGATTTGAATTGAAAATTGTCCTTCTACAAGAATGTTTGCCCCAACAAGAACCCATCCTGCTTTACCGTGGCCGTCGCGCGGAGGCCACGGCTTTACCCATCGTTGGGTGGAGAAGAGACAGGTTGTTGCCTTTGCGCAGAAGTCCCTGTCCAGGATTTCAACCCATGGAGATGATTTCATTTCTTACAACACCAACCGTAACACGAGACGAACCTTGGATTTTCTACTTCATGTCAAAGTTAATAAGGTATTAATAAGGCCTTTTAAAGATATTATAAGGTATCCATAAGGCATTTATAATGTATTTATAAGGTATTTATAAAGTATTCAAAAGGTATCAATTAGGTATTCATAAGATATTTATAATATATCAATACGGTATTTATAAGACACTTATAAGACATTCATAAGGTATTTATAAGGTATCCATCCCGGAGGACATCCCCTCGGTGTAGTAGCTATTGAAAAGGGAGCCTTCGGGTCGCCCCCGACTACAGTCACCAACTTTACTTACTAAAAATCGGCTCATTGGCCTAGTGAGTGGTGTGTTCGCCAATGATCCGGAAGACCTGGGTTCAATCCCAGGTCGCGTCTTACCAAAGACTATAAAAATGGTACTTGATACCTCATTGCTTATCACTCAGCAATATAAGGTACGTATCAAGGGTAAAATGGAGCAAGCCAGGGAAAGTAGTAGCGCCCTCCTCTACACCTTGGTGTAGTAGCTATCGAAAGGGGAGCCTTCTGCTTGCCCTAAAATAAGGTCAACTTTACTATAATGTGAAAAATGTATGAGGCATCTATTTTTAAGGCATTTACCAACCCCTCCGCTAGGATATGGCACATAGTCAATTTTTAAGCGGAGTTTAACAGTTTTCCTTCTCCTAGACTAGTTGCTTCACCAAGTCTGAAGAACCTAGTCGGCCCTACTATTTACTGGAGGGAGAATAAGTGTATTCATACCTTTCCCAAGGGTATTAGTGCTATGTGAAATGCAATCCGTCTCGTCAATATTTGAACTCGTGTCGCCGTGTCCATGTCCTACGACGATAACCATTACACCACGGGCACTTCCGTTTAAGGCATTTATAAGGTATCCATTAGGTATTTCGAGTATTATTTTGCTCGAACTGTCTATCATTCACTCTCTTCCCCAGTGCACATCGTGGCATGCCAAGGATACGTCTTTTGTCAAAATATCTTGTAATACCATTGTGTCAGTTTTCACATCACATTAATAACATGCAAATCTTTCTAGGGATCAATTGGCAGCAAATCCAATCTCTATTTCGGGACACTTTTTATCATTCTATGCTAATTCTGATACGGATATGTATATGTGAAATGTACATAGAATGTTCATAACTCATATATAGATAACATAGGAATCCCGAAACACAAAAAACACTTACGACTTCTCAGTTCAGGTACGAAACTTTTTATTACCTTTGAGTTAAAAGGTTTTTCGACATAAGGAGAGAGAGTCACAATCCTTCTATGCTGACTGCTTTTACATCGTCAGCACTCAACCCCACTAACGCGCGGCGCCCGTAGCGCACAAATTCGTCTGGCCACGACGAGCCCCGAAAGTCAACCTTCTTCTTCCCAAGCAGGAACTCAACTAACTTACTTTTCTCAAATCTCAGCCCACGCTTCCGGTGCGTGACGTCACTCACATCCCTGGTTTTATTTCCTATCTGGGATTTTTATGGTGACATCTCTGAATGACACGTCCGCTCCACGCGCGCGTGAACACCTGCGCTCATGTTTGCACCTAACTAATCCATGCACTGAGCCGAAAGGTTCTCAGCCTAACTAAACCCAAAGGCAAGATATATAAAACGAAATCCCTCGGCCATTATATTACAATTCTGGTATTGCTTTTAACTAGATTGTTACAGTCTTCCTCATATTGCTCATTTTTTTTCTCATCGGTTGTACTATAACAATTAGGGGTATATATGGTGGATTTAGCTAGAAATCAAGTGACAGCAAGTCTTTATACACCCGAACTCTACTCAGTATTCTTACTGATATTAGTAATGCTTTCATCTTGATAGTTTTGATTATTCTTGCGGATTTTTCTTTTTATATAATCTTCAAAACTGTTCCAAGTACGGTAATAATGATGGGCACGACCGTCACAATTTTTTGGATGGATTTTTCCAAAAGTAACTGGAAGATATCACTTGAGATCAAGTGTCATTAAGTATTCTACTTACAGGCAGTCTCAAAATAGCTGAAAATCATTATTATGACTATGATTTATTACTGAGACAAGCGCGATGGTGATCATTTGGAACACGTCCTGGAAAAAAATGCATCCTTTGTGATAGAGACATCAAATCATTGTTTTTTTTTCAATTGCTATTATATCAACTTCCAGGACATGCAATCTTGTTTTGAATTTCTTATCTCAGTAATATGTAACACTATGTAGGTGGTCCGCCAAGCAGACGATCCTTTTGTCTGTTTTGGCGCGAAACCAGACAAAGGGTTTGAACTCGAGATCTCGGCGTGACCGGAAGTAGGTAAGGGAACGCGAGAGGAGTTGGAAAAAGGAACTGAGAGAAGGCGGTTGGCGAAGAGCGACGCGAGTGGCCAGTCGACACCGGACAGCAGAAGTGAGCAGTCGGTATGAGATAGGGTCCAAGAGTCAGTGAAGGAAGAGCAGACAAGATTATCAGTACTCCTCATGGGTTGGTTGTAGAATTTTTTCAAGAAATTCACGCTAGCGTTAGTCTACATATGCACATAGGGAACGCAATGTTACATAACTTCTCTTCTTGCGCTTGAGTTAACTCGAGCATATTGTTCGTTTGTTCGTTTATTCTCTTTCCTCCCACTCCCTTGATTGTATTTCTTGTAGCCATGAAGAAATGTGCGATGCCCCTATCGGAACCACTAGTTGATCACCGGCCAAGAAGAGTGAAATGGCTAAGAAGTTGACGTATTCGGGGGGCCGAGGGGTTATCGTCACAAATAAATCATTATCCTATTTATAGGTTGCATCAATTTTAAGAGTTCTGAATGATTTTGTCTCCAAATAAGTGACGCAAAATATTTTTCCTTTTCTGTCCAAGGAATTGTGATTGTGAATTAATAGTTGGTATAGTATACTATTTTCAAATCTGAAACAAAAAAGAACACGATATTATTACTAGTTGAGTTATTAGCAATCATATGGTTCTCAAGTATGTTAAGACACCCGATACACCTGTAATATAATGACCGAGGGATTTCGGTTTATGTCTTTTAGTTTAGTCAGGCTGAGAACCTTTCAGCTCAGCACATGAGTTACTTAGGTGCAATATTAACACAGGTGTTCGAGCACGCGCACGCAGAGCGGATGTGTCACTCAGAGATGTCACAATAGCCCAGATGGGAAACGGAAGCTAGCGAGTGGCAATGACGTCACACACCGGAAGCGCGCGGAGGATTTGGGGAGATTTTGAAAAAGTCATTTAGTTGCGATGAGACCTGCCTAAGGGGGGAAACGGTTGGTTTTCGCTTGCTCGCGGAGATCTTTGTGGCTGGTGCCACACGTGTTGGGGGTGGGGCAGATTAAAAAGCCAGAATAGAAAGATTGTGCCTCCTTCCTTATGTCGAAGAACCTTTAAACTCAAAGGTAATAAAAAGTTTCGTACCTGAACAAAGAAGTCGTCAAGTGTTTTTCGTGTTTCAAGATTCCTATGTTCTATCTTTATGGACATTCGATGTACGTTTCACACATAGACATATCATGGCTATGGTACACACCAACATTCTCCACAATACTCCTGCTCATTTTAATCCTGTTGTTGTCGGAAGGGATTTACTTGTCTTCGGTTTTCCATTTTCCATAGCTTTTTGAAAGAATTTTCTCGAAATTATGCAACTTTTGTGCCAAAAAACTGATCTACGTATCGCCTATAATTAAATAGCCATGTGCCAGACTAAGTTTTGTAAATACAGTATTATCCATAAATAAATACGACCCTAACATTTTTTTATGAAGAATTGATTTTCCTCTAAACCAAAGATATCTGTGTTTTATTATTTAAACCCAAATATTATACAATAACAACGGATATGATTAGGTATTATTTATTACCAAACACTACAGCATTGAAATTATTTAACCAAATTATAATTAAATAAATATATGAGATGTGTACTTATGTTGGGACAGTTACGCATTGGAGAATTGTAGAGTTTGGTGGAAAATATAATCGAAAATTATCTATTTGGAGTTTCAAGTATTTGACAAAAATAAAATTATGCCTTTACTTTAAAAGGAAATCAATGGCTTATTTTTTTTTTATTGTTCGGGGGAATCAAAATATTTTGGTCACGTGAGGTACCATTCGGTAGCTTAAGATGTTTTTGCAGAAGACATGATGGAGACGGTTTGGTTTTTTGGCATATCAACCATTGTGGGTTATTTAATGCAAAATCGTCATTATACATATACATTAAATATATATGACTTGGTTTGGTTGGGTTTTGTTGCATATGAACTATTGTAGGTTATTTAATGCCAAATCCTCTTTATACATATATATTAAATATATATGATTTGGTTTGGTTGGGTTTGATGGCATATCAACCATTGTAGGTTATTTTATGCCAAATCCTCTTTATACATATATATTAAATATATATGATTTGGTTTGGTTGGGTTTGATGACATATCAACCATTGTAGGTTATTTAATGCCAAATCCTCTTTATACATATATATTAAATATATATGATTTGGTTAGGTAAGATTTTTTTGCATATCAACCATTGTAGGTTATTTAATGCCAATTCCAGCATTACTGGAGCCTCAACATCAGGTTGTATAGTGTTATATCTAGGACACTAGTTTGGGGGTGTCTTACTCTTCAGCTGAGATGTATTCTGAAACCCAAGTCGACTTGGCTAAAAGGGGAACGGACGAATCTCTTTGAACGTGCTTACCTGATAATCCCGAATGCAAGACGCCGAATTTGCCATGGTGACTTGGACCCCAGCTTCGGCATCAACACTTGCCTGCCCGTTGATGTTTTTGCAAACCGATCGAAACTATCAGCTTACTGTACTGTTCCTTTAGCTTACGCATTCAATGTTTTTGGTTGCCTCCGTGGTTCGAACTCGTAAAACATCAGTTCCCAATTTCGACTACACAGCACGTTCATCTTCAAATCACTCGGGGGTGGGGTGGGGGGGAGCAATTTGAAACAACGTAGTCAGCGCCTTAACTACTACGAAACTGCTGCCAACAGCTCCTTGAACAGTTCTGGTCACGTAATATACGCGCCGCAGATTAGCAAATAATTAGATATTGCTAAAGTTTTAACTCGCTATTGTATTTTATGGGTGACACTATATACGTGTCGGTATATATATTCCAAATTTAGGGCACTCCCTTGGCAGCTTCTTCCCATTGTACAGAAGCAGAGGATTAGAGTAACCTGACACTTTCGTGACCCTCATTTAATTTACACAAGTCAAAATAAAACATTAAAAACAATAATTTTACCGCAGAACTAAGATTAAAGCGTCTGTTGTCACTTGCTAACAACAATACTTTTCATACAAATAAAAAACAACTAAAATTTCTCTCTCCCCCCCCCTCTCTCTCTCTCTCTCTCTCTCTCACTGTGTTTTTCGGCGGTTGAAGCGTGAGTGTATTATTTACCTCTCCTCATATGCTGAAGGCTGGACTGACACGAGGTTTTATTATTTTACAAAGTAGACCTTTGGGTAGCTTAGCTCCGTCGACATTTCCATTTCAGAAGTCGCAACAGGCAAAAAACCCCAACCTTTAGATGACGAAATAAGTGATATCTGGGAAGAGTTACCCGTGGTGTAATGGTTATCGTCTTAGGAAAGGGACAGAGAGACACGAGTTCAAATCCTGGACGGGGCTGATTGCATTTCACATTGCACTAATACCCTTGGGAAAGGTATGAATCCAATTATTCTCCCTCTAGCTATGGGTAAATAGTCGGGCAGACTGGGTTCTTCAGCCTTGGTGAGGCAACTAGTGTAGGAGAAGGAAAACTCTGAATTCCAACCTATTAAACTCCACTTAAAAATTGACATTGTGTCAAATCTTGCCCGAGCGGAGGGGTTGGTAAATATGGATATCTGGGAAGACAGATCTCTTTAAATAAGTGTGTGCGGATTGGTCGACCATAAACAACCTATGTTCATCAATTCTGTGTCGATAATAGGTTCCGCCTAGAGAACTTGCTACGTGCGGGGGCCAATCGGGACCGGCGGCAAGAGAGTCAAAAGAAATCTTGGGATCGATACATGAAGTATATATATATATATATATATATACGAGGATCATTAAATAAGTTTCCAGACTTTTTTGGTAAGGGCACCTATATTGATAGTACACTCATGAAACTCTAGCCCCCTTCGAAGGAATCTCCTCCGGCTGCAATACACTTGTCGTACCGTTACAACAACTTCTGGAAGGCCCCATCGAAGTCCTCTTGTGTGAGCATGTCAATGACCTTCGTCACAGCCTCTTTCATCTCCTCAGTTGTCTCATAACGACAGCCTCTTAGCTTAGGGAGTAACCAAAAGTCAGAGGGAGCAAGGTCTGGACTATAGGGAAGCTGAGGAACTGTCTTGATGCCTATCTTGGTCAAATAGTCTGTGACAAGGATGGAGTTGTGGACTGGTGCAAATACCATTGAGCCGATCTGAAGAGTGCTGACCTCTTCCCAAGGAATCTCTTCCTGAACTCCCTTAAAACCTCAACATAGTAACCCTAACCGTTTGGCCAATCAACTCTGGTGTATTGACTTTCTTACTCCTTCCACACCTCTCATCATCCCTCACAGACTCCCAGCTTTCCTTGAATCTCTTATGCCACTCAAAAACTGAGGCTCGTTTCATGCAATATGGTCGAAAAGCAGTGTGAAGCATTCCATACGTTTCTGTGGCACTTTTTGCAAGTTTAAAACAGAATTTTATTGCATATCGTTCTTCTAAAGTGTCCTGACGTCCAGATTGCATTTCTGAAATTCACCAGCTGTGAAAATCAGGCTTTAGTAGGGTGTATTCCAATTACTGCTATAGCTGTTCATTTGAAGCTGAAATCATAAAAATTGGTCAGTCATCTCATAAGATGTATAGCAATAACATAGTGCATGTTCAAGAGTCTAAGACAATTTTAGATGCCTGTACAAAAATATGTAGTGCTTCGAGAATCTGTAGTTTTTGTTTATTATTTTGATGTTCTAATATTGTTGTGTTGTCGGTGAGAATCTTCCGTAATTGTGTTGTTGGGCATGTATGTTTTCTTAAATGCTGAGCTATTGAACTTGTATCAGAAAGGTGCATTGTAAGTCTCCTCGACAGGGTAGTTGAGGTTAAACCAACATATATGTTATTATTATCAGAGATACAATCTCCTAAAGGACTTTTAAATTCATATATAACGTTGGTTTTTTACAAAACCCCAATCGAGGAAGAGGAATTATTTCTAATGACTAAATTCGAGGTTTTAAACTTATTATAATATATAATAAGTTTTATCTTTTTATTAGGATCAGTGGGGAGTATGTTTCTGTGAATCAATGTTTTCAATATTTTTTCGTCTGATTTATAATTGTAGTGCATTTGGTTACGATAGAAAAATTTGATATATATGTAATATTTTGACCTTCGACCCGGCCCAAAAATACTATTCCAAGGTGATACACCGGAAGGAAGTGACACATTTCAATGGCCAGTAATCGAAAGAGATCGCGTGGGCAGATTAAGGCTTATGATATGGGAGAAGGTGAAGGTCCCATTGTGCCACTAACAGTGATGCACCGGAAGAGAGTAACCTCTGAACTGCATGACAGTTATTTCCGCTTGATGACGATTAAACATCCGATTTCAAAGATCCAGTAGGCGATCGTGTGGGCGTTGAATTATTATTTAACTCAGTTGAGTTTGGGGTGCCAAAGCAGTTGCCAGCAGACTTCCAGACAGTAGAGACCAGATGTGGTAGGGAAGGCCACACCCGACCGAGGGGGCCCTCGGAAAAGCCCCGATGGAGTGGACCCCAAGACCTCTGGTTGAGCATCTAAGAGAACAAGAAAGACACAACGTGACGGTCATAACAGTGGGGTCAAAATATGAAGTTTATGTTCGGTCTCAGCACCCTCTCACACGCAAACCTTACAATAAAGTGAGTGGTAAAATATAATTGAAAAGAAGTCTTCTGCGTCTTCCTTCCTGGATCTTAATTGTTCCTGCGTTCTTTCTTCATGTGTCTTTCTGTGTGCGTCTGTTTAATTATTGTGTCGTTGTGATGCTGTAGATGACTATATAACATTTATCGCGATTTGGTGCTTGGACCAGCAGAGTTCTTCAAGGATTCATAACGAACCCGGTTACCGTAAGCGACAGTTTTAAGCATCGCAACACGACATCAACGAAGAGGGACAAAGAAAAATGCTGGAATTAAAAGAAGTAAAAAGAAATAAAAACAAGAACAAACCATCAACATTAAGAGGAACGGACCGGCGCGGAAAGAAAGAAAGAAAAGAGGAAGGCAACGTGCTGGAAGAAAAGATGAAGAAGAAAAAAAAAGAAAACAAGAAACAAGAACAAACCAGCAACAGAAAAGAGAAAAGAAAGAAAAAAAAAACAGGAAATGTAAGTGGATTGCTCATTCATGTAACTTCTATCTCTCTCTGTTATTTAAATTGGGTATAATAGTGAAAGATTTGTTTTAATGACAAGGGCCTTTCTAGAAGCATAAAATTGGAAATAATTTTTTTTTTAAATGTGTGATCCCTAGATAAAAATTGAAATTAATGCTATGTGTAATATTGTATCGAAGTGAGGGAGGAAAAAAGAAGGGAACAAAGATGGCTATGGGACAGTTATTGTCCGTTTTTTGATAGACACTTATCGTAAACAATAAATTTTATGATAAATTTTATCAATGGGATTTTTCATCGTAAATAGGTCTTTGTGAGAAAAAAAAAATCGTTGTAACTTTTCATTGGTCCAGACAAGTGGTGATTGAAAATGAGAATTTCAGTCCAAGATTTGGAATCCCGCATATCTGTAGTTAAGACCTTTTGGTCTGGTTTTTATGTTTGGAACTTGTGGATTGGAAATGAGAATTTTAATCCGAGAGATGGAATCTTGGGAGCATTAATGGTATTGTCCATGAATTTCACACATTGGTGTTTGTCTGAATAATGCGCATATAATTTTTCGATATTTATGAAGTTGGGAGAATCGATATTTTTGGCGCTGGTAGAATCAGGCCGGTTGTTTTGCGGTGGAAATTGTGGATATCAATTATTGAAGACATAGGTATTGTCTTGAAAACGGTCTTGCCGTGGAGGCAGAGTAACTAAGAGGCAGATGTTTTTTGTGTCTGACGATGCAGACAGGTATTTTGTGAGTTCCCCCTGGAGTGAAGCTTTGAGATTGTTATTGGGGAAGATATTTTGAAACAGGGTTTTGGATGTAATTGAGAGATGCGCAAAATTTTGACAGAACCAAGTGTGGCGAAGATTCGCAGATTCGGAAATATTTTGAATTGGGAAATGTTGGCAGAATTTATAAAAGTTTGGGTTGTTTAGAAAAAAAACCGGGATATTTTGTGAAAAGAAAAATAAAAAAAAAGAAGACTGCTCGTAAGCTATTGAAAAAGTTGTATTATAAATCAGACTTAATTTATGGTACTATAGACTGAAATTGAATAAACTGGGAAGCGGACCTATAGTTATCGTGTTAAGGTAAAGACAGAGAGGTAGATATAAAAAAAAAAAAAAAGGGACATTGAATGAGCAATTTATTATGAAAAAAAAAAGAAAGAAAAAAAAAAGTAAAAAGAAAATGAAAACAAAAACAAAAACGTACAGGACAGTAGAAAAAAAGACGGAAAGAAAAAGAAGAAGAAGAAACTTGAACATTGTTGAACACAGCATATGGAAAAAAAAGAAAGAAAGAAAGAACAGACATTTTTAGTAAAATAGACAGTACATCACTACATAGATTGAAAAAAAAGAAGAAAAGAAAACTGAACATTTTTGAACTGTGATTGTAACATTGTTTTGACTTGTAAAGTGAAACTTTTTGAGTTTGTTTGAGTTTAAAGGCGACATTAGAATTTTTTTTCCTGTTCATTATGAAATTTGACGAAAACCATTAACAGAGGATTTTATTCTAGGTTTACTAATAATTGCAATTATATTGATTCTAAATTTTTTTTTAGAATTTGGGGTTTTCGTGGAATAGGAAATATTTTTTTGGGGGGGGTTCTGTTTTTGAGGAAATCGTGGGCTGACGTGAGAGTAGGACAGACATTCATTCAAGGGATTTACAGATTGTTGTTGAAAGCAATTCTATCGAAGAATTCGCCTACCCATGAAGCTGTTAAGGGCCTATTTGGCTTCTATTTTTTTAGTTTGGAGTTCCGAGGATGGAATAAAGGAAAAAAGGCGTGGCCTACTCCAAAATTTTGTGGATAATGTCTGGGTCTTTCAGTCACGATGGTGTTTTGGATTCGTGTGTGATTTGGCAAAGTGAAACGAATCTGGGAAAGGCGAGATGCCTATATATTGGTAGCCACGAGGGTTCCTGATTAAATTGAAAAGAAACCCGGCGCGGGTTTGATCAGGTAAAAGCTTGTTTCCTCAAGGGCTTGCAAACCAATGGGCATGGAAACAGAAACTTAATGAAAAAAATGGGTAACACATTGCTAATTAGTATTTTGCGTGGACTATTTAGGTGGTTTACAGCATGTGTGCCAGATTGTGATACATTCGGATGTATTGTGATACGTTGTTTTGGGCCATGATTTTTGTGGATTTTTGTGGAATGCTTTGAGCCTTGAAGATATTGTGTTTTAGTTTATGAAATTCTCCGGTTACTCCTGGTAGGAACCTGTTGAGCAAAGAATTGGAGTGTGGTCATGAGGAATCCAGGCGAAATGTATTGCTGGAATGACCAGGGTCACTAAGTTTGTGACCAGGATATGGGACCAGAGTATGGTCCTTTTAGGGTTTTGAAATTTCTTCAAGGAATTATGGAGGGCCCACTGTGTTGAGAAGATAAAAAATGCATCCGTATGGTACCTTGATGCACGCATGTCAAGATGGCCAACCACGCAAAGATAGTAAGAGAAATTTAGATAATAATTAGCCGGGCAAGTGTTACATAGAGAGAAGGTCGCCTCCTAAGTAAGATTTTGTTTGCTGTAGTTCAAGTGATTCTTTTTTATGTTTTCAGCCATTATTGTCATTTGTAAATTATTCTGTAAAATATGTGTGAGGTTGATGGAGACGAACGTGAAGAAAATTCCACACGTGGAATTTCGAAAAATAATAAACGGATGAATGTAATATTTTGACCTTCGACCCGGCCCAAAAATACTATTCCAAGGTGATACACCGGAAGGAAGTGACACATTTCAATGGCCAGTAATCGAAAGAGATCACGTGGGCGGATTAAGGCTTATGATATGGGAGAAGGTGAAGGTCCCATTGTGCCACTAACAGTGATGCACCGGAAGAGAGTAACCTCTGAACTGCATGACAGTTATTTCCGCTTGATGACGATTAAACATCCGATTTCAAAGATCCAGTAGGCGATCGTGTGGGCGTTGAATTATTATTTAACTCAGTTGAGTTTGGGGTGCCAAAGCAGTTGCCAGCAGACTTCCAGACAGTAGAGACCAGATGTGGTAGGGAAGGCCACACCCGACCGAGGGGGCCCTCGGAAAAGCCCCGATGGAGTGGACCCCAAGACCTCTGGTTGAGCATCTAAGAGAACAAGAAAGACACAACGTGACGGTCATAACAGTGGGGTCAAAATATGAAGTTTATGTTCGGTCTCAGCACCCTCTCACATGCAACCCTTCAACAACCCTTTCGAACCTTGCAATAAACTGAGAGGTGAATATTTTTCTAAAGAAGTCTTCCTGTGTCTTCCTTCCTGCTTCCTTTCTTCATGCGTCTGTCTTTGTCGTTGTGTCGTTGTGAGTTATTCTACATATATATGTGCACGTATGTAGATGTGAATCTACATGTGTGACTATATAACATATGTTTGTTGACTGGATGGAGTAGTACAGTGTTTATTTTGTTGGTTAACATTTTTCATCATACGTTTAATTTGTTCATCAACAATATAGTTAGGAAACCCATTATTGATGAGAGCCTGTTTTATGTTTTCTACCTCTTTATAAAATATTGTTTTGGAGGAGGAGATCAGTTTGGCACAGGATATAAGATTAATCTAATTAATCTAATATCTAATACACACACACACACACATATATATATATATGCAAAAAGAAATTGGAATCGGAGTTCCGATTTCTAATCCTGGAAGAAGATTTTGAGTTTACTTCGCGCTAATGCCCTTCGAAAAGACATGAATCCATTCCTAAAGTTAGACAGTCAAGTTCTTTAGCCTTGGGACGGACATCTGTGAAGGAAAGAAAAAAATTTTGAATTCAGAATTGAGACCAGCTGTACTCTATATAAAAATTGACATTGTATTGCATCCTGCCCGTAGCGGAAGCATTGGGGAAAATACACTCAACAAAATTTTTTATCATGAAAAATTCTTTCGTGTTTAAGAGACAAAGTTGAAAGTAGCAAAAATTTGTTAAAAAACGATCAAGGCTAAAGCTAAGATAGAAATGAACAAAGAATTAAATGTTTATCTTCTTGAAAAAAAATTTTTCTTTATAATTCACACACTTAATCCAGCGAGTTTTCCATTGATCGAAGCACCCCTTAAAAAAACTCCTTTTATAGTTATTCTTAGTCTTGAGTTGAATTTTCAGTTCAATCAACAGGTTTGTTCTTATTCTTTCGTTTTAATTGCATATCAACCTTCAAGGGTTAATTAATGCCAAAGGCTTCCTTGAGGAAGAACAGTTAATGGTACCATTTAACACATACCTTTCAGGATAAGGAGATACGTATTTTCCCCCAAGGGTATCAGGGGAGGTTCCCTCTTATTATTTAGTTTGGTTCTTTAATTTTAATGGCATATCAACCTTCATGGGTTATTTAATACCAAAGCAACACTTGTGAAAAAACAGTAATGGTATTATTTAAACCATATCCGGGGATTTAAGAAACTATAAAAAGGGATATGAAATTAGGTCTGTTAAGTAGAGACTATTGCACTCGCACAATCCGGTGTTTCATTCGATATTGCTTACTATGAAGTATCAAGACAACCAATTAAAAATCTTGATATCACTGTATTATATAATTTATTCGACTTTTCATCCATTTAAATGGTAAATTTTGAAATAACAAAAAGTAAAATGTCAGTTTCGATATTCTTTGCATGTGCCTGTATTTAGCCAACCAGCTTGTCAGCTGGGACTACAGAATATGCCCCTGAAGAAATATTAGACTACCCCCAACGAATGTCCCGATAGGACACTAAAATGCATCTGATGATGAGGCTACAATCTTTAAAATTTTGGGCAATCTAAAGTACTCCTTCCTTGCCATTACTCCGAGGTTTACTCTGCCCCGAATCGGTAGTCCCAGTTTGGATCCCATCAATGAGTCAAATAGAACTAATGTCCTTGCTATGACACTAAAATGCATCTGATGGTGAGGCTACAATCTTTAAAATTTTGGGCAATCTAAAGTACTCCTTCCTTGCCATTACTCCGAGGTTTACTCTGCCCCGAATCGGTAGTCCCAGTTTGGATCCCATCAATGAGTCAAATAGAACTAATGTCCTTGCTATGACACTAAAATGCATCTGATGGTGAGGCTACAATCTTTAAAATTTTGGGCAATCTAAAGTACTCCTTCCTTGCCATTACTCCGAGGTTTACTCTGCCCCGAATCGGTAGTCCCAGTTTGGATCCCATCAATGAGTCAAATAGAACTAATGTCCTTGCTATGACACTAAAATGCATCTGATGGTGAGGCTCCAGTCTTTAAAATTTTGGGCAATCTAAAGTACTCCTTCCTTGCCATTACTCCGAGGTTTACTCTGCCCCGAATCGGTAGTCCCAGTTTGGATCCCATCAATGGGTCAAATAGAACTAATGTCCTTGCTATGACACTAAAATGCATCTGATGGTGAGGCTACAATCTTTAAAATTTTGGGCAATCTAAAGTACTCCTTCCTTGCCATTACTCCGAGGTTTACTCTGCCCCGAATCGGTAGTCCCAGTTTGGATCCCATCAATGAGTCAAATAGAACTAATGTCCTTGCTATGACACTAAAATGCATCTGATGGTGAGGCTACAATCTTTAAAATTTTGGGCAATCTAAAGTACTCCTTCCTTGCCATTACTCCGAGGTTTACTCTGCCCCGAATCGGTAGTCCCAGTTTGGATCCCATCAATGAGTCAAATAGAACTAATGTCCTTGCTATGACACTAAAATGCATCTGATGGTGAGGCTACAATCTTTAAAATTTTGGGCAATCTAAAGTACTCCTTCCTTGCCATTACTCCGAGGTTTACTCTGCCCCGAATCGGTAGTCCCAGTTTGGATCCCATCAATGAGTCAAATAGAACTAATGTCCTTGCTATGACACTAAAATGCATCTGATGGTGAGGCTACAATCTTTAAAATTTTGGGCAATCTAAAGTACTCCTTCCTTGCCATTACTCCGAGGTTTACTCTGCCCCGAATCGGTAGTCCCAGTTTGGATCCCAACAATGAGTCAAATAGAACTAATGTCCTTGCTATGACACTAAAATGCATCTGATGGTGAGGCTACAATCTTTAAAATTTTGGGCAATCTAAAGTACTCCTTCCTTGCCATTACTCCGAGGTTTACTCTGCCCCGAATCGGTAGTCCCAGTTTGGATCCCATCAATGAGTCAAATAGAACTAATGTCCTTGCTATGACACTAAAATGCATCTGATGGTGAGGCTACAATCTTTAAAATTTTGGGCAATCTAAAGTACTCCTTCCTTGCCATTACTCCGAGGTTTACTCTGCCCCGAATTGGTAGTCCCAGTTTGGATCCCATCAATGAGTCAAATAGAACTAATGTCCTTGCTATGACACTAAAATGCATCTGATGGTGAGGCTACAAACTTTAAAATTTTGGGCAATCTAAAGTACTCCTTCCTTGTCATTACTCCGAGGTTTACTCTGCCCCGAATTGGTAGTCCCAGTTAGGATCCCATCAATGGGTCAAATAGAACTAATGTCCTTGCTATGACACTAAACCGCATTTGATGTTGAGACTCAAATAGAACTATTCAATCATCTATTATACTTGAAATTATTTAACTGTGTGCAAACAAATAAGCTCTGGCTCGTTTAGAAGTAATGTTACCTACAAACTATTTATCCATTCTATTCAAACATTTTTTGGTTTGTTGCTTGGATAGTTTTACGGCATAGCAACTTTGATTGTATTATTCAATGCTGAAGTCAGTCCTTTTCGAGAAATTATACGTTTTCAAGAAATAAATGATTATGATAATTCCTAAATAATTATACGGTTTCAATACAGCCACCTACCTCCCATCACAAAACTATCCAAGTTAGACGAACCAGACATGCAGGACACTACTGGAGAAGCAAGGACAAGCTCATAAGTGATGTACTCCTATGGACCCCTGCATATGGCCTAACAAAAGCAGGATGACCAGCTCGAACATACATGTGAGGATACGGGATGTAGCCCTGAAAACCTGCCAGAGGCGATGAATGATAGGGAAAAGTAGCGAGAGAGGGTCAGGGATATCCGTGCTAGCGGTACGACATGACGATGATGAATGATTTATAATCCTGATGTCTAAATAATTATACGGTTTCAAGTAATCATTTATAATCCTAATGCCTAAATAATTATACGGTTTCAACTAATCATTTATAATCCTAATGCCTAAATAATTATACGATTTTACGTAATTATTTATAATCCTAATGTCTAAATAATTATATAGTTTCAAGTAATTATCTATAATCATAATGTCTAAATAATTATACGGTTTTACGTAATTATTTATAATCCTAATGTCTAAATAATTATTCAGTTTCAATTAATTATCTATAATCCTGATGTCTAAATAATTATACGGTTTCAAGTAATTATTTATAATCCTAATGTCTAAATAATTATACGGTTTCAAGTAATCATTTGTAATCCTAATGCCTAAATAATTATACGGTTTCAACTAATCATTTATAATCCTAATGCCTAAATAATTATACGATTTTACGTAATTATTTATAATCCTAATGTCTAAATAATTATATAGTTTCAAGTTATTATCTATAATCATAATGTCTAAATAATTATACGGTTTTACGTAATTATTTATAATCCTAATGTCTAAATAATTATTCAGTTTCAATTAATTATCTTTAATCCTGATGTCTAAATAATTATACGGTTTCAAGTAATTATTTATAATCCTAATGTCTAAATAATTATACGGTTTCAAGTAATCATTTGTAATCCTAATGCCTAAATAATTATACGGTTTCAACTAATCATTTATAATCCTAATGCCTAAATAATTATACGATTTTACGTAATTATTTATAATCCTAATGTCTAAATAATTATATAGTTTCAAGTTATTATCTATAATCATAATGTCTAAATAATTATACGGTTTTACGTAATTATTTATAATCCTAATGTCTAAATAATTATTCAGTTTCAATTAATTATCTATAATCCTGATGTCTAAATAATTATACGGTTTCAAGTAATTATTTATAATCCTAATGTCTAAATAATTATACGGTTTCAAGTAATCATTTGTAATCCTAATGCCTAAATAATTATACGGTTTCAACTAATCATTTATAATCCTAATGCCTAAATAATTATACGATTTTACGTAATTATTTATAATCCTAATGTCTAAATAATTATACGGTTTCAAGTAATCATTTGTAATCCTAATGCCTAAATAATTATACGGTTTCAACTAATCATTTATAATCCTAATGCCTAAATAATTATACGATTTTACGTAATTATTTATAATCCTAATGTCTAAATAATTATATAGTTTCAAGTAATTATCTATAATCATAATGTCTAAATAATTATACGGTTTCACGTAATTATTTATAATCATAATGTCTAAATAATCATATGTTCAGAATACACCGACTGCATTCCCTACGGAGAGGTAAGAAGCCCTCACTCCATTTAAAAAAAAAACAAAAAAAAAACGAAAGGGTGTCTTGGGTATGATACTAAACTGTACCTGTTCCGGAGTTTTGGAATGTGTGCAGATAGATAATTGATACTTTCCAAACCACAGTCCTGCTGAGATCGGAAAGAAAACTGTAAAGAGACCAGAAAAGGTGGGAAACTTGCTGTCACTTGACCATTGTTAAAAACAACCCACGTGAAAAAAAAAACTTGTTATGAGTAACATAGCAACAAATCGACAGGAATTTCATCGCTGAAAACAACTTCCGGTATCAATGTTTCTATAGATTAATCCCTTTTATTACATTCACTTTTAATTCGAAACTGTGAACTTTCTTTTTTTTTATCAATGACTTATGGACTTCTTTTCGTAGAACATTCATTGCTATTTCATACACTCTTCTTGTTTTCAAACGAGCCAAATTCAATTACTAATTAGTCTCTTGATAATCGCTTAAATAACACATGAAAATCACTATTAACGTGTCACATTAACTACAAAAACTGCCAAAATTTACAACTTGATTGACCTGGAAACCTCCACCCGTCCCCCGCAAAAAACATATAAAAGACTATGATGGAAAGTTCTATATGCTGCATATTCTCAAAGACTTTTTTCCATTAAACTATTGTTTTGTTTTTTATTTTTGTCTTTTTCTCAGTGCAACAATCTTCAGGGCTTTTTTTTTCCTAGTTCCTTAGCAAAATTTCGTAATTTTTAAGAGCAGAAGCCTAAAAATAGAGATGAAAAATCAAGCTGCTGTGACGTGAAAGTTTAGAATTGGTCAGCATCTAATCAAGCGATATTTGACGAATGTCCCACCAGACGGACGAGTGTGGCACGAGGCCTTTTTAGCGTTTGGGGAAATTGTTAATTTCCCTAACACTATATTTTTTTAGGCACACAAATGAATTACAAAACTTCTTTTAACAACACAACAAAGTAAAGTTTATTACAGTAGCAGGCGTGAAGGAGTGAGAGTAAGAAAGTGTCTCTTTGCGTCGCTGGTCTGTATGCTGGTCCTTGGTTCGTAGGAAGCGTGTTTAAAGCTAGCAGTGAGCGAAGTGTTCCAAGTGGAATCAGTGGCGGTCATGTGAGAGAGGTGTGTTTCTTCTGCTAGCTCCGGGCTTTCTCTGACGTTGTCCGTTCTACAGAAAAGGGACCAGAAAAATAGTTCCTGAGAGGGAGAAGGAATTAATGCGCTCTGCCAGTTGATTGGTCAGTGAGTGACCGATTCTCTTAACAGGGGCATTGATTCGCGAAAGGAAATAGATCTGTGGCTGCTACACATTTTTTTAGGTGGGTCCGGGCGAAAAGCCGTTGCCAAGACGCGTCCGGCAGCTCCAAAATGCTTCGTTCCCCGTCGGCATTTCCCCGCACTAGGCGATAAACCTAACCCCTCCAAGGTGGTTTAAAACCTGGGGGGAAGGTCCCCTGAGGCTCGAGGAATTAACCGTCCGGCACGAATCTCAGACAGTCCGCTGAAAAGCCTCTGCACGGTAGCAGGAGCTGATCAAGCTGATATTTGACGAACCTACCACCAGACGAATGAGTGTGGCACGAGGCCTTTTTACAGGTGGGACCGGGCGCAGGACAATCTGCTGAAAAGCCTCTTCACGAAGCAGGAGCTGATCAATATATTGGTCTATGCCTCCCACCAGACAGGACTTGAAACAAGGTCAGTGACCCGAAGGTCGATTATAGAGGGGATTTACGGGAGGGGAAGGTTAGGCACGAGCCGTAGCTCGAGCCCTGCATGACTTTGCTGGTCATTGGCCCACTTAGGGTCTGATGAACCAAACCTGGTCCAGGCAGGAATGTCTAATTATAGCTTAAACTGGACAGCGAAGTATAGTGCTATACAAAATTGATAAAGATGTCAATGCTGCAGTTTGCTCACTCAAAGGTGGCCTAGCCAAAGTATGACCGCTCAAATTTAGGGGAAAGGGAGATCGGACCCGAGCCTTGGCTCGTACTCCGCCGGACTATGCCGGTCACCGGCCCACCCAGTGCAACGTGGGCCCGGTGAACCAAACTGGACAAGAACCAAAATCTGAGTTCAGGCACGCATGCTTGCTTATAGCTTAAACAGGAGAGTAAGGTCCGGTGCTATACAAGAGTGACAAAGGTGTCAATGAAGCAGCTCGCCCACCCGAAGGTGGCCCAGCCGAAACTAGGGGCCTTTCGGCCTCAAGTCTACCATGAAGAATTGACCGAATGCCAGACAGTCCGCTGAAAATCCTCAGCACGAAACAGGAGCTGATCAAGCTGATATTTGAGGAATGTCCCACCAAACGGACGAGAGTGGCACGAAGCCTTTTTTAGGTGGGTCTAGGCGCGCAGCCGTGGCCTAGACGCGTCTGGTGGTTCCCAAAATGCCTTGGGCCCCGTCAGCCTTCCCCCTAAAGAGGACCGCTTCAGGCACCAGGCAATAAACCTAACCCCTAAGGAGGTAAAAACCTGGGGGGACGGCCCCCTAAGGCTCGAGGAAATTAACCATCCGGCACGAATGCCAGACAGTCTGCACGAAGCAGGGGCTGATCTAGTGGTATTTGTTGACCACCCCACCAAACGGGCAAGTTTGGCACAAGGCCTTTTTTAAGGTGGGTCCGGGCGCAGGGCCGGAGCCCACACGCGTCCAGCATTCCCAAAAATGCCTCAGGCCCCGTGGGCATTCCCCTAAAGATGTGCACCTCAGGCGCCAGGCAATGAACCTAACCCCTCTAAAGAGGGTTAAAGCCCGGGAGGACGGCGCACAGAGGGTCAAGAAAATTAACCCTCCGACACGAATGCCAAACAGTCAGCTGAGAAAGCCTCTGCACGAAGGAAAGGCTGATCAAGCAGTATTTATTGACCGCCCCACCAAACGTGCAAGTGTGGCAAAGGGCCATTTTTAAGGTTGGTCCAGGCGCAGGGCCGGAGCCCACACGCGTCCGGCGGCTCCCATAATGCCTCAGGCCCCGACGGCATTCCCCTAAAGAGGAGTGCCTCAGGCGCCAGGCAATAAATTTAACCCCTCCGAAGAGGGTTAAAGCTGGGGGGACGACCCCCTTAGGCTCGAGGAAATTAACCATCCGACACGAATGCCATACAGTCAGCTGCAAAAGCCTCTGCACGAAGGAAAGGCTGATCAATCTTGCCAGTTATTTTCAGTGAGAGACTTATATAGGATCTCTCTTACTCTCATGCAAATTAGGCAAATTAATTTGCCAGTATGACTACATCTCCCTGAAACATATGGGTCTTATGCTCCTTGTAGGTCTTGTACTTCTTCTCGTGATTGTTTCATTTTCGGGGTTAATTTGCTCTCCTTGTCTCTCTCGCGTATTTCTTTCTCTGTGAGACCTAGCTCTGTCCCGCACTGAGCAGTAATCAAGGTCGTCTTCTGGTATTATTTTGATCTTCATCCGAGTTTTCAAACTGGCCCACATGATTATGCATTATTTCGTCTTCTGACGTTTCATTTTGTAAAAGTTGTTCCAATAAATCATTAACGGGAGGAATCGTAGAGATTTCTTCCTCATTTTGTTCTTCATATTCGCCCTGGGGCCTTATTTAATCTGCATGGGCTAATATACCGTTCCCCTTTTCTCTATTTATTATATCTGTATTGTGGCCTTTTTGCATGATAAATTCTGCCCTTTCTGGATTTGATTGTTTGTTCTTTTTGTACCACATTTTTTTTATTTGTGGAATACGACATGATTAGCAGAGCTCTAATTTGCCTTCCCATTAAAGCTGATGGGCTTTCTTGTCTTCCAGTGTGTGGTATTGTGCGATAGCTTAAAAGTAACCTTAGTAGAAAAACTTTCATTTTTTTCTTTTTGCTGAGAACATGCTTTCAGTCCCATTTTTACGATCTGCACCATTCTTCCCGCCAACCCATTCGATTGAGGGTGAAATGGCAGGGTCTTATACGGTTTACATCTTATTTGTTCAAACCATAAATTAAGATCCTATTTACCAACCCTTCCGCTCGAACAGGATATGACACAAGGTCAATTTTTAAGCGGAGTTTAACAGGTTTGAATTCAGAGTTTTCCTTCTCCTAGACTAGTTGCCTAACCAAGGCTGAAGAACCTAGTCTGTCCTACTATTTACCCATAGCTGGAGGGAGAATAATTGGATTCATACCTTTCCCAAGGGTATTAGTGCTATGTGAAATGCAATGATTAAGATAAATTAAGATCTTCATTACAAAATTCTGGTGCATTGTCGGATACCAGGGCTTTTGGTATTCCGTTTCTGGAAAATATGACCCTTAGAATCTGTTTTATCATAGAACTTTTCTTTTCTGGCACACGAATTACTTCGGGCCAGCCTGAAAAAGAGTCACCTTGTATTAATAAAAGTCCCACTCCACTAATGTATGCATGATCCATATGCACACAACTCCATGGCCCCACTTTTCTGGGCCATTGATGTAAGGTAGTTTGTACAAAATGTTTTAATTCTTTACATTTTTTGCATCTTTTTATATATTCTTCGACATCACGTAAATATGCCGGCCACCATGCTTCTAATTTTATCCTTTTTTTTGAGTGGCCGCTACTCCACAGTGACTTTCATCATGTGTACTTTTTATCACCAATTTTCTTTGTGTTTCTGGGGGGAATTATCAGATCCCCATTACAAAATCACTCCATGTTCTATCGTTATGTCTTATTTCTTTGTAGGGTCTTTCCGCCCTGGAACAATTTCCCCATATGTTTTTCCTATTCTCGATGTTATCCTACTTCATACTGGATCATGTCTAGTTTCCGCAGCCATTCTATCTAAAGACAAAACATCAGTCTCTACCCCATGTAAAAATGTATCTTCAAATTCTTCTGTTTTATCTTTTGACTCCTTGTAAAATCGCAATCTTGATTGTGCATCTACGTGTGGAATTGAATTTTCTTTAACATATTCTATATCAAAGTCAAATGCCATTAATCTTATTGCCCATCTTAGAATTCTCGATGTCGTGACTTTGAGTAATTCTTTTCTTGGATTGAATATAAACTCTAATGGTCGATGATCACTTCTCAAAAGAAATCTTTTTCCAATTAAATATTACTGGGCTCAATGCTTCTTTCTCTATATTTAAATAATTAAATTCAGTGTTCGTCTGTCTTCTTGATAGATACATTATCGGATGTCCTTCTTGTGATAATATTCCAGGTATTGAATGTTCGCTTGCATCTGTGATTAACGTAATGTCCTTTCTCGGATCAAAAACTTTCATTGGTGGTTTCTTTGCCAGAATTACTTTTAATCTATCTAAGTCATTTTGTTAAGTCTCTGACCAGATAAATTCAATGTTCTTTTTTCTTAAATTTGCAAACGGCTCAGTCAAGTCTGTATATTTCGGTACATATCGGCTGTGGAAATTCACCAATACCAAAAAAGATTCAACTTCTTTTTTTATTTGTAGGTGTAGCTATTTTTAGTATTTTTTCTATCAAGGCTTGGTCTTGTGATATACCTTCTTTGGAAATGGTATAACTTAAAATTGATATTTTACAACTAATATTTGCACATGTTTTTTTTTTATTGTCATGCCAGCGTTTCTTAGTCTATTCAAGACGATGTCGGTTTTCTTTTTTATTCATTTTCATTTGTAGATCCTATGCATATATTGTATTGGTAACAAACCATATTTTTTATATCTTCTAAAACCAGTTCGATAGCCCTTTAAAATATGGGGCTTGTTGTTTTTATTCCAGACCCTATTGGTGTATTTATTGTCGTTACTTCTTTGAAGTTATTTTCTATTGGTATTTGGTGGTATGCCGTTTTCAAATTTATTTTTGTAAAAACGCTCATACTTGCCAGTGCATGAAATGCAACTTCAACATTAAGTATAGGATATGAATCCAAGCAAACTTTGTGATTTACGCCTATTTTATAATCTCCACATAGCAATTTACAAAACTCTTTGCTTCGATGTGGCACAAGGCCGAATGAATGGGGCGCCCAATGAGACTCGAACTCACTCGTGTAGGTTAACTCGTCTAGCTTGCTAACCGTTACATCACCAGAGATGCCCTATAATCTCCACATATACGCACGTCTCCATCTGACTTTCTTAAAAGTATAATGGGTGGTTCCCACTTGCTACCCCCAGGGGGAGAACATGTTCAAGAAGGTCTTGTTCCATTAATTTTCGTAGTTTTGCTACTACAAATGGCAACAAATGTACTGGTAATTTTCGTGCCTCATAACAAAAGGGGATAATTTTAATCTTAAACTCACTTTATAGTTTTTTTAACTTTCCGGTTCTTTCCATTTTTATCTCATTAATTAATTTATAAGAATTAATGTTAAGCACATCGTTTACCCGGGAGACCTGGGTTCGATCCCAGATCGAGTCATACCAAAGACTCAAAAAATGGTACTTGATGCCTCCTTGCTTAACACTCAGCATTATAAGGTACGGATCAAGGGTAAAGTGGAGCAATCCAGGGAAAGGAGTAGCGCCCTCCCCTACACCTTGGTGTAGTAAGCTATCGAAAAGGGAGCCTTCGGGTCACCCTCGACTATGGTCGCCAACTTTACTTTTACATCGTTTACAAGAAGTCCGTGGTTCTTTTTACAAGTTGTGACAATTATTAGTATTACTTCAAATTCATTTTCTAACTCCAATGAATCTTCAAAGTGTCCAAAAGATTTTATGACCGACCCATCAAATTGGCGGAGTTGTAAACTGCTCTTTCGTAAAGTTGGCTTTCCAATCCGTTTCCAGAAATTTTTTGGTATATGTGTTACCTCACTGCCTGTATCCATTTGCATATCCCTATTTTTTTTAAAGATCCTGTAGAATTTGGAAATATTTAATCAAGGTATAGATCCTATTAAATATTTAACTTTTCTATACGAAAGAATATTTGCCGTTTTATTTTGAATTCATCACTTTGTTTTAAAGATTATATCATTCAAACATTTGCCATCATTAGATATACGCCCAGTCGGCTGAGCCTGTGGAATACACCGACTACATCTCTGCAGACGAATACCCCCCAACTGTATGCAAATAAATAACTATCGCTAAATTGAATTGTTTGACATAGGGCTGTTCGATAATGTAACTGTGTGTAAACAAATGACTGATATTTAAATTGAATTGTTAGGGATACATATTAATACTTGGAACCATTTAACTGTGTGCAAATAAATGAGTTTAGGCTAGTTTAAAAACGTTATCAACAAAATGTGTTTACAAATCATATATACCTAATAAATATGGCATTAAAAAAAACTACAATGGTTGATATATCATAAAACCATACCAAACCAATCATTAAAGCTCCTCCCTAAAATTAACGCCTCCAGTTCGCGTCGTTTAGTATACATTAACTGCACCCCATGAAGAGAGATAATCCAAAAGCAGGGATGTCGTAGGTGTATACATTAAACTGCATCTCGTGAGGAAGCTTCATTTCTGGAGGCCAGAGAAGTGAGGAGTACTTCTTGATTGTCATTACTCCCAAGTCAACTATGCCGGGGAACGGTAGTTCTATTAGGGACCCATCTATGAGTCGAATATATCTTTTCAAATTATTTATATTAGATAGGAATACCTGATACCATATAACCATGTGCAAAAACTTAACAAAATACATTTTTTTTTTAAGATTTCGTAGTGCCTTCAATAAGTTTCCCTACTTTTTTGTACAAGCATTTAAAATTGTAGACTCTTGAAAATTCAGTATGTTATTGCTATACATCTTATGAGATGACTGGCCAATTTTTATGATTTCAGGTTTAAATGAACCACTACAGCAGCAATTGGAATACACCCTACTAAAGCCTCATTATCACAGCTGGTGAATTCCAAAAATGCAATCTGGACGTGAGGACTCTTTAGAAGAACGATATGCTATAAAATTCTGTTTTAAACTTGGAAAAAGTGCCACAGAAACGTATGGGATGCTTCACTCTGCTTTTCGACCATCTTGCATGAATTGAGCATCGGTTTTTGAGTGGCATAAGAGATTCAAGGAAGGCACGGAGTCTGTGAGGGATGATCAGAGGTGTGGGAGGAGTAAAGAAGTCAATACACCAGAGTTGATTGGACAATGGGTTAGGTTTAGGGTTACTATGCTGAGGTTTTAAGGGAGTTCAGGAAGAGATTCCGTCGGAAGAAGCCAGCACACTTCAAATCAGCTCAGTGGCAATTCCACGAAGACAATGCACCAGTCCACACTCCATCCTTGTCACAGACAATTTGACCAAGATGGGCATCGAGACAGTTCCTCACCCTCCCTATAGTCCAGACCTTGCTCCCTGTGACGTTTGCTTATTCCCTAAGCTCAGAGGCTGTCGTTATGAGATAATTGAGGAGATGAAAGAGGCTGTGACAAAGGTCATTGACACGCTCACACAAGAGGACTTCTACGGGGCCTACCAGAAGTTGTTGGAACGGTACAACAAGTACATTGCAGCCGGAGGAGATTAATTCGAAGGGTACTTGAGTTTCATGTGTGTACTATCAATAAAAGTGCCTATACGAAAAAAGTCTGGAAACTTATTTAATGATCCTCGTATATAGTCCAAGTACGCGTCCTCAAAAACTAGAGCCTCACCTAGAGAACTTATGGTTTTCTTGCCCTATTTTCAAGTTTTTGATTTTACTTATTTTGTTATATTCTTTGATTGATATTTCATTATCTGTTAGTACTGACATATCAATTAGAAGGCATTTTCTTCTTTTATAATCCTTAAATATATATCTGGTCCATTGGTGTTTATTTTTCTATCAGTTTGGATAACAAACTACTACAGCTACTAGTACTAGTAGTACTACTAGTAGTAATTGTAACATTTAGTTTTTGGCTTTATTTTCGACTTCTTACAACCCATACTTACCGACTCCTCCGCTTGGGCAGGATATGACACAAAGTCAATCCTTAAGCGGAGTTTAACAGGTTTGAATTCAGAGTTTTCCTTCTCCTAGACTGGTTGCCTAACCAAGGCTGAAGAACCTAGTCTGCCGTACTATTTACCCATATCTGGAGGGAGAATAATTGGATTCATACCTTCCCCAAGGGTACTAGTGCTATGTGAAATGCAATCAGTCTCGTCCAGGATTTGAACTCGTGTCGCCGTGTCAATTTCCTACGACGATAACCATTACACCACGGGTACCTCAACTTCTTAAAATCCTTCACCTGGTCTTTACCCAAGACCTAGCGTGAGTGAAGGTCGTGATTAAATGTATTCTATGTATTTTTCTGCGGTTTTTTTTTTTTTTTTTTTTTAATGATATTTTTAATTCACTTAGATAGGACTCTCCAAGGAGATGAACAGTTCCGTAAAGTGCGCTTTTTTTTGCGTATTATATAGATTATGACAGCGAGGCATCTAGTTGAATGTGTTTATCTGTCTTTCCCTTATTTTATCATACCCAAGGCTTCCATTGTTACGAGCACGATGGTAGTTTTTCGTTTGGTTTGATTGGGTTTTATAACATATTAACCTCTGAGACTTATTTAATGCCAACCCCTCTTTATACAAATATATTTTAAATATATGATTCCTCACCACATTTTGTAATTACACGCAGTTAAATGAACTAACAGCTCTATATCTAGCAATTCTATTTAGCATTATTCAATAAATGGTTCCAAGTATTTTTATGTATCATTAACAATTCAATTTTGCATCAGTCATTTGTTTACACATAGTTAAGTGATCTTTAACTAAGACCCAGCGTGAGGGTACGTAGTCTTTATATGTAATATATATTTTAAAATATGAAGGTCTACGAAGAGATTTGTATTTTTTAATTCATTTATTTTGTTCTTACATACGTGTTATATATATGTATGTTTCCAGCTTGTTGCTTTCGTCAGAGAACATGTGCGGCACAAAACCTTTTTAATGGGGTACTCAATGAGACTTGAACTCACTCTTGTTTCCAGTATAAATGACCTTTGATTGGTCAAACTGGTTTATATAGGGGTCGTTGTTCCTCTTTCCTGGAGTGTGTTTTTTTTTGGTCTGCTTTACCCGTCTTTGATATTTGATATGTTTATAGTTGTGCGTGTGTGAGAGGGTGGCGTTGGAGGGGTTTTGGGTTTCACTGACAGCTTCTTTTGTGTGAGTAAGTGTGTATCATGGGGAGTTTTGTGGTTTTAAATTTACTGGTAAGTCTTTCTCCTTTTTTTTTTTCTGCTGCTTCCTTTGGGGGATATTTTTTCACTTACATAGATAGCTGTCTGCGAAGGAAATGAGCAGTTCCGCAAAGTGCAATTTCTTGTATTTCATATTGGTTGGAACTGCCATATACCTTGTTAAATATGTTTATCTGTCTCTTTCTTGATCATACCCAGTACTCCCATTATTACTGGTACGCTGGTAGTTTTAAGATATTTCATTTTCTCAATTTCTATTTCCCAGTTTTTGTATTCGTATATTTTATTATACTCTTTGACTCTTATTTCATTATACTCTTATTATCTGTTGGCACTGACATATATTAATTAGAAGGCACGTTTTTTTTATAGTCCTTAAGCACTATATCTGGTCTATTGCTTCTTATTTTGCGATCAATTTGAATAGCAGAGTCCCAGAATATATTTGCTCCTTTGGTTTCCGTTATTGATTCTTGTTGGTGTTCATGTTGTATAGCCCTAATCCTAACATTGATTTACGAACTTCAATGAACGAACGAACACACACACTCACACACACACACACACACATATATATATATATATATATCACTTTATTCTCGAAAGGGTTAATGTTTCTGTGATGTTCAAGATATGGGTGGAGAAACATATACTCCGAGAAACGACTTCTTCCCATATCTTCTTCCAGGAGCCAGGGGGTGCCAATGCTTGCACCCCCTTGCAAGCTCGTCAGAGACGCCTCTGATCAGGTGCGAGTCCCTCGCTCGACCGTGATTCTCAGCACTCTGTCTAAATCTGACCGTGTGGTTCTCATCTCGTGGTCTTCTTCCGGTTACACACCTGTTGTACTCGAGTGCCCTGGTCGCGCTGCTATTTACTAATCAAAATGTGACACCATGCCAAAGCACACGGGGTCACTAGGAACGAACCGAAAATCCATGTCATATTTTATATAACATTCATACCATTCTTTTACATTTTAGTATTCCATAGTATTTACCTATTTTCCAATAAATATATTCTTCTATTTTATTTTGCCTTTCCTTATAATTTATGGGTGTGAGAATTAGGCAACCATATTCTAAGTGGTCAACTGGTTCAGTTTTTTATTCGAACAATCTACCTATTGGTTTTTATAATGTTTACTTGCTTGTTTCTAGTTGGTAGGCTCTGGTTCTATGCTGCTATTATTAACCCCTCTGTCTCCATCTCAGTCAAGCACCTTTCAGCCATCGATTAGTCTTTACTATATCTAACATAGGAATGAACAATATTCTTATAACCAGGAAGAAAAATTACAAATTATATAATTCCTAAATGTTAACAAGAGACTATACTTTAATAATTATTGTCAAAAACATTCTTATCATTAAGGGTTTTCGGACTATTGTCTTCATCTTTATTGATATTTCCACAACGTTTCGGCTGATATGTCCTCCGGCCTTCTTCAGATGTTTGTCGAACTCGAGAACCTACACGGAACTTAGCTTCTAAGGAGACAATCATCTGGACGTTGCAGGTTCAATCCTGACAGCAGGCGACTAACAATACAGGTATACTTAACGTGGATTCAATAAAGGAGGTAGTTCGAAGTTCCGTGTAGGTTCCCGAGCTCGAAAAACACCTGAAGAAGGCCGGAGGACATATTGGCCGAAACGTTATAGAAATAATAATAATAATAAAGATGAAGACAATAGTCCGAAAACCCTTAATGATAGAATCATCAAACTTCATCTCAGAAATTCAGACTTCTAAAACATTCATCTAGAAAATCGAACATTCCGAGGGTCGTTCAAAAACTTCTAAGCTCCACTCAGAAAGAGCCGCATAACTAAAAAAATCTGTTGTGGTTATACGCTATCACTTCTTATAAAACTAAAAAAAATCATTTAAATTCTTGTCTTAATTTCTATGCAGGCTTTTACAAAGGTGAGAGGTGCGTAACAAATCTGAAATCTTGGAGTCGTTCAGAACTTTTTCAACAAACTTGGTAGACTGTTCATATCTCTCTCTCTCTCTCTCCAGTAGTTCCCATCATCCATTGCTCCTAGTAGGTCATCCAGACTGCATCCAGTGTCCGTACAGAACTGATGTAAGTAATTCTTTGCTGGTCGGCCAGCACAGGTGTTTCCTTGTGTAGTAGTCCACGGGAGAACATCACTCATGAGTTCGTCCTTGCTTCACTAGCATTGCCCCACATTCTTTCATCATCATGCTTGGATACTTTATGAGATTGGAAGTAAGTGGCCGCACAGCTGGTGTTTTATATATATAATTTAGCTTTCTATATTAATAGATAAATAAAAACTACTCAATATCGGTGATAAAGCATGTATATTTGAGGTAAGTTAGCATTTGGTCCGATGCCACATAAACGTGAAACTGAAAGTCACTAAGCTCTGTTTATTATGTGTCAGCACTACCCACGCAACCACCCACACACACGTATATATATATATATATATATATATATATATATATATATATGCGAGTACCTGTGTTCAAAGGTCGTTCAAAAAGTTCTAATCCTTACTGTGGTAACGGAATAACATTTCTTATAAAACAATAAAAACTAATTCAGATTTCTATTGAAATTTCTGTCCAGGTGAGACCCATGCAACAATAGAAGATGAGCGACAAATCTAAAATCTTGCGGTCCAGTCGGCTGGGGCTGTAGAATACATCGGTGGTATCTCTGCAGAGGGGTAAGACTCCTTCCTACCGACGAGTGTCCTTGATATGACACTAAACAATCTGATCGTGAGCTCCAGTAACGGTGGAGCTTTGGGAAATGTGGAGTACCCCTTCATTACCATTGCTCCCAGGTCCACTCTGACTCGGAGTGGTAGCACCTGATAGGCCCTATCCATGGGTCGAATAGGACTATACTGTGTGCTTATGCCAAACTGAATTATTTGAAACAGAAGTGTGTTGTATACTACAGCTGTGTCTTGATGAACAACGAGGAATACGTATATATAAAAATATTAGATTATATTTTTATTCTTGGTGATGATACTTGTGTAGAGCAGAAGAGCAATCGTAGAGAGTTCACACACGAAGGGGTTGTCGGGAGTCGGAAGAGCCTGTGAACAACTGACTTTAGCCAAAATATAGTCTACAACTCCCACGTGACCTGCAGCAATTCCTCTTTTTCATTGGTTATGGCTACACCCACGTCTTACTTCTTTGTTTTCCATTGGTTACAATTCACGCCCATCTGTTGGTTGTTCCCCATTGGCTACTTGCGCAAGCCCACTTACTGTGAGGTTCCCGGTAGCCACTTCTATGGGCGGATGTATCTGCCACCATTCACCGAGTTCAACTACGTCAATAGTGTAATATAATAGCAGAGGAATTTCGGTTCATGCCTTTGAGTTTAGTTAGGCTGAGAACCTTTCGGTTCAGCACATGGGTTAGTTGGGTGCAACATTGAGGCAGGTGTTAACGCGGGCGCGCATGGGCGGATGGAGGTGTCAATCAGATGTCACAATACTCCGAGACAAAACGGTTGACGGAGTGCGAGTGACGTCACGCATCGGAAGCGCACAGAGGTTTGTAGAGATTTGAAGAAAGTTAGGGAGTTGAGATTAGACACTGGACGAAGACGGTCGACTTTTGGAGCTCGCAGACGCGAGGCGAACGTGCGCCCTATGGGGGCCGCACGAGATGGGGTCCAAATGAATAAGAAGTCGTTACGTATTTTCGAATTTCGAGATTCCTATGTTCTTTATATGTTCTATCGTTATGAACATTATATCTCCATTTCGCAAATAGCGTTAATTGTGAATATGGTACACAAAGGTCAAGGTGATATTCCGAAAATCACTTTGTTGGTATTATCTTCGGCCGGATGAAGCTGTCAACAACGTCCGCCGATATAAGAACACCTGCAGGACATGGTGACATTCTGGTAATCACCCCGATCTTATCAATGTATCCGTCAACAAGATCCGCAGTGTTCAACACCTGCAGGTCACGTTAATATATAACAAGTGTTTTGACATTTAAATTGCGTACTTATGCTTAACTGAATTGCTTGGAATAGAACTGTTTTGACATTTAACTGTGTGTAAATAAATGACTGATATTTAATTGAATTGTTTGTGATACATACCATTACTTGAAACTATTTAACTTTGCTGACTAAACTGAATAGTTTGAAAGAGAAATGTTTTTGACATTTAAACTGTTTACTTATGCAAAACTGAATTGTTTGAAATAGAACTGTTTATACGTATAAAAATCGATTTGGCATTAAATAACCTACAATGGTTGATATGCCATAAACCCAACCTAACAAAATTAAATCTAAAACATTGGTGAGGCCGAGAACTTTTGGAACGACTCAGGAGCATTCGTTCCAACTTGATGTTATTTTTTTTATTGCATACAACGGAACCTACAAACTGTGGACCTTTTTTATAATAAAAAAAAATCTTATGGTGGAATGTCTCTTTTTGCTGTAATTTCAGACGCTTTTCTTTAAAAAAAAACTGTCCGAATTCTACCAGCAATTCGTCTGATATGAATAACGTGTGAAATTCTCTTTATTAACATGTCTCAAATCGTCACAAATGTTTAATATTCACATTTGTATTATAAACAACTTTTCATTACAAGAAACTTTGTTGTAAAGAAATGTTTATAGAAATATGAGATGGGTCAAAAAGGAATCGAAACTGAAGCTGTATTTACCCAGACAGGAATGAACAATGAATGAAACGTTACTTTCCTTCGTAATAAGAGGTGTATGAAAAAAGTAGGAGACTGGAGTTGTATTTACCAAGATAAGAATGAACAATGAATGAAACGTTACTTTCCTTCGTAATAAGAGATGTATGAAAAAAGTAGGAGACTGGAGTTGTATTTACCAAGACAGGAATGAACAATGAATGAAACGTTACTTTCCTTCGAAATAAGAGGTGTATGAAAAAAGTAGGAGACTGGAGTTGTATTTACCAAGACAGGAATGAACAATGAATGAAACGTTACTTTCCTTCGAAATAAGAGGTGTATGAAAAAAGTAGGAGACTGACTCTAAGATGTGTTCTCTAGAAAAAGACAAAAGCATCAAACACAAAAACAAAACAAAAAAAATACACTAAAATGCAGTAAAAATGGATAAAAACACAGATGCACACACAGAGAAGTGCATAAAGTGCACACAAACAAACAGATTCACCCCACCCAACACTTTTAATCCAAGGAACAATGCAAGAAGAAAATTAAATAGGAAATAAATAGATATATTTCATAATGCTATGTTTGATTGGGTGGGGTGATCAAAAGATAGAATAAAGCAAAGTAAAAAAAAGAAAAAAAGAAATTATATTATTTAGTATTCCCACTTTGAAAACAAAAATAATAATAAAATGCATCTGACACATAGGAATGAACAATAAACTAAACTAGTTTTGTTCATTACTTGTTGATTTAACTTCTTTGTTTAACGGTATATCAACCACCGTGGGTTACTTAATGCCAAACCCATCCATGTAGAAGAAGAGTAGTTGTAATATTTAACAAATAGCTGGGTGAATAAAAAGCTTCATACATTTCCCAAGGGTATTAGTCTGTGAGTGTAAAAGCGCCACTGGAATTCGAACTCGCTCACAACAATGTCGCAGACCAGCACGTTTGTAACATATTGACCTTCGACCGAGCCGTCAATCAAAAAGCAGGTGCATCCGGTCGAAGATATCACCTTGACCTGTGGACGGGTTGAATTCAGTGCAGATGCGACGCCCACAAGAAACAGGTGTATATCAAACAATTATATAACCGGATGCCACAAACAGCTTGAGTTAGTTGGAGTCAGTTGCAGTTGGAGTTCGAGTTGCAGTTCGAGGCAGTGAGAGCAAGCTCCAGACAGAGGGCTTGCGGCTCTCAGTGACCCCCGATTGAGCAGCCCGGCAGAATGAGAAAGAAGTGCTGTTATAGTCAGAGGAACTTGGGGTCAATATGTTGCAGTCTGTTGCAACCCTTTCGAATACAGTGTGAGAGGTATATTTTCTAAAGAACTGTGTTCGTTCATTATTGTTGATTATGTTTCCGCATGTATATGTATACGTATAGTTGTATCACAGCTATACAACACGTTAGCCACTAAACTAAGGGAATCCTATCCCCTAATAGTCAATAGTTTTCTATATACATTTCTCATACAAATTTTCTTAAAATCCAACGTGTGTTAAAAATATCAAAATCGTAGTTGTATTCATATTTACCAACCCCTCCGCTCGGGCAGGATATGACACAATGTCAATTTTAAAGCGGAGTTTAACAGGTTTCAATTCAGAGTTTTCCTTCTCCTAGACTAGTTGCCTCACCAAGGCTGAAGAACCTGGTCTGTCCTACTATTTACCCATAGCTGGAGGGAGAATATTTGGATTCATACCTTTCCCCGGAGTATTAGTGCTATGTGAAATGCAATCAGTCAGGTCGAGGATTTGAACTCGTGTCGTCGTGTCCTTATCCTGCGACGATAACCATTACACCACGAAGTTGTATTTACTTAGACAGAAATGTTCCATGAAGGAAACTATAATTGTAAAATAATTGCTGGAACATATATATATATATATATATATATATATATATATATATATATATATATATATATATATATATATATATATATATATATATATTATAAGAGTGTTGGTTGTAATACAAATAAATAATTATTTCAACGCTGTATCACACGCTATTTCCATTATCCGATGTATTGACAGTAAACACTAACCAGAATATTACTGTCACCTTTTATATATCAAGGGGTCAACATGTGCAGCAGATATATTGAAAGAGATAGAGTGGGGGGAGCTGACTTAGATAGATAGATAGATAGATAGATAGTAGTCAAGAAGTGATTTGGTTAATCAGTAGAACAATACGCCAAACAATCGATATACACTACTTATAGTAATTCCAGGAGACTGACAAACATTTCCAACTTGCGTTTGGTGAACAAATTCATCTAATTAACACAGAGATTGATATAAAATAATAATACCAGTTCGCAAATTGGGCATTATATCAATGCTTCATCACATGCCGATCCCAACAGCTGAAGCACTGACAATAAACGCTAACCGAAACGTCACAGTCGCCTACTGTATGTTTAGGGGTCGACTTTTACAGCAGATAACGAACTTGCGGTCGTCTTATATGATAGTTTAGAGGGTGGAACGCTAAAATTGTCGTCCTAAAGAAAACAACACTACAGCTTTATTTTAAAACTTTTATTGAACAAATCAATTCAGGTAACTTGATTATGTAGTAGAGCTAACATCTATTCAAGGTAGCTGCCTTCAGCCTCAATCACCTCCTCGATACGGATCCGGAACTGGGAGCATGCCTTTTCCACAAGCGCCGGCGGGAGCTCGGCGAATACTCGGCAGATGGCGGCGATCAGGCTGGCTTTGGTGTTGTGGGAGGTCATGTTGGTGATGTTCTCGACGTATGACCAAACAAAGTAATCCAGCGGGTTCAGGTCGGAGGAGGAGGGAGGCCAGTGAGAGAAGGGTACAAAGTCGTAGCACTCCTTCTGAAGCCAAGCCTGGGTCTCTTTGGAGTTGTGGGCCGGCGCTGAGTCCTGCTGCCACACCCATGGTCTGCCACCGGCCACCTGATTGCACCAGGGAATCACCACACTCTTCAGCACATCCAAGTACGATTTGGTGTTGACTTTCAAGCCGACTTCGAAGATGTGAGGTAGCATGACGTGGCCATCACTTGAAACCACACCAAAGACCATAACCGCAGCCGGAAACTTTGTTTTCATCACCCTGGGCACGTCCCTGTTAATGGTGGCAATCCAGCGATGTGCCTCTGGTCTTGGCAGAAGTTCTTTTCATCTGAAAGGAACCAGACCATGTTTGGTTTATTGGGATGCTTCAGTTTGTTGAGCAACCTGACGGAATTGATTAGCCTGAGGTTCTTTGTCTTCTCAGTCAAGATCTGGCTTGCCTGGCGCCTGTAGGACCTACACTTCAAGTCCTCCTTCGCACGTGCATTCATGGTTGTGTGTGAAACGCCTAAATCTCTGGCAATCTGCCGAATAGGCCGCTGGGGAGTTTCATCAATGATTGCCTAGACCTTTTCGATGAACTCCTTGGTCCAAGTCTTCCTAGCGGTGTCCTCAGCCTTGGGCTTCCGCTCCACCACCCCCAAAGGGTCGTCCGATGCGTTGAGCTGTGCCCACAAGCGTTAAACCGTCCGGATTTGCATTTTGACGGTGCTGGCAATGGTCCTGTTGTCATAACTTGGATCGGTAGAGAGCATGATTTGTACAGCGGCGCATCTCCCATCTCGCTCGTTGAACATTGTGTCACTTTAAGACATGATAGAAGGCTCCTCTCGCTCTTGGGATTTGTACACAACTGGCCAACTAGTAGATGGTCTGCAACAAAAAAAGAAAACCGGTTTTCATTTAACGGAAATGGAATTATGTCGTCTTTTCTAGGGCGACAATTTTATCGTTCCATCCTGCATATATACCATTGTTTACTGTGTTCTATCACTGGAAGTATTACTTATCAAGTACGTAAGGAATCATACAATTACCAGAAGAAAATTAGAAGCCAATAAACGAAAAACTGAATTATAGATATTAAATATTCCTGACAAAACGCAATAAATAGGTACACATATATGCCAATGTCTGGTTATATATATATATAGTCATCCACAGACAGACTGTTTCGTTCTATCAGAACTCTTCAGTGTGGCTAGACACGCATGACACTCGAAGCCGGGATCGAAACCCATCCAACTTTACGTTAGACTAAGTCTCAGACCACTCGACCCACAAGCAGACTACGTTGCCAAAGGGAATCTTTAAAGTATCTACGTAGCAACAGCAGCAGCTTCCGTTTGTTTACATTTTATACCCTATCGGCTACCAGAGTGCTCAATTCTTTCGAAGAGCTTTGCATTACGCTAGCGGTGGCCGACAATTCCTTCGCCAGAGTGCTCAACCCCCATGGGGGAGCGTATATATATATATATATATATATATATATTATAAGAGTGTTGGTTGTCACTAAATCACTTTTTAGGTATGTGTCGAACCAAGTGCAATATAATATGGAGTGTGCTCAAAACCTAGGATAGAGCTATTATATAATAATAATAATAATTAATAAATAAATAAATATATATATATATATATATATATTAGATATATATATATTTAATTCATGAATTAAACATATGTATCTAATATGTATTTATTTATCATTATATATATATATATATATATATATATATATATATATATTTCTGTTGCTCAGTGTAACATTATGGGACAGAAATAGTATTATACGGGATAAGTTAAAAAGTTTACGGACTGTTATGTAAATCCGAACTCGTTTGAAATAATATACGAAACACGTTCATCAAAATTTGCAATATGGGAGAGTCCAATATATATATATATATATATATATATATATATATGCGTGTGTGAGAGAGAGTTGGCCGGGTTAGTAAAAATAATTCTATTCAATATTAATCATTTGTTTGCACATAGTTAAATGTTTTCATGTATTGCTATCGAACGCTAATAATTCTATTCAATATTAATCCCATGTTTGCGCACAATTCTTTTTCAAGTAGAATAATTAAATATTAGTAATTCTATTTATCAAGTATTCTAATCTTATACGAACAATTTGCACACAGCTGAATGATTTCAAATAACTAATAATTGTAGTATTAATTAAAAGATTGAACAGTTCTTTTTTAACTCATCAAAGAGACCCTAACGGATATGACCACGCTGGATCAGAGTGGACCTGGGAGTAATGATAATGAAGTGGTACTCTACATTTCCCAAACTTCAGGATTGGAGTCTCACCATTAGATGCAGTTTAATGCCTTGCCCAGTACACGAATTGTTTTTAACTGGACTTTTTCGTCTATCACCATTTGTTTGTTCAAAGTTATATAATATACCGGCGCTCGTGGTTGGTTGGTTGGGTTTTATGGCATATCAACCTTTGTAGGTTATTTAACGCCAAATCCATTCTTATACAAATAATAAGTTTTATTTAAAACAATTCAGTTCAGCTTACGTACGCAGTTTCGATGTCAAAATAGTTCTATTTCAAGCAGTTCAGTTTAGCATAAGTACACAGTTTAATTGTCAAAAACATTTCTATTTCAAACTATTCAGTTTGCTCAAAACAATTCGAATTCAAACAAATCAGTTCAGCAGAAGTACGTAGTTTAGTTTTCTTCCAGGCAGCGGTCGTGTCAATACTGCTATATGGATGCACTACTTGAACGCTAACTAAACGGCAGGAGAAGAAGCTAGATGGCAATTACACAAGAATGTTGCGAGCAATATTGAACAAGTCCTGGTGGCAACACCCCACAAGGCACCAACTATACGGCCACCTTCCTCCCATCACGAAAACTATCCAAGCTAGACGAACCAGACATGCAGGACACTGCTGGAGAAGCAGAGACGAGCTCATAAGTGATGTACTCCTATGGACCCCCACATATGGCCAAGCAAGAGCAGGACGACTAGCTCGAACATACATACAGCAGCTATGTGAGGATACGGGATGTTGTCCTGAAGACCTACCGGAGGCGAAGAACGATAGGGAAAAGTGGCGAGAGAGGGTCAGGGATATATATCCGTACTAGCGGCACGACATGATGATGATGATGAGGAAATCTATTTTATACAAATAATCAGTTCTGATTATTTATATAAAAATTAAATAACCTACAAAGGTTGATATGCCATAAAAACTCAACCAACCAACCAATCCTGTATAAGAAATTTTTAGCAGCTTATTTACCTTAGAGAGGCGCGCTTAAAATAACAGTTATGGTCGTGATGAATGGAAACAGCGATACGAGTTCAAATCCTAGGTAATGTTGTGTGCGCTTCACATCGTTCTAATACTCTTGGGAAAGGCATGAATTCAGCTGTTCCCTTACCTAGCTATGAAAAAATAGTAGGACAGATTGGGTTAGAGTGTTCACCAATACCCCGGGAGACCTGGGTTCAGTCCCAGGTTGAGTCATACCAAAGACTCAAAAAATGGTACTTGATGCCTCCTTGCTTAACACTCAGAAATATAAGGTACGGATCAAGGGTAAAGTGGAGCAATCCAGGAAAAGGAGTAGCGCCCTTCCCTACACCTCGGTGTTGTAGCTATCAAAAAGGAACCTCCAGGTCACCTGTTGTATATTGACCCCCGACCCGGCCAAGCTGTCAAAAGAAGAAATGCACCTGTGTAAATAACAGGTGCATCCGGTCGAAGATATCAGGAGATCAGGGGCGACCTTGACTGTCGAGGGGTTCAATTGAGTGCGAAATTGTGACGCTCGCAGGAAGAATAGTGGACGTCAAATTATTATATAACCCCGGCGACAGGAAGTTCAGATCAGTTGGAGAGAAGATGCTGGAATGAGGACCATGTTCCAGAGAGGCTGGGCTCCTAGGCCCCCGGTTGAACAGCTCAGGAGAACGGGAAAGAAACGCTGTTATAGCCATAAGAGTTGTGGTCAATATGTTGCAGTTCTGTTCAGTCTCCAACTCACCTCTCACACAGTAAAACTTTTAGTAACCCTTTCGAACCCTTTCAAATAAAGTGAGAGGTATATTTTTCTAAAGAACTGTGTCTTCGCTCGTCTTTATTGTGTTGAATATGTCTCTGCATGCATATGTATTATGTGGCTATACAACATCACCCTCAACTAAGGTAAGGCAACCAATCTTGGAGAAGGTCAATTTTGAATTCCAACCCGCTGAAGTACATGTAAAATTGACTGTGTATCACATCGTGCCCATGGTGAAGGGATTGAGTGAATGGATACTTATCTACTCTATCAGTAAGATTGTTTTAAGAATTGGACCCACTAGCCTTGGTGGGAAACTAGTCTAGAACATGGTTGAAAAGCTGTTGTTCCTAAATTTACCAATACCGGCCATATCACACAATGCAGTTTAGCTTGAATTGTTATCTTTTGACCTTTTGACCCGGCCAAAAATGCCATTCAAGGCGATGCACCGGAAGGAAGTGACACATTCTAATGGCAGTTATGAGAGGAAATCGCGTGGGCGGAAATTGGCTGATGAAATGGGACGAGCTAAAAAAATTTCACATGGTACACTACAGTGTGATGCATCGGAAGAGAGTGACCTCTGAACTGCATGACAGTTATTTCCGCTTGATGACGATTAAACATTCGATTTCAAAGATCGAGTGGGCGTCGAACGATTGTATAACTCAGTTGAGTTCGACGAGCCAGTTGAATTGAGTTCCGGTTCCAGTTGAGTTCGACGCCCAGGGGGCCAGTGGAGTTGCCATTAGAGTTCCAGACAGTTGGAGACGGGATGTGGTAGGGAAAGCCACACCCGACCGAGGGGGCCCTCGGGAACCCCGATGGAGTTTGGAGTCCAGAGAAGATGCTGATAAGATGCAGTAAAGAAAGCCAGCATCCAACAGAGTGGGCCCTAGGCTTCCGGTTGAGTAGCTCTAGAGAACAAGAAAGACACAACGTGACGGTCATAACAGTGGGGTCAAAATATTACAGTTTATGTTCGGTCTCCAGCTCCCTCTCACAGTAAAACCCCACATAAACCTTTTCGAACCCTTGCAATAAAGTGAGAGGTAAATATTGATAAAGAAGTCTTCCTGCGTCGTTTATTACTGCGTCTGTTGTTCATTGCGTCGGTATGTATCCAGCATATATATGTATATTTCAGCATGAACATGTATATGAGAATGAAACAGAATCTGGAAATACAGCTGGTAGAAAATACGGACTTACAGATCGTATTCGACTATTGTTGCATACGGCAGTGAAAGGATTAAGACAAAATGTTCTGAAAAAAAATGCCTTTTGTCACTGCGAAGCGGTAGACACCAATAAATATGACAAAGTGTTAAGAAATCCAAATAACTCCTGCCACGATTTCATAAAAAAAAAAAAACTGCTGATAAGGTATCATCAAGTCGTACACTTGTTATCACTGATTAGAGTGGCCTTAAAATCTGTCTTCTTTTTGTTGAGAGCTGTTAGGATATCAACACAAATAATCAGACGTAATACAAGTCACTTTCGATGAGGTTCGTTAATAAAAACTGGGTAGCATTGTGAGGGTAATCAGTGAATAGTGACTTAATTACAATTCCATCTGGAGTCGATTAACAAGACGACTGACGTTAAAAAAAAGTAGAGATGAAAGGAGGAAGGAAGGAAGGATGGAAGGAAAGAAGGAAAAAAGGAAGGGAGCTGGAAGGAAATATTAAAGGAGGTCGGTGAGAGAAGAAAGAGAAAAAGAAAGGAAAAAATAGGGGATTGGTATGAGGAAGGAAAAAGTCAGGATGTAGAAAGGTACATAAAAAGAGAGGGCAGGGAGAACGGTGTTAGGGTGGAGAAGGGGATCGATTTACAGGAAAGACAAAAGGAAGGAAAGAAGGAAGGAACAGGATATAAAAGGAGTTAGAAGCGACGAAGGTGGTACAGAAAAGAAAGAAAGAAAGAAAAGAAAGAAAAAAGAAAGAAGAAAGAAAAAATAGCGATTGGATCAATAAAAAAAGAAGGAAGAAAAAAGAAAAGAGGGGATATAAAAAGAGATACGAAGGACAAAAGAAAGAAAGAAAGAAAGAAAGAAAGAAAGAAAGACGGAGAAGAACATCGGTGGAAAAGAAAGAAAGAAAGAAAGAAAGAAAGAAAGAAAGAAAGAAGGGGGAGAACATAGGTGGAAAAGAAAGAAAGAAAGAAAGAAAGAAAGAAAGAAAGAAAGAAAGAGGGGAAGAACGTAGGTGAGAAAGAAAGAAAGAAATTTTTATGATTTCAGGTTCAAATCAACAGTTACAGCAGCAATTGGAATACACCCTACTAAAGCCTGATTGTCACAGCTGGTGAATTTCAAAAATGCATTCTGGACCTGAGGACACTTTAGAAGAACAATATGCTATAAAATTGTGTTTTAAACTTGGAAAAAATGCCACAGAAACGTATGGAATGCTTCAGACTGCTTTTCGACCATGTTGCATGAATCGAGCATCAGTTTTTGAGTGGCATAAAAGATTCAAGGAAGGCAAGGAGTCTGTGAGGGATGATGAGAGTTGTGGGACGAGTAAGGGTTAGGGTTAGGGTTACTATGTTGAGGTTTTAAGGGAGTTCAGGAAGAGATTCCGTCGGAAGAGGCCAGCACTCTTGAAATCGAGTCAGTGGCATTTGCACCAGAACAATGCACCAGTCCACAACTCTATCCTTGTCACAGACTATTTGAGCAAGATGGACATCAAGACAGTTCCTCAGCCTCCCTATAGTCCAGACCTTGCTCCCAGTGACTCTTGGTTATTCCCTAAGCTCAGAGGCTGTCGTTATGAGACAATAGAGGAGATGAAAGAGGCTGTGACGAAGGTCATTGACACGCTCACACAAGAGGACTTCTATGGGGCCTTCCAGAAGTTGTTGTAACGGTACAACAAGTGCATTTCAGCCGGAGGAGATTACTTCGAAGGGGACTTGAGTTTCATGTGTGTACTATCAGTAAAAGTGTCCATACAAAAAAGTCTGGAAACTTATTTAATGATCCTCGTGTATATAATATATATATATATATATATATATATGATTTAGTTTTGTTTGAATAGTTTGTAGGTAGCATTATTTTTAAACGAACCATATTTCATTTGTTTTCACACAGGTAAATGGTTTCAAGTATTCCTATTTACCACTCATAATTCTATTTGATTTTAAACACTTGCTGGTACTCAGTTAAATAGTTTCAAGTATTCCTTTCCAACATTAATAATTCTATTTACTATCAATCATTTGTTCTCACACACTGAAGTGGTTTCAAGTATTCCTTTCAAACACTAATAATTCTATTTAATATTAATCATAATTCTATTTAATATTGATCATGGGTTCACGCACAGTGAAGTGGTTTCAAGTATTCCTATCAAATACTAATAATTCTATTTACTATTAATCATTTGTTCACTCACACTGAAGTGGTTTCAAGTATTCCTTTCAAACACTAATAATTCTATTTAATATTAATCATAATTCTATTTAATATTGATCATGGGTTCACGCACAGTGAAGTGGTTTCAAGTATTCCTATCAAATACTAATAATTCTATTTACTATTAATCATTTGTTCACTCACACTGAAGTGGTTTCAAGTATTCCTTTCAAACACTAATAATTCTATTTAATATTAATCATAATTCTATCTAATATTGATCATGGGTTCACGCACAGTGAAGTGGTTTCAAGTATTCCTATCAAATACTAATAATTCTATTTACTATTAATCATTTGTTCACTCACACTGAAGTGGTTTCAAGTATTCCTTTCAAACATTAATAATTCTATTTAATATTAATCATTTGTTCACACACAGTGAAGTGGTTTCAAATATTGTTGAGCAACATCAACAATTCAATTTAACATCAGTCATTTGTTTGTCCAGAATTGAATTCTTAAACTGTTTTATTTGATCCATAGATGGCACACTATCAGGTACTACCACTTCCAGTCAGAGTGGACCTGTGAGTAATGGCAATGAAGGGGTACTCCCTATTCTTCAAAGCTCCAGGACTGGTGCCTTATCATCAGATTATTTAATTTCTTCAGAAGGGACCGTTAACTCAATAACGAAAACTTTTTTTTAATTTAAAGGACCAGATGACAATATCTGGACACTGGGTCGTTAACGCTAATTCAGTTGGAAATAGGAAATGATGTCCTAAATCGGTTGCGACGTGTCAGTCCGTGCAGCCATCAAGCAATGTTCTGTACTTATTTTTACGCGAAAGTTTCGAACTATTTCGAAATGAATCGCTCTATCAGTGATATTATTTTGAACTTTATTGGCAGTCTCACAACATATCATAGCAGCCTTGGCAAAAAATCTCAAGGACTTCGTTATGTCTCCTCGTGTAGCTTTTTATGTTGTATTTTGGCCTTCGACCTGGCCAAAAATGCCATTCCAAGGTGATGCACCGGAAGGAAGTGACACATTCCAATGGCAGTTATGAGAGGAAATCGCGTGGGCGGAAATTGGCTGATGAAATAGGACGAGGTAAAAAATTCCCATGGTACACTCATAGACAGATGCACCGTAAGAGAGTGACTTATGAACTGCATGACAGTTATTTCCGCTTGATGACGATCCAACATACGATTCCAAAAATCGAGTAAGCGATTGAGTGGGCGTTGAACTATTATATAACTCAGTCAAGACAGAAGACACAATTGCAGTTAGAGATCGGACGGAGTTATAGACGAGATGTGGTAAGGAAAGCCACACCAGACTGAAGGGGTTCGGGGCCCCCGACTGAGTTGGGGTCCAGAGAAGATGCTGATAAGATCCAGTAAAGAAAGCCATCATCCAGCAGAGAGCTGGGCCGCTGGGCCTCCGGTTGAGCATCAGGAGAACAAAAAAGACACTACGCTGACGGCCATAGGAGTGGGGTCAAAATATTGCAGTTTCTGTTCGGTCTCAGATTCCCTCTCACACGCAAACGTTATAAATAAAGTGAGAGGTACATATATTTTATAAAGAAGTCTTCACTCGTCCTTTATCCTTGTGTCGTTGTGAATTATTCTGCATGTATATGCATGTGCATATATGCATATGGGTATATAACACTTAGAACGTATTCGCATCCAGTGAGAATATGTTTCAGGTTGGCAGTTTTTTCCATATGTTCTGCATCGGTCGGATGTAGTTAACCCCGCCAGCATGAAGGTTGACTGGTGTTGGTAAGACGTCGTCAACTGCTTCTCTGAAGAGGAGTAAGACACACCCCACCAACAATTATCTTAGATATGACACTAAAAAATCAGATCGTGTGGCTCCAGTAGTGTTGGAACTTTGGGGAATGCGCAGTACCCCTTCATTGCCATCGTCCCCAGGTCCAGTTTGACCCGGAGTGGTAGCACTTGATAGGGTCATACCTATTGGTCAAATAGAACTAAACTATGTACCTATGCAAAGCTAAATTGTTTGAAATAGAACTGTTTCTGTATGCTTAATTGAATTGTTTAAAATAGAACTGTTTTGACATTTAACTCTGTGTAAAAAAAACTATTCTTATACTAAACTGAATTGTATGGAATAGAACTGTTTAACGTATAAAGTGGATTTTGCATTAAATAACCTATAATGGTCGATATGCCATAAAACCAAACCAATCCAAACCAAAAACCGAGACTACTACTACAATTGTCACTACCAAAATCACCACCAACAACGTAACTACTGCTGCTAGTTATTTAATATATAATATGGCATAAAATCTAAAATGGGATGGTGACAGGATTCCAACAATTTAGTTTGAACAAGAAAACAATTTTTTAAATATTTAAAAAGATGAACATAAAAAAAATCAAACTTAATAAAGAATGGATGTCATAAAATTGATATTGAATTTCAGAATTTTTAAAAGAATTCAAAATTACGAGGGAAACTCCATGTGGCGTAGTTGCTAACGTGCTTGACAGTGACATAGTTGGAAATGAGTTCGAACACCAGTCGCGCAATTGCGTTCACTTTTAAACTAATACCCTCAGGAAAAGTATGAGTCTCCTCATCATCTTCCCCCGCCCCAGCTTCAGGTTAAATAGTACAACTACTGTTCTTCTACGAGGATAGCCTTAGCATTTAATAATACAAGAAGATTGTGGCCTAGCCGGTTGGGGCTGTAGAATACACCGACTGCCCCTCTGCAAAGGGGTAAGACCCCCCCCCCCCAACGAGTGTCCTGATAATGACACTAAAGAATCTGATCGTAAGACTCCAGTAGTAGGTTGGTTGAGTTTTAGAGCATATCAACTTTTGTAGGTTTTTAATGCCAAATCTATTCTTATACAAATAATCAGTTCTATTTCAAACAATTCAGTTTACCATGGGTACACAGTCTAATAGTCAAAAACATTTTTATGTCAAGCTATTCAGTTTAATTAAACAGTTCTCTTCCAAACAACTCAGTTTAGCATGAGTACACAGTTTAATTGTAAAAAAAAAATTTCCTATTTCAAGCTATTCAGTTTCGTCAAACAATTCTATTTCAAACGATTCAGTTTAGTATCAGTATAGTTTTTGCCCACACACAGTTAAATTTCAAAACAGTTCTATTTCAAAAAATTCAATTTAGCATAAGCACGCAGTTTAGTTCTATTTAATCCATAGGTAGGGCCCTATCAGGTGCTACCATTCCGGGCCAGAGTGAACCTTCGAGCGATGGCTATGAAGGGATGCTCTGCATTCCCCAAAGCTCGAGCATCAATGGAACCTCACAATCAGATTGGCAACAAAAAATATAAATACGTAGAAAACATATAAATACTTCGTTCTCTCAGGCTAGGTCTTAGGTAAAGACCCGGTGAAGGATCCTAAGGAACCAAAAGCTGAAAATTAGATGATAATAACAATAATAACAATACTCTTGCCACAAGCATTATTACTAAGTCGTAAACCATATTTACCCAACCCCTCCGCTAGGGCAGGATATGACACAAGGTCAATTTTTTAGCGGAGATTAACAGGTTTGAATTCAGAGTTTTCCTTCTCCTAGATTAGTTACTCCACCAAGGCTGAGGAACCTAGTCTGCCCTACTATTTACCCATAGCTGGTGGGAGAATAATTGGATTCATACCTTTCCCAAGGGTATTAGTGCTAAGTCGTAAACAAACAATAGAGCTTATTAATGTCTTGAGTAAGGAATATCTCAGAGGTGAAACTAAAACGCTCAAGATCAGCAAATTAGCGCAAAGGGAGTATAAGACTAGACATAAGTGGGTGTGAAAGGTGGTTCACTGGGAATTGTGCAAAAAATTGAAATTCCAACATACTACTAATTTGTATATGAACAAATCAGAATCCGTTCTTGAAAAAGATGCGCACAAAATTCTATGGGATTTTTCGATACGAACAGATCACTTAATCCTGGCCAGAAAAATAGACCTAGTGATAATTAACAAGAAAAAGAGACCCCTGCCAAATTGTGGAATTTGCCGTCCAGGCAGATCACAGAATGAAAATCAAAGAAAACGAAAAGATAAGTACTAAAACTAAAAACGCTATGGAACATGAAGGTAATGGTGATACCAATTGTAATTGGTTCGTTCAGTACAGTCACAAAAGTCATGTTTAGGGAACTGGAAGTCGGAGGACGAGCAAAGACCATACAAACTACAGCATTATTGAGATCGGCAAGAATACGGAGAAGAGTCCTAGAGACTTAAGGAGACTAGCTATCTCTCAAACTCCAGTGAAAGACCATCAGGTAACGCTATGACTACGTTATGATCTATAGCGGAACCAGTCAGCTCCGGTAGTTGACCAATTCTATCAAAAGTTTTAACGTTGAATGTCGCTAATTGTATTGTGCTTTTGCATTTTAGTAAACTCTCAGGGAACAATAATAATAATAATAATAATAACATACAAACGGATCACCTAATCCCGGCCAGAAGACCTGACCTCATAATAATCAACAAAAAAAAAAAGAGAATCTGCAAAACTTTCGACTTTGCTGTCCCGGTGGACCACAGAATAAATCTGAAGGAAAGGGAAAAGAAGGCTAAGTACCTCGACCTTGCTAGAGAATTGAAAAAGCTGTGGAACATGAAAGTAACGATTGTGCCAATTGTGATTGGTGCGTTAGGCACAATAACTAAAGGATTATTAAAAGGCCTGGAGGACTTGGAAGTTGGCGGACGGGTAGAGACTATCCAAACGACAGCATTGCTAAGAATGGCTAGAATCCTGAGACGAGTCCTGGAGACTTGAGGAGACTTGCTCTCACTCAAACTCCAGTGAAAAACCATTAGTTAACACTGATGTGAAAAACCCTAAAAGAGTAAATAATAATAAAAGAAACTTTGAGAAACAGAATCTCTCCTAATGACAGCACAAAGGTGAGGTTAGATAAGACGCAGCAAAATAGCAAATGTAGACTATGCGGTGACAGAGATGAAACCAAACGACAGCATTGTTGAGAACATCCAGAATCCTGAAACGAGTCCTGGAGACTTGCTGTTACTCAAACTCCAGTGAAAAACCATCAGCTAACACTGATGAGAAAAACTCTAAAGGAGTAAATAATAATAATAATAATAATAATAATAATAATAATAATAATAATAATAATGCGGAAGGAATAGAACTACCAAACCAAGAAAAAAATCAGAATACCCTGAAAGAAAGAAAACTGCAAACACTTTGGAAAATTGAAAGCGGACACCATCAGACAAGTGGTGATGATGGAAAGAATTTTAAAAATAGTATCTCAAGAAAGCGAGAAAACTACCGGAAACCCAACAACATAACAGAAATCTCGTCGAAGCGATAAATACCTGGGCTGTCCTTCTTGTAAAATACACGGGAGAATTCTTGAAGTGGACGTGGAAGTCGGAGGACGAGCAAAGACCATACAAACTACAGCATTATTGAGATCGGCAAGAATACGGAGAAGAGTCCTAGAGACTTGAGGAGACTAGCTATCTCTCAAACTCCAGTGAAGTTGAGAGATAGCTAGTCTCCTCAAGTCTCTAGGACTCTTCTCCGTATTCTTGCCGATCTCAATAATGCTGTAGTTTGTATGGTCTTTGCTCGTCCTCCGACTTCCAGAAGAATCAATCACATGATAAGCGAATACAATAGATTAGCGCAAAAAAGTATAAGACTAGATACGACAGGGTGGAGAAGGCGATCCACTAGGAATTGTGCAAAAAGTTTTAATCAGGCCATAGGAACAAACGGTATATGCACAATCCGGAATCCCTCCTAGAATTTGTGACGCAAAAATTTCTCTGGGATTTTGAAATACAAACGGATCACCAAAACTCGGCCAGACGATTAGACCTTGTGATAGCAAAAAAAAAAAAAAAAAAAAAAAAAAAAAAAAAACCTGCAGAATTGTGGATTTTGCTATTTCGGCTGACCACAGGTCCAAGTAAAAGAAAACGAAAAGAGAGATTAGTACCTAGACCTTGCTAGGGAACTGAAAAAAAAACCTAAGGAACATGAAAATGACGGTGATACCAATTGTATTTGGCGCGCTCGGTAAAGTTACCAAAGTATTGGTACAGGGACTGAAGGACTTGGAAATAAGAGGTCGAGTCGATACCATCCAAATTACAGCATTATTAAGATCAGCAAGAATACTGAGAAGAGTCCTGGAGACCTGAGGAGACTTGCTGTCACTCAAACTCCAGGGAGAAGCTGGTGTGAAAAACTCTCAAATAGTAAAATAATAAAAATAATAATAGATATGATTATGAAAATACATTGTCACAAAACAACTTACGGGAAATATTACTAATACTACTACTAATAATAATAAAATGATAATACCACCCACACCACTACGATTTCTAATTAGTAAATAAACAATATAGTTTACAAATGTGTTGGGAGAAGCAGAATGCCTCCAATTTTTCAGAAGCGAAAAACATTTTTAAAATTTAAAAATGTGTAAATTAAATGTGATTTTTTAATGATTTTAATATGAATTTCTTATATTTGATTTTTTAAAATTGTAATAAGGATAATATTTCATTTCAAATTTTTCAAATCAGCTTAAGATACCTACTCATTAGCCTAGTGGGTAGAGTGTTCGCCAATGGTCCAGGAGACCTAGGTTCAATCCCAGGTCGCGTCATATCAAAGACTTTAAAAATGGTACTTGACACCTCCTTGCTTTAAACTCAGCAATATAAGGTTCGTATCAAGGATAAAGTGGAGCAATCCAGGGAAAGGAGTAGCGCCTTTCCCTACACCTCGGTGTAGTAGCTATTGAAAAGGGAGCCTTCTGATCACCCTCGACTACAGTCACCAACTTACTATTAATTGACTACTACCACGACTACTACTAATATGACTAGTACTACTACTATACTTTTTGGTAGTTTCCAGGTAACCTACTGGACTGGACGTCGTAGTAAATGAGTTCGAATCTGTGAAGCTTAATAAAGTTTGGTTATTATTATTTCATTGGTTAGTAGGTTGTTGCTAGTAGTCCATTTTGGTTTGGTTAATTATTGGGTTCGATGGAATGACTTTGTTGTTTTTGGTATCTCATTCGTTGGTTTCTAATATTACTCCATTAATTCTCTTATGGTTGACCAGAGTTGTAAATGAATTTAAAATGGGAAAAAAAGGCAACGACAAGGATTGTTTAAAATTTAACCTTTAATCTACAGATCGACAACAATTTCGTGGTGGGACGTTCTTCACGAACCAGGAAAAGCAGTCTCTCCATTGGTAAAAATGCAAAAGAGAAAAGGTTAAGTTTCCTTTTTTGGCACCTGGAGGCCCATCTATTTTTAGCATGTGCAGATCGCGCTTCCTGTTAGAGGGCTCTTGGGAAATTATTATTTTTGTAAATATTTGTTTATTTTATTTTATTTTATTTTATTTTATTTATTTGTTTTTATTCAATCCTACTAACTCCAGTCACACAATGACGTTCCCTTTCGGACTAATTTCTTTGGGAAAAATATGAACTCTTCTACTTATAATTAAAAGTTCTGCTTTTCTAAAAGGATTGCTTTGGCATTTAAGAACCCACGAAGGTTGAGATGCCATTAACAAAAAAAAAAAAAAAAGAAAAAAAAAAGAACAATCAACTGTACGAGGCAGCCCTTGAAAAAGTAACCAGAGCTTAGATTTTACACAATACCAAAATCTTGACCCACTCAGTGAGGACAACTCTTTTTCTACTTCTACGATGACGACTACAGTTATGACTACTATTATTTTTTTTACTTCCTTCTTCTCGACGTTTTTTCTTTTTCTTTTCTTTTCTTTTTTTTTTTTTACAACCAGACCCCACTTCCGATAATACAACTTCCCTAAAATCTACCCTTTTCGACCCGGCGTGACTTTTCATCGGCTGAGAAATTAATTTTTCAACTGGTCATGAAAAATAGCTGCTACACAAAGACCCTCATTTTTTTTCTTCCCCCTAAAAACTCTGAGGTCCATAATCCTTAATTTAGTTGCCCAGGGCTCTTGAAAAAGAAAAAGAAAAGAGTTATTCTTCCTGGTACACTTCTTATTTTGAAGAGAATGTGTTGACATCTTTAAGTGACGTCAACTCCGGATCGAGTCACACTTACTGACAGACAAACCTACTTTTTTTTTATCCTCGACAGGCTGATAAATGAAGGAGAAACAAACAGCATCTAACCAATGAGCAGGCATCAAGGCCTTTACTGGCTTTACACAATGTTCTCTCTACAACTAAAATTCTCATTAGGTTTGTATATATATATATATATGTATATGTGTGTGTGTGTGTGTAGCAGAAATGCCTTCCTAATTTAAACTGTCACCTATGTGGTGTAAGTGAACCTAGGCAAGTAGTAATGGTAGATCCAACAACCTAATGTCTTACCATTTCTTTTCAGATACAATTAGTTAGGATCCTAACTTGGACCTGTGCACACCGTGCATTTGGTGTTGAATCATATTTCTAAAACTTATGAATCTGTAATTCTGACACGGAGAGCTGTTCTTGATCATTTCATGTTACCTCGGAATGATGCCGTTCTGGATAGAATTTTCACCTACAACGGTATCAATTTTCGGACGTGCCAATCTCCAAATGATATAAAACACAAGTGTTCAGCGTACATCTTTGTGTCTGTACACATAATATTTTAAAAAGAAAGAAAGAAACAAAGAAACAAAGAAAGAAAGGTGAGATCTCTGATGTTTTTGTCATAATCTTTAAAGAAATAAAAAATTAAAGTAAAAAAGAAAGAAAGAAAAGAACAAAGAACGAATCATGTGATTTGTAGCTTGCCGCGTCGAAAAGAAAAAGAAAAGAAAGCAGACCAGGTATCAAGTCAGCAGTCGTAACAGGAGGCTCACAAAAGAAAGAAAGAAAGAAAGAAAGAAAGAAAGAAAGAACGGAAGGTGAATCTCTACAGTTTTTGTTGTAATCTTTAAAGAAAGAAAAAATTAAAGAAAGAAAGAACAAATCATGTGATTTTGGCTTGCCTCATCGAAATAGAAAGCTAAAGAAAGCAGACAAGTTGTCGGGAAAGCAGACTGACGTCATAACTGAACGGTTTCTACAGTTTTTGAGTTCGTCTGCTTGGCTATATACCTTTGAATCTACAATGACAAACAACAAGGAAGAGAGAGAAAGCAAAAGAAAGTGGCAGAGTCTCTATTTTTTAAAGATTATATAAAATTCAGCCGTCACTATTGACGGGTGTATTCTAGTATAATATAATCAACCAAACCTTGCTTCGTGTGACACACAAGACTTAGGTCGTTCATACTCCCGGTTTTTATTATTGTTAACGGAGATGTGGCAATAATTAATCCCTTATAATATCCCGTTCGGATTAGATTATATTTCGACTGAAATGATAAAATCTTGGTAATATTTATCATTGCCTTGCACTTAGTAGGATTTGACACATAGTCATTTTATAGTCGAGATTTGAGATGGAACGGTCACACACAAGCCGAGACTCGTGTGCTGATTATCAATGCGGGTCATAAGATCACTTGCTGTTTGTGAATCTAAGCTTGTCATTAATAATTCACTGGTATCTTGGGATTTGAAGAAAAGTTTTTATAAAAACTGTGTAGGGTTGTACTTATTCATGGACAATATGAAATCATATATATGTATAGAGGAGATTAGGTTTCAATCCCAGGTCGAGGCATAGCAAAGACTCAAAAAATGGTATTTGATGTTGCTTTTCTTAACACTCAGCATTATAAGGTATGGATCAAGGGTAAGTGAAGCAATCAAGGGATAAGTGTAGCACCCTTCTCTACACGGCGGTGTAGTAGCTGTTGAAAAGGGACCCTTCAGGTCGCCCTCGACTACAGTCGGTCAACTTACTATATATATATATATATATATATATATATATATATAAGGGGTGTACTTATTTTTCGATTCCTACTTATTCACTTTTGTAGTTAGAGTTTCAATGTTGTAAATTTTGGTAATGAATAATATCTAATGATATCAGTTTGGACTGTACAAAGTATCACTAGAAATACGAGATTGAATAAGAGCTTTTGGAATATTTTGGTACTTACTAGTTTGCACCCTGGGAAGGTACGTGCTGTGTTTGGTAATATGATAATTCCCTTACTGCGCGATTTGACAGTTGTACAAATAAACGTGTAATGTAGTCTAATTCGGGAACTTTACAAGTTTGATTGTTTTGGCCTGGTTCGATTTTATGGCACACCAACCACTGTAGGTTATTTAAACCAAATCCATTTTATACATATAAACAGTTCGATTTCAAACAATTCAGTTTAGCATAAGTACACAGTTTAAGTGTCAAAACAGTTCTATTTCGAGCAATTCAGTTCAGCATAAGTACACAGTTTAAATGTCAAAACAATACTATTTCAAACAATTCAGTTTAGTATAAGCATAGCTCTTTGTCTACACACAGTTAAATGTCAAAACTGTTCCATTTCAAACAATTCAGTTAAGCATAAGTACGCAGTTTAAACGCACGGTTTAATGTCAAAAAATGTTCTATTTCAAACAATTCAATTAAGAGTTAGTTAACTGTTTAGTTTTATTTGACCCATAGATAGGACCCTATCAGTTGCTGCTTGTCCGAGCCAGTGTGGACCTGAGAGCGATGGTATTGAAGGGATACTCCGCATTTCTCAAAGCTCCAGCATAACTGGAATCTTACGATCAGATTGTTTAGTGTCATATCCAGGACACTAGTTAGGGGAGTCTTACCCCTCTGCAGAGATGCAGTCCGTGTATTCTGCAGCCTTAGCTGACTGAGCCATTACAAGTTTGATCTTTGCAAGATTGAACTGGGTCATAACGCCAAGGAAGCGACCAAAAACATTTGATGTGCGAAAGGTGAAAGTGAAATGGATGATAGTACAATAAACATGATTCAAGAATTTTTGATACGGGTTGCAAAAACCTCAATGATCAGGCAAGATCAGATTATAAAATCATAGATTCAGAGGTCATGCTACAAGGCATATAGCACTAAGTTTGTATCAGGTGAGCTGTCCAGTGTAGTTAGTCATCTCCAAACCTCGGCAAAAGAATTCGGCGCAGACGAATTGGGCCTCACGTCATCAAAATATTGTAAAACTTTTGACTCACCCAAGTAATAAGATCCTGGTATTTGGGGCTAAAAAGAAAAAAAAATTTCTAAAAGAAATTGCTAGGATTGTACATTTAATTGATTTCTCCTTAGTAAAAGTCGTGTTATGATTGGTTTGTTTTCTTGGTTTACAAATCTATTTTTGTCCAATGGGAGTGCAGGCCTGTTTATTTTCTCTCAGGTCTTAAATGCCACGTCAAAATGGAACTTATTACACTTAATGGTCGGAGGAAAAGGTGTGGAGGGGTAGCTTATGCTGGATTAACTTCTCTTAATTAAGGATTAATTGTAGATTAACAGCTAGGCTCTAGATGACTGTGAAGATTTGTTTATTTACACTGCGTCTGTGAAAATCGAATTATAACTTTTTCAAACATATATATACGAGATTGTGGTGTAACGGTTATCGTCGTAGGAAATGGACACGGCGACACGAGTTCAAATCCTGGAGGAGACTGATTGCATTTCACATAGCACTAATATCCTTGGGAAAGATATGAATCCAATTATTCTCCCTCCAGCTATGGGTAAAATAGTAGGTCAGCCTTGGTGAAGCAACAAGTCTAGGAGAAGGAAAATTCTGAATTCAAAACTGTTAAATTCCGCTTAAAAAATTGACCTTGTGTCATATCCTGCCCGAGCGGAGGGGTCGGTAAATATGTATATATACGAGACTGGCCTAAAGGACAATGATGTTTTTGTTTCTTTTTTTTTTCTTTTCTTTTTTTTCGGGTAGGCAACCCTAGTTAAAAAAAACAGTTTACCAATAATCAAGAAAGATATTTTGAATTGGTTTTCTTCTTAACTGTGTGCAAACAAATGACTGATGTTTAATTAGATTGTTTGTATTACATAGCACTACGTAAAACCATTTAACTGTGAAAACGAATAAGAAATGTTGAATAGAATTATTGATGTTGAATAGGAATACTTGAAACTCTAACTGTGTGCCAAAATTGAATTAAGGGTATTGCATCGTACCACTTCGAACTATTTAACTGTGTGCGAACAAATGGTGTGGAATACTTCATAGTGATTTTGTGTATGAAAAAACTGTGTTATTGGTATTACATTGCAATACTTAGAACCATTTTGGGGGCTGTAGAATACACTGACTGCACCTCTGCAGAGGGGTAAGACCCCCCCCCATGAGTGTCCTAAATATGACACTAAACAATCTGATGGTGAGGTTCCAGCAGTGCTGGAGCTTTGGGGAATGCGGAGTACCCCTATATTGCCATCACTCCCAGGTCCACTCTAGCCCGGAGTGGTAGCACCTGATAAGGGTCCTATCTATGGGTTAAATAGAACTAACAGCATACTTATGCTAAACTGAATTGAATAAACTGAATAGCGTGAAATAGAAATATTTTTCACAATTAAACCGTACTTACACTTAAACTGCGTGCTTATGCTTAACTGAATTATTTCAAATAGAACTGTTTTTTAACATTAAAACTGTATTTACACTTAACTGAATTGTTATATATAACTGCTTGAATAGTTTGAAAAAGAAATATTTTTGACAATTAAACTGTGTACTTATGCTAAACTGAATTGTTTTAAATAGAACTGATTATTTACATAAAAATGGATTTGGCGTTAAATAAGCTACAAAGGTTGATATGCCATAAAACCCAGCAAACCAAACCAAACCTTGGAACCATTTGACTGTATGCAAAATGAATATTGTTAAATAGAATTATTAGTGTTAAATAGCAATACTTGAAACCATTTAAATGTGTGTATACAATAGCCAATTTATTTCCACAAGATTAAGTATTAATTTTGTTGAAGTAAGTTTGCTTTAACATTTTTGAAAACTAATTACCAACAAACTATTCACTTTCAAATCATATAGGTATATTCATTTAATAATGTGCAAACAAATGGCTGATGTTAAATTGAATTATTTATGTTACATAGAAATCATTTAAACCATTTAACTGTGTCCAAACAAATGATGGATAGTAAATAGAACTATTGGTGATAGAAATTCTAGAAACCATTTAACTGTGTGCAAACAAATAATTGATGGTAAATAGAATTATTGGTGATAGAAATTCTTGAAACGATTTAACTGTGTGCAAACAAATGAGCTCTGGTTCGGTTAAAAATTGTTATCAGCAAACTATGCGTTTACAAATCATATATATTTAATACATATATGTATAAACAGGATTTGGCATTAAGTAACCTAGATAAAACCCAACAGACTATTTAGCACATACTTGTATGGTTTCAAGTATTCCTATCAAATACTAATAATTATATGGCTCCAAGTGATTATTTCTATTCGATAATAGTTATTTGTTATCACAGATATATGTAACTAATTATTATAATCCAAAGTAAACAATAATAGAGTAAAGTTAGCGACTGTAGTTGAGGGTAACCCGAAGGCTTCCTTTTCAATAGCTACTACACCAAAATGTAGGGGAGGGCGCTACTCCATTCCCTGGATTGCTTCATTTTACCCTTATAATGCTAAGTGTTAAGCAAGGCCGCATCAAGTACCATTTTTTGAGTCTTTGGTATGACGTGACCTGGGATTGAACCCTGGTCTCCCGGACACTCTACTCATTAGGCCAACCTTCGTCTATTCTTAATGCAAATAATTCACGGCTATAAATATTTACCCAACCCCTCCGCTCGGGCAGGATAAGGTCAATTTTTAAGCGGATATAACAGGTTTCAATTCAGAGTTTTCCTTCTCCCAAACTAGTCGCCTCACCAAGACTGAAAAACCCAGTCTGCCCTACTATTTACCCATAGCTAGAGGGAGAATAATTGGATTCATACCTTTCCCAAGGGTATTAGTGCTATGTGAAATGCAATCAGTCTCGTCCAGGATTTGAACTCGTGTCGCCGTGTCCATTTCCTACGACGATAACCATTACACCACGGGCACCTCCAATAATTTACAGTTATATAGCATCAATATATAATACAAATAATTTTTGATCAGATCTATGGGGTTAGCAGGGATTGATTCATCTCTGCAGAGAGGTAAGGCACCCCCAATAGGTGGCATTAAAAAATCTGATTGTGAGGCTCCTGTAATACAGGAGCTTTGGGGAATACGGAGTACCTCTTCATTGCCATTGCTCCCAGGTCGATCCTGATTCGGAGTGGTAGCGCCTGATAGGGTCCAATTTATGGATCCAATGGTGCTGTTTGACATTTAAAGTGAGTGCTAAAATATGACTTAAGCTAAATTGAATTCTTAGAAATAGAACTGCTTTTACATTTAACCGTGTGTAAATAAGTGACTGACGTTAAATTGAATTGTCAGTGATCCATAGCAATACTTGGGACTATTTATCTGTGTGAACGAATGAGTAATGTTGGATAGAATAATTAGTGTTAAATAGCAATACTTGTAACCACTTCATTGCGCGCAAACAAATGATTAATAAGTAAATAGAATTATCCGTGTGCAAAAAATAATCAGCTCAGTCTTGTTTAAAAATGTTGCCAAAAATGTTTTTAAAATCATATATTTGATATGTATAAGGAGAATTTGGCATTATATAACCTACAAGAACTGATTCACCATAAAAACCAACCAAACCAAATATATATATATATATAT
>OY757941.1:53697905-53785405 GCA_963585895.1 Sepioteuthis lessoniana | reverse complement strand
GGGTATTAGTGCTATGTGAAATGCAATCAGTCTTGTCCAGGAATTGAACTTGTATCGCCGTGTCCATATCCTGTGACGATCCTATTTACCAACCCCTCCGCTCGGGCAGGATATGACACAAGGTCAATTTTTAAGCGGAGTTCAACAGGTTTGAATTCAGAGTTTTCCTTCTCCTAGACTAGTTGCCTCACCAAGGCTGAAGAACCTAGTCTGTCCTACTATTTACCCATAGCTGGAGGGAGAATAATTGGATTCATACCTTTCCCAAGGGTATTAGTGCTATGTGAAATGCAATCAGTCTTGTCCAGGAATTGAACTCGTATCGCCGTGTCCATATCCTGTGACGATAACCATTACACCACGGGCACCTCCCAATTTAGCTGGATCAAGTGACAACAAAACTCATCAATATTCTTTTACTCTTATTATTTATACCCCAATGCGAATTTTTCACACCTGTTTTAATGATTGATTGTTCACTAAGTGTCTTCAAGTTTCTAGGTCTCTTCTAGCTGATCTTAACAATGCTGTGGTCTCGATTCTCGTCTTCTCCAATTCCTTTAGTCTCTTTTAGAAGCCTTTATAAAGCGTTCCGAGAGCTCTCACTACAATTGATATCACTGACACCTTCCTGTTCCACAATAGTTTCAACTCTCCGGTAAAATCCAGATCTTGGTCTATCTTTTCGTTTTCTGTTATTTCCACTCGGAGTTCCGCTGTATCACCAAAAGCAACTGATAATTTCATGAGTCTCATTTTCTTGGGCAGATTCTGGTTTGTGTATATGCAATTTGGTGGTAAATTAGACACGGTGATACGAGTTCAAATCCTGGACGAGACTGATTGCATTTCACATAGCACTAATACCCTTGGGAAAGGTATGAATCCAATTATTCTCCCTCCAGCTATGGGTGAATAGTGGGACAGACTGGGATCTTCAGCCTTGGTGAGGCAACTAGTCTAGGAGAAGGAAAACTCTGAATTCAAACCTGTTAAACTCCGCTTAAAAATTGACCTTGTGTCATATCCTGCCCGAACGGAGGGGTTGGGAATAAGGATTTGGTGGTAAATCACCATGACCAGAAAATCCAACATTGGCACCACTGGACAGCCGCTTCGACCTTATTAGGTCTCATTAGCTGTGTATACCTGGATCTCCCCCACTAGAGATCGAAACGGCGACCATAGAATGCAGAGCCGAAACTCTACCTTTGAACAATTGTTCTACGTCACACACAAGCGATATCAAATTAACTTGGTTTGGTTTCTTTGTTTAATGGCATATCAACCTTCGTGGGTTATTTAATGTCAAAGCCATTCTTCTAGAAGAACAGTAGTGGTACTATTTAACCCATAGCTGGGAGGATAAGGGGGTTCATACCTTTCCCAAGGGTATTTGTTCAAAAGTGAACGTAATAGCGCGACTGGAGTTCGAACTCCCGGGCTACGGTTTCGCAGACCATCGCTTTAACCATTACACCACGGGGACACCCCCCTCGAATTAACTAGTCATGGCGATGTCTTCTGTAAGACATATCAGGTTAATTGGCCTCGCAATTACCATGACTAGTTAAACTGAATTGTTTGAAATAGAACTATTTTTATGCTAAACTGAATTGTTTGAAATATAACTGTTTTAACATTTAACTGTATGTAAACAAAATCTATACTTATATTAAACTGAATTGTTTAGATTAGAACTGTTTGACTAAACTGAATAGCTTGAAACTGAAATGTTTTTAACAATTAAACTGTGTACTTATGCTAAACTGAATTGTTTTAAATAGAACTGTTTATTTGTATTAGAATGAATTCGGCATTAAATAACCTACAAAGGTTGATATGCCATAAAACGCAAGCAAACAGACCACTGCACTGTTAAGATCAGCTAGGATACTCAGACGAGACCAGTAGAAGACTTGCTGTCACTTGAATTTCAGTGGAAATCTACCCGTTGAAACTGGTGTGAAAAACTCATAATAATAGAGGATACTTGCTGTCACTTGATGTCAAGTAGGAGTCAAAGATATGAGATTTAACGAGTATTAATACTTGAAGATAAGGAGTAAACAATCGTGTGACTGGTGTTAAAGTGCGATGGTGACAGGAGAGTATAGGGGAGAGCAAGGAGGGTCAAGTTGGAAACGTGATTTTGACGATGTTGAGTTCAGCTGCGTAACGTAATAGAACTCCAGGCACCTGCGTTGTTTAGATATATTTGTCCGAGTTTTCATTTGGTATTTTCTTTATATATATATATATATGTGTGTGTGTGTGTGTGTGTGTGTATGTATGTGTGTGTGTGCACACGCGTGTGTGTGTGTGTGTGCGCGCGCACGCACTTACATACATAAATACATATATGTATACGTGCGTGTGTAAGTGCGTGCGTGCTTGTGCACATGCATAAGGGTCATCATCATCATCATCACCATGTCGGACCGCTTGCACATATATATCTGACCCTCTCTCGCCACCCTCCTTATCATCCATCGCTTCCTGCAGGTCCTCAGGGCTATATCCCGTATCTTCACAGAGCTACTGTATGTAGGTTCGAGCTGGTCACCCTGCCTTTGCTCGGCCATGTGAAGGGGTCCACAAGCAAGTGTACATCACTTATGAGCTCATCCCTACTTCTCCAGCAGTCTCCCGCATGTCTGGTTCGTCTAATTTTGATGGTTTTCGTAATGGGTGGTAGGTGGCCGTACAGTTGCTGCTTTGTGGGGTGTTGCCTCCAGGACTTGTTCAATATTGCTCGCAGCATTCTTGTGTAGTTGCCGTCAAGCTTTTTCTCCATCCATTTAGTTAGCGTCTATTTAGTGCATCCATATAGCAGTATCGACACGACCGCTGCTTGGAAGAAACTGCGTTTCATTTTATCGGTCAGGTCTGACTTTCATATGACCGATAGACTATCCGTAGCTGCCCATGCCTTTGCAAGTCTCGGTTGATGAGACACTGCTTCCTCGGTATATATATATATATATATATATATATATATATATACGTATGTATGTATGTATGTATGTTTAGTTTGGCAGCAGTCTTTCATTTATGCATGTTTGATTAAATAATAAAGACACATTGTGTCTATAAAATCTTATTAAGTGACTTTGTTCCATGTTAGATGAATTTACCTTGACACTTATCAGGATACTTAAAATGATCTTAATAAAATTATACCTATGTATGCATATGTAAATATGAATGCATTAACATATATATATATATATATATATATGTATATATATATATAAAATTAATAAATATTTATTTTTGCATCTATTTTTCCCCCATCTTTCTATGGGTTTCCGTTTTCTTTTTTATCCTCTTCTATTTTATGTTTGTCACCAGGCCATTGGCCTAATTAGAAGAGTGTTCGCAAATGGTCCAGGACACTGGGGTTAAATCCAAGGTCGAGACATACCAAAGACTCGAAAAATGGTACTTGATGCTGCTTTGCTTAACACTCAGCTTTTAAGGTGAGGATCAAGGGTAAAGTGGAGCAAACCAGGGAATAAGTGGTACCCTACCCTGCACCTTGGTGTAGCCGCTATTGAAAAGAGAGCCCTCAGGTCACCCTCGACTAAGGTCGCCAACTTAACTTTTTATGTCTGTCTTTGTTTCCCTCTCTCTCTAAATATATATCATCATCATCATCATCATGTCGCGCCGCCTGCGCGGATATCCCTGACCGTCTCTCGCCATTTCTCCCTATCACTCATCGCCTCCGGCAGGTCTTCAGGATTACAACCCGTGTCCTCACATAGCTGCTGTATGTAAGTTCGTGCTGGTCGTCCCACACTTGCACATCCATGAGTGGGGGTCCACAGGAGTACATCGCTTATGAGCTCGTCCTTGCTTCTCCAGCAGTGTCCCGCGTGTCTGGTTCGTCGAACTTGTATAGTTTTTGTGATGGGGGGCAAGTGTCCGTATAGTTGGAGTCTCGTGGGGTGTTGTCGCCAGGACTTGTTTAATACTGCTCTCAACATTCTTGTGTAATTTCCGTCCAACCTCCTCTCCAGCCGCTTCGTAAGCGTCCATGTGGTGCATCCATATAGCAGTATCGACACAACCGCTGCCTGGAAGAAACTGCGTTTCATTTTATCTGTTAGGTCCGACTTCCATATGATCGAGAGCCTATCGATAGCTGTCCATGCCTTCGTCAGTCGTGTGTCGATGTCCTTCTCGGTTGATGAGACGCTGCTTCCTAGGTAGGTGAATTTGTCGACTAGTTTCAGAGAGGCTCCGTCTAGTGTGGCAATGTTGCCTGTTTGGTTGTAACACATATATTCGGTTTTGTTTGCATTGACATGTAGGCCAATGCCAGCTGCAGCTCGTTCCAGACTATGTAGTAGTGTCTCTGCTTGATTAGGCGTATTCGCTAGTAACGCCAAGTCATCAGCGTAGTCGGCGTCCGTGATTGTTTTTGCGGGGTACCTTTTGCTTCTTCCCTTAGTCAGCTCAAAGCCATTTTCTCTGATTTTGTCGATCGAAGTCCTAAGCACATAGTCTAGACAGATGATAAAGAGGTACGGGGCTAGTGTGTCTCCTTGTAGTACTCCTGCAACAATGTCGAAGTATTCCGTGTCTCCATCTGGTGAACGTACTTTTACTTTGGTGTTTCTGTAGAGAATCATTATCGCTGCTACGGTTTCTTTTGGTAGGCCGTAAGCTAGTAGGATTTGCTCCATCTTCCCTCTGTGTATGGAATCGAAGGCCTTGGTAAAGTCGACAAATAGTAATGTCGCCTGTAAGTTTTTTGCCCGAACGCCTTCCAGGATTCTACGGATGGTCAGTATTTGTGAGGTTGTGGATCTATTTCTCCGGAAGCCATTTTGGTTTTTCCTAAGGATGTTTTCCATTTTGGGTTCTATGCGGTTTCGTAGTAGGGCATTGTAGATTTTGGCTGCTATGGATGTAAGTGTTATCCCTCGGTAGTTCTTGGCTAGTCCGAGGTCGCCTTTTTTAGGGAATGGAAGGATGCATCCCTTCGTCCATCGTTCTATCCTATTTTGACTATATACTGCGTTGCATTGCCGGAGCAGTATATCGTCGAATTGTCTCGTCTTCCACACTTCTGGGGGGATCTCGTCTAGCCCCGCCGCTTTCCTATTTTTAATTCTTCTGAGAACCGTGTCGAGTTCTTCTTTGGTGAAAGGACCTAGTTTTACGTCTAATTGCTTACTAATAATTCTGGTGATCGGTTCATCCGTTATTTCCGGTGGGTTTCCTAGTAGATTTTTGAAATGCTGTTCCCACAGTTTTATTCTTTCTTGTTGGCTTGCAGCTTTCAATTTTGCTTTGGCTGTGCTCTTTCTTCCACTTACTTCGTTTATTGTTTGCCAGGCTATCCTGGATTGCCTATCTTCCACCGAGTCTCTAATCTTATCTATCTGATTTTGTACGTGTTCTGCCTGTTCTTTTAGGTATATTCCTGTTAATTGATGTTGCGCCTTTTCTAGTTCTCGTGCATTTGTATTTGTTGGGTTCTGTTGATAGTTTTTGGAGGCAGTCTTCACAAGTGCACGTTTTTCTCTAGCCGCTAGCGTTTCCCAAGGGACTCTATATTTAGTTCTAGGTTTTGTTGGAATACACTTTTCTGCCGCCTCCAGGTGCGCTTCTACAAAATTTTCATATTCGTCATTTGGGGTGCCTATTTCTACCTTCTCTTGTAGTGCTTCGAATCTGTTTCTTAATTCTAATGCATATTTGTCTCTAATATCTCTGTTGTTGAGTAGGGCCCAGTCATAGTGCTTGGTCGTGGCTTTACGTGTGGCGTTTTTTCTTAGGCTTAGTCGTACTTTGGCCGTAACTATTCGATGATCGGAGGACACACCCTCGAAGGAGGAGTATGCCTCGCAATTCATCGCACTGTTTTTCCATTTCCCGTTTATAAGGACGTAGTCTATCTGTGCTTTACTCTTATTTGCGTATGTGTAGGTCCATAATTTCCCCTCCCTTTTTTGAAAGTTTGTATTGAGGCAGGTTAATCTATTTTCTATCATGAAATCTATTAAATGCTGTCCATTCCTGTTAGACGCGTAGTGTAGGCTGTATTTGTTGTGTCTGTTTTTCCCGATTTGTGCATTCATGCGTGCGCACATACACACACACACACACACATATATATATATATGTACTATATCCCCTATATATGTATGTATGCATAGATGTATGAATATAAGTGCATACACTCACACTCATTTGCACACCAACGCATACCATGCATACACTTACATACATACGCACACATCCACTTATATCTATATATATATATATATATGCGTGTATGTATGCATGTGCTATAAATCTGTGTGTACGTATATGTGCTTGTATGTATATATGTATATATGTAATTATTTGCACACACATATTTACACACATATATCTACACACACACGTGCACGCACACACGCACACACACATATATATATATATATTTATTTATATAAGCGTGTTTGATTAAATAACAGACACATTTTGTCTATATGGTAATAAAGGGGTACTCCGTATTCCCCAAAGCTCCCGTATTACTGTCACCTCACCATCAGATTGTTTAGAGTCATAAACAAGGCACTCGTTGGAGAGTCTTACCCCTCTGCAGAGAAGCAGTCAGTGTATTCTCCAGCCCCAGCTGATTGGGCAAGTGCTACATATAATGGCAACCCCTTCATAACGACCGTCTCTTGCTACAGTCTCACCAATGCCAGTAATGAAATGGATATCACCATCTTCTTTGACAAGCTATCTTCCCTCGCTCGACTCATTCCCAAACACAATGTAGTAATTATTTGAAGTGACATAAATGCACAAATATGAAAAATGATAAAAATAAATGGCGAACATTGAACAGATTTTCTACTCGAGAACCGTTTTTCATGCCAAAATACTAAATTTCAAAAAAGAGGGGGAAATTATGGACCTACAATTACGCAAATAATGCTCAAGCACAGCCAGATTATATACTCAAAAGCAAAAAGTGGATAAATAGCACTCGGTGACGAGACCGAGGGCTTAAATTTGCCGCTGGCTTTGCCCCCAACCGGCATTATCAAGAAATGGCAGAGTTGCGGCCAAAAGGCCCCCGTCTTCAGCAGGGCTACCTTCAGGTGGGCGAGTCGCATCATTAATACCCTTTTCCCCTTTATATAGCACAGGACCTTTTTGTCCAGTTTAAGCTATAATCAGGTATTCGTACCGGGACCCATGTTTGGGCTTATGTCCAGCAAGGCTCGTCTGGCCCACATTGCACTAAGTGGGACGATGACCAGCAAAGACAAGCAGAGCACGACTCGAGGATCGTGCCCGACATTCCCCTCCCCTAATCCCCACGATAATCAGACCTTCGGGTGATTGACCCTGAGTTTTATCTGGCGGAAGTCAGAGACAAATATCACGACCCGAACTGAGAGGCATACACCTCTTTTGAAACCGTATCTTCCGATCGCAGAATTGTCACAACGAAAATAAGAGGATCATTAAAAAAGTTTCCAGCCTTTTTTTGTATGGGTACTTTTATTGATAGTACACACATGACACTCTGGTCCCCTTCGAAGTAATCTCCTGCAGCTGCAATTCAATTGTTTCACCTTTCCAACAACTTCTGGAAGGCCCCATGGAAGTCCTCTTGTGTGAGCGTGTCAATGACCTTCGTCACAGCCTCTTTCATCTCCTCAATTGTCTCATAACGACAGCCTGTGAGCTTAGAGAATAAGCAAAAGTCACAGGGAACAAGTCTGGACTATAGGGAGGCTGGGTAACTGTCTTGATGCCCATCTTGGTCCAATAGTCTGTGACAAGGATGGAGTTGTGGACTAGTGTATTGTCCTGGTGGAAATGCCACTGACCCGATTTGAATCTCTTCCCTTAAAACCTCAACATAGTAACCCTAACACTAACCCTTTGGCCAATCAACTCTGGTGTATTGACTTCCTTACTCCTCCCACACCTCTCATCATCTCTCATAGACTCCCTGCCTTCCTTGAATCTCTTATGTCACTCAAAAACCGATGCTCCATTCATGCAAGATGGTCGAAAAGCAATCTGAAGCATTCCATACGTTTCTGTGGCATTTTTTTTTTTCAAGTTTAAAACACGATTTTATTCGATAGCTTTCTTCTAAAGTGTCCTCACGTCCAGATTGCATTTTTGAAACTCACCAGCTGTGACAATCAGGCTTTAGTAGGATGTATTCCAATTGCTGCAGTAGCTGTTGATTTGAAGCTGAAATCATAAAAATTGGTCAGTCATCTCATTAAATGTATAGCAATAACATACTGAATTTTCAAGAGTCTACGACAATTTTAAACGCCTGCACAAAAAAAGTCTGGAAACTTATTGAATACACCACATACTATTGAAACTACACAAAAATAAGAAACAAACCATTAAAACCACCTATCCTCACTTACCAATGGGTATACAAGCAATAAATAAAAAGGTAATTGTAAGAAACAAATTCGATATCCTTCAGGAGATAACTGATAAATATACTCCGAATGACGAATATGAAAACTTTATCAATGTTTACAAGGAAGTTATAGCTAACCAAAACGAAGAGCCAAATGTAATTTCATGAGAGTGACTGGAAGTTAGGAAGAAACAAGGTTACCAAAAAAAAAGGGCATCTTTTCTCAAATACAGCCAATGACAACGCTGGCCCTGTCGGCTGGGACTGCTACAATACATTGATTGCCTTTCTGAAAAGGGGTATGCCCCACCCCCGACCAAGTGTCATGGATATGACATTAAGCAATCTGATGGTGAGACTCGTAACGCTGGAGTTTAAGAGAATGAGGAGCATCCCTTTAATGCCATCACTCCCAGGTCCACTCTAGCCCGGAGTGGTAGTACCTGGTAGTGTCCTATCGATGGGTTAAATAGAACTAAACAGTGTACTTGTGCTAAACTGAATTGTTCGAAATAGAACTGTTTATATACATATATATATATATACGAACCAGATATGCAGGACATGGCTGGAGAAGCTAGGACGAGCTCATAAGTGATGTACTCATTTAGACACCTGCATATGGCCAAGCAAAAGCAGGACGACCAGCTCGAACATACATAGAGCAGCTATGTGCGGATACGGGATGTAGCCCTGAAGACTTCTCAGAGGCGATGAATGATAGAGAGAAGTGGCGAGAGAGGATCAGGGATATCCGTGCTAGCGGCACGACATGATTATATATATATATATATATATTGATTTGGTATTGAATAACATACAATGGTTAATATGCTATAAAACCAAACCAAACCAAACCAAATGACGACGCGCTGAAAAAACTAACCAACACATATCAAAAAGACCAATTAGAATACGTTCAAGGCCAAATTCAGAAGAAGATATATGAGCACAAATAGAAGGCTGTAAATGAAGTCAGGGAAAGGAAGAACTCATAGAGGGTGAAACTGAAAACTGCCGGTCAAGAAGAAAGACGTCAGAAGTGGAAAGAACATTTCAAGAATCTGGTTGGAAACCCTCCTGAAATCTCTGACAAACCTATCCATAAATCATTAGTGGCCAACTAGATGTCTTACTAGAACAGTATGCGGAGGGAGAACTTGACGCTGTATTGAAAAAAGTTAAAAAGAAAATCTACTGATTTCGATGAAATACCCACTGAAGTTTGGAAGACAAGAAAATTTTACAACATACTTCTCTGACTATACAACACAGTCTATAAAGAAAACACAAGGACGAAAGGTTGTATCCTTCCCTTCTCGAAAAAAAAGACAACCTACTGAGAAATAATTCTAATTGCTATAGCTGTTACGTCATCGTCTCCGATTCAAAGACCAGTTTCGGAATATAGCGATTTTGATTTTCACCGTTACCCTAGTACTGAGGCCTTCTGCCTGACATAGTTAAACCGAATAATTTGGGTTCCAGTTGATTCTCAAGTCAATTGTTGAATGTAATATGTTCGATTTTTTGTAAGCCCCCGGATTATAGTAGCCTTGAACCAGACTAAATTAACTTAGATACCTACAGTAATGCCATATCAACCATTACTAATTCCCAGCCGTAATGATTTTCTATGTAGTATCAGTTTATTTCCCTCAGTGGTACTCCTCAGACCCAGAAAAATATATGGCTTGCGAAGTCCCGGAGATTCTAAACCTGTTACAGCATCTCCCCTATTGCACTTATATAGAAGGTGTGGAGTAGTCCGATTCCAGCGTGGCAGTGGGCTTTGTAGACTGTGTCAATATCTGACTTTGCCAATGAACACACCCATATGACTCCGGCGTCACAAACTACTCTATATTAAAAGCCTGCTGTGTTTATATATATATATATTTATGTGTATGTATGTGTGTGTGTGTGTGTGTGTGTGTGTGTGTGTGTGTGTGTGTGTGTGACAATACCTTTTTGATTTAATTCAATGATAAAAACAAGTACCTTGCCTTCAGCCGAGAAGTTGGAATCTTTATTTGATAAACGGAAAAGGTTTTCTCAATAACAAAAGCAGAAAAGTAAATTTGTAGTTATTTTTTTTAACAATAATAAAAAGAAAAAAACAAAAAAAAAAAAACAAATAACGATTTGGGTTTTAAAAGCCGGACGGTTTTCGCATTAAACATCAGAATAAATTACAATTAATTTACAATCACGTTTGTTTTGTTTTGCTTTGCTCTATTTTGTTTTTGTTTGTTTTTGTTTTTTTTTGTTTTTGTTTTTGTTGTTGTTGGTTTTTGTATCGTTTTTTTTTTTTTCTGATTTAATAACCAGTTATTTTGTGAGTTGGGTTGGACATCAAAATCAAAAAAAACGTTTTATGTAATGTCAGCCATGATGAAGTTTTATTTGCTTTCTAGGTCAATTTCTAATCTTCCGTTGTTGTGACGTCAGTCGTGACGTCAGTCGAGATTGCCGTTTCTAACAAGCTAATATTAACTAATTACTTTTTAAATAGGTCCATGTGATGACTTAATAAAATTAAGTGGTTCTTACTTTGATTCTTAATCTGTTCCAAATTTCCAAATTCATTGCAAGGTCTTGTGTATGTTCGTGAGAGAGAGAGAGAGAGAGAGAGAGAGAGAGATTAATTCATCATCATTATCATCATTATTATTATTATCAAAGCTTGCCGACAATACGGATTCCTTTGACTTTCTTTCCCCATCCGTCCCTATCGACCACTACTATCGGAAAGTCCGATAGACTGCACCCAGTGTTCACACAGAGCTAACCAATGTAAATCCTTGCGAGTCGGCAAACCCTGGTGTATCCATGGGTAGGAATCCATGGAAGAATATTACTTATTGAAAAAATCTATGAAGTCAGAGACTAGTCAGAGAAATTTTATTAACCAGAAAAATAAATTCGGTCGATTTGGATTTTAAAAGAATGTATTCACTTCATTCCAAAAGTGGAAATTGACAGAAATAGATTTTTAAGGATTGCGTCAAGGTTGTATAATGATTTTTGTTTGTTTGTTTGTTTGTTTGTTTATTTATGTGTGCGTGTGTGTGTGTGTGTGTGTATGTGTGTGTGTGAGGAAAAGTAAAAAAATATATTGTTATTGTTCCACTGGAAGCTGTCCGAAAGATAGGTGAATTGTTTTGACAACAAAATTTGAAAGGTACTATTATTTTGATTGTTCACAGCTGACAAAACGAACTCAAAGGAAAACTTAACCCTGAAAGCCAGGACCTGATAATCATCTAGTGGCTAAATGCAGTTGTCAGTTGGGAACAAAAAATTAATATAACATGGTTGGTTGGTCGGTTGGTTGGGTTTTATGGCATATCAACTTTTGTAGGTAATTTAACGCCAAATCTATATTTACGAGGATCATTAAATAAGTTTCCAGACTTTTTTTTGTATGGGCACTTTAATTGATAGTACACACATGAAACTCTAGTCCCCTTCGAAATAATCTCCTCCGGTTGCAATGCACTTGTTATACCGTTCCAACAACTTCTGGAAGGCCCCATGGAAGTCCTTTTGTGTGAGCATGTCAATGACCTTCGTCACAGCTTCTTTCATCTCCTCAGTTGTCTCCTAACGACAGTCTCTGAGCTTAGGGAATAAGCAAAAGTCACAGGGAACAAGTCTAGATTATAGGGAGCGTGAGCAACTGTCTTGATGCCCATCTTGGTCAAATAGTCTGGTGTATTGACTTCCTTACTCCTCCCACACCTCTCATCATCACTCACAGACTCCATGCCTTCCTTGAATCTCTTATGCCACTCAAAAACCGATGCTCCATTCATGCAAGATGGTCGAAAAGCAGTATGAAGCATTCCATACGTTTCTGTGGCATTTTATCCAGGTTTAAAAGACAATTTTATTGCATATCGTTCTTCTAAAGTGTTCTCACGTCCAGATTGCATTTTTGAAATTCACCAGCTGTGATAATCAGGCTTTAGTAGGGTGTATTCTAATTGCTGCTGTAGCTGTTGATTTGAAGCTGAAATCATAAAAATTGGTCAGTCATCTCATAAGATGTATAGCAATAACATAAGGAATTTTCAAGAGTCTACGACAATTTTTAAATGCCTATACGAAAAAAGTCTGGAAAATTATCGTATGCACCTCGTATATATATATATATATATATATATATATATATATATATATACATATATATATATATATATATATATTAGGGCTCATTTGCTTGAAAACAGTTTAAATGGTTTCAAGTAATATTATTCAAAATAAGTAATTTTATTTTTCTATCATTCTTATCTTTGGCCAGTCGGCCAGAGCTGTAGAATACACCCACTGCTTCTCTGCAGATGGGTAAGACCCACCCCTCAACAAATGTCCTGCATATGACACTAAACAATCTGATGGTGAGGGTCCAGTAATGCTGAAGCTTTGCTGAATGCTAAGTACCACTTCATTGCTATTGCTCCTAGGTGCACTCTGACCCGGAGTGGTAGCACCTGATAAGGGTCCTATCTATGGGTTAAATAGATCTAAACTGGTTTCTTGACTTTACAGTTTTTTGCATTTAAACTGTGTATTTATACTAAACTGAATAGTTTAAACTAGAACTGTTTTGACATTTAAACTGTGTACTTATGCTAAACTGAATTATCTGAAATAAAACTATTTGGACATTAACTCTGTGTATTGCCTAGTCGGCTAGGATGGTAGAATACACCGACTGCACCTCTGCAGAGGGGTGAGACCGCACTGTTTGAGTAAATTGAATTGCTTGAAATAGAAATATTTTTGACCAATAAACTGCGTACTTACATTTAAATTGCGAGATTATGCTAAACCGAATTGTTTGAAATGGAACTGTGGATATTGAAACTTACACTAAACGGAATTGTTTAATATAGAACTGTTTTAACATTTAACTGTTTGTAAACAAAATCTGTAATTATACTAAACTGAATTAGGTGAATTAGAACTGCTTGACTAAACTGAATAGCTTGAAATAGAAATGTTTTTCACAATTAGTCTATGTACTCATACTAAACTGAATTGTTTGAAAAAGAACTGTTTATTAGTATTAGAATGGATTTGGAGTTAAAGAACCTACAAAGGTTGATATGCCATAAAACCCAAACAACCAACCAAACTTATTCTTATCTACAGACAATTTTATCCCAGGTGTATGGTCTTAAATGAATAATAATAATAATAATAATAATAATAATAATAATAATTCTTAGTAAATGATTGAACTGTTCTATTTGACCCATAGATTAAACTCTAAAAGCTACGACAACATGAAAGTGAGAGTGGACATGGAAGTAATGGCAATGAAGGAGCTGTCAACACTTTCTAGATCTTCAAAACTGTAGCTTCATCATCGGACGATTTAATGTCATACCCAGCACACTCGTGGAAAGGGGGCTTAGCCCTCTGTTGGGGGGCAGTGGCATATTCTACGGCCCCATCCATCAGTATGGGTACTAGCTTTGTTATAAATCTAAATTTTCAAAGTCAGTAACCAAACATGAAATGGCATAAACATATTGATTTATTTACCAACCACTCCGAGATGCGACACGAGGTCAATGTCTCAACATGGACGAGTCTGTCCTACTATCTATTCATAGCTGGTGGAAGAATAGTTCAAAGCATACATTCCCCTGGGGTATTAGCGCAAAGGAAATGCCAACAGCCTTGTTCAGGATCCGAAATCAGCAAAACTTGTCCATTTCTGATAGATACACACACACACCATATTAAAATCCTCGTCGCCATTTTGATCTTTTGTTCACAGAATCCAGAGTTGGTAATCCTACTCTGTAAATTTCCTGGCAGAAAATTTAACTTGCAATTGACTATTTGAGTTTTTAGCAATCTTAAATGCTTTCAGTCCTTGTCTCTGATTGGTCAATTTTTACCGGAAATACCTGCTGTTATCAGGGCAGTTCATTAATAGAAATAACAATTTTGCATACATCTTACACCAGACAAAACCAACACACTCAAACATGCATTGATTTATACAAAGAACATTCACGTAGACTTACAAGTCTTCACGAACAATTAACTTCAATGGGACATTCACAGACACAAATCCTGGAATTAAAAAAGATCACATCAGTGCTGGTTCGATCTCTAGTGGTAGAGATTATGGTATGCACTGCTGATGAGACCCAATCAGATCGAAACTGCAGTTCAGTGTCCCTTATGTCGCATGTGGGTGTTTGCTGGATTTTCTGGTCATGGTAATTTATTAATATTTATCAATTCCTCTATTATATATATATATATATATGTATGCTATAAATCAGACGAAAAAGAATTCAATTAGGTAATTCCATTATGAATTTATTTCGGTCTATAGACGATATTGTAACCTCCTCAGATGGAAAAACAGTTATATTTCTTAATAAAATCCAGAAACGCTAATATTGCTTCGGGCACAAAGAGAATTTAAAATTGAATTTTATTAATATATATATATATATATATATTAATCTTTTTATCTAATCTATAATTCTGTTGGCGTGAAAAAAAAACAGTTTGCAAATTCTACAAACTGATATCTGGGAAAAAAATTAGTAAAAAAAGAAAAGACGAAAAACACACGTGCAACTTGAAAATAATCAAGAGGCACGTATGTCTAGTGAAAAGTAAAAACACCAACACAATTACCAAACCTAAAACGTAATAAAGTGCTCAATACACGCGTTAGAGCTAATATTATGAAAATAATTCCTACTTGGCCAAGAGCGAGTCTACCTCAGTTTCAACAAACGGCTCTGCAGGGTTGTATTGGTAAAGTGGGTTAGGATAAAATTCATTTAATTGGTTAAAAACAGCTTTCATCAATGCAGAAATTAGCATATATATACAGATATAAACACTTTATTCAAGAAATGGACAAAAAATATTTTTCTTTATTTTCCTTTTTTTTTTCTACGTTGAACAATTTTTATCAATCCTTTTATCCACGAATTAACCAATTTTGCCTATAACTTGCATAAAATATGATTATTTTGATGTCTACATTTCAATAGTTTGAGAACAGGCGGATTGCTGCTTAACTTGGGTGATCTGTTGGGAACTGGTGCTTTCAATGTGACTTGACTGTAAGTTAGAAAAAAGTAAGTTGAAAAAGCTCAAACTTATAAATATCTCAAGTGTCATTTAGTTACATTTTAAAATATTTCTCTACAAAACTCCTTAAGATTTTTCATGCGGAAATATTTACTTCATAAATAATATAAAAGTAAGTAAAGTAACCCGAAGGCTCCCTTTTCAATAGCTACTACACCCTGGTGTAAGAGAAGGTGCTACACCATTCCTAGGATTGCACCACTTTACCCTTGATCCTTATCTTATAGAGCTGTGTGCTTAGCAAGGCGGCATCAAGTACCATTTTTGAATCTTTGGTATGACTCGACCTGGGATTGAACCCCAGTCTCCCGGGCTATTGGCGAACACACTACTCATTGGGCCAATGTCGCGAATGGTCCGGTAGACTGGAGTTCAATCCCAGGTCGAGTCATAAAAAAGACTCAAAAATGGTACTTGATGCCACCTTGCTTAGCACTCAACACTATAAGGTGAGGATCAAGTGTAAAGTGGAGCAATCCTGGGAATGGAGTAACGCCCCCCCCCAACACCTCGGTGTAATAGCTATTGAAAATAAATTATATAAATATGATATAATCGGCAAATCACTTATTTCATGCCTAGAGGTTAGAGAATTGAATTCATTGTGCGTTCATATTTACATTTCTTTATGTAGTTAAGAGGTGAGGTTTATGGGGGGGACGCAAATGGTCCAATAAAAAGCAATTTTTTTAATAGATCTATTTTACCGAAAGATGAGGGCTTGAGAGACACTGCCTCTCCTGGTGAGAGAGGACCTGGGTGTAATGGCAATGAAAAGGTACTCCATACCTCTCAGATTTCTAGAACTGGAGCCTCACCATCAGATGCAGTTCTCTTTTATTTTTAGATATCTTTTTGGTCGATGCGGGGTGGGTGTGACCCTTCTGCCAGCATATTCTAAGCCCTACCGATACGACGTCATATTTTTGTCACAGAATTTCAATGCTGTAGAGTTTGGTTATAAATAATACCTAATGATATCCAATTTAATAGAAATTATAGTATCTTCGGTTAGCAGAAAATTAACCTTTTATGAAAATTGGTAAAAAACGTTCTTATTTACGGAAGATAGATAGATAGATAGATAGATAGATAGATAGATTGCCCATCTATAGATAAGTTAATTTTTTCTAAATCAAAGATGCCAGGAATTTATTATTTCTAGGGGAGCACCATACAGTGAAAACTGATATTATTTGGGATTATTTATAACCAAACTCTACAGCCTTGAAACAGCAACAAAAAATTGCTAAACTAAGCTTTTTAACCTTGGTATGACAATCGGTCTAGGAAAATGAAAACTCTAAATTCAATTTCTTCCATTATGGGTAAATAGTAGGGCAGATCGCGTTCTTTTGCCTTGGTAAGACAACCTATGAACGAGAAGGAAAACTTCTAATTTATACCTGCAGGATTCCGCTTAAAATAGGAAGGAAAATTTGTACACAGTTATATGGTTTTAAATATTCCTATCTAATATGCCAGTAATTATAAACAATTTTTATTTAATAATATTAACCATTTATTCGTACACATATATGCGTATTTATCAACCCCTTCCAACAAACAGGATGTGATACAAAATTATTTTATTTCGTGGAGTTGAATAAGTTTAAATTCAGTTTTTACCTTCTCCGAGACTGGTTGCTATACCACAGTTAAATAGCCAAGCCTGCCCTACTATTTACCAAAAACTGGAAAGAGAATAATTGGTTTTATACATTTCCAAAGGGTATTAGTACTATGCGAAATACAGACGACCTAGTACAGGATTTGAACTCGGATCACCGTGTCTATTTTCTTGGGCGATATCCATTACACCACGAAAGATATATGGTTTCAATTATTCTTATCTAATACAAATAATTTTTTTCTCAATATGATTTCTAATATTCCTATTTGATATGCAAGTAATTATATGATTTCGATTAACTATTTTTATTTAATAGTATCAAAAAAAGAAGAAGGCAGAGGAGTCGTCACAGAAATAGAATGACTAGAAAACAAAAATGGGAAGAAAAACAACTGTATGGTTATTTTAAGTGACAAACAAGCGAAATTTCACACGAGAAAACCTGGACATGGCTAAGAAAAGGAAAACTTGAGAGAGAAACTGAATCTCTTTTTATAGCAGCACAAAACAACGCCATAAGGACCAACTATGGTAAGGCAAAAATAGATAAGACACAACAAAATAGCAAATGTTGGTTAAGTGGTGATAGAAACGAAATGATCAATCATATAATAAGCGAATGAAGCAAATTAATGCTAAAAGAGTAGAAGTCTAGACGCAATTGGGTGGAGGTGATCCACTGGGAATTGTGCAAGAAATTGATATTTGACCATTCGAACAAATGGTATATGTACAACTCAGAATCCGTCCTGGGGAATGGGATACACAACCTTCTCCGAGATTTTCAGATGCAAACGGATCACCTAATGATAGTCAACAAACATTCCCCAGAGCTAGAAAACGCTGAGATAGAGATTTCTTCTTGAAAGCAATGAAGATAGGAATTATATATATATATATATATATATATATATATATATATATATATATATATATATCAGAATTATCATGACTAGAAACAGCAAACACATACATGAGACATACGGAACACTGAGCAGCTGTTTCGACCAATTTATGAGAACTCTGCATTTATGCGTATGTTGCAGCTGGCAATTCTTTATTCGAGTGCTTAAACCACGGGAGGGAGCATATATATATATATATATATATATATATATATATATATATATATATATATATTGTCATCCTCTAACAGAGCATTTCGTTGTATCGCAACTCTTAAGTGTGGCTATATATATATATATATGTATATATTAAAGGGGAAGATGATTCACTCGAAAACAAACCCGGAAGATATTATTAGACAAGATAATATGCTACCTGCTCGCAGAAAAAGATTTTTTTTTAAATGAAATATATGGTTAAATAGAAAGAAAAAAATATGAACGACTTTCGCTTTTCTAAAGTTTTAGATATTCTCACCAAATATTTCAGTTCCATCGGTGGGGCTTAGAAAGTTGCAGACCGCCATTTTAGATCCCCTATTTCCGGGTTTACTTTATACGCTACGTTTCTTATTCTCAATCTTGGAGTAGTCGTTCAGCCAATCTCCTCCCTCTTTCGCCGCCGTCTTGTCAATCTTGTTCATTGTCGCGTCTCTCGTTGTTTGTTGTTGACTACACCGGTGAGATTAGTAACACCGAAAGCACACTTTTATGTGCACATGTTTTATTTCGAATTTGGCAACAACCTTCATCTTAACAACTTTGGCCTTGATAAATTGGCGCGCATAGGTGGAACTGCCAACCGCTCCATTAGAGCACTACTTACTAAATTAAGCTAACTTATTCCTAACTTCTAAACTTTCCAAGATCATGTGACCAGACAACCTACTTGTCTTTTAGAGATATTTCCAACCAAAACACGCAGACTGTATTGTCTACAGCTGGATAAGACTTCCCCTGTAAAAAAAATAGTATATCTTACTAAGAACACGATATCCGAAAGATTCATGTATTCCAATCAAATGCTAATAATTTATATACAGTTATATGGTTTGATTTAGTTTGGGTTGGTTGGGTTTTATGGCATATCAAACATTGTAGGTTATTTAATGCAAAATCCTCTTCATACATATATATTAAATATATATGATTTGGTTTGGTTGGGTTTTATGGCATATCAACCATTGTAGGTTATTTAATGCCAAATCCTCTTTATACATATATATAAAATATATATGATTTGGTTGGGTTGGGTTTTATGGTATATCAAACATTGTAGGTCATTTAATGCCAAATCCTCTTTATACATATATATTAAATATATATGATTTGGTTTGGTTGGGTTTTATGGCATATCAACCATTGTAGGTTATTTAATGCCAAATCCTCTTTATACATATATATTAGATATATATGATTTAGTTTGGTTGGTTTTTTTGGCATATCAACCATTGTCGGTTATTTAATGCCAAATCCTCTTTATACATATATATTAAATATATATGATTTAGTTTGGTTGGGTTTTATGGCATATCAACCATTGTAGGTTATTTAATGTCAAATCCTCTTTATACATATATATAAAATATATATGATTTAGTTTGGTTGGGTTTTATGGCATATCAAACATTGTAGGTCATTTAATGCCAAATCCTCTTTATACATATATATTAAATATATATGATTTGGTTTGGTTGGGTTTTATGGCATATCAACCATTGTAGGTTATTTAATGCCAAATCCTCTTTATACATATATATTAAATATATATGATTTAGTTTGGTTGGGTTTTATGGCATATCAACCATTGTAGGTTATTTAATGTCAAATCCTCTTTATACATATATATTAAATATATAGGATTTAGTTTGGTTGGGTTTTATGGCATATCAACCATTGTAGGTTATTTAATGTCAAATCCTCTTTATACATATATATTAAATATATATGATTTTGTTTGGTTGGGTTTTATGGCATATCAACCATTGTAGGTTATTTAATGTCAAATCCTCTTTATACATATATATTAAATATATATGATTTAGTTTGGTTGGGTTTTATGGCATATCAACCATTGTCGGTTATTTAATGCCAAATTCTCTTTATACATATATATTAAATATATATGATTTGGTTTGGTTGGGTTTTTATGGCATATCAACCATTGTAGGTTATTTAATGCCAAATCCTCTTTATACATATATATTAAATATATATGATTTGGTTTGGTTGGGTTTTTTGGCATATCAACCATTGTAGGTTATTTAATGCCAAATCCTCTTTATACATATATATTAGATATATATGATTTAGTTTGGTTGGGTTTTTTGGCATATCAACCATTGTAGGTTATTTAATGCCAAATCCTCTTTATACATATATATTAAATATATATGATTTAGTTTGGTTGGGTTTTATGGCATATCAACCATTGTAGGTTATTTAATGTCAAATCCTCTTTATACATATATATATTAAATATATATGATTTAGTTTGGTTGGGTTTTATGGCATATCAACCATTGTAGGTTATTTAATGTCAAATCCTCTTTATACATATATATTAAATATATATGATTTTGTTTGGTTGGGTTTTATGGCATATCAACCATTGTAGGTCATTTAATGCCAAATCCTCTTTATACATATATATTAAATATATAGGATTTGGTTTGGTTGGGTTTTATGGCATATCAACCATTGTAGGTTATTTAATGCCAAATCCTCTTTATACATATATATTAAATATATAGGGTTTGGTTTGGTCTGGATTTATGGCATATCAACCATCGTAGGTTATTTAGGGGTGTCCTCGTGGTGTAATGGTTAAAGCGATGAACTGCGGAATCGTAGTACGCGAGTTCGTACTCCAGTCGCGCTATTACGTTCACTTTCGGGCAAATACCCTTGGGAAAGGTATGAACCCCCTTATTCTCCCTCCAGCTATGGGTAAATAGTAGGACGGACTAGGTTCTTCAGCCTTGGTTAGGCAACTAATCTAGGAGAAGGAAAACTCTGAATTCAAAACCTGTTAAACTCCGCTTAAAAATTGACCTTGTGTCATATCCTGCCCGAGCGGAGGGGTTGGTAAATAGTACCATCGTAGGTTATTTAATGCCAAATCCTCTTGATACATATATATTAAATATATTTGATTTATAAATACATTTTGTTAATAATGTTTTTAAATTAGCCTCAGTTCATACTTTTGCGCACAGTTAAATGGTTCTAAGTATTGCTACACATCTCTAACAATTTAATTAATTATCAGTTATTTGTTTACACACAGTTAAATGATCAAGATGATCTATTGTTATAAATTGACCCTTGACCGAGTCGTCAATCAAGAGATGCACCTGCGTAAATAAGCGGAAGAAGAAGCGGAAGCAAGTCGGTTTTATGAAAGAATATAGGCAGGTGCCGGCGGCAGTTGAGTTAGTTGGTGATAGGAGTGAGGGCCACCTTGCAGACTGAGAGCTGTGGCCCTCAGCGACCCCCGATTGAGCAACCCCAGCCAAGAGCCGGAAGAAGTGCTGCTATGGTCAAGAGAAGAAGTTGGGTCAATAAAGCAGCCTGTTCCTGTCTCCACTCACCTTTCACACACCATAGAAATATCAACCCAATCGAGAATAAAGTCTGTGAGAGATATATTTTTATAAAGAAGCGTGTTCGTCGTTCATTGAAGTTCTTCATTATCTTAGATTATGTTTCCGCTTATATTTATATATGTATTTCTAATAATTTAATTTAGCATAAGTCATTTGTTTGCACACAGTTTAAATGTCAAAAAGTTCTATTTGACGCAAAGATAAGACCCTATCACGTGCTACCTGAGAGAATCTGGGAGCGGTGGTAATGAAGGGGTGCTCCGCGTTCCCCAAAGCTCCAGTATTACTGGAGCCTTGCCATCAGATTTAGTGTCATATTCAAGTCAGTCATGGGGGGGTCTTACCCCTTTGCAAAGATGCAGTTGTTGTATTCTGCAACCCCAGCTGACTGGGCTACAAGTAAAGTATTTCAAACAAATACAAATATTTTTCAAACACATATATTTGATTGATAGACATGACCCTAACAGGTAGTATCACTTCTGGTCAGAGTGGACTTGGGAGTAATGGTACCAAAAGTGACTTTACACTCCCGTGAACTCCAGAACTGGAGCCTCACCACCCGTTTCAGTTTAGTGTCATACTAAGGATATCACCTTTTGGGGGGGTTTACTCCTCTGCAGGGGGTACAGGGTTCTGAGCCCCACTGAGCGGGCAATAGTTCTTCTGTCTTCTACGAATATTTTATAAAGTTTGTCTACATCCATACATCCATATATATATATATATATATATATATATATATATATTGGAACGAACTGAGATAGATAGATAGATAGATAGATAGATAGATAGATAGATAGTAAGAAATAGACTGTGATAGCAAGAAAAAAACAGAATGAGATAGATAGATAGATAGATAGATAGATAGATAGATAGATAAAAGATAGATAGATAGATAGATAGATAGATAGATAAAAGATAGATAGATAGATATGACATGTACACATACATATATATGATTAAACTGAGATAGATAAATAGATTAATATCCATCCATCCATACATACATAGGAAAAGATAGATAGATAGATAGATACATACATACATACATACATACATACATACATACATACATGCGAATAGAGTGACACAGATAGAATTATATTTTCGCTCCATTTAACATGAGTTCTCGTTTCGTGGCTGCCGTCTGATTCGGCCGAGATCTGAAACGAGATGATCACTTTTTATAAACATGTGTCTGCGTGCATGTCATGACTATAATATAGAAGGCAATAGTTTACAGCCTTCCGTATCGTATGTCTTCAGCGGGGTAACACTTAACTTCTGTTCGCCATTAAAACCGACACATTAAAATAAAAATACAAAAAATATCTATTACTTCCAGGAGGAACGCCATTTTCATCTTTTTATGAACTTTCTTCTTCTTCTTCTTCTTCTTCTTCTTCTTCTTCTTCTTCTTCTTCTTCTTCTTTACCGATTAAGTTACTTTCTTTGGATACTTCCTTCAAATTTTTTTGGATTCCGACAGGGTCAGAAAGATGGACGCAACCCACGGGATCATAGTCGAGTGCAGCCGCCCTATTTGGTATGTGTGGGGGGTTGAATTTGCCGATTTCATTCCTTGCTAAAGGTTAAAACCTCCCAACCCTGGACTCAGTGGTGGGGCTCCACTTCCGGGAAGTGGGGAGTCATCCTTTTGCTGTCGTTACTCCTAGCTTCACCCTGAATCAGAATGGTAGTACCTGTTAGGCTCTCATCTATAAGTTAGCTAGATTTGTTTGAAAATTATCAATATTAAATAGGAATACTTGAAACTATTTAACTGAGTGTAAATTATTTGGATTGAGAATACGAGGTCTACTTGAAAAGTTACGTGACCGTGAGATCTATGGGCGAAAGAGGGATGAGCGGATTGTTTTATCATCTAACATATCTTGGTTGTAAATAACTGCAAACTTAGCTTTCAACACCATGGGATTATTTTGTTTACACCTCCTCTTTTTCAGGTCGTTCAGATAAAACCATTTAGGAAAGAATAAATCTGAAATTTCTGTTTCGGTCAGGAAAAACTCTGTTACAAGGCACTTGAAATGCTTAAGCAAGTGAATGAAGATAATACCCTGTAGCGTACACTTGTTTTTGAGAGCCACAAGTGTTTCAAAAAATGGCGCGAGGAGGTGAAATAAGACTCTTGGAGCGGGAGGCTTTCAACAAACAGGACTGAGATCAACGTCGTGCAAGTAAGACAGGTGAGTGGTAATCGTCGGCTGAGTGTTCTAATTCTCTTAAGCTAGCTGGATATGAAAAGGTAGTGTGTTTGGAAGATTATCTCTGAAGATTTGCATCCGTTTGAAATGTAACGAGACAAGATGTGCTGAACCTTCAGCGGTTCTTAGTCGAGATTAAGATCGCCGTACGAGAACAACCTTTCTATGCACCTAATCTTTCTCTTAGTGACTTTTTTTTTTCTTTTTCAAGATCTAAGGGATCGTCAAGGGGACTTCTTCAGGAGACCATCAAGAGGGATATAATGGCAGAGTTGAGGGACATCACAGGAGAATTCTTCCAGCAGTGCATATAAGCGCTGCAGAGAATGATTAAAAAGTGTATTAGTTTCGAGGGGTAAATCACGTGGTTTGTTACTTGAAATTGAAATAAATTACTAGTGATACGCAGTTTCTTCCAGGCTGCGGTCACATCGATACTGCCATATGGCTGAACCGGGACATTGGCCCAGCGGTTAGAGTGTTCACCAATGGCCCGGGAGACCTGGGTTCAATCCCAGGTCGAGTCATACCAAAGACTTTAAAAATGGAACTTGATACCACCTTGCTTAACACTCAGCATTATAAGGTACGGTTCAAGGGTAAAGTGGAGCAATCCAGGGAATGGAGTAGCGCCCTCCCCTACACCTTGGTGTAGTAGCTATCGAAAAGGGAGCCTTCGGGTCACCCTCGACTATGGTCGCTAACTTTTACATGGACTCTAACAAAACGGCTGGAGAAGAAGCTAGACGGCAATTACACAAGAATGCTACGTGCAATCTTAAACAAGTCCTGGCGGCAACACCCCACAAGACACCAACTGTACGGCCATCTGCCCCCTATCACGAAAACTATTCAAGTTAGACGAACCAGACATGCAGGACACTGCTGGAGAAGCAGGGGCGAACTCATAAGAGATGTACTCTTATGGACCCCCACACATGGCCGTGCAAAAGCAGGACGACCAGCACGAACATACATTCAGCAGCTATGTGAGGATACGGGATGTTGTCCTGAAGACCTACCTAGGGCGACGAACGATAGGGAGGAGTGGCGAGAGATGGTCAGGGATATCCGTGTTACCAGCGCGATATGATGATGACTAGTGATACCAGTCCCGTTACTTTTCAGAGAGACATTATAATCCCTGGAAGCTAGGCGACATCTCCACACTAGACGGAACCCCTCTGAAACTGGTAGACAAGCTCACCTACCTAGGAAGCAGTGTCTCATCAACCGAAAAAGACATCGACACACGGCTAACGAAGGCATGAACAGCTATCGATAGGCTATCGATCATATGGAAATCAGACCTGACCGATAAAATGAAACGCAGTTTCTTCCAGGCAGCGGTCGTGTCGATACTGCTGTATGGATGCACTACCTGGACGCTAACTAAACGGCTGGAGAAGAAGGTAGACTGCAATGACACAATAATGTTGCGAGCAATATAGAACAAGTCCTGACGGCAACACCCCAAAAGGCACCAACTATGCGGCCACCTGCCTCCCATCACGAAAACTATCCAAATCAGACGAACCAGACATGCAGGACACTGCTGGAGAAGCAGGGACGAGCTCATAAGTGATGTACTCCTATGGAACCCCACATATGGCCGAGCAAAAGCAGGACGACCAGCTCGAACATACATACAGCAGCTATGTGAGGACACGGGATGTAGCCCTGGAGACCTGCCAGAGGCGATGAACGATAGGGAGAAGTGGGTCAGGGATATCCGTGCCTGTGGCACGAGATGATGATGATGATGATTATTATTATTTGTCATCTGAAACTATATAACTGTACAAACAAATGAGTCGTATTGTTATATAGTCATCTACAGCATCACAACGACACAACATCAAAGACAGACGCATGAATAAACGACGCATGATAAAGACGCAGGAAGGAAGACACAAGAAGACTTCTTTAGAACATATTTACCTCTCACTTTATTTGTAAGGGTTCGAAAGGGTAGCATGTGAGAGGATTCTGGAGACCAAACATAAACTTCATATTTTGACCCCACTGTTATGACCGTCACGTTGTGTCTTGTTCTCCTGGTGTTGGGGTCCACTCCATCGGGGGTTTTCCGAGGGCCCCCTCGGTCGGGTGTGGCCTTCCCTACCACATCTCGTCTCTAACCCTCTGGGAGTCTGCTGGCAACTGCATCGGGGGTTTCCGAGTGCCCCCTCGGTCGGGTGTGGCCTTCCTTACCACATCTGGTCTCTACTGTCTGGAACTCTCCTGGCAACTGCTTTGGCACCCCCCCAGCTTTTTAGCTGGGCCGTCTGGCATTCGTGCCGGATGGGTGTTCGAAACCAAGAGCAGACTCGGGGCCGAATAGGCCCCCGGCTTCGGCTGGGCAACCTTCGGGTGGGCGAGCTGCACTTTTGTCCCCTTTGTACGGCACTAGACCAAGCGTCTAGTTTAAGCCGTAAACTGGCATACGTGCCCGGACCCACATTTGGGTTCGTGAAACCGCTTGCCTCATCAGGCTCACATTGCACTAAGTGAGCCGATGAGCAGCACAGACAAGCAGGGTTCGAGTCTCGGCTCCTTCCCGACCTTCCCCTCCCCTTTATCCCCACTTTAATCGGCCTTCGGGCTTTTGACCTTGTGTCAAGTCGTGTCTGGTGGGAGGCAGCGACAAATATATGGCACCCCAAACTCAACTGAGTTAAATAATAACTCAACGCCCACACGATCACCTACTGGATCTTTGAATCGGATGTTTAATCGTCATCAAGCGGAAACAACTGTCATGCAGTTTAGAGGTTACTCTCTTCCGGTGCATGACTGTAATGGCAAAGTGGGACCTTCACCTTGTCCCATATCATAAGCCTTAATCCGCCCACGCGATCTCTTTCGATTACTGGCCATTGGAATGTGTCACTTCCTTCCGGTGTATCACCTTGGAATAGCATTTTTAGGCCGGGGCGAGGGGTCAAAATATAACAGTATTTGGTAAAATTATAGATATTAGATTGGAATTCTTGAAATGCATTTGTAGAATAGTTTCATTAGATAACTGTTTCGAAGGAAACAAGGAAGATTCTCCTTGGTGCACTGGCTGAAATGCTAGACTGCGGCCTTGAAGAAAACGAGTTCGAACTCCAATCAAGCTATTACGTTCACTTTCGAGTTAATACCTTCGAGAAAGGTATAAGCCCTTTCAGTCTCTCAGTTATGAGTTACCGCGAGATTTATCTTTTTTTATGGCGGGCTTTTGTCCTCATCTTGGTAATTTTTTTGTAGTTTTTTTCTCCCTACGTTTCGGCCAAATTTCACCTCTGGCCTTCTTCAGGTGATTAACCGCGACCTCGGATAGGAATGCTGAGTCTTGTAACCGTATCCCCAGTAATTACTGCCTTCCATAGTTGTTGTCTATTGCACCACGTTTTTGATCAAGTAAACCTCTGGCCGGTTTTGGGTAAGCATTGAAACCGCTATCTTCTGACAATGCTCGCCAGGAACAATAGAGACTCAACGCCTCTATCCGCTGCGTCTCGGGCCCCGAAAAAAAAAACAACAATAAAAAATACCAAGATGAGGACAAAAGTTCGCAATAAAAAAATCAATTCTCAGATAAAGAAGCCTCATCTCAAAAGGATTTGCAATGAAGACAATTGTGGGTTACCGTATTTGACGGCGTATAAGGTCCAATTTTTTTTTACTAAAAATTACTTTTAAAATTCCCCTGCGTCTTATATGCCATATGTAGGTTTAAAATTCGCGATAGTCGGTCGAAATTAGCTACCGAGCAACTCATATTAGCTTAAACATAAGAGTAACTTATGGCCAATTGGGTAGAGTGTTCGCCAATGGTCCGGGAGACCTGGGTTTAATCCTAGGTCGTGTCATACCAAAGACTTTAAAAATGGTACTTGATACCTCTTTGTTTAACAATCAGCAATATAAGGTACGTATCAAGGGTAAAGTGGAACAATCCAGAGAAAGGAATAGTGCCCTCCCTTACACCTCGGTGTAGTAGCTATTGAAAAGGGAGCCTTCTGTTCGCCCTCGACTAAAGGGAGACAACTTTACTTATCAATTTTCATTATTCAAAAAGCTACTATACAGATTGAAAGTGTTATCATTGATAATATTCATTATATTAATTTCGTCGCGTTTAATATTAGCGCTTTGTTTTTTTCTTCATTTACCCGGTTGCAATTGGGCTGCGTCTTATACACCTGTGCGTCTTATATACCGTCAAATACAATAAATTCTATCGCTGCCATTCTTCTAACAGGACGACTGGCATTAAATATCCCACGAAGGTTTATATGCCATTCAAACAAGCTAAATAAACAAAAAGCGAATTTTTTTTAAATGCCTTGGAACATCAAAGATATACTTATGTTTGTAAACAAACATGTAGAAAGGAATCAAATTTCTGCATTAAATAACCCATAAGGAGTTGATATGCCGTTACACAAATAAGCCAAACCGATTCTACTGTTGATGGTTGTATTAATATTGGATCACTGACAATCCCTTTCTACCTCATGTTTGATATCTTTGTTTTAATGGCCTATCAACCTTCGTGGATTATTCAATGTCTAAGCCATTCTCGAACAGTTGTGATACTTTTTAATCCCTAGCTGGGGGAATATGGGTCCTCCTAACTTTCCAAAAGGTATTAGCCCAAAAGTGAACGTAATAGCACAACTAAAGTTCAAACTCCCCTACCTACGATCTCACAGTCCAGAACGTTAACCACTACACTACGGGGCCAACACTTTCCAAAATAATTCTATTTTAAAATCAATATCAATGAATTTACAATCAAAATATAATAGCCTTATTGTTGCATACATATATATACTGGATACATACCGACGCAATGATAACAGATGCAGTTATAAACGACGCAAGAAGACTTCTTTACAATTATATTTACCTCTCACTTTATTTGTAAGGGTTCGAAAGGGTTGTTCAAGGTTTGCATGTGAGAGGGTGCTGGAGACCGAACATAAACTTCATATTTTGACCTCCACTACTTATGACCGTCACGTTGTGTCTTTCTTGTTCTCTTAGATGCTCAACCAAAGGTCTTGGGGTCCACTGCTGGATGCTGGCTTTCTTTACTGCATATTATCAGCATCTTCTCTGGACCCCAAACTCCATTGGGGGTTTCTGAGGGCCCCCTCGGTCGGGTGTGGCTTTCCATACTACATCTGGTCTCTAGCTGTCTGGAATTCTACTGGCAACTACTTTGGGACCCGACTGAACTCAATTATATAATAATTCAACGCCCACACGATCGCTTACTGGATCTTTGAAATCGAATGTTTAATCGTCATCAAGCGGAAATAACTGTCATGCAGTTCACAGGTCACTCTCTTCCGGTGCATCACTGCAGTGGCACCGTGGGACCCCCACCTTGTCGCATATTATAAGCCTTAATCCGCCCACGTGATCTCTTTCGATTACTGGCCATTAGAATGTGTCACTTCCTTCTGGTGCATTACCTTGGAATAGCATTTTTTGGGGTCGGGTCGAAGGTCAAAATATAACATTATTCTACACGTCTTGTTTGTATTAATTCGTGATCACAGACAATTTTACATTCAACTCGTTTCTATACTAAAATATTTGACATTTTGAAATGAAATTCTAATGGTTTCTTGAAGGTTTGAAGGGAGCAGTCATTATTCTGACATGTATCATTACTTTTTAGGCTCTTGTCCTGAAAAGATAACAACTATATTAGTCCATTTTCATTGGATAGTAATAGAGTCTTGGTATCTTTGGTTTAGAAGAAAACCTTTTATAAAATTTATTCGAGATGTTTCTATTTAAGGGCTGCACACACACACACACACACACGCACACATATTTACACACACACACACACACACATATATATATATATACCCTTTAAGATTTCGCTTGACCGATCGACTATGTCGAGTAAAAACTTATTCGGGCGATTAAAATTATTCTTCTAGTCGCCCTCCGGTCAATCAAAAATCGCAATGAAATGTGTCACTTCAAATATAGAAAAAGGAAAACTGATTCTTTTTACAACCAAAAGTATGCAATTGAAGATTCACAAGTTACTTAACAACCTACAATGACATAACTGTGTTCTTTCGTCTTGTACTTGGCGCCTAACAACCGTCGAAATGTCTAGTTAAAGAAAAGGAAGTCGCATCCCTAAAATATAACACAATCATCTAAAGATCTGAAAAATGGAATTTAGAAGGACCCCACCTCTCTCTCTCTCTCTCTCTCTCTCTCTCTCTTGGACGTCCGGTCATTGTAAACATTCGTATAATTAACGCTTCCACAGTGGAGCCAAAACGTCTCTGTTGTCCAGATTGAAGACACGCAAAGATTTTTAAAAATTCATTTGGGAAAAATTATCCTTGACTCAACATTTATATTCGCTCCCAGCTTACGAAAAGTAAAAACGAACATTTGAAAGACAGAAAGAAAAAACGCATATTTCTCTCAACGACGTTCTGAAAATAAATTATACAAGTAAGTAATATTCATATTTTCTTCTCTTATTTCTTACCTCCTAGAATGCCTCGACTTGTAAAATTACTGACTATATTGACTGAAAACGGAGTCGGTCGAGTAAAATAATTTGGGGCCAGTAAATTTTCTCTTACTCGCGACCGATGGTCGAGTGATTTCTTTTTCAAATCTCAAAGGCTATATACACACACACACACACACATATAGTCATCCACAGACAGATCTGTTTCGTTCTATCAGAACGTATCAGTGTGGCTAGACGAGCTAGATTCCCGAAGCTGGGATCAAAACCCGATTGACTCAAACGCCAATCCAAGATTCTAGCACTCAGCCACGAGGAAGCCAGCACCAGCGAAGTAAATTTAAATGGTTATGAATCACAATTATTATTGTTTACATATTTCCGCTTAACAGCTACCGTTATATATATATATATATATATATATATATGTATATATATATATATATGTATATATATATATTCTTTAAAGTATTGATAGTTTAGGTATTTATCCATCGCCTACCTCATCCCAATGGTCTGGAGCTAGAAAATAAGATGACTGTATCTCTGTTGAAAGCTAAGACACAAGTGTCTTGGTTTTGAGAGTAAACTATCTGATACACTACATTACCCAAAACTCCAGTCCTGGACTTTTGGGGAATTTAGAGTACCCATTCATTGCAATTACTGACAGTTCGACTCTGACCGGGAGTGGTAGTACTTGTTAGGGTTCCATCTACGAGCCGAACTATTCAATCATTTAATATACTTTGAATCATTTAACTGTATGCAAAGAAAGGATTGATTTTTATCATTAAGGGTTTTCGGACTATTGTCTTCATCTTTATTGTTATTTCCACAACCTTTCGGCCGATATGTCCTCCGGCCTTCTTCAGGTGTTTGTCGAACTCGGGAACCTTCACGGAACTTCGAACTACGTCCTTTATTGAAACCACGAGGGTCGCCTGTTCTGATTCCGTTTAAAAAAAAAAAATCATACATAACAGTAGTAATTCTAGTGAAGTAAGAACATTAAGTTTATAAGTCCCAAAAATTTACTCTGAATTGTCCAGCAGGACACATGGTGTAACGGTTATAGGTGTTGGTTCCCTCAGGTTCAATCTTCACCACAGGCGAGTAACAATAAAAATACTTAACACTTGTACCCGGTTATGGCTAACAATAAAGATGAAGACAATAGTCCGAAAACCCTTAATGATAAAAATCAACAAGCTTCATCTCAGAAATTTAGATAACGAAAGGATTGATATTAGATAAAATTATTAAAAAATATTAGTGTTAGATTACAATATTTGAAACCATTTAACAGTGTGCATACAAATGAGGTCTAATTCGTTTAAAAGTAAAGTTTCTAACACACTATTTGCAAACAAATTGTGTGTGTGTGTGTGTATGTGTGTGTGTGTGTGTGTGCGTAAATTGGATTTGACATTAAATAATCATCAAGGGTTGATATGCCATTAAACCAAACGTATTGCTGGCTGGTTTTGTGTCAAGTTTCCATGTTACGCCTGCCTTCTTGCCTTGAAAATCAGCCTTGAAAATATTTTTTTAACATTTGCTTCAAAAGCAACCAACGATGCCAGTCGGAAATATAATCGCTTCAACTTGCAAAGAAGCAAGCGAGCAAAAATATAATAATAAAAACACTTATTAAAATGTTGTCAGTAAATCTAACAGCAAGTCTGCCCCAAACAATCAGAGTTTGAAATGTTTGACTTTTTATCTAGATCGACCAACGGTTTCTGGCTCAATTGGGAAATATGGACTGGTGACCTGAGAGACGGGACTGACAATTTCTCAGCATGGTCAACAACCGACTATGCACTCATCTTTATTCGAGCAAAGACTGAAATAATATTCCTCAAACATGAAAAACAATTTTTTCCATTCTGTTGAACTCATCCTTGTCGGCTGAGGCCATGGAATACATCGACTGCATCTCTGCAGAGGAGTAAGACTCCACCGCCAACGAATTTCCTCGATATGACACTAAACAATCTGATGGTGAGGCTACAGCCCTGGAGCTTTGAAGAATGTGGAGCATGCTTTCATTGCCATTGCTCCCAGGTCCACTCTGACCTGGATTAGTAGCATATCATAGGATCCTATCTAGGGATCAAATAGAGCTGTTTGACCAATTAACTTTTGTATGAACAAATGACTGATGTTTAATTGAATTGTTAATGATACATAGCATTACTATTTAACTGTGCGCAAACAAATTAGTAATTTTGAATAGAATTATTAGTGTTATATAGCGATACACGAAACCCTTTAACTGTGTGCCTAAATTGAATTATTATTATTATTATTATTACATAGCAATAAAATACTTAATCGTGTGCTAAGTAATTACTCTATTTTTTAAAAATGAAATCCCTAATAAACTATTCACTTACAAATCATATAAGTATAACCATTTAACTGTGTGCAAACAAATAACAAACGTTAAATGGAATTGTTAATATTAAATACCGATACTTAAGACCATTTAACTGTCTGCAATTGTCCGTAATTGTTTGTGCGGGGTATCTTCTGCTTCTTTCCTTTAACTTGAAACCGTTTTCTTTAATTTTATCAAAAGATGTTCTAAGCACACAAACAAAAAGAAAGAAGCAGAAGGTACCCCAAAACAATTACGGACGTGGACTACGCCAATGATATAGAGCTTCTGGCAAATACACCCGACCAAGCCAAAACCCAGCTACATAGTTTGGAACAAGCAGCTGCAGACATAGGCCTTCATGTCAATGCACACAAGACGGAATACATGAGCTTTAATCAAACAGGCGACATCTCCACACTAAACGGTAGCCCTCTGAAACTAGTAGACAAGTTCACCAACCTCGGAAGCAGTGTCTCATCAACCGAGACAGAAATCAACACGCGACTAGGAAAGGCATGGACAGCTTTCGATAGTCTATCGGTCATATGGAAGTTAGACCTGACCGATAAAATGAAGCGCAGTTTTTTTCCCAACAGCAGTCGTGTCGATACTGCTATATCGATGCACTACATGGACGCTAAATAAACGTATGGAGAAAAAGCTTGACGGCAACTACACAAGAATGCTGCGAGTAATATTGAACAAGTCCTGGAATCAGCGCCCCACAAAGCAGCAGCTGTACGGCCACTTACAACCCATCACGAAAATTATCCAAGTGAGACGAACCAGACACGCGGGACATTGCTGGAGAAGCAGGGACAAACTCATAAGTGACGTACTCATGTGAACCCCTTCACATGGATGAGCAAAGGCAGGACGACCATCTAGAACCTACGTGGTGCCTTCAATAAGTTTCCAGACTTTTTTGTACTGGCATTTAAAATTGTCGTAGACTCTTGAAAAGTCAGTATGTTATTGCTACACGTATTATGAGATGACTGACCAATCTTTATGATTTAAGGTTCAAAGGAACAGCTACAGCAGCAATTGGAATACACCCTACTAAAGCCTCATTGTCACAGCTGGTGAATTTCAAAAATGCAATCTGACACTTCAGAAGAACGATATGCAATAAAATTGTGTTTTAAACTTGGGAAAAATGCCACAGAAACGTATGGAATGCTTCAGACTGCTTTTCGACCATCTTGCATGAATCAAGCATCAGTTTTTGAGTGGCATAAGAGATTCAAGGTGAGGGATGATGAGAGGTGTGCGAGGAGTAAGGAAGTCAATACACCAGAGTTGATTGACCAAAAGGTTAGAGTTAGGGTTACTATGTTGAGGTTTTAAGGGAGTTCAGGAGGAGATTCCGTCGGAAAAGGTCAGCACTCTTGAAATCGAGTTAGTGGCATTTCCACCAGAACAATACACCAGTCCACAACTCCATCTTTGTCACAGACTATTTGACCAAGATGAGCATCAGGGCAGTTCCTCACCACCCTTCCTATAGTCCAGATGTTGCTCCCTGTCACTTTTAGTTATTCAATAAGCTCAGAAGCATTCGTTATGAGACAATTGGGGAGATGAAAGAGTCTGTGACGAAGGTCATTGACACGCTCACACAAGGGAACTTCCATGGAGCCTTCCAGAAGTTGTTGGAATGGTACAACAAGTGCATTGCAGCCGTAGGAAATTACTTCGAAGGGACTAGAGTTTCATGTGTGCACTATCAATAAAAGTGCCCGTACAAAAAAGTCTGGAAACTTATTTAATGATCCTCGTACATACAACAGCTCTGTGCCGATACGGGATGTAGCCTTGAAGACCCGTCGGAAGTGATGGACGATAGAGAAAGGTGGCGGGAGAGGGCCAGGAGTATCCGTGCTGATGGTGCGACATGATGATGATGCTGATGAACTGAGAGCAAAATAATGATCTGAGGTTTGTTTAAAAACTTAACTACAAACTATTCGTTATTTAACCATATATTCAATATACGAATAAACAGGATTTGCCATGAAATAATCGACCAATCCGTTGAGCTTATATACAGATATATATATATATTCTCACACACACATACACCCACACCCACAACAAACGAAAGCATGGACAGCTATCGATAGGCTATCGATCATATGGAAATCAGACCTGACCGATAAAATGAAATGCAGTTTCTTCCAGGCAGCGGTCATATCGATACTGCTATATGGATGCAACACTTGGACGCTAACTAAACGGCTGAAGAAGAAACTAGACGGCAATTACACAAGGGTGTTGAGAGAAATATTAAACAAGTCCTGGCGGCAACACCCCAAAAGGCACCAACTATACAGCCACCTGCCGCCCATCACGAAAACTATACAAGCTAGACGAACCAGACACGCAGGACACTGATGGAGAAGCAAGGACGAACTCATCAGTGATGTACTCCTATGGACCCCTGCATATGGTCAAGCAAAAGCAGGACGACCAGCTCGAACATACATACAGTAGCTATGTGAGGATACGGGATGTAGCCCTGAAGACCTGCCAGAAGCGATGAATGATAGGGAGAAGTGGCGAGAGAGGATCAGGGATATCCGTGCTAGCGGCACGACATGATGATGATGATGATGAAATGTTTTGGGATATTTGCTAGTTTCCAGAATAAACTCAAGTAATCGATCTGACGCTACACCTAGAATATAATCCGGATTAAGGTACTTCGGATTATTACTTGTCTTAATCCATGGCTCACCTCCGGTGCTTGCGAAGAAGCTACAACAACTATGAGAAGGTAGAAGCTTCAGTGAAGGAGTTCTTCGCCTCGAAGGACAAGAACTGATATCAGCGTGGGATCAATGAAGTGCCAAAGAGCTTTCCTCTTTCTTTTCTTTCATTTTCTCCAGGACGGTTGGCTGGGGCTGTAAACACACAGACAGCATCTCTTAAGAGGCTTAAGACCCTACCCTACAACGAGTGTCCTCATGTACCACTAAACCATCTGATGATGAAGCTCCAGTTTTGGAGCTTTGGGGAATGTAGAATCATTTCTTCATTGCCATTACTCCCAGGTCCACTCTGACCCCAAGATATAGTACTTGTGAGTATCCAATTAGTGGGTCAAATGCATATATTTAATCATTTTCTATACTTAAAACCGTTTAATTTTGTGCGAACATTAGGTTTGGTTTCTTTGCTTAATGGCATATCAACCTTTGTAGGTTATTTAATGCCTAGAAGAACAGTATTGGTGCTATTTAACCCATAGCTGGGAGGATAAGCGGGTCATTTACCCGAAAGTGAACGTAATAGCGTGACTGGAGTTCGAACTCGCTTACTACGATTCCTCAGTCCATCGCTTTAACCATTACACCACGAGGACACCCCTGTGCGAACATTAAATGGTTAAATTGAATTATTAGTATTACATAGCAATATTTGAAACCATTTGACTGTGAGCAAACGAATAAATAATCTGGAACAGAATTGATAGTTTTTGATAGGAATACTTGAAAGCATTTAACTGCGTACAAACGAATGAATAATGTTGAATAGAATTATTAGGATGAGACGGCAATACTTGAAATTTTCTTTCTTCCTTCTCACTCTCTTTCTCTTCATTCCTTTCTTTCTCTTTTCCTTCTTTCTTCTTTTCGTTCCCTCTTATTCTTTCTCGTTCCCTTTTTCCCTTTTGCATATACCGCTTTCTTTCTTTCTTTCTTTCTTTGTTAGTTGATTTATTTATTTTCCGTCTTTCTTTCTTACTTCTATTCTTTTCTTTCTTTCTTCTTTCCTTCCTTCCTTCCTTCCTTCCTTACTTCCATTCTTTTCTTTCTTTTTTTCTTTCTTTCTTCTGTTCTTTTCTTTCTTTCTTCCTTCCTTCCTTTCTTTCTTCCATTCTTTTCTTTCTTTCTTTCTTTTTTCTTTCTTTTTCTTCCCTAGCTCCTTCCCTTTCTTTCTGTCTCTTTTCTTTTCCCGCCCGTTTTCTTTCTCCTTTTTCTTTCTTTTTTCTTTCTCTGTCTTTCCCTTTTTTATTTTCTCTCTTTCTTATCTTTCTTTCTTTCTTTCTTTCTTCCTCTTTCTCTCATTCTTTCCCTTCTTTTCTCTCTTCATTACTTGCTTTCATTCTTTTTCTCTTTCTTTCTTTCTTTCTTTCTTTCCTATCTCTTTCCCTTTCTTTCTGTCTTTTTTCTTTTCCCGTCCGTTTTTTTCTTTTTTTTCTTTCTTTCTTTCTCTGTCTTTCCTTTTTCATTTTCTCTCTTTCTTATTTACTTCCATTCTTTCTTTCTTTCTTTCTTTCTTTCTTTCTTTCTTTCTCTCACTCTTTCCCTTCTTTTCTCTCTTCATTGCTTGCTTCCATTCTTTCTTTCTTTCTTTCTCTCTTTCCCTTCTTTTCTCTCTTCATTACTTGCTTCAATTCTTTCTTTCTTTCCATTTATTTATTTATTCATTTATTTTATTGACTCCATCTGCGGTCTTCAAAACGACAATCTTTAAATGATATTCAATACGACTTCATCTGGAAACATGCAAAACGTACTCGCTACCTTTCTTATAAGCCTCCCCATCACTCTCCTTCCTCTCCACTCTCCCTAGCCCCAACCCCATCTAAGCAGGGTTAACATCTGAACTCCACAAAAAGGGAAAATATGTTTCAAAAATTTTTTTTCACGTTCAGCATGGATTCCCCACCTCTCTTTATTTTCTTTTTAATTTTATTTATCTTTAAAAGAAAAAGATAAATCTATAAAATAAAATAAAACGAAATAAAAGATTTCTCTCGTTCGTTCGAGCAGTTGACAAGCATGGATTCAAGTTTCATTGTAATATCTTGCTAATGTGATTTCTTCCTGAGTAAAGGGCGCTAATTTGCATGTAACCTTTAAAACTACAATAAAATATAGTTGTATTTTAATTGTTCTGTTTTTTTAAACAATGTTAGCTAAGATCAATTAAAACGACTTATATATATATACATATATATATATATATATAGATCAATTAAAACGACTTATATATATATATATATATATATATATATATATATAGATCAATTAAAACGACTTATATATATATACATATATATATATATATAGATCAATTAAAACGACTTATATATATATACATATATATATATATATATATAGATCAATTAAAACGACTTATATATATATATACATATATATATATATATACACACGTGTGTGTGTGTGTGTGTGTGTGTGTGTGTGTGTTAGAGTACCATTCATTGGTCAAATCGAAAAATTCAGTATTTCATTAAGGATTCGTTGGAAATGCACACGGCGACACGAGTTCAAATCCTGGACGAGACTAATTGCATTTCACATAGCACTAATACCTTTGGGAAAGGTATGAATCCAATTATTCTCCCTCCAGCTATGGGTAAATAGTAGGACAGACTGGGTTCTTCAGCCTTGGTGAGGCAACTAGTCTAGGAGAAGGAAAACTCTGAATTCAAACCTGTTAAACTCCGCTTAAAAATTGACCTTGTGTCATATCCTGCCTGAGCGGAGGGGTTGGTAAATATGATTAAGGCTTATTATTAATTATTAATATTACAACAAATCCTGACGGCAACACCCCACAAACCCCTAACTGTACGGCCACCTGCCTCCCATTACGAAAACTATCAAAGTTAGACGAGCCAGACATGCAGGAACTGCTGGAGAAGCAGGGACGAGCTCATAAGTGATGTGCTCCTATGGACCCTGTCATATGGCCGAACAAAAGCAGGACGACCAGCTCGAACGTACATACAGCAGCTATGTGAGGATTCGGGATGTAGCCCTAAGGACCTGCCAGAAGCGCTGAACGTTAGGGAGAAGTGGCGAGAGAGGGTCAGGGATATCCGTGCTGGCGATACATGATGATGATGATGATGGTTGTTTGGATGTTTGGATTTTATGGCATATCAACCTTCGTAGGTTATTTAACGACAAATCTATTTTATGCCAGATAATTCTATGTAATATTTTGCCCACTCGGCTGGGACTGTAGAATACACCGACTGCACTTCTGCAGAGGGGTAAGACCTCCCTAATGAGTGTCCTGTATATGACACTAAACTAGCATCTGATAGGGCCCTATCAGATGCTACCATTCTGGGCCAGAGTGGACCTGGGAGCAATGGCAATGAAGGGGTGCTCTGCATTCCCCAAAGCTCCGGCATCACTGGAACCTCACCATCAGATCGTTTAGTGTCATATACAGGACACTCATTAGGGAGGTCTTACCCCTCTGCAGAAGTGCAGTCGGTGTATTCTACAGTCCCAGCCGAGTGGGCAAAATATTACATAGAATTATCTGCGTTGTATAGCAATACTTGAAACCATTTAAATATGTACAAACAAATAAGCTTCAGGTCGTTTAAAAATTAAGTCACCTTAAATAATACCTTAAAAATAATATATATATATATGTGTGTGTGTGTGTGTGTGTTTAGTGCCTTTAGTGAGCATTTTACAATTCATCTGAGAATCATTATTACGTGAAATTCGAAGTCGTGATTGATGTGTCTCAGCATGAATCTTTAAAAATTCTTATATTTCCTCTATCAAGATTGTATTGAGTTTTTACTTTTTTTTATTTCTAGTTCTAAGATTCTCCGAATTCACTGTATATATATATATATATATATATATATACATGTCTGCATGTATATAACATCTTATTTTGCTATGTGTCTGTCAGCAGACGAAAATGCGTCACCGCTAACGTCACAATTCCCGCAGTTATTTACATTATATTCTTTATTATTATCAAATAATCATTATCTAACTTTAATGAGAGTCTTATCTATTAACAATCTCGCTGTTAAACTTTACCTGACTAAGATTTGCCTCAAAACAGACCGTGTTATTGGGATTTAACCGATTCTCCACCAAGCTGATATATTACTCATAGGCTTTTTATCGGAGAGGGGGGACATGCACAAATCGAGACTCATGCACGGTCGTCTCAAAAGATGCTTGATCTTTTCGGCATTCCCCATATTAGGCCACCTCAGGCGCCAAGCTAAGAACTCAGCCCCACAAAGCAATTATTGCCTGCAAGGACGACACTTTTGGGACCAGGCGATTTAAATTAAGAACACCATCCCAACGGGACCGTTATTAATACGTTTAAACTCCTTCAATAAGCATATATCACTAGGAAATAAAGGTTTACATAGTCTATTGTGTGGGTAATTTGCATACTGGTTTTAAGAAAACCAGGTTTAATAAATAATTACTTATTCTTGTTAATTTCTATTTTTAGCTGTCTATCGTATCCGAAGATAACGTCCGGTGGATTTTTTTCCTTCCTTTGAACAGGTATTGCCAATTTCTGTAAAGGGATGTTAATGACCCCCACCCCTGTGTTCTTTCGATGATGTCCTTCTACCTGAGTCTTGGCCAACCCTTTTTATGAAGCTCCTAATTTAAAGTAGTGGACTTGTTTTGGTAGTCTGCTGTACTGAAGTCTGTTTAAGGGGCCAGCCCGACCGTCTTAAGTTACGTTGGGCGAGTATATCGTTCATGCCAAAGTGTTTAAATTTTTTCGGGATAAATTTATTTGGGATATGCTGCTACCACTCCACATCTGACGTGTATTCTTTTGACATCTACATAGTTTAAAATCCCAGTTTCTGCGCCGTTCAGGAGGTTTGAGGGAACTATGGTGCGGTACACAGCACATTTAGTTTTTAGGCTTGGTTAGGTTTCTTTCTTTAATGGCATATCAACCTTTGTAGGTTATTTAATGCCAAAGCCATTCTAGAACAGTAGTGCTACCATTTAACGCGTAGATAAGAGGATAAGGGGATTCATACCTTTCCCAATAGTATTTGCCCGAAAGTGAACGTAATAGCACGACTGGAGTACGAACACGGTCAGTCTATCGATTTAACCATTACACCACGAAGACACCCCCTTTTGTTTTTAGGGATTGGTCTTTGTTGAACCTGACTCGCTTCTTCAGCCTGCCAAAGGCCTTGGAAGCATTTGACATTCGGGTATCTCATTCTGCATCTAGTCTGTTTGTAACATAGCCATATATGAATATATAAAATGTACATAGAATGTCCATAACGCACATATAAAGATAACATAGGAATCCCGAAACACAAAAAACACTTGACGACTTCTTAGTTCAGGTACGAAACTTTTTATTACCTTTGAGTTAAAAGGTTTTTCGACATAAGGAGAGTGATACACAATCTTTCTATGCTGACTTTTCCATCTGCCTCCCCCACCACCACCACCACCACCACCACGCGCAGCACCCGCCGCAAGGCTTCGGTGAGCTCCGAAAGTCAACCTTCTTCTTCGGAGGCAAAAACTCAACTCCCTGACTCATGTATCGCTTCCGGTGCGTGACGTCATTCACACCTCCTGGGCATATTTCCTATCTGGGTTTTTATTTTGACATCTGTGAATGACGCATCCTCTCCGCGCGCGCGTGAAAACCTGCGCTCATGTTGCACCTAACTAACCCATGCGCTAAGCAAAAAGTTTTCAGCCAAACTAAACCGAAAGGCAAGATATATAAAACGAAATCCCTCGGCCATTATATTACATGTTGTTGGTGATTGTGGAACTTGGATTTTTAGAGTTGTTTACTTGGGTTAGGTTTGGTTTGGTTTCTTTGTTTAATGGCATATCAACTCTTTGTAGGTTATTTAATGCCAAAGCAATTCTCCAAGAAGAACAGTACTGGTACTATTTAACCCATAGCTGGGAGGATAAGGGGGTTCATACCTTTCCCAAAGGTATTTGCCCGAATGTGAACGTAATAGCGCGACTGGAGTACGAACTCGCTTACTACGATTCCGCAGTTCAGCGCTTTAACCATTACACCACGAGGACACTCCCTTTACTTGGATTAGTACCAGGCCCTTTATCTATATGTCCAAAGGGGGTTGGTGCATAACCTCGGTTTTCTTGAAGTTAATTTTCAGCTCAAATGCCTTAATGGATTTCAAGAAATGAGTGATTATTTTCTGTACATCTTGGTTGTTGTGTGCCACGAATGCAGTATTGTCAGCTAACAGGAGATTGCGCCCCAGAACATTTCTGATCTTTACTTGCAGACTTTAACTGATAGGCATTGAACAGGTTTGCCCCCAGTCTACGCTGTATCCATTCTCTTTGAGTGGAATCAATGAAGACATCAAGCAAGACCATTGAAAAAACTCAAGAACAATGTGATGGGTAAGAATACAGACCAGTTCCCAACCTCAAATTGTTCCGAGAAATCTCTCAAGTTGACTGATGCTTTCATTCTTGACGAAGTGGTCAGGGCATCCTAGTTTCCTAGGGATGTTTAACAACGCTTCCCTGTTCCGTATGAAAGGCTTTTGTGAAGTCGAAAAATATCTTGTAGAAGGGGTATATTCTGTTCAATGCATTTCTCCTGTTTTTGTCACAAGAGGATCGATTCCCCAGTTTGTGCGGAACCCACATTGTTCCTCAGATAAGAAATTCTCCGTTAGGGTCGATAATCTACTGAGCAGTATGCGTGCAAACACTTTTCCAGGTATGGAGAGAAGCGAGATCCTTTCTTGAAAGGAGACTGGAAGAGCTGGAAATCAGAGGGCGAATACAGCCCCGAAAATTACAGCATAGCTCCATGACCATCTCGAGAACCCAGTTTCCTCAAAAACTGTAAGAAGGGACCAACACAAAGCCGGATTTCAAGTGAGGGCTGCCATCAGAAAACTATATTGAAATAGAATTATTTGAAATTTCCAAATGTTTCCATTATTTTGTCCAACCCTTGTATATATATACTGGGTGGAACGATAAAATTGTCGCCCTAGAAAAGATGACATGATTCCATTTCCGTTTATGAAAACTGTTTTTTTTTTTTTTTTTTTTTTTTTTTTTGTTGCAGACTATCTACTAGTTGGCCAGTTGTGTACAAATCCCAAGAGCGATAGGAGCCTTCTATCATGTCTGAAAGTGACACAATGTTCAACAAGTGAGATCGGAGATGCGCCGCTGTACAAATCTTCCTCTCTACCGATCCAAGTTATGACAACAGGACCATTGCCAGCACCCTCAAAATGCAAATTCGGACGGTGCAACGTGCTCAGAGTGATGAAAACAAAGTTTCCAGCAACGGTTATGGTCTTTGGTACGGTTTCAAGAGAGGGCCACATCATGCCACCTCACATCTTCGAAGTCGGCTTGAAAGTCAACACCAAAGTGTACCTGGATGTGCTGAAGTGTGTGGTGATCCCCTGGTGCAATCAGGTGGCCGGTGGCAGACCCTGGGTGTGGCAGCAGGACTCGGCACCGGCTCACAAGTCCAAAGAGACCCAGGCTTGGCTTCAGAAGGAGTGCTACGATCTTGTACCCTTCTCTCACTGGTCCCCCTCATCCCCCGACCTGAACCCGCTGGACTACTTCGTTTGGTCATACGTCGAGAACATCACCAACATGACCTCCCACAGCACCAAAGCCAGCCTGATCGCCAGTATTCGCCGAGCTCCCGCCGGCGCTTGTGGAAAAGGTATGCTCCCAGTTCGGGATCCGTATCGAGGCGGTGATTGAGGCTGAAGGCGCCTACATTGAATAGATGTCAGCTCTACTACATAATCAAGTTACCTGAATTGATTTTTTTTCAATAAAATTTTTAAAATAAAGTTGTAGTGTTGTTTTCTTTAGGACGACAATTTTATCGTTTCAGCCTATATATATATATATATATATATATATGTATTACAGATAGTGAAAAGACAAGATATTCGGTAGTTGAGTTTATTTCGAGCTAAATAATCTGACAACGTTAAATGTTTCCGTTTTTATATTAAACTCTGTTCGAAGCTAAGTTGATATTCAGTGTATCGTCTGAATTACATTTAATTCTAAAATGAAACGAAGAAAATGAAAAAGTTTAGAATTACATTATATAACCAGAAAAATGTTTCTTCCTTATGGACTAAAGCTTGGACGTGACTGTTTCTTCTTCTTCTTCTTCTTCTTCTTCTTCTTCTTCTTCTTCTTCTTCTTCTTCTTCTTCTTCTTCACATTATAATTATTTACTCCTTCAGAGTCTTTCACATCAGTGTTAACTGATGGTTTTTCACTGGAGTTTGAGTGACAGCAAGTCTCCTCAAGTCTCCAGGACTCGTCTCAGGATTCTGGCCGTTCTTAGCAATGCGGTCGTTTGGATAGTCTCTACCCGTCCGTCAACTTCCAAGTCCTCCAGGCCTTCTAATAATCCTTTAGTTATTGTACCTAACGCACCAATCACAATTGGCACAATCGTTACTTTCATGTTCCACAGCTTTTTCAATTCTCTAGCAAGGTCAAGGTACTTATCCTTCTTTTCACTTTCCTTCAGATTTATTCTGCGGTCCACCGGGACCTTATTATCATCATTATTATTATTCGTTCCCTCGAGTGTTTTTCACACCAGCGTTAGCTAATGTTTTTTCACTGGAGTTTGAGTGACAGCAAGTTTCCTCAACTCACTAGGACTCTTCTCAGTATTCTGGGTGATCTTAATAGTGCTGTAATCTGGATGGTCACCAGTTGTCCTCTTATTTTCAAATCTTCTAGCCCCTTCACCAATCATTTGTCTCAAGTGCACCAACCGCATTTTGTATCACCGTCACCCTCATGTTCTATTGTGTTTCAGTACTCTAGCAAGGTCTAGGTACTTATCGCTCTTCTGACTTTTTTAAATTCTACTCCGTGGCCTGTCAGGAGAGCAAAGTTTTTATTCGATTATAACTCGGTCTGGTCGTCTGCCCGAAATTAGGTGATCCGTTTGTATCTCAAATTCCCAGAGGTTTGTGCGTCTCATTGTTTGTATCTCAAAGTTATAATTATCATTTACTCCTTTTCGAGTTTTTCACACGAGCGTTAGCCGATGGGTTCTCTAGAGTTTGAGTGACAGCAAGTCTCCTCAAGTCTACAGGACTCTTCACAGTATTCTAGCCGATTTCAACAATGCTGTAGTTTGGATAGTCTCCACTCGTCCTCTTATTTACAAGTCCTCCTGGAACTATACCAATCCTTTGGTGACTGTACCGAGAGCTCTATTTACGATTGGTATCACCGTCACTTTCATGTTCCATAGTTTTTCAATTCCCGAGCAAGGTCCAATTTACTAGCAAGGTTTCTTTTCGCTTTCTTTCAACTTGACAGCCAAGTCCACAATTCGGCAAGTTATCTCAGTCTCTTTTTTTTTTTTTTTTTTTTTGTTGATAATCACTTGGTTTGGTCGTCTGGTCGAGATTAGGCGATCTGTTTGAATGTCAAAATTCCAGGGGAGTTTATATGTCTCATTTTCCAGGATAGATTCTGGTTTTTGCATATACCATTTGTTCGTATGGTCAAAATTAAATTTCCTGTGCAATTCCCAGTGAATCACCTTTCCTACCCTGTCATGTCTAGTCTTAAATTCTTTCTGTGCTAATTTGCTGCATTCGCGAATTACGTGATTGATCGTTTCGTATCTATTGCCAAATAATCTACACCAGCTATTTTGTTGCGTTTTATCTATTCTTGCTTTGATATGATTGGTTCGTATGGCGTTGTTTTTAGCTGCTATCAGAAGAAATTCAATTTCTCTCTTTTTTTAGCAACGTCTACGTTTTCTCGTGTGAGGTGTCGCTTGTTAGATACTTAAAACATCCAAATAGTTGCTTTCTGTCAATTATTATTATTATTATTATTTACTTATTAGAGTTTTTCACATCAGCGTTAGCTGATGGTCTTTCACAGGGGTTTGAGTGACAGCAAGTCTCCTCAAGTCTTCAGGACTCTTCTCAGTATTCTGGCCGTTCTCTATAATGCTGTAGTTTGGATTGTCTCCACTCGTCCGCCAACTTCCAAGCCCTCCAGCCCCTTTAATAATCCTTTAATTACTGTACCGAAAGCACCAATCACAATTGATATAATTGTTACCTTCATGTTCCAAAGTTTTATTATTATTATTATTATTATTATTATTATTCTATTTGTGTGTTTTTCACACCGGTGTGGTAGTGTTCCCTGATGTTTGAGTAACTGTTCTTCAAGACTCTTAGAAGTAATCTGTCTGATTTCTGTTGGGGCTGTGGTTTTGATAATCTTGATTCTTCGTCTGATCTCCACTTCCTTTAATATTTTTCCCAGGTTATTTTAGACACTTTCAAGGGTTTCACCAACGACTCATGTCACTGTTACCTTCCTGATCCATTTCAGTTTCAAATCTATGAGATGTAATTAGTGTTGGAAATTTCTTTTAAAACGTAACGTATTTGCTATGGATTTTAAGAAGTTTTAGCGACGTTAAAAGAAAATTTTCAACAATATTGTTGCTATTTATAATTTAGGAAAATGGTTTGGTTTCTTTGTTTAATGGCAAATCAAACTTTGTAGGTTATCTAATGCGAAGCCATTCTCCAAGAAGTAGTCTAGCGGTACTATTTAACCCATAGCTGGGAGGATAAGGGGGTTTATATATTTCCCAAAAGTGAACATAATGGCCCGACTAGAGCTCGAACTCGCTCACTACTCATTTCATAGTCCATTGCTTTAACCATTACACCACGAGGACACACCCAGAATTTGGGAAGAGTTACGGTGAAAAGAATAATCGAAAACTATTAGAACTGAGTGTAAATATAAAAAAAGAATAATTTATTAAATCTAAGGGACCTTTTTAGCATTTATCAGACCAACAAAGAAAATAAGTTGAAAAAATCTAAAACCGAAACGCCTGCTTGGCAGATTATTCAACTCATCCTCTTTATAGCTTGTAATTTTTTCTGATAGATAGATAGATAGAACTGACTGGGATAGATAGATAGATAGATAGATAGATAGATAGATATGAACAGAATGAACACCTAGGCTCATAGATAGATAGATAGATATGAAAAGTATGTGATAGATAGATAGATAGTAAACGCGTTTTTAAAAATCACAAACTGCACTAAAAATGAAGATGAACGTCCAATGTAATATCTGCTTTAAATTGACCCAGCATATATATATATATATATATATATATATATAATTCTTTTAAATGCCCTGTCCAGTGGTAAAAGCTGCTTGATAGCGCTAGGGATGGCAGTACTGCCTTGAGCTACCGAAACTGTGTTATCACCCCTGGTTGGCGGCTGATGAGGGTAGGGTGTCACAAATGCTTTCACACGTTGTATGATGAAAAAAAAGATAGATAGATAGATAGATAGATTTTATAGACCCAAGGTTGTTGTTACAACAGTCGTCCATGATGATATGATGCAGCTATTGCAGCAGAGGTGACGCATTCTTCCAAGTAATTCATAGTTATGTAATCTATATAGGCAAGCTGAATTAAAAAATGCCAATCAATTATTGTTAACTTGCAAGCTGAACAGGAAAATGATTTATTCTCTAAGAAGATTTTAAATGTATTGCTATGATTAAAATCTTATGTCTTCGGGTGACGATCTCACACACACACACAAACACACACACATACTACATACACACACACACACACACACACACACACACACACACACACACACATATATATATATATATATATATATATATATATATATATATATATATATATATATATATATTTATAATTTCTATCTTTAGATCCAGGGAAAAAGTGATTTCTCATACGCCAACCTTCGTACCATTTGTATTAGATGAAAACGTGGAACTTTTAGTAGTAACATCTGCTTTTAATTTCACAGCTAGAGACTATATATATGTGTGTGTGTGTGTGTGTGTGTGTGTGTGTGTGTGTGTGTGTGTGTGTGTGTGTCTGTCAGTCTGTCTGTCTTTCTGTCTGTCTTTGTATATGTGTGCATGCAGGAAGTATAGATATACAAGAAAAGTTGAACAAAAATCAATTGTATTTTTCTTGTTTATCATTTTCAATAATACTTATATATATATATATATATATATATATATATATATATATATATATATATATGAATTTTATTGAATATATATATATATGTGTATTATCGAATATATATATAAATATATATATATATATATATATAAATGTATACATATAAATATTATTGAATATTTATATATTATTGAATATATATATATATTCATATACATATGTATGTATATATATATTATTGAAAAAAATATATAGAGAGATAGATAGATAGATAGATAGATTTTAGCCGGTCTGTTCTTGTTTTAATCTCTTATATCTTTCATGATAAAACAAACTGTGAGGTATTATTTTTTTATTTTTCCCCACCTCCACTAACATCAAGTCATAAAGTAATACTACATGGGTTGACTTGCCCTTAAAATCCTCGAAACTACACAATTGATATCATTACAATATATATATATATATATATATATACACACACACACACACACACACACACACACACACACACACATATATATATATATATACACACACACACACACACACACATATATATATATATATATATGTGTGTGTGTATATATATATATATATCAGGGAAAATGGAAAATAATCCAACAGTATATAAATATAGATGTATGAATAAAAATGTTTTCAGACGACATTTTTTCATTCTTGAATATATATATAAGTAAAAAAAGTAAATTTGGCGATCTTAGTCGAAGGAGGCCCGAAGGATCCCTTTTCAATAGCTACCACACCGACGTGTAAGGGAGGGCGCTACTCCATCCCCTGTAATATATATATATATATATATATATATATATATATATATATATATGAATATATATATATATATATATATATAATATAGTGAAGATGGGTCGGGAATTATTCATTTTGAGTATATATAAGAGGATTCTTATAAATCTCCAGGAGTGCTTAATATATGATAATTAATATATAAATTTTCATACGAAGCAAATTCATGTAACTGGAAGAAAAACTGACCAGATCGTCATTTGCCTATCATAAATTTATTTCATTTTTTATTTTAAGAGGTACCAACCTCTTCAGAGAGGTGATGCCTATCTGAAGCGGTTGGTTTCTCAATAGGAGTGACCAGCTGAAATAATTCATAATATCCAAATGACGGTCTGTTGAGGATTTCTTCCATATATATTTATAGTAAAAGTAAGGTTGGTTGACCGTAGTCGAGTGCGACCCGAAGGCTGCCTTTTCATTAGCTACTACATCAAAGTGTAAGGGAGGGCGCAACTCCTTTCCCTGGGTTGTCCCACTTTACCTTTGATCCATTCCTTTTAATGCGAAGTGTTAAGAAAGGAGGCAGCAAGTATCAGTTCTGGAGTCTTTGGAATGACTCGACCTAGGATTGAACCCCGGTTTCCCGGACCATTAACGAACACTAGCCACTCTGAAGAATTGTGATAAAACGAAACAGTCTGTCTGTGGATGACAATATATATATATATATATATATATATATTGTGTATGCGTATAAATATACGTATATATATATATGTGTGTGTGTGTGTGTGTGTAGTTAGGTAGAAGTCATTCATTAAAGCATGTTTCATTAAATATTAAAGACACATTTTGTCTGTATAAATTAATTACGATCCTTTCGAGTTTCCTGACAAGTGGCTTAAACAAACCCTTATTAATAATGGGTTTCCCAACTACATTGTTGATACCGAAATTAAACAATTCATTAATAAACCTAAACAACCTAAATTATAAACAATTAATAAACCTTTACCACAAAAACCAATTTCATAGTAATTGGCCCAGCGGTTAGGGTGTTCGCCAATGGCCCGGGAGACCTGGGTTCAATCCCAGGTCGAATCATACCAAAGACTTTAAAAATGGTACTTGATACCACCTTGCTTAACACTCAGCATTATGAGGTACGTTTCAAGGGTAAAGTGGAGCAATCCTGGGAATGGAGTAGCGCCCCTCCCCTACACCTTGGTGTAGTAGCTATCGAAAAGGGAGCCTTCGGGTCACCCTCGACTATGGTCGCTAACTTTAAACTTATAAAGATAGATAAACATATGCTAAAAAACCTGATTCAAAAAAATATCCTTCCATCCGATCCTACCAAAAAAGTTAGACTTATCATTTGCAACAAGAAATTTAAAACCTCCAACCTAATTAATTCAAATAACACTTCCTCCTCTCCTGAACTTATTGATAGTATCAACGTCGTGTATATATTCAAATGTCCCTTGGGAGACTGTGTCTCCAAAGAAAATAATATGTATGTTGGTCTTACCACTACGACTCTTTCTAGACGACTTACAATGCACCTTAATGATTCTAGCTCCATAGCCTTACATCTTAAAACACATTCCATTCCTAAATCCAAGTTTCGAAAAATTTTAGTTGAAAACAATGTTTTGAAATGCCTTTAAAATTTTTTCTTTTTTATTTTTAATATTCCGTATTCCTTGATAGTATAAGCTACGACTACAAATCCTAGAAGCTCTAAATATACAAAAAAAAAATCTAAAATCATTAAAATTCATTTTGAAAAATAGCGAATGGTCCGAAAGTGCTCGGGACAGTTTTGGTAAATTCATCCACCAATTCCAACCTGAAACCAAGACACTTATCAGGAAACTCGAAAGGATCTTAATAAAATTATATAGACAAAATGTGATTTTATTATTTAATGAAATATATTTATATATATATCTATGTATATATATAAATATATATATAAATATATATATAAATGCATATGTACATGTATACATATACATATGTACATATATATATGTACATATATGTATATATATATATATGTATATATGTATTTATATGTATACGTATGTATATACATATATACATATATATATATATATATGCATTTATATGTATAAATAAGTATATACATAACATACATATATATATATATAAATGCATATATATACATATCCATTTCGTGTTGGATCTGATGAAGTCCTGTTAATTTTTTTAGAGCATTGATATATATAAATGCTTATAACAGGATGGTAAGAACAATTATAATCCTAATGTGACCGATTGTTGTTTTTTTTTTTTGCAGGGGTTGTTTTTAAATATAAATAATTTAAAAACATGTGTGTGTGTATGTCTGTGTGTGTGGGTGTCTGTGTGTCCATATTTATGAATAAGTATATATGTGTGTATATACATATATGTCGGCTGATAGGTCAAGTTTATAAACAGGAGAGATAACCAATTGGCTTCAAGTATTTTCTTAATGTTAGTACTATCAGCAGCACTAAATTCTTTACATTGATTTTTTGGTAAAGATTTACTTTAGTCAGGATCCAAAAAGTAAATATCAACAGAGTCAATCAAATATGCGCAATAACAAAAATACAAGCTTCTTATATATATATATATATATATATATATATATATATATATATATATATATATGTGTGTGTGTGTGTGTGTGTGTGTGTGTGTGTGTGTGTGTGTGTGTGTGTGTGTATTTAGGCAGCATTTCTTCGTTAATGCAAATTTCATTAAACATAAAACACATTTTATGCCTACATATTTTCTTCTGGATCCGTTCGAATTCCAGTATTACTTTTATCGTATTCGGGGGGAATTGATATAGGTATTGTCCATATTTACGAGAATTACATTTAAAAGCAAACGCCATAATTTTCAACAGCAAAGACGTCCTTACACAGTAGTAATTTGCTAAAACAAAAGTTACATCACTTTTGTAATAGATTCTCCCCTGATGATGGCCCAAAGTCGGGCAGAAAGTACTAGGGATACATACAACTATGGACAATACCTAAATCAATTCCCCCCGAATACGATAAAAGTAATACGGGAATTCGAACGGATCCAGAAGAAAATATGTAGGCATAAAATGTCTATTATGTTTAATGAAACTTGCATATATATATATATATATATATATATATATATATATATATATGTGTGTGTGTGTGTGTGTGTGTGTGTGTGTGTGAGAGAGAGAGAGAGAGAGAGAGTGTGTGTGTGTGTGTGTGTGTGTGTGTGTGTGTGTGTGTGTGTGTGTGTATGTTTGACGTATGTAAGAAGAGCTTAAACAAGGAGTGCAAGACTAGACAATATATATATATATATATATATATATATATATATATATATATATATATATATATATATAATGCAATTAGAAGAAACCTGTTTAAATTGTCATTATAAATTTATTTCGGCAAAGAATATCATTATACTCTTCGTCTAATCAGATGACTTCAAACATTTAATTTGAGGTAGAAAAAAAGCAAATATAGATTACAGTCTATATATATATATATGTGTGTGTGTGTATGTGTGTGTGTGTGAAAAATGCGAATTCCTGTCTTGTATTTTCGCACTCATATAAACATTGAATTTTACCCGGCATGCAATAGATACAAACAAATGACATTTACCATAAACATGGGATATCCAATTAACGTGCTTATTTTTAAAAAGCTGGTTTTAATATATAGCGATCCTTTTTTATCAATTTGTTGTTTTATAGCTAATTTTCCGATCTACGAAGCTCATTAAATAAGTTTCCAGACTTTTTTCGTATGGGCACTTTTATTGATAGTACACACATGAAACTCTAGTCCCCTTTGAAGTAATCTCCCCGACCGCAATGCACTTGTTCTACCATTCCAACAACTTCAGGAAGGCCCAATGGAAGTCCTCTTGTGTGAGCGTGTCAATGACCTTCGTCATAGCCTATTTCATCTCCTCAATTGTCGCATAACGACATCCTCTGAGCTTAGGGAATAACCAAAAGTCACAGGGAGAAAGGTCTGGATTATTGGGAGGATGAGGAACTGTCTAGATGCCCATCTTGGTCAAATAGTCTGTGACAAGGATAGAGTTATCGACTGGTGTATTGTCCCGGTGGAAATGCCACTGACCCGATTTCAAGAGTGCTGGCCTCTTCAGACGGAATCTCTTGCTGAACTCCCTTAAAACCTAAACATAGTAACCCTAACTCTAACCCTTTGGCCAATCAACTCTGGTGTATTGACTTCCTTACTCCTCGCACACCTCTCCTCATCCCTCACAGACTCCCTGCCTTCCTTTAACCTCTTATGCCACTCAAAAACTGATGCTCGATTCATGCAAGATAGTCTAAAAGCAGTCTGAAGCATTCCATACGTTTCTGTGGCACTTTTTCCAAGTTTAAAACAGAATTTTATTGCATATCGTTCTTCCTTACGTCCAGATTGCATTTTTGAATTTCACCAGCTGTGACAATCAGGTTTTAATTCCAATTGCTGCTGTAGCTGTTCCTTTGAAGCTGAAATCATAAAAAATGGGACAATCATCTCATAAGATGTATAGCAATAACAGTGTATTTTCAAGAATCTACGACAATTTTAAATGCCTGTACAAGAAAAGTCTGGAAACTTATTGAAAGCACCACGTGAAATGCAAGAATTTTGTGCATAAATTTTAAAAGAAAATCACTAAAAAAAGAAATAAATTTACATGTTTAAATATTCTTAAATGTTTGCTTCTACATAATTTGTTCATCAAACACTTGCTTCTTTTTTTTTTTTTTTTTTTTTTTTGGTTGGGGGGATCGCTTTGTTTTTTATCGCGAGATTATCAAGAAATTTTGGAGCATTTTAACAAGATAGACTTCTCGGTGAAAATGAATGAAAACAAGATAGACTTCTCGGTGAAAATGAATGAAAATGGATGAATTTTTGATAAACTTCAATTAAAATTCGAATGATTTCTTCCAAACTGTGGCCGTGTCAGTACTACTGTATGGATGCACCACGCGGACGATAACAAAGTGCATGAAGAAAAGGCTAAATTGGAACTGCACAAGAATCCTACGGGCTATATTGAACAACGTAGGAAAATCTTTAATTTTAAAGCAGACACTAGAAAACGGCTGCTGTATAGCCACTTATATTCCATATCAAAAAATATCCAAGGCGGACAAGACATGCAGGACACTACAGGAGATGCGAAGACGAACTCAAAAGAGTCTTTCTTCAATAGATCCCTACACATTGACGTAACTTATCTGTATCAGCTGTGTTTGGACACAGGAAGTAGTCTGGTGGACCTACCGGAAGCGATGGATGATAGGGACGGATGGGGAGGGAGAGACAGGGAAATCCATGCTGTCAGAGTGACCTGATAATGATGAAGATTTGTAGAATAACGTTCTTATTTTTTTATTTTATCTATTAATTTTTTTTTATTTTAATTTTCAATTAATTCATTCAAATTTAATTTAACATTCACCGAGACCGTTTTTATTAACGGCTAAAATATTAAGTTAAAATTTGCTTTTTAGTTTTGTTTTGTTTCGTTGTTATGTTGTTTGTTTGTTTTTGTTTTTTTGTTGTTTTATTTTTTTTTGTTTTTGTTTTTTTTTATTGAACTCTTTTGTTTTTTGTATATTTGAAAAAGAACTTACATGAGCCCGGGATTTATTTCGAGGAGTGAGAATCTCATCGAAGGATTTTTTTTTTAATCTAAAAAAAAAATCTAATTGACAATTTTTCAACTGCATCAATTTAGATGAGACGAAAGGGAAAAAAGGAAAAGTTATTCAAATTCTGATTATCTAGCGTTGTGGTTGTAGCGAGAGATTTAGAAAACCAAGTGATGAATACATATAGATATTTCTTTGGTCTGGTTTATATATATATATATATATATATATATATATATATATATATATATTTATATGGTGGAGAAAGCGTGCACCCACAAGGTTGTATAAAAATATGGTTAAACGAATAAGTAAATAAAACCAGATGTAAAAAATAAACCAACTAGATAGTTAATAATTACACACACACACACACATATATATATATATAAGTAAAGTTGGCGACCATAGTCGAGGGTGACCCGAAGGCTTCCTTTTCGATAGCTACTACACGAAGGTATAGGGGAGGGTGCTACTCCTTTCCCTGGATTGCTCCACTTTACCCTTGATCCGTACCTTATAATGCTGAGTGTTAAGCAAGGAGACATCAAGTACCATTTTAAAAGTCTTTGGTATGACTCGACCAGGGATTGAACTCAGGTCTCCCGGGCCATTGGCGAACACTCTAACCGCTAGGCCAATGTCCGGACATATATATATGTATTATTCATTATTTGTATGTATATAAATATCATTCTTCATTATGTGTATGCATATAAAAAATACATGAAAAAGGAATTTATATATATATATGTGTGTGTGTGTGTGTGAATTTCTAACATACATATTTCATTCTTTATCATCTTTATCATATATATATATATATATATATATATATATATATATATATATATATATATATATATATATATATATATATATATATAAGTCTTTATCATGTATATAAACATATATATATGTGTTTGTGTGTGTGTATCAGTCTTTATTTTATATATATATATATATATGAAGGTAAAACTAGGTAAAAAGGAATTTGTATATATATATATATATATATATATATATATATATATATATATATACCTAAACACACACACACACACTACACATGCTCATATCTATAAAACAAAGTTGCAACAAATGAAAAGAAAAAGGTATTTTTATTTACATATATATATATATATATATATATATATATAGTTTTGTGCCGTGTACACACATTCATATGTGTGTATGTAGAAACAGGTGAAAGGAATATATATATATATATATATATATATATATATATATATATATATATATATACGTGTGTGTGTGTGTGTGTGTGTGTGTGTGCATCTAGTGGTAAGAGAAGAGATGAACTGACGAAAGCAGACATTGAGAGTCAGGTGTGTTGGCTGAACGTCAAATTAGAAAGACCGAAAAGCATGTAATGATTATTAGAAGAAAAAAAAAAAAAAGGTGACATTCCATTTCTTTTTGAAAGGATAGAGCAAAAGACAGACAAAAAAAAAAGAAAGAGGTTGTAATGTAAAACATTTGCGCATTCTTCATTTCTTTACTTTTTTTTTGTTTGTTTTTTTCCTTTTTCTTTTTAGTAATCTTTTTTTTTTCTTTTTTTTTTTTGCATATGCAACTAATCCATGATTATATACCATTTCGATAAAATAGTTTGAAGTCGTGTAGATTGGATGATACAAGGGAGAGACGCTCATTAGTGTGCATGTGTGTGTGTATGTGTATATATATATATATATATATGTTTTTGTATATTTCTGTGTACGTATGTATAGATATGTGTGTATTTGTATGTGTGCATGTGTGCATATGTATGTGCATCTGTACATGTTTATGTATATGTGTATACTAGTGTGTGTCGATATGAATGGATGTGTTTGCGTTTTTGCATGAATGTATGTGTGTGTGTGTGGATGCATTTGTGCGTATGTATTTGAGTGTGTATGTCTGTGTCTATGGATATGTGTGTGTATATGGACATGTGTGTTCGTGTGTGTACGTATGTATGTGTTATGTGTGTATATGTATATGAGCATGTATGAGTGTATGTGAATGTGTTTGCGTGTGTATGTATGTGTGTATGGTTATGTGTGCAGTGTTGTAGTGTATGTATGTATGTATATACGTGTGTATGTGTATGTATGTTTATATGTGTTTGTATATATGTGTTTGTGTACGTATGTGCTTGAATATGTACGTGAATAGGTGTGTACGTGTTTGTGTATGTGTATGCCTCAATGTGTAAGCATGTGTATGTGTGTGTGTGTGGGCTCATGTGAGTATGTGTGTCATTGTATGTGTTAGAACGTATATATATATATATGTACATATGTATAAGTGTGTATGCGTATATGTGTTTGTGTATGCGTATGTATATGTATGTAAACATGACTATGTGTACGTATTTACATGTCTGTGTATGTGTGTGTGTATGTATGTATGTATGTATGAGTGTTGGTATATATTTGCTCTTTTGTGTATGTGTGAATGTACATGTGCGTAGATGAGTGTGTATGTGTGTAGATGTTTGTATATGTGTACGTGTGTATTTTATGTGTATACGTATGTTTGTGCAAACGTGTTTTCATATGTATGTATGTAAGTATGTATGTGTCTGGATATGAGTATATCTTTGTATATGTGTGTGCGTGGATATGCGTGTGTGTATGTGTGTGTATCTTCGTATATGTGTGTGTGGATATGTACGTATGTATGTATGTGTCTATGAGTGTATGTGTATTTGTGTGTATGTGTATGTGTGTGTCTTGATGAAGGTCTCCTTCTAAAAAGAGAATCAATGGTTGACACCGTAACCATCGTCTTGTCATATGTTTTCGTTTACTTCAGCGTACCGTGAAATTTTCAAGAACACAGTTTCGTCCCCTGCAGAGACCAAGCCCCCAAAATTAGTCTAAGCATCTCAGAAGTGTTGTGTCACGAGTTTCTTTCAGTATAAAGTTAGAAAATGATAATATAAATAGATGCTTGAAGGCATGAATCTTCTACTCCATGAAATTCTTTGGAATAATTACTCATGAAGCCGGAGCAACTTAGGATCCAGTCTGACTTACGTTCAAGTCACAATTGGATAATCATCTACACGAGTGAGTGTAGATGATTATCATTGGGTGCCCCATTCATATGGCCTTATGCCACATCTAAGCAAACAGCTTAGTAAATTACTACTAGTGACTTTGTTTTGTACTTAAGCAACCATTGACTAATAATAAGCTTAGTGAACAATATTTGGTCTATCTGACAGCTTAGTGAATAATTATTTTCGCTTACAGACCACAATAGAAAATTTGGAAAATCTTTTGGGATTACATCCTTTGCCTTCCAAACAGAACTTCTTATGGCTCCTAGGTGGCCTGACCAAAGTATACGATAAAATCAAATCTCTCCCTACGATACGGCTTAGACAACCAGGAGTACAGATGAATAAGTGCATTTTCCGAGTGGTTCTCGCCCCAACAATTCTAGTGTCGTACCAAACACGGTACTATGCTTTGTTAGTCTTCACACACAACTTCCATTCTACAAAGGACTTAATAAACTTATGCCAAAAGACTTTTCAACAATATGATAACACTTTTCCCAACGGGCCGTGTAGGACACAAGTTCAATTTTTCAACGAGGTAAAAATGGTTTGAATTCGGAGTTTTCCTTCTCCTAGACTGTTCGCCTAACCAAAGTTAAAGAATTTAGTCTGCTCTACTATTTATCCATAATTGGTAAAGGGAAGAGATGGATTTGAATTCGATTCCCGATTCTATTTCCAACTTTTACGTTAACCGCGTTGAATAACTGTATACATATACGTGTCTATGGGAATAAATTTGCTGGACCGGAAGTAGACTGAAGTGGTTGTGGAAGAAGCATTAAAATTAGGGGTAGGCAGTGGAGAAAAATGGAAAAAAAGTGTTTAAGAGAAAGAGAAATATTGCAAGGAGAAAATGAGAGAGAAAATGTTTAAAAGATGCAATAGATAGATAGATGAAAAGACTGAGATAGATAGATAGATGGAAAGACTGGGATAGATAGATAGATAGATAGATAGATAGATAGATAGATAGATAGATGGAAAGACTGAGATAGATAGATAGATAGATAGATAGATGAAAAGACTGAGATAGATAGATAGAAAGACTGAGATAGATAGATAGATAGATAGATAGATAGATAGAAAGACTGAGATAGATAGATAGATAGATAGATAGATAGATAGATAGATGAAAAGACTGAGATAGATAGATAGATAGAAAGAGAATGAGATAGATAGATAGATAGATTGAGATAGATAGATAGATAGATAGATGAAAAGACTGAGATAGATAGATAGATAGATAGATAGATAGAAACAGAATGAGATAGATAGATAGATAGATAGATTGAGATAGATAGATAGATGAAAAGACTGAGATAGATAGATAGATAGATAGATAGATAGATAGATAGATAGATAGAAACAGAATGAGATAGATAGATAGATAGATAGATAGATAGATAGATAGATAGATGGGAACTCAACTGATTTCCATACAAAAAAAGTGTCAATTTTTGAACGGAAAAACAAACTAGAGAAGCTAAAAATGTATTTTTGCATTTCTGGACCAATCAGCGTATACGTGCTTATTCGACTTGTAACAAAAAATTGATAAATCGAAGCCAAAAGTAATTTAAGAGATCTTTACCCTCCTAAAATGTTAAAAGTAGATCTTTTAGCCAGTAAGATTCATTGATAAATCATCAACTCTTTATCTAATTTCAAGCCTTCCTCTGTCGTATTAATAAGCGAATAAATATTTCCTCAGTAAATATGGAATTATCTATACTTACTCCACGTCTTTTCGGTTTATTCCTTTCGAGTAAAAATCTACGTTCTTTTCTTTTAAGAATACAGTTTATGTTTGTTTGTTTGTTGTTGGGTTTTATGGCATATCAACCTTTGTCGGTTATTTAACGCCAAACCTATTTTTAGGTAAATAAACAGTTCTATCTAAAACAATTCAGTTTTAATATGAGTACACAGTTTAATTGTCAAAAACATTTCTATTTCAAACTATTCAAGCAGTTATATATAACAATTCAGTTTAGTGTAAGTACAATTTCAATGTCAAAAACAGTTCAATTTCAAAAAATTAAATTCAGCATAAGTACGCAGTTTAAATGTAAGTACAGTTTAATTCTCAAAAACATTTCTATTTCTTGCTATTCAGTTTAGTCAAGCAGTTCTAATTCAGTTTAGTATAAGTACAGATTTTGTTCGCACAGAGTTAAATGTCAAAACAGTTCTATGTTAAACAATTCAGTTTAGTGTAAATACATGCTCAATGTCAAAAAACAGTTCCATTTTAAATAATTCAGTTTAGCATAAGCACGCAGTTTAAATGTAAGAACAGTTTTATTGTCCAAAACCTTTCTATTTCAAGCTATTCAGTTTAATCAAACAATTCAGTTTAGCATAAGTATGCCGTTAGTTCTATTTAACCCATAGATAGGGTCCTATCAGGTGCTACCACACCGGGCCAAAGTGGACCTGGGAGCAATGGCAATGAAGGGGTGCTCCGTATTCCCCAAGCCCCAAGCATTACTGGGACCTTACAATCAGACTGTTTAGTGTCATATCCAGGACACTCATTTGGGGGTTTTACCCCTCTGCAGAAGTGCAATCAGTGCATTCTACAGCCCTTAGCCGACTGGGTAATGCATTTTATTACAACATCGGTAAACGACCCTAAAATTGAACAAAATTGCTTGTTTATATTTTCATTGCTTTAAAAATATTAGTACAACTACTTCATCTATCACCTGCTGATGACATTTTCAGCAGCAGCAGCAGCCGCGGATATTTTCAAAGCATACATACATTTTCTCACTTACATAGCAACATACACATATACAGAACTTTTACACACACAAAATATATCCCTGTACATTAGGCTCGCAATGACTGCTATATTTCATTCACGAATCTTAACTATCACGACTTTGTTACTTTTCGTTCAATTTACAGAAATAAATCTATAAATTAGTAGATCGGAATTTTATTCAATCATTTACACCTAAGTCCGTTACACACACACAAGTGCACAACACACACACAAACACACATATATATACGTATATCTGTAGTTGGGCAGCTGTCTTTCATTTAAGCATGTTTGATTAAATAATAAAGACACGTTTTGTCTACATCATTTTATTAAGATCCTTTCAAGTTTTCTGATAAGTGTCTTGGTTTCAGTTTGGAATTGGTGGATGAATTTACCAAAATTGCTCCGAGCGTTTTCGGACCTTTCATAGGACATCATCAGGGTGTTTTAGAGTGTGTATTGTTCTTAATTGTAGTTAATTTGTCTTATTACTAAACCGATACTTTTGGGAGTCAGTATCGTGGTGAGCTGCAGGATCATATATTTTAAAATATGTGTGGTTGGGTAGCAGTCTTTCATTTAAGAATGATAACAAGATAATCAGACACATTTTGTCTACATTATTTCATTAAGATCCTTTCAAGTTACTGATAAGTGTTTTGGTTTCAGGTTGGAATTGGTAGATGAATTTACCAAAATTGTACCGAACACTTTCGGACTTTTCATAGGCCATCATCAGGGTTTGTTGTTTGCATGTGTAAAGAGTGGTTTGTCTGTTTTTAAGTCTTTTTTAGGTTTTTTATAACATTACAAAATTAGGTAAACACAAGGATTGATAAAACTGAGATGCCGATGTCATCGAAAGAAACTGAAAACAGAACGCTATCAACGAAAATAGAATATTATCAAGAAAAATAGAATATTTTTAAAAAATAAAGGATTAAAGGCATTTTAAAACATTGTCACTATTTTCAAAGTTAATTCTATTAATTCTAGGTTTTTTGTTTTTATATGTAGGGCTTCATAGATTTGTTGTCGTTGCTTATTAATTTCATTTGCTATAATGGTGGGGTTTTTAATTAGAATTTTTCAAAATTTGCATTTGGAAATAGAGTGGATTTTAAGATATAAGGCTATGGAGCTGGAATCATCAGGTGTATAGTAAGACGTCTTGAAATAGTCGTAATGGTAAGATCAACGTACGTATTATTTTCGATGGAGACAGGGTCTCCCAAGGGACATATATACGACGTTTGTCCTATCAAGAAGTTCAGTGGAAGGGGAAGAGTTATTGGAAATAATTAGGTTGGAAATTTTAAATATGTTGTAGAAAATATCATCCTTGGGAAAAGAATGAATCCAATTATTCTCCATCCAGCTATGGGTAAATAGTAAGGCAGACTGACTCTTTAACCTTGGTATGGCAACCAGTTTAGGAGAAGGAAAACTCTGATTTTAGATCTGTTAAACTCCTCTTAAAAATTGACATTGTATCTCATCCTGCTCGAACGGAGGGGTTGGGCATTATATATATATATATATATATATAATTTGTCCAATCTATCAGATTATCAGATGCATTAAATTACGCATTTAAGAATACAAGACTAAACAAGAAAACTACAAAACAAGGTTTTCAACATAGTCACCTCCAGTAACTATGGTGAGCAAGTAATTGCATGCGATGTTTTGGAAAGATTTTTTTTTTTTCTGAAAGTGACGCCTCATGTTTATTTTCGCATAAACAACAGATACAGCAACTAGTGTAATACCGTTTGATAGAACAAGTTATCAGCTACAAAGCACTGTGTCCTGTATGTAATCACCACTAGCTATTCCTAATGGTCAGCCGGTTCGTAAACCATCGCACTAAGGGAGGTGACCCATTTTCCCAAATAGCGATGACAGCGGGATTGTCAGAAAAAATTTCTCCACATAGTCTATCATTTGCCGGCCCTAATTGCTGATCAAGACGCTATCCATTTCATGGATTTGCAGCTGTGTTGAATTAATTTTATCACCCGTATCACCGCTGCCACAACTGAAACGTATTTCCCACCGCATAACTGTGCTCACTTCCATTGAATAATAATCTTCCCCCAGGAAGAATTCTGTGACACACCTCAGCTTTCATATCGAGCCGTAATTTTTAAATTTGCATTTTCGTATTTATAGACCAATCAGTGTATTCGCATTCGTTTAAAAATGAGAATATTTGACTTGCCGCGAAAAATTTGAAGGATCAAACCAAAAATAATTTTAAAAGTCTTTTCTCTCCTAAATAAAAAAAAAACATTTTTAACCAGTTAGACTTATAAATAAATCATAAGTATTTTTATCTAATTTCGAGCCTGCTTTAATCTTATAAATTGTGCAGAAATAAATATTCCTCTAGTAGCTATGGACTTTACCTGTACTTACTCGACAACTTTCGGTTTATTTCTTAAGAGTGAAAATATTACATTCTTTTCCTTTAAGAATGCATTTAATTTCAACATCGTTTAGACATCTTAAATTGAACGAACATGTTATTGTTTACATAGATATATTAATACTGCTACAACAGCCTAAGCTTGCTTATGAAAATTTCAGTTGCAGCCGCATATACATTAAAGGTATAAATACATTTTTCCCTCTGCAAAGTGTCAGACTCACACAAAGATCTTTTGCACTCATAAAATGAATCCATTAGATAAAGACTAAATAAAACTGCTATATTTCATGCATGAATCTTCACTTTCTCTTACTAAATATTTACACTCTGGCTAATATCATCTTTTCTTACGAGAAAAGACTTTGTAACTTCTGTTTTTCAACAAACTTTTAACTTACTTTAAAGAAATGAAAATTTATTAGTTTGTAGATTGACGCTTGATTCAATCATTTACACCTGCGTCCACCATACTTTTATTGTGCCTCCTATATCTGTTTTAGTTTCCATGGAAACAGATAGAAGGCTTAACCTACGGAACATCCTGCTTACAATTTTATTGTTTTGTCTCAAAATATACTGACTGTATCCCGTGCAGAGGGGTAAGACCCCCCCTCTCACATACACACACAAAATGGTTGTCCTATGTATAAAACTAAATTGCTTATGATAGTAAGGCATTAGTGCTGTAGAGTGGAGTACCCTTTCATTGCCATTATTCCCAGTTCCACTCTGACTCTGAATGGTAGTGAATGTTTAGGGTCCCAAATAGATGTTTAAAAATTGGGATACTTGATGCCAGATGCCCGTAAATTATTTGTTTTAAGAATTGTTACTTGAAGCTCTAATTTTTTTTACCAAGGATCATTATTATTAGTTACTTGAAACCATATAACTGTGTGCAAACAGGTGACTATTATTAAATAGAAATAATTAGTTGAAACCATAGAATTATTAGTATTAGATAGGAATACTTGAAACCTTACAACTCTGTGTAAATTATTTGTATTAGATTTGAATGCTTGATATATAACTGTGAATAAAAAACTCTTACAAAACAACTACACAAACCATGTAGAATTGAACTTACAATGAACGCGATTCCCTCACCTCTTGGTATAAAATAACCCTCAACGGATTGGCATCCCGTTAAAATCAATCAATGCTCTTATTTTAAGCTTTATGTTACAATATAATGCGATCCAATTTCTTCGTATAGTTTGGTTTAGTTTTATTATTAAAAAGTATTTCAACCTTCGTGGGTTATTTAATGCTAAAGCCATATTTATAGACGGACAGTAGTGGTACTATTTAACACATAGCTGGAGGGACAAGAAGGTTCATACGTTTCTTGAGGGTATTTGTCCAAAAGTGAACGTTATAGTTATAACTTGCAAACTATGATATCACAGCCCCAGCGTTAGCTAATTCGCCACGTTTAATTCCTCGCCATTTTTCTGACTACAAAACAATGAAATATATCAGTGGCTGTCAGTATCATATTTCTTCGTATGACATGGTTTCTGTACTGCTACCACTAACAAGGGGTTAAATCGTTTTCTGTCAGTGTTGTCTTTCATGAGGTTTCTCTTTTAGTAGACAATTCGCTTGGAACATTCTACCCTTTTCGTGTATGCCCAAGGTACGACAATTTAGTATAACCCCTCGCTATAACGAACTACAGGCTGTCTTAAATTATAATCCAATTCAAATAAACTTCAATAACTCAAAAAGTTTGGAACCAATATTTGTCAAATTTCAACTCGTCAATTTCCAGCTTAAGTAAATTTTCTGCTATTTTTAATGGTTGGTTTTTAAGATGTTAGGAATTTATGAAAATGGACTTACTGAAGTTTTTATGCAGATTAAACTAATTCAAGTTTTTTTGTTGGCGACCTTTAGTCGAGGGTGACCCGAAGGGTCTTTGCCCAGTCGGCTGGGGCTGTAGAATACACTGACTGCACCTCTACAGAGGGGTAAAAAAAAACTCCCATGAGTGTCCTGGATATGACACTAAACAGTTTGATGGTGAGATCCCAGTAATGCTAGGGCTTTGGGGGAATACGGAGCACTCCTTCATTGCCATTGCTCCCAGGTCCACTCTGGCCCGACGTGGTAGCACCTGGTAGGGCCCTATCTATAGGTTAAATAGAACTAACGGCATACTTATGCTAAACTAAATTGTTTGGTTAAACTGAATAGCTTGAAAGAGAAATGTTTTTGACGATTAAACCGTACTTACATTTAAACTGAGTGCTTATGATAAACTGAATTATTTGAAAGAGAACTGTTTTTTGACATTGAAACTGTACTTTCACTAAACTAAATTGTTGAACATAGAACTGTTTTGACACTTAATTGTGTGTGAAAAAAATCTTTGCTTATACTAAACTGAAGTAGCTGAATTAGAACTGCTTGACTAAACTGAATAGCTAGAAATAGAAATGTTTTTGAGAATTAAACTGTACTTACATTTAAACTGCGTGCTTATGCTAAACTGAATTATTTTTTTGATGTTTTTGATATTGAAATTGTACTTACACTTAACTGAATTGTTACATATAACTTCTGAAATAGTTTGAAATAAATGTTTATGACAATTAAACTGTCTACTTATACTAAACTGAATTGTTTTAAATAGAACAGATTATTTACATAAAAATGGATTTGGCGTTAAATAACCTACAAAGGTTGATATGCCATAAAACCCAATGAACTAAACCAAACCGAAGGCTACCTTTTCTATAGCTATTATACCAAGGTATAGGGGTGGTCGCTACTCTTTTTCCTGGAATGCTTCACTTTACCCTTGATCCGTACCTTATAGAGCTGAGCGTTAAGCAAGGAGGCATCGAGTAACATTTTTTGAGTCTTTGGTATGACTCGACCTGGAGATTGGCGAACACTCAAACCATTATGCCAATGTCTAAGTTAAGGTAAGTCCTCTGAAATCTGATAAAAACTATTTTTTTCTTTATGTCCATGATATATGTAGAATCATGGATAAAAGGAGGGTCTAACAACGGTTGAAAAACAGAAAATAAGAAAGTCATTGCGTGAGGAAATGTTCACTTTGTAGATATCAAAGGAGCTTTGCTGAGATCTTCGAACAATAAAGAAGGCTGTTGAAAATATAACTTAGTTTAGAATACAAATCAAAGGAAAACGTTTAAAGAACTTGCTTCGTCGAGATGAATATAAACTAAAGTGGGTTATTGGGAAACAATTACTTTTGACCTGTACTCAGATTTTTGAAAAAAAAGGCTGGAATTGAGGGAGTCATGAAGGATAAAGAGTGTAGATTGAGATCTGTAAAAAAGTTTAGGCAACCTCTTCCTGTTACGAAAGCAAATATTTTAAAACGTCGAAATTGGACCGTGAAATACATGAAAATTAACTTTTCCAAAGTAATTTTCATGGATGAATACTGAGCGACATTTGATGGACCTAATGGATGCGCCAAAGGATGGATTTATCTCATTTAGACGAACCTGTGGTTCAATCCAAGGTCGAGTCATACCAAAGACTCAAAAATGGTGGTAAAAAGAAGGCAAGGAGGAAATAGGGTAATGAGATGGGCTGGAATTGTCAACCAAACCATTATTGGACTACTCAAAGTCCGTGAAGGAGTTAAACTGAACATGGCTAACTATTTAGATATTATGGACAAGACATTCTTTGTATGGTACCCAGTCTCGCAGTTTCCAAGTGAAGTGTGTATTTATGCACGACAATGCCCTTTCTCATGTATTTAAGCTTAACTGTGAATTCTTTGAACATAAACGATTTACAGGAGAGAAGGTAAGGGAATGGTCACCATCAAGTCCTAATCTGAATCCGATCAAAAATCTATGGTCAGTTGTGAAGATAAAGGTGGCAAACAATATAACAGCAAAGCAGACCTATGTAAAGCAATTAAGACTACTATATCAGAAATTGAACCTACTGAAATCAACCAAATCAATGGATTATAGATTATTGGTTATTAATTAGAAGAAGGGTCACTATATTAAAATGTAAAGATTTCAACGATTTATTTGTTTAATATTTGTTCTATTAGAGGAGATGATCAATTTGTGATGATTTTATAATCTTTTTATGGAGTCAAATGTGATTATTAGGTTTGTACTAATAACTTCGCACAGTAGATTTTCAAAATACATGAAATAACTTCAATAACTTTAATAAAACAAATTGATACAACCTAAAATTTTAACTCTGGTTTTGTTTTATCATTTAAATCGATTGTTTAAGATTTGACAATATTTTTTCAAAACAAGTTTAAATCATTAAAATTCATCTAATTTGCTTAATAACTTTGTGTCTGCTGACTTATAAGAACGGTAAAACGAAAATGTTTATAAAAGCTAATAGTCATTAGAGGTACGAAAACTATTGAGTTTAGGTTTTATCGTGCTCTGCTGACCAATATCTAAGCACTTCTTTCTGATTTAAGAAAAACCTTTATATAATGAGTCTTTTTTCATTTCATTAATTTCTTCCAAATTGCAGTGGTATCAGTGCTACAATATGGATGCCCCACATGGATGCTGACTAGTGTATAGGGAAAAAGCTAGACAGGAACTAAACAAGAATGCTACGAGTCATATTGGACAAATCCTGGAAGCAACATCCCACGTAACAGCAGCCGTACGTCCACCTACCTTCTTTGTCTAAGACGAACTGCTGGAGAGGCAAGAACGAACTCGTAAGTAACGTTCTCCAATATACCTTTTCACACGGACTTGCCAGTCTTGACCGACCAGCAGTATTTTACCTACAACCTGTATGGAGACGGGATGTAGTCTGGAAGACCAGTCGAAAATGATGAATGATAGGGACGAATGGCGAGAGAGAGGGAAATCTGTGTTAGCAGCGCGACATAATATATATATATATATATATATATGTGTGTGTGTGTGTGTGTGTGTGTGTGCATTTACCCAATTCGTTCGGACAAGAATCCAGCAAAAGGTCGATTTTTAAAGCGAAGTTTGAATTCAGTTTCCTTTCTGGTTGCCAAGTCTGGTTGCCATACTAAGTTTAAAGAGCTTAATCTGCCCTACTGTTTACCCATAGCTGGAAGGGAATATTTGGATTGGTGCCTCTCCCAAGGGTATTAGCGCTACTCTAAATGCAAACAACCTAGTCAAGGATTTGAACTCGTGTCGCAGAGTCCATTTTCTAAGACGATAACCATCGCGCCAATACCCTATATGAGATAATGACAGTAATTTGGCATATTTTCGGAGACAGAGCATTATTACAACTTACACAGAGCACCCCAACAGTACCTTACGATAAGCCAGAAGGAGGTGCCCGCGGTATTGTTATCGTCGTAGGAAATGGACATGGACACGGCGACACGAGTTCAAATCCTGGACGTGACTGATTGCATTTCACATAGCACTAATACCCTTGGGGAAGGTATGAATCCAATTATTCTCCCTCCAGCTATGGGTAAATAGTAGGACAGACTAGGTTCTTCAGCCTTGGTAAGGCAACTAGTCTAGGAGAAGGAAAACTCTGAATTCAAACCTGTTAAACTCCGCTTAAAAATTAACCTTGTGTCATATCCTGCCCGAGTGGAGGGGTTGGTAGATATTACCTTACGATAAGCCAGAATGTTTGAAATGCCAGATGAAAATGAAGCTTCTTCATGTGTGTAAGTAATTTTTTTCGTCCAAAAATTTTGGCAAGAAAATCAGGTTTGTTGACCCTGAATACAAATCTCTTTTCTATCCACTGGTTTGTAAGAGATGAGGAATGGTTTTTCTTTGTGTGTGCTGACAACGAGAGCTAAAAAGCAATGCTTATCGCCCCCTGTGAAACCAATCCCAACACGGAAACCAGAACTTTCTTCACATCAGATGTTCTGGTGGAACATGACAGGCCACATTCATTATGAGTCACTGGATCCTGTATAGAAAAAAACATCTCAGCAGGTCTTTATTGTCAAGAACTCAAACATGTAAATAATTCTCTTTCGGGGGTGCAGTATGGGAAACATCGTCAATTTAACGAGGGTGGGACAAATGTGCATGAGAATAGACAAGGCAAATCTCAATCCATGCATAAATAATTTCAGCGTATTTTGATTTGGTTCGGTTTGGTTTAATGGCACATCAAACATTGATGGTTATTTAATGCCAAATCCTGTTTTTACGTACATATTGAATATATGAGTTGTATACACATTTTGTAAACACACACTTCAATCTAGCATAAGTCAACAAAGTTTAACGGTTGCAAGTATTGTTATGTATCACTAACAGTTGAATTAAACATCGGTCATTTGTTTACAAATAGATTAGTGGTCAAACTGTTCTATTTCTAACAATTCAATTTAGCATAAGTCATTTGTTTGCACTTAGTGTAAATGTCAAACAGTTCCGTTTAATCCATAGATAGGACCCTATCAGGCGCAACCATTCCAGCCCAGAGTGGACCTGGGAGCGATGGCAATGAAGAGGTACTCTGGATTTCCCAAAGCTCCAGCATTACTGGAACCTCACCGTCAGATTGTTTAATTTCATCTCCAGTTTGGGGAGTCCTATCCCTCTGCAGAGATGTAGTCGATGTATTTTTCAGTTCGAGTTGACTTGGCTTTGCGTATTTTAGTTCACCTGTTGTTTGTTTTGTTTTGGGTTTTTTTTTTGGGGGGGGGCTTATCAACACTTCTTAGGTTATTGAAAGCCGAAGTCAGTCTTTCGTCATGTAAGAAATTATAGTTTCAAATAATCATTTCTAACCGATTATACAAATAATTTGTATTGTTTAACGTATTCCGATCGAATAAGAATAATTTCTAAACAGTTCTATTTGACCCAGAGATAGGGGATGTCCTCGTGGTGTAATGGTTAAAGCGATGGACAGCGGAATCGTAGTAAGCGAGTTCGTATTCCAGTCGCGCTATTACGTTCACTTTCGGGCAAATAGCCTTGGGAAAGGCTATTTGGGAAGACCCAAGCCATGGGTTAAATAGTACCACTACTGTTCTTCTAGAAGAATGGCTCTGGCATTAAATAACCTACAAAGGTTGATATGCCATTAAACAAAGAAACCAAACCAAACCAGAGATAGGACCTTAACAGATACTACCACTCCGGGACAGAGTGAACTTGGGAGTAATAGTAACGAAGGAGTAATACAACACTAACATTGGTGGGGCTGTAGCATGAGACGATTGTTGCTCTGGGGTTTCCGTTAAATGTAGCTACCATCATTCTAGGTTGTATTTTCTCTATGCTATTAAGCGTTTTTAGTGCTCTAGGTCCTATAAGCAATCCTACCCCTCCCACTGCGGCGTTGACAGAGTTTTTCCATGCGGATACAGTGGCGAGCGACCATCCATTGCCAGTTTCGTGATATTTGATATCTTCTGTGTGCGTGTATCTGTGTTCTTGTATGCATATTATGTCTATTTTATGTCCTTCGGCCGATGCGATTAGCTCTGGGAGTTGTCCTATTCTATTTAAGGTTCTTACGTTAAATGTGGCTATTTGTAGTGTTTGCTTGCATTTTAGTAGTTTTGATTGTTTGAGCTCTGTAGCTGATTTTTCGAACACCGAGGCCAGGGCTCCAACCTCAGCAGGACGCGCCCCTTTTTTACCCGCGCGAAGAGCGATGCGGTTTGTGTAAGTGGTTTGAGTGTGGGTCATGGTTATCTTTCGATGGCTGTTTTATTCTCTTCTATAGAAGCCACTCTTATAGAGGAGCAGCAGTAGTTCCCCGATCGAACTGTCGATCCTGAGCGAAAAGTCGTCAAACTCACGTCCAGGACCCATTTGGGTATTGAGTTTGGTCGTCCATTGGTTTATTCAAATACCTTAACGTACATCATGCTGCTTCCCATGTGTACATAAAATAAATAAATAAAAAAAAAAAAATTTTTTTTTAAATTTAAAAAAAAGTCACCTTCTACGATGAGTTATCCTCATTAGTGCGTAGCATCCCGAAACACAACATGTTAGTCATTGGCAGAGACATGAATGCACAAATCGGGAAAAACGGAAACAACAAATACAGCCTCCACAACACGTCAAATAGAAATGGGCAACATCTAACAGATTTCATGATAGAAAATAGATTAGCATGCCTCAATACAAACTACCAAAAAAGAGAGGGCAAACTATGGACATACACGTACGCAAACAATACTAAAGCTCAGATAGACTACGTCCTTATAAACAAGAAATGGAAGAATAGTGCATTGAATTGCGAGGCATACTCCTCTTTTGAGGGTGTGTCCACCGATCACCGAATAGTCACAGCGAAAATACGGTTAAGCCTACGAAAAAACGACAAACGAACAGCGACCACCAAACACTATAACTGGGCCCTATTAAACAACAAAGATGTCAGAGATAAATGCGTATTAGAATTAAGAAACAGATTCGAAACACTACAAGAAAAGACGAAAAAAAGTACACCAAACGACGAATACGAAAATTTCGTCAATGCACACCTCGAGGCAGCAGCAAAATACATTCCAACAAAAATTAAAACTAAATATAGAGTCCCATGGGAAACTTTAGCGGTGAGAGAAAAACGTGCACTAGTGAAAACAGCCTCCAAAAACTATCGAAAAAACCCAACAAACACAAATGCCCGAAAACTAAAAACGGCACAATATCAATTAGCAGGCATATATATAAAGGAACAGACAGAATACATTCAAAATCAGATAGATAAGATTAGAGACTCGGTAGAAGATAGACAATCTAGAATCGCCTGGCAAACAATAAACGAAGTGAGCAGAAGAAAGAACACAGCCAAAGCAAAACTTAAAGCAGCAAACCAACAAGAAAGAATAAAACTGTGGAAACAGCACTTCGAAAACTTACTTGGAAACCCACCAAAAATAACGCATGAACCAATCACCAGAATAATTAGCAAACAATTAGACATTAAACTTGGACCGTTCACACAAGGAGAACTCGACTCGGTTCTCAGAAAAATTAAAAATAGGAAAGCTGCAGGACTGGACGAAATTCCCCCGGAAGTATGGAAGACCAGACAATTCGACGACATACTGCTCCGACACTGCAACGCAGTATACAATCAAAATCCGATAGATAGATGGACGAAGGGATGCATACTCCCCTTCCCTAAAAAGGGGGACCTCGGATTAGCCAAAAACTACCGAGGCATAACACTTACATCCATAGCTGCCAAAATCTACAATGCCCTACTACGAAACCGAATAGAACCCAAAATCGACAACATACTTAGAAAAAACCAAAATGGCTTCCGAAGAAATAGATCTACGACCTCACAAATATTAACCATCCACAGAATCCTTGAAGGTGTACGGGCAAAGAACCTACAAGCGACATTAATATTTGTCGACTTTACCAAGGCTTTCGACTCCATTCACAGAGGAAAGATGGAACAAATCCTACTAGCGTACGGCATACCTAAAGAAACCGTAGCGGCAATAACGATTCTCTATAGAAACACTAAAGTAAAAGTACGATCACCAGATGGAGACACAGAATACTTCGACATTGTAGCAGGAGTACTACAAGGAGACACGCTGGCTCCGTATCTCTTTATCATTTGCCTAGACTACGTACTTAGAACATCGATTGACAAAATCAAAGAGAATGGCTTCGAACTGACGAAGAAAAGAAGCAGAAGATACCCCGCAACAACAATTACCGACGCCGACTACGCCGATGACATAGCGATACTGGCAAATACACCTGACCAAGCCGAAACACTTCTGCATAGCTTGGAACGAGCAGCAGCAAGCATAGGCCTCCATGTTAATGCACACAAAACGGAATATATGTGCTATAACCAAACGGGGGACATCTCCACTCTAGAAGGAACCCCTCTTAAACTAGTAGACAAATTCACGTACCTAGGAAGCAGCGTCGAATCAACCGAAAAGGACATCGAAACGAGGTTAACGAAAGCATGGACAGCTATCAATAGGCTATCGACTATATGGAAATCAGACCTAACCGATAAAATGAAACGCAGTTTCTTCCAGGCAGCGGTCACATCGATACTGCTATATGGATGCACTACATGGACGCTAACAAAACGGCTGGAGAAGAAACTAGATGGCAATTACACAAGAATGCTGCGTGCAATCCTCAACAAGTCCTGGCAGCAACACCCCACAAGACACCAACTGTACGGCCACCTGCCCCCTATCACGAAAACTATTCAAGTTAGGCGAACCAGACATGCAGGACATTGCTGGAGAAGCAGAGATGAACTCATAAGAGATGTACTCTTATGGATCCCCACACACGGCCGCGCAAAAGCAGGACGACCAGCACGAACGTACATTCAGCAGCTATGTGAGGATACAGGTTGTTGTCCTGAAGACCTACCTAGGGCGATGAACGATAGGGAGGAGTGGCGAGAGAGGGTCAGGGATATCCGTGCTGCCAGCACGATATGATGATGATGAATACAACACTTCTATAGAGCTTCAGAACAAGAACCTTATCACTGGATACAATTTAGTATTATAACTAGTACACCCTACCATTGTTGCGGAACCTATATTGCTACAACTACTTATAATAATGATAATGATAATAGTTTTCTATCTAGACTGATAGAAAAATAAGGAAAGTTGACCAGATATAGTAGTCAAGGATATATAAAAGAAAAACGTGTCTTCTACTTGATATGTCAGTGTCAACAGAGAGTAACATATCAGTCAAAGAATATAAGAAAATACAAAGAACAGGAAATAGGAATTGAAAAAAAAATTGTTGCATCTTAAAAGTATCACAATGTCAGTAATTGTGGGAAACCTGTGCGGAACAAGCTCATCTCCTTTGGAGTGTACTGTCACCAAAAATATGAATGGAATATGGAATACATATAATCACGATCTTCCCTCACGCAGGGTCTTAGTTAAAGATCCGGTGAAGCGCTGTAAGGAACCCAAAGGAAATCTAAAAATCAAATACTATTACGACTACAACTACTACTACTACAACTACTACTACTACTAATAATAATAATAATAATTAACGAATAAGTAACAGTTAATTAGATAATAAGAAAATCCAGCTAACTGGTACAAAAGGAATAGAAGAAAAGGCATGAATGGGTTGGAAAGGTGATACACAGGGAAACGTGCCAGAGACTAAAGTTTCCTTATGCTAACAAATGATATTTGTACAAACCAGAATCTGTTCTAGAAAATGAGACGCGTAAAACTGCCTGGGATTAAGAAGAACAGGAGATCAACGGGAGACCCTACAATATGCAGACCACAGCACTGTTAAGATAAGCTAGAATACTTTGGAGAGTCCTGAAGACCGGAGAAGACTTGTTGTCTCTCAGACTCTTGCGAAAAACCACCAGTTAAAACTGGTGATAAAAGCACTCAGAGAATAATAATAATAATAATAATAATAATTGGCCTATACACAACTTTCTTTCTCCTCTTTTCCCACCCTCTTTTGCTTCTTTTCACAGTTACCATGTCAGCAATTTGCTTCTTCATGTGGCCCTTACTAGCGGGAACTGCTTTGAAGTTCTCCTGAAATATTAATTTCCTATGACTGATGAGTCCACCAGGTGTCGCTGCCTGCTCCAGGTGTGGTCCAGAAAGACCACCAATTCTCAGTTGAATTCGAGTTCCGCAAGAGGGCGCTGAAACTGTTATTCTTTTTATTCCTTCCCCACTACACCCTTGTTGCCTGGGACGCTCTAATATCAATAGACACAATGCGCTTGCGCAGAATGTGGGCAGCAACTAGGCATGCGCAGTTATGATGTACAGAAATGTAACATTTTGAGTATTTTTTAACAACCGAGACGAACTCTTTGCGGATATGGTAGAAAGGATCCTCTTTCGTTTTGATCGATTCGACACGTATTTTTAAAGCTGTTTTTTTTTTTTTTTTTTTTTTTTTTTTTTTTTGCTCTTGGATGAAGTCTTTGCTTTAATTAGATATACGAGGATCATTAAATAAGTTTCCAGACTTTTTTCATATGGGCACTTTTATTGATAGTACACACATGAAACTCTAGTCCCCTTCGAACTAATCTCCTCTAGCTGAAATGCATTTGTTTTACCGTTCCAACAACTTCTCGAAGGCCCCATGGAAGTCCTCTTGTTTGAGCGTGTCAATGACTTTAGTCAAAGCCACTTTCATCTCCTCGATTGTCTCATAACGACAGCCTCTGAGCCTAGGGAATAAGCAAATGTCACAGGGAGCAACGTCTGGACTATAGGGAGAGTGAGGAACTGTCTTGATACCCATCTTCGTCAAATAGTCTGTGAGAAGGATGGAGTTGTCGACTGGTGCATTGTCCAGCTGGAAATGCCACTGGCTTGATTTGAAGAGTGCTGGCCTCTTCCCAAGGAATCTCTTCCTGAACTCCCTTAAAACCTCAACATAGTAACTCTAACCCTAACCTTTTGACCAATCAACTGTGGTGTATTGACTTCCTTACTCCTCCCACACCTCTCATCATCCCTCACAGACTCCCTGGCTTCCTTGAATTTCTTATGCCACTCAAAAATTGATACTCGATTCATGCAAGATGGTCGAAAAGCAGTCTGAAGCATTCCATATGTTTCTGTGGCACTTTTTCCAAGTTTAAAACACAATTTTATTGCATATCGTTCTTCTAAAGTGTCAGATTGCATTTTTGAAATTCACCAGCTGTGACAATCAGGCTTTAGTAGGGTGTATCCCAATTGCTGCTGTAGCTGTTGATTTGAACCTGCAATCATAAAAATTGGTCAGTCATGTCATAAGATGTATAGCAATAACATAGTGAATTTCCAAGTGTCTACGACAATTTTAAATTCCTGTACAAAAAAAAAGTCTGGAAACTTATTGAAGGAACCACGTAATTCATTATAAGTTTTTACTACTTTCCGTTGCTTTTTTTCATAACATTTTTTGCCAATTATTTATTTTTTGCTGCTAAATGACTAATGACACTCACGTTCTTTAGATATTCTGGTTAAAATCTTTTCGTGACGATTTGTATTTTTGTTATTTCTTCTGCTCAAAATTTACTGGTAAAAATAAGCGCCCTCTAAGTGCAACAATTTAAGTTTTAATGCGATAAAATATTTTATTAAATTAAAAATAAATAAAAACGCATATAAAAAGACTGCACTAATTTGTGGTTTATTTTGATTGATTTTTATAAAGAATTATTTTTAGGAGTTATTTATGGTCGAGTAAATATTTTTTTTTAAATATTACTATGGGACCAAGCAAAAATAAATTAATAAAATGGCATTTAATATAATTTAGAATTATTATTATTATTATTATTATTATTATTATTATTATTATCATTCACTCATTAGAGCTTTTCACATCAGCGTCAGCCGATGGTTTTTCACTGGAGTCTGAGTGACAGCAAGTCTCCTCAAGTCTCCAGGACTCTTCTTAGTATTCTGGCTGTTGTTTGGATGGTCTCCACTCGTCCGCCAACTTGCAAGTCCTCTAGTCTCTTTAGCAATCTTTTAGTTACTGTTCCAAACGCACCAATTTAATATAATTTAGAATTATTACGTCATTATATTATTATGTTATTACATTATTACGTTATTTAATATAATTTAGAATTATTATTATTATTATTATTATTATTATTATTCAATATAATTTAGAATTATTACCTTATTACATTATCATGTTATTACATTATTACGTTATTCATATATAATTTAGAATTATTATTATTATTATTATTATTTAATATAATTTAGAATTATCATTATTATTATCATTATTATTAATATAATTTAGAATTATCATTATTATTATTATTATTATTTAATATAATTTAGAATTATCATTATTATTATTATTATTATTTAATATAATTTAGAATTATCATTATTATTATTATCATTATTTAATATAATTTAGAATTATCATTATTATTATCATTATTATTTAATATAATTTAGAATTATCATTATTATTATTATTATTATTTAATATAATTTAGAATTATCATTATTATTATTATTATTTAATATAATTTAGAATTATTACCTTATTACCGTATTACGTTATTACATTATTACGTTATTTAATATAATTTAGAATTAACCGTTGTCCAGGGCGACCTGGGATTGAACTCAGGTCTCCTGGACCATTGGCGAACACTCTACCCCGGCTCATTGGCCTTGTGGGTAGAGTGGTCGCGATAGGTCCGGGAGATCGGGGTTCAATCCTTGGTCGAGTCATACCAAAGACTTTTTTTTAAAATGGTACTTGATTTCTCCTTGCTTAACACTCAGCATTATACGTATCAAGGGTAAAGTTGAGCAATCCATGGAAAGGAGAAGAGCCCTCCCTTACACCTCGGTGTAGTAGCTTTTGAAAAGGAAGCCTTCCGGTCGCCCTCGACTAAAGGGAGACAACTTTACTTACTTTTACTTTCCAATTACTCTCGGCTTTCATCGCTAAATTTTCCCAAATTAAACAACAAAGTCGATCAAAAAATGTATACACATTTTTGATATTTTGTTGCTAAATTTATTCCAACATCGATTTTTCCTTTGTTTAAATATGCGTACATTTTTGTGGGGGTGAGAGCAGACTCTGTGTTTGACTAAATTTGACAGTAAAGAATAAAATTTCAGTTATTTATTTGTATCAACGGATTTCTTTTGAGATTTATTGACGGGGGTTTTGCTCATATTTATCAAAAATAAAACCTAGTGACTAGAAATCATTAAAAACAACGCAAATATTTATTGAAAACAGGTTTTTAAGAATAATATGCAAATTAGCCTCTCTGTTCACGCCATAAGCCACTATTTAGTTGTAGATATAGACACAATTGTATATTATTTGGACATAAATATGGCCAACATTTTGGTCTTGTGCCCCAGCTTTTTAGCTAGGCCGTCAGAAATTCGTGGCGGACGGTGTATCTCATGATCAATGGCAGACTCGAGGCCGAAAGACCTCCGACTTCAGCTGGGTTACCTTCGCGTGGGCGAACTGCATCACTGACACCTCTGTTACCCTTGTATAGCACTGGACCTTGTTGTCAAGTTTAAGTTATAATCAAGCATACGTGCCTGGATCCAGATTTGGGTTCATGACCAGCTAGGTTCATCAGGCCTACATTGCACTAAGTGGGCCGATGACCAGCATAGTCAAGCAGGGCTCGTGCCCGACCTTCCCTACCCCTAATCCCCACTATAATCTGACCTTGTGTCAAGTCCCGTCTGGTGGAAAGCAGAGACAAATAAACCCCCTTCAGATGAGCGTGCTGCATTAATGTCACTTTTGTATATCACTGGACCCCGTGGTCCAATTTAAGTTATAATCAGGCATAGATTCCTGGATTCATGTTTGAGTCCATGTCTCGCTTGACTCATCAGGCTCGCATTGCATTAACTGAGCTGATGACCAGGATAGTCTAGCAGGGTTCGCGCCTCGGCTCGTGCTCGGCTTTCCCCTTCCCTAGCCCCCTCTATAAGCAGAACATCGGGTCATTGGCCTTGTGTCTTGTCCTGTCTGGTGGGACGCAGAGATAATACAACCAATATTTTGACTTTACATTGCGGCTTTTTAGCTGGGCCGTCTGGCATTCGTGCCGGGCCGTGTATCTTATGATCAATGGCTGACTCGAGGCCAAATGGCTTTTGGGTTAGGTTGGGCCACCCCCGGGTGGGCAAGCTGCATTGATAGCATTGTAGAGCATTGTACAGCACTGGACTCCTTGGTCCAGTTAAAGCTATAATCTGGCATTCGTGCCTGGACTCACGTTGAGTCCATGTCTAGCTAGGCTCTACAGACTCACATTACACTTAATGAGTCAGTAACTAGCATTGTCCAGTGTTATATTTTGACCTTCGACCCGGCCAAAAAAAATGCTATTCCAAGGTGATTCACCGGAAGGAAGTGACACATTCTAATGGCCAGTAATCGAAAGAGATCGCGTGGGCGGATTAAGGCTTATAATATGAGACAAGGTGAAGGTCCCACTGATATGATGCTGTAGATGACTATACAACACCAGCAGGGTTCGAGTGTCAGCTCGTGCCCGACATACCCTTCCTCCACTATAAGCCGAACTTCGAGTCATTGGCCTTGTATCAAGTCCTGTCTGGTGGGAAGCAGAGACAAATAATACGGCCAACAGTGTAAAAAATATCAATCAAGTTTGTCAATATTTTTGAGTTTAAGAAATCATGGAGGATATTACATAAAAAGTGATGATGTAGTTTTGGATGCAGAAAGACAGATAGACAATCTGCATTTTAAATGGACTAGAACGATTAAAAAAAAAGACGCATATAAAAAAAATACTTTTTTTTTTTTATTAGAGAGCACTTTGCTTTGCACTGTTTGAACCCAGGTATTTTGATACTCACTGTATGGAGCAGAGCATTTTAGTACGGACTGTTTGGAGCCGAGCATTTTGATACACACTGTCTAGAGCCAATCATTTTAGTATGGACTGTTTAGAACCGAACATTTTGGTTCACACTGTTTGAAGCCGAGCATTTTCATACTCACGGTTTGGAGCCAAGCATTTTAGTACGGACTGTTTGAAGCCGAGCATTTTAGTACGGACTGTTTGAAGACGAGCATTTTGATACACACTGTCTGGAGCCAATCATTTTAGTATGGACAGTTTAGAACCGAACATTTTCGTACAAACTGTTTGGAGCCAAGCATTTTAGTACGCACTGTTTGGAGCCAAGTATTTAGGTAAACACTGTGTGGAGCCGAGCATTTTAGTACGGACTGTTTGAAGCCGAGCATTTTAGTACGAACTGTTTGAAGGCGAGCATTTTGATACACACTGTCTGGAGCCAATCATTTTAGTATGGACTGTTTAGAACCGAGCATTTTCATACTCACTGTTTGGAGCCAAGCATTTTAGTACGCACTGTTTGGAGCCAAGCATTTTATTACGGACTGTTTGGAGCCAAGCATTTTAGTACGCACTGTTTGGAGCCGAGTATTTAGGTAAACAGTGTGGAGCCGACCATTTTAGTACAGACTGTTTGAAGCCGAGCATTTTGATACACACTGTCTGGAGCCAATCATTTTAGTACGGACTGTTTGGAGCCGAGCATTTAGGTAAACAGTGTGGAGCCGACCATTTTAGTACAGACTGTTTGAAGCCGAGCATTTTGATACACACTGTCTGGAGCCAATCATTTTAGTATGGACTGTTTGGAGCCGAGCATTTTCGTACAAACTATTGGGAGCAGAGCATTTTGATACACAGTGTGGAGCTGGGCATTTTAATACGGACTGTTTGGAGCCGAGCATTTAGGTAAACACTGTGTGGAGCCGAGCCTTTTAGTACGGACTATTTAGAGCCGACCATTTAGGTAAACTCTGTGTGGAGCCGAGCATTTTAGTACGGACTGTTTGGAGCCGAGCATTTTGGTACAAACTGTTTGGAGCCGAGCATTTTGATATACAGTGTGGAACCGAACATTTTAGTACGGACAGTTTGGAGGTAAACACTGTGTGAGACCGAGCATTTTTTGTATGGACTGTTTAGATTCCTCTCTCTCTCTCTCTCTCTCTCTCTCTCTCATTCACACACATATATACACACACACACATGTATATATATATATATATATATAGAGGCATATATATATATATATAATGGCTGTCCTCTCGGTTTCGAACGTGACCACCTCCTTTATCTCATGTCCTCCTCCTCCTCACCTTACCCACCACCCTTAAATTCTATATGTTCGTTGGTGACTCTTCAGGCCAGCCAAGCTGCGACAGATTTTACCACAGAATTAGTATAACCATTCAGTTTTGTTTGCAGTGACATTATTTGGGTGCAAGATAGATATTGCACATTTACGCAGATGGCTTTTGAGACCAGCATGAGATAGGCACAATTTTCCACATATGTCACAGTTAGCGTGGTGACTTTGTGGACCCAGTCCTGGACCCTGTTCGCCTTTGCGAATTAGACGTTTGTAAGCGCTGTACTGCATACGGCTATTCTCACAGGATTCTATGCTTTCGTGAATCAGTTTCAGCCTCTCACTTCTATCTGAAGCCATTTTTCCCCATTGGTCCAGGGATAGTCCAGATTGTTTCAGATAATATTTTATTGTGTCCTTAAATCTCTTCATCGGTTTTAATGCACTTCTCTTTCCTTCCCACATTTCAACAAAGAATAATTGCTTTGGCAGACGGCCGTCATCCATACACACAATGTATATATATATATATATATTATCATCCACAGACAGATCTGTTTCGTTCTATCATAACTCTTCAGTGTGGCTAGACAGGTAAGATTCCCAAACCTGGGATCGAAACTTGGCTGACTGAAACGCCAATCCAAGATTCTACCACTCAGCCACGAGGAAACCAACACAAGCGAAGGAAATTTAAACGCTAATGTATCACATTTGTTTAGTTTACATATATCCACTTAACGGCTACCAGGAGCTCAATTCATTTGAAGAGCCTTGCATTACGCTAGTAGCAACCATTACTTCTCTCGCTAGAGAGCTCAACCACACAGGGCTAGGGGAGCATATATATATATATATATATATATATATATATATATATACTCCAGTTCAAACAAATGAGCAAAATTTATTATATGAAAAGAAAAATGGATATGTCGTGTTTAAACAGTTTTTGAATCAATATTAATTGTTTATTGTTATTTTTCAGATTTATAACGTTGTTCAATAAGTTTCAGAAAAAATGAGTTCCAGTAAAACAAGGAGACATCTTGATGAAAAACATTAGAAATTAGCTTGGCTCATTTTTGTGCAGTAGTGTAGATGGATGAGAATTATTGAATTTTCTTCTTATATAGAGACTGACAAGACTACGTTTAAAAAAACTGTATATATACATATATATATATATATATATATATCATCATCATCATCATCATCATGTCGTGCGGCCAGCACGGATATCCATGACCGTCTCTCTCCACGTCTCCCTATCATTCATCGCCTCTGGCAGGTATTCTGGGTTACATCCCGTATCATCACATAGCTGCTGTATGTATGTTCGAGCTGGTTGTCCTGCTTTTGATTGGCCATATGCGGGGGTCCATAGGAGTACATCACATACGAGCTCGTACTTGCTTCTCCAGCAGTGTCCGGCATGTCTGGTTCGTTTAGCTTGGATACGTTAAAAAAACTATATATATATATATGTGTATATATCACCAGTGATATATATATATATATATTTATATATATATTGTCATCCACAGACTGACTGTTTCGTTCAATCAGAACTCTTCAGTGTGGCTAGACAGGCTAGATTCAGGGTCTTCTCGGCAGCTTCTAATGTCTTCCATATCTCATCATTCCGTTAGTGAACTTCTTAAAATCTAAGTTTGATTTTATCGCATCGAGTGATCAAATCATCAAGAACCGCTTTCTGGGCACTGATATGACATAATATAATCATGGGGGGTTAAAGTCTTGGCTTGATGGAGGCCATAAACAAACTCCAATTCCAAGGGAAATTTTTTTGGCTTAGTTTCGGCGTTAAGCAAATTATAGATTCTTTGTCGTTTCTTTTTTTGCTCATTCATATTGGGCTGAATTTGAATTTAAAAAAGGACTTGAATAATAGAGCTAATCATGAAAATTCAGATTTATCACGGGTTTTTTTTTTTTCGAAAATTGGACTAATCAGACTAAAAAGAACTTTTAAAAATTATTCCATATTTTGCTTCTGCACTCTGTAATCATTCCGTGGTTATATAGGTATTATATTATCTATATAACAGAAATAGGTAGAGTGCTATAAATTTTGAGAGACCAGACACAAGATATTGAAGAAAAAAGGCATGAAAAGACCCCATGAAGAGACGAACACATGAATAAACCAAATTTTAAAATACCACAATTTATATATAAAAAAAAAAAACAATGTATTGTTTAGACTGTACGAACTGAAGATATTTTGTGATATTTAAAGGTAATTTAATATTTGTTTTCTTATGGTGAACTTCTAAATGTTTAACGCATATGTCGAGACTGACTAGAGATTTGTTTTCCATATTTATATCGTTTACTTCGTTATGTAAATCACTGAAGTTTTTCATGTACAAAACTGCAAATCGCAACTCAGAAAGGGAATAATATTTGGGCAAAAGAATAAATGGTGTTATGGACCGACAGTTTCAATCCCAGAAATAATTGGTCGTTAAGAAATTCCAGGTTTATGAGTTTAAGGAAGTATCTTTACTAACGAACAATAAACTAACAACACTTTCTTGGATATTTTACTAATGAATAAAAACAAACCAGAATCTCTCTCTCTCTCTATATATATATATATATAAGTATTATTCGGTCCAGTTAAACCAGAGTTGGGAGTATTTCCTCCAGGACAAGAAAATCATTCAAAAGCTGAACATTTAAATTTTCCTGGTAGAGAGCTCAATGTGATTAATATTACAGAGCAATACTTTCTTTAAAAAAAAAACCAAAGACCGGTTACTTTAGGATAATAAATTTATTTCCATCCTATTTTGTGTTTCTGATGTAAACCAAAAACACGAAGAAAAATATAACAGGACTTCTTCAGATCTTATGGATAAAATAAATCAGAATAGACACGGGGGTGGGGAAGAAGAGGGGAGAAGAGTTATCTCCTGGTTTTTTTTTAAACTTCCGTTTTTTTATTTGCTTATTTATTTAATTTATCTTTATAATTTTACCATCGATTGGAATTATGGTAATTTAACTTATATATATATGCATATATATATATATGTGTGTGTGTGTGTGTGTGTGTGTGTGTGTGTGTGTGTGTGTGTGTGTGTGTGTGAGTATGTGGGTCGTTCAAAAAGTTAGAAGCCTCACTCCGAAAGACATTTTTGATGTGCCAATTGACAACGACTTCTTATAAAACTTATTCAGATTTCAATCTTAATTTCTTTATAGGTGAGAACCATACAAAGATGTAAGATTTGCAACAAATCTAAAGTCTTTTTGGGGCTATAGGATTTACTCTCCTAGATTTTCAAATACCTGTCGATGGCTGCCTGGTGCAATTTTTTTTTTTTTTTCATAGGATCCTTGATTCACTTGTTCCTGAAACAAAAGGTGATGGACTAGGGCAAATTAATTAGTTTCGGGACACTACACATTGGACACTACGCATTCGATTGCTCACTCTCTCATTCATCACTCTCTCAGCTAGCGATAGATAGCTCAAGACATGTAACATGAACGTGTATATAGTCTGCGTCTCTTTCCTCTTTCGTTTTGCCTTTCGGCTGGACGCGTTCCAGCCGCACAGACGCGCACGGCCTCAGACATTTCGTCACATCTCGAAAGAGACTAACGATCAACGAGGAAGAAAACTCAGCCCTCAAATATACATTGTTATTTTCACGTATATTAGTACTTTGCGTGGAATAGTAAGTCAACCCACACATATAGTCGTACAGGACACGTTTTTAATATTTTAGTTCCTCGCACACACCTACATAATAACACATAAACGTAAGTAAAGATTCTGATATTTTTACCCTTTGTTTCAAGCAAAATTCCTTATTCACGGTACCCCGAAAAAACAATTACCGACGCTGACTACGCCGATGATATAGCGCTTCTGGCAAATGCACCCGCCCAAGCCGAAACCCTGCTACATAGTCTGGAACGAGCCGCTGCAGACATCGGCCTCCATGTCAATGCACAAAAAAAGGAATATATGTGCTTTAATCAAACAGGTGACATCTCCAGACTAAACGGTAGCTCTCTGAAACTAGTTGACAGTTCACCTACCTAGGAAGCAGTGTCTCATCAACCGAGACAGACATCGACACGTGACTAGCAAAGGCATGGACAGCTAACAATAGTCTATCGGTCATATGAAAGTCAAACCTGACCGATAAAATGAAGCGCAGTTTCTTCCAAGCAGCGGTCGTGTCGATACTGCTGTATGGATGGGCTACATGGACGCTTACTAAATGTATGGAGAAAAGGCTTGACGGCAATTACACAAGAATGCTGCGAGCAATATTTAACGAGTCCTGGAGGCAGCACCCCACGAAGCAGCACCTACCACCCATCACGAAAACTATCAAAATTAGACTAACCAGGCATGCAGGACACTGCGGCAGAAGTAGGGACGAGCTTATAAACGATGTACTCCGGTGGACCCCTTCACATGGACGAGCAAAGGCAGAACGACCAGCTCGAACATACATACAACAGCTCTGAGCCAATACAGGATGTAACCCTGAAGACGTGCCGGAAGCAATGGACGATAGAGAAGGGTGGCGAGAAAGGGTGTCAGGGATATCCATGCTGATAGCGTTACATGATGATGATGATGATGATGATATTTGTGTTAGTTACACACACAAACACACAAACACATACACGAATATTTAACAAACTATGTTTATACATTCATACTGTTTTTGTTATTTTTTTCCTTTTTATGTACTTGATATATAAATTTATTTTTGTTTGTATTGCCTTTTTGTGAATATTATTTTGTCAACATCGTCTAGATTTTGTGCATTTTAACAACATACCACCACAACGCTTTGAGCTTACATATATATATATATATATATATACATATATATTGCTAATACCAAAGATTTTCTATAAAGATGTGTGAGAGTATATGAGTGTGTGGGGGGTGTAAATAGTAGAGGGTTGTGCAAGTGTGTAAATGTGTGTGAAAATGTATGTGAGTGTGGCTGAGTGTGTGTGTGTGTAAGTGTATATGTAGGTATATGTGAGAGTGTGTGTGTGAGGGTGGATGAGTATGTGTGTTTGAGTGTGTCTCTGAGTGTATGCATGTGAATGGATGTGTGTGAGTGTCTGTGAGTGTGTGTGTAAATGTGTCTGAGAGTGTGTGTATGTTAGAGTATGTATGGGTTGATGCGTAAGAGAGGGAGAGAAAGAGAGAGAGAGAGAGAGAGAATGTGTGTGCGTGTAACTGTTTGTGTGTGTGTGTGTGGTAATATCTCTAAATCTTGTAGCAGATTCCATTTCTGTGTAAGCTACTTTAAATCCACGAATTGTCTTACCAATCACAAAAAAAGGACCACAAAATTGTATGGAATTTGCTTTCATTTCGTTTCTTTATTTAAAGGCATATCAACGGCCATGGTTTATTTAATGCCAAAGCTATCCTTGTAGAAGAACAGTAGTGGTACTATTTAACCCATAGCTGAAGGGATAAGGAGTTTCATGCCTTTCCTAAGGTTATTAGTCCAAAAGTGAGGATTATAGAGTGACTGGAGTTCGAACTCACTTAATACGTTATCACAGTCCAGCTCGTTAGCCACAACGACACAGGGGTTCCCTCCCTACGCCATGAGGACTTCCCCCGCAACTACGCTTAGTGGACTCCCCTCACTATGCCATGAGGACTTCCTCCATCACTGTATGGAATGGTATCCAATTTTTTCTTTTTTTTTTCTTTTTTTTTTTTTTGAGTGGAACTCTTTTTTACGAACGATTCATCCCCACCTAAGCCCGATCCTCTGACTAATCTTGTTTTGTCTTCGAGTGCAAGAATTGCTGTCGGTAGGGAAGGGATTTTCAACAGGGGACGCCTGACTCATCACGTGCCTGTCACTGCGCATCGGTATTGTTTGTTACCCTTGTAAAACAAGCATTGTATTTTTATCTTTGAGGGTAGAACAAGGATCAAAAAGCTTGTAAATCGCGTAGACCCATACGTAACAAAAACATGTCTTTTTCTTTTTCTTTTTTCTTTTTTTTCTTTTTTGTGGTATCCTTTTATAGTTGTCGTTTCCTTGGGACCGGGGAAGGTCTACCAAATTGCAGATTGCAAAACAACGGTATATCTAGCTTGAAACCTGTGATACAAAGTTCAGGTGCTTTAAACAAGAAGAAGCCATCTTCACCATAAGTTGCAAGCCTCTAAAATTAGTGGACCAGTTCACATATCTCGGTAGCAACATCCCATCTACTGAAAGTGATGTCAGCTCACGCTTAGACACGCTTAGACTATAGAATGCTTTTGACAGATTGTCGATCGTATGGAAATATGATATCTCTGAAAAATAAAACGGGATTTCTTCCAAGCTGTGGGTGTGTCAGTACTATTGTATGGATGCACCATCTGGACTATAATCAAACGCATGGAAAGAAAAGCTTGGTCGGAACTATAGAAGAATGCTGCATGCTATTTGAACGAATCATGTTTGTAATATTCACAAAACAGCAACTGTACGGCTACAAACCTCCCATCATACAAACCATCTAAGTAATACGAGCAAGACGTGTAGAGAAGTGATGGTAAAGTAAGGATAAAATTATAAGCGAATAGTAGTCCATGACCTACCTATGTATATGTTGACATCGCTATCAGTAGAGGAGATACTGCTACCAAGGCATGTAAATATAAACATACATATATGATATGAAATTCAAAGAGGTTCCCAAGTCATGTGACTGGTACAAAATAGTTTTTTTCTCCTGACGAATCAAAATTTTTTCCGTGATGTTTTTTTTTTTTTTTTTAAATATATGATAAACAACATTTACTTCGTTTCAGCAAGAAAACAGTCGATCTTAATATGATTAAAAACCACCTTTTGCTCCCTAAAGAAGACAGGGTTTCGTTACTAAGAAGAAAGAATGTCACGATTTTAACCCGATGCAACACAGGCATTTATGGTGTTCATGTCTTTTTGTGCACACACACTGCGGGTCTAGCCACACTGAAGAGTTCTGATAGAACGAAACGGTCTGTCTGTGGATGACAATATATATATATATATATATATATATATATATATATATATATATATATATATATTGGCAGCATTTCTTCATTGATACAAATTTCATTAAACATAATAGACATTTCTTTCAGCCTTGGTTAGGCAACTAGTCTAGGAGAAGGAAAACTCTGAAATAAAACCTGTTAAACTCCGCTTAAAAATTGACCTTGTGTCATATCCTGCCCGAGCGGAGGGGTTGGTAAATAGGATAATAGACATTTTATGTCTACATATTTTTTTCTGGATCCGTTCGAATTCCCGTATTACTTTTATCGTATTCGTGGGGAATTGATTTATGTATTGTCCATAGTTGTATGTATC